>JAGRRH010000020.1:2400000-3000000 GCA_019154785.2 Nitzschia inconspicua
AGAAACGGAAATGATGCGTTTGTTGCAAGCAACAGTGTCCCAGGAGGAAGTCAATTCCAGAATTTTTGTCCCAACAACGATTAGAATCCACTGGAAAATATCCTCGTCAATCCGTCACAGATCACGCAACTGATTTTACGCTCGTGTTTTCCGACGGGAACGGTTCCGATGAATTGTCTTCTGTCATCAAATCGTTGAGAAGAGACTCAACTGATTCGATCGACCAGAAGACACGAGCACCAAACGATCTCCCTTCTGATTGCCACGAACATTACGGAAATTCTGAAAACAAGCAGAAAATCGTGGCACAACTAATGAAGTGCCGAAAGTCAAAGCATGAGCGCAAAGATTCGAAAGAAAGCAGCAAATCATGTCCAAGGAAGAGGAAGTTGCGTTACGTGACTCGGCCGCGCAATATTACACTATATCGGAGAAGTCACCTGAGGCAAATGAATGCGCCGACAGCACATTTGCTTTTGCAGTTGATGATAGAAAGAAAACTGACTCGGCTGATATTGAGCCGTTCCGTTCGCCACAAAGTCGTAAACCAGTCCTGAGATTGCGACCAGATAGTCCGTTGAAGACCAGAAAGCCATAAAACTTGCATGAAGACACTGCAAATGGTGGTTCGACCCAAGATGCTGTAAAGAAGTTGAGGAAACCAAACGATCGAAGTATGAAGAGAGACACTCTCTCCGAACTTGAAATATCGCTGCACAGTGAATCGCAGAAGTGCAGAAGAGGCGACAGAAGCAAAAGCAGAAATAGGATGGTACGTGAAGGCCGGTTGGATTCAATCGAAGAGTCAGCAGTAGAGCAATCGTTGCTGTCGCCCGAAGAAAAGGGTTTGAGGGTTTGATCGTAGCTGGTCAAGTCACGAAGAAAATAATTGAAGAAGAGGCCAGGAAAAAAGCGCTTGAACAGGTTAAGAACGACGATGTACGACGTGCTACAGAAGCTGTGAAAAGAAGAAGATGACGCCCTCCGAATGGCAGAAGATGTGCTTCGTTTGGAAACTGTCGAACAGAATAATCGAGGGAGGCGTCATATTGTCGGTAAGAAGAGTGCATGCCGTCGTACTGGAAAGTTCAGAGATCTCGATGGTTCTAGCTTGACTTCGACAGACAGGTGCCGCACAAGCATGAATGGATTGTCAAGTGATTCTGTTCCTGATAAGAAAGAAGGATTGTACTCTGGAATTGATGATTTGTCGAAAACCCAGGCTTGGGGATCACCCTCAGATGGGAGCCAACAACAAAGCTATAGTGAGCCAGGGTCATTATGTAATGACAAGCTCTATTCGGGCCGGGATCATCTTTAGGAATCTCAGCCTTGGCGATGCAAAGTATGGGGCTCTCGTCTAGATGGGATCACAGGACAGATGTTTGAAAAGCCTTCTTCCACTTCATCCGGCATGAACAGCAAAGGAGCCGAAAGCGCGGCTATTACAAAAGAAAGGAAGGCTCCACTCAGGAATCGAAGCATTATTTCTGATGGCAGCGGTTCTTTACGATTTTTGACGACGATGACCTGAGTAGATCTACTGAGGAGCTTTGCCAATTACGTTCAAGCCCGTGTCGACCTGGACTAGCCCCGATAATGATGAATTTTCCACCCCCTCAAAAAGCCAAAAGATAAGAAAATCCGCAATCGTCGCCAAGAAACCAGAGAAATCAAAGTTGGAACGAATAATACCGCAAATCGCGGGCGATTCTTCAGTCGTGAAGGTAAAAAAGTCCAACAGGCAGAAGGGCGAGGTGACATACACTAAAACGATGCGACCCGTTGGAAGTACGAGACAGAGGATCTCCAATCTCCACATCAAACGGAGGATGGCCCGCTCCATTGAAAGCTCAGAGCGGAGCTTAAACCAAATCTCCATTACCCTAATTTCGCTGTAGCGATCAAAATTGCAGAGGTGTCCGTGCGTCCCAGTAGTACGAGGAGCGCTGTCCTCGTTCACTACAAAATAAGAACGAAATTCCACGCTCAAAATTTTAAAGGATGTACCCTTCAAATGATTATAATCTCATAGAGGGGTATGAGACTCGTATCGAAGCTTTTTCGGATTTGAAAGAGTTGGCTGACTTTGCTGCTACAAAGACAACACGAGGTGCCTTAAAGACACGATACTATTTGCTTTATCTCCACATAAAGAAAGAAAACCAGCTGGACAGTTCCTTGAACATCAATTTTTCTGCTTTCTCAATTCATCACGAATGTTGGTGATGGGCATGGCAAGATTTCCGGCTGTCTTCATTTGCTCTCCTTTTTCGGTGGGTGCAAGCATGTCAGGGCGGGCCACTGGATTTGAATGATCATCATTCTTGTAGGGAGTGAAAGTGATAGGGGCTGCAAGATCATATCCTTCCTTGGCGGCTTCTCCAACTTCACTCTGGTTCAAAACGCTTTGATTTGCAAGCTTGTTGGAATGGTCGCTGTTCTTGAATGGCGTGAAGGTGATTGGAGCTGCTAGATCTTCACCTTGCTTGACAGCTTCTCCTACATCGGTCCGTCTAAGATTACCTTGGTGCGCAACCTTGTTGCTGTGATCTTCATTCTTGAAGGGTGTGAACGTAATCGGAGCAGCTAAATTACCGGTTCCTTTCATTGCTTCAGCCTTGCCAGTAGATCGCAGCTTTATTCCACCTTTTGCCCAAGCGGGCTTTTCCCAAAGACCGTCGTCTTCGTTCGACTCGTTGTTGTGGTGGTTCATGATGATCAGTATGACAGTAGCTAGTTCGCAGGAATTGTGAGTATACTAAAATCTCTGGCTAATGGAAGCATGCATGTACAACAAGTTGGGGTTTGATGTGAAGGCCTAAAATTAATCGTCATCATCACCCTCTTGTGATCTCTTTTCGTCAAATCATCCGTGGAGCGACGAAGAAGAAAAGGGACGGAAAATAGTCATTCGAAAGTCATGTAACAGTAAATGACCTCTTCAATGTCCATAAGATCGTCTTTTAACTGTGTCTGGCATAAATAAACAGTAGATTAATTTGATACGAGGCATTGTGCTGCCACGACTGAAAGTTGTCTTGACTGTGAGTAGAATCTTGTTTTTACTGCGTAATCCGTTTGTCGTCTTGCTAGTTCAACCCCGAGACATTATTATTTGCGGAGACTACCATGGTATTGCTTCTGCCTGAGGTTGACGAACGCTTTGTGTAGTGCCAAATGTAGGTCTGTCGAAATCGACGTCAATTGAAATCTCATCCCAGTCCCATCTATCCATGAACAAGCAAAACATCAATAGTCTACAAAACAGCGGCAATGCCGCCGAACGTCGTAGCGGTGATACGACTTTGTCGGGATGCACCTTTGCATCACTGGACAAGGTTGCGACCAAAGGCGGCGAGTCTGAGGTAGTGAACGAACTTCCTGACGGGAAAATACAGGTACTTCACAAAGGAGATCCAAAATCCGCTGGACTCGTGAATTCCAACACTCTTCAGATGGGAGGCGGATCTAATGTTGTTTCATCGAACGGTGTGATTGAAAATGAATCATCGACCCCGAAACCATCCTCCGTCTCGTCGATCTTTGGTCTCGAGGACCGTCAAAAGGTCAAGAGGAACAAAAAAAAAGCGACACAGCGGATGCGACCCAAGTCTCACTCTCCTATGAGAACAGCAGCCGCAACATGGTCTGGCCAACCGCAAATGGATTTGCGCCACATTTTGAAAAAGTACGAAAAGAAGGCTGATACAACAGTAATTACCGAAAGTTCTGACGTGGAGGTCGGATTTTTTGGCAGCCTGTCGTCAATTCCCTTCCTTCATCCCCAGAAGGAAGAGAAAAAAACTCGAAAAGGCAAGCGCAACAAAAAGAAGCAAGGGACAGAATCAGTCGACAAGAATTCCGAAATCAAAACCTCCACGACAGTCGAAAATTCAAGGAATGGTATTGTTACGGAAAATGTGAAGCTCTGGAAATCCATGTGCGTTCAAGACGCAAACTTCATGGAAGAAGTATCCCACCGACCAAACGATGTGCTTCCCCTGAGAAAGACTCAATCACTTCGAATGGGAGCCACTGCCACACAGCATCCGGGAGAATTGGTCGAGCATGCTGGCGAAACAATGATTTGCCCAACTTTTATGCCGGAGGGCTCGAAGCGTTGCCCTTCCTTCTCCGACGTTGCCAATCCATTTTCTGATCCAGTCGAGGAGGAACTGAACGAAGGAAGAAATTCTACGATTAACTGCCCAGTGGGCCAAAGATCACGCACTCAAGCGAAACAAAACGTGTCAGATATCCCCGTACTTCAGTTGGCTACTGCTGGACTTGACACTGCGTCCGTAGTGACACAACCGACAACAAATGTTTTGAACCAAGAAGCTGCAGTTGCAACATCGACCACGGAGATATTAAGCGAAACAATTCTTTCAATCGCATTCCAGGATGGTTGCGTAATCAGTGGTACCTTTCATCCTAAAGAACAAGTGAGGCATGTTATCGATGGTTTGCGGAAAGACATCTTGAGGAACGACAAGTCTCTCCCTGATTTTGATTTATACGGAATCGAGTCCCACAATAAAAAGAAGGTACGACTCTGTCCCGAGTCAAAGTTGCTAGACCTAGGATTGGTCCCAAGTGGCGAAGTCTTTGTGAAGTGGAGAATGCCTTTGGCCGAAGATTTTGCACCAGGTTGGTACTTGAGAAGCAATACATGAACCAATGTACAACTTAAAAGAGTTACGAAATACTACACAGTAATAGTTAAAGTGTTGCTTGGCATTACGTTTCCTATGTATCCATTTCTCTTTTGAACCAAAAAGTATTGATTTTACGCAACAAATAATTCGGTAGACTGGTGTCAAATTTAAGATTACGCATATTCGTCATCGTAGCCAGGGAAGACTAACCCTCTTGGTGTCTTGGCAGAGAATGTCACGGTACCTTTGGGTGTCTCAATCATACACTCCAACATTGGATCACCCGTTTCGATGTCGATTCCGCCAACGCCAGTGATCAATTTATGAACGTCGTGGTCTTCCGGAGCTACAACTCGGCAAGATAGCAGTGTTGCATCCGAGGCGATCTTTGCAGTGGGGTGTTGAGTGGGATTGGCCCAACGCACATAGTAGGGTGCTACCCCGCCCATGTCGTGACCATACATTGTTAGTAGATCCCATTGACGAACGGTATCATCGGGTAATGCTTGTACCATCGCAATGTGATCGGGATCCCATCCAAGGACGTCGTAGACATAACCTTCGATCAGACGAGAAACCTCGCTGGAACGAATGGCGTAGTGATACGGGGTTAATGTGTCTTCCTTCAGTCTCTTCAGCTCGTCTCCGAGAGGACCTGGATCCTCATTGTCAGCGGCAAGAATTTCAATGTAGCGATTGTTGTCCAATCCGACATGAGCGGTTTTTGCCCCCAGTCCTTGAAGAGGGCCGACGTGTGTCGGCATGATGCCAGTCATATCATGGAATTGTTCCATAGCTCTTTCCAAGTCTGGAGCAGCCAGAACGATGTGATCCAAAACATTATCATCAAGTTGGACTTCATTATCAAAATATTCGTTCTCGTCTCCACCATTTACGTCCATCCACCGTTGCATCATCTTGTTCATCCTCGTCTCGTACGAATCCTCGGACTCTATGGAAGGCCAAGAGCCAACGGACGAAATGTCACCGTAAGAGAAGACGTCTACAGGAACTTCCAATCCGACGTCATAGTCATCTCCTGTCTGAACGTCACCGGATAATGCTGGCATCGAAAACTCAAGGATTAAAGTCTTCGACTTCATCGTGCGAGGTATCGCCTTGGCAGGGCCTGCCTCTGATACTGTTCCTGGAGATGGTGGTTGTGCATCTTCTATCGTTTCTTTTGCGGTGTGCATGGACCCATGAAGATGCATGGGAGTATTCCTGTCGTCGAGTTCGGTTGACTCTTCCTTCAGTTCCGTAGTGGGTTCCTTGGTGACATTTGCTCCATCAGTTTCATCAACGTCCATCGTCTCGGTTGCATCGTCAAAATCATCAAAGTCGACAAAGTCGTCTTTCAAATCGTTCCGCGCTTCATCATCCATGTCCAAAGTAAGATATGGCTCGTCAATCAGCTTTTTCGAGCGCAACATCTTGTTCAAGTCATCTTTTTCGACCGTTTCCAGCTCATGCTCAGCTTTCTCGTAGATGGGAGAGACCACAACTGGGAGTTTTGTAGAAGTTCCATTAGGGGACCGGTTGCTAGGCGCAATCGAACTCATGGTTCTTGTCGTTGGCTCGTCGTCATATTTAGAAAGATCTATTGCCAATGGTGTCTTTTTGGAGGAGTCTTTGGACAGTGGTGATGTATCCTCTGAATTTCCACAATGGAGGGGATTGTCCTTTGATTTCTCGTCGTCATCATTTCCAATCAACGGCAGCGTCTTGGCGAAAAGATCAGCCGATGCAGACCTGGCCTTAGCTCGCGTCTTCTTTTTAGGACTGGTCACTTTTTCGGCTGCTGTTAAATCTCTTCGCGCGACAAATCTTCTGCTTCCACTGGTTGGCGACAGAATGTCTTGATAGGCTGCTTTCCAATCGGCTATCGCAATATCACCGGTGGACATGGATTTTTTCTTATTGACTGCAAATTTGGATGATTTTGATTTCTTACCATGATCAGTGTTGGTGATCATATTTTGCCACTGACTTCTAGGTTGTTTCAGCGGCTGCTTTTTGACAATCGTTCTTGAGCTCTTGAATTTACGATATTCTTCAATCTTGATTTGCCGAGCCTTGGCATCCGCTTTGGCTCGTTCCTTCATCTCCGGTGTGGCTGAGACGACAGAAAGAAGATTGGGAGCGTCTGCAACTCTATTTTTCTTCTGGAAGCTTCCTTTCTTTAACGGAATTCCTTTCTTTCGCCTACGACTGGGAGTCCCGATGTCGGCTCCCGCTGAATCTTCGCCGACTTCCGGTTGAAACTTTAGACCGGATTTCCAAGTTGTCATCCTTCGAGAGTTAACCATCGGTTTAACCAGACACCATTCTGAGGATTCTGTTCCCGTTGGCCCCAATGTAGTATTTGCCATCCGTGAATTGTTGGATCAACAAAGAAATCTAGAACTTTCGCTTCCTTTGTGTAGGATATACCTGTCACGCAGTATCTAACTGCCTGCGGAATGTTTTATGACGACAAATGTGCACGTTTCTTGTCAGTTTCATCAAGGGCTGCTTGTAGCTGTTGTAGTCGCAACTGGAGGAATGAATATATCCTACGTTGATGTGCGTGCTTGACAACAAGTGCTTCTTTCACTTCTCTGGGTCATTAACGACGGCACTATGCCTTCCACCTTCCACCATCTGAATCTAAGAAAAAAATACTGACAGTGAAGAAAAAATACCGAGACCGTAATACGGTACTGTACTACGGTACTCCGTACTACGTAGTACTACGTATCATAGTCTACCGGCACACTTCACACTCTACTGTCGTACTTTACTATGTACATACCCGTAGCAGAGAGTAGCTACCGTAGAGCTCTGGTAACGGTACGATAGTAGAGTTCCTACCTAGTACCTAACAAACACTACGTACGAACTCCGGAGTACTATCATACACTAGCAGTAAAGTATGTGGCTACGGTACAAGGTAAGACGTACATTTGTACCGTAGGTACCGATAGTGTATCGGTACGGTACCGTAATCAAAGTGCGGTAATGAGGGGATACCGGCAGTTCATACACTCCAAAAAAGATAGAGATGAGAGAACTTTTAACTGTTTTAGAGGAAGTTTATTTATTATGGCCATGCCACATATGATAGATGTCATTGACTTCTGGCCGAAAGTTCTCATGACTCGTGACTGGCATTGAACCGGGCTAGATCGCAATCCAAGACTATGGGCATAATACCGTCAATGACAGGAGGCTGAACAATTGTATCTTGTATGTCTGATTGCGCATATGCCAACTTCTTACATCCAGGACTCCACCTAGCTACCGTAATAGGGGGCATCTAGTAGCTAGCTTGACGGGCATAGCCATAAATAAGTGTTCTTGTGGTATAATCATCTTGTATGTCTGAAATTGCTCTCCAGCAGTGACCTTTTCAGTTGCAAACAGATTCACGACGAAGGGGATCGTATTTTTCTTATTTCGATTTTTTTCAGTTGTCGGCTTACAAATTCACAAGGAAAATCTACCCCAAGCATCTTGATACCACCGTTGTCGGTTCACCCGTTTCAACACCAAAGACTTCGTACCATGTCCGACGACAGCTACTACGCTCGCGACGACGATTGCCTCTGGGAGAAACCAGCTTGGGCAAAAAAGGGGGGGTTGAAATTACGATCGACAGGGTATGCGGATGCTATGAAGAAGGAAGGAAACCTTGCCGCTCCAATCACATTCACTCCCTACAAGAATGAGGACCATAACAATTACGTGGCTAGACCTGATATGCTTGCCACCACTGAAAAGGGAGCCAAAATGAAGCACGAAGGCAACTTGGCGATGCCCATTACCAACATTCGTGATGAAATGAGAAAACAGAGGTTGGGAGGCCGATAGCCATGCACATGCATTGCGATCATTGCAAAGGTTCAGGAATTCTCAAGGGTAATTTTGCTGGAGAGTGTTAGCCACGTGAAGAACATAATATATATGTCATTACCCTGAATTCGAGGTGTTGTGGAATGCTGCGGAGCAGTAGCTATGGTGCTACTACGTAGTAGTGCTTTTACTGCGTAGTCTTAACTGCGTTGATCCGTTGCTCCAGAGGGTACTAGGACGTACCTTGCTACCGGTAAGTCATACTCGAAGTAGTAGATAGTAGTGGTATCATACTTGGAGTAAGAGTAAATTGATATTGTTTTTCATAATTTTTTTCTGAGTTGGGATGGTCATACGCGCGAGCACCAACGAACCCTTTACAAGAACAGAAATGAAAAATTTACGACAGTAGACCTCTCTACGGTAGCTAGCTACGGGTAGAGAGTAGCTAGCTAGCTAGTACAAGACTAACTTAAAATCTCTTGTAGTGTATGAAGAACTGACACGTTGGTGTAAGATTAATGACGACGTCCTGCGTCGCTTCGTTCGTTTATCCCATCACATTTGTCCGCACAAACGTTGCAACATGGTAGACAACCCATTTGCCAGCCCGGGAAGCAAGAGTCTCTCCGAAAGCAGCCCTGCAATGATTCAAACCCCCGCGGCACACTCTCAAAGACTCGATAGGACTCAGAAAGATCCCTTTCAAAGGCAAACACTTCAATATGGATCCTCTTTGGTGCAAGATTCTTCCGATGGTCTCAGTCCCGTGGCTTCGTCGCCTCATCCTCTTACTCGTTTCACTGCTACAACATCAAGCGGCACAGTAACTCCACAGCCGATTGCTACTTCGACATTTCCATCGAAGGAATCTCTGGCCAGTTCCGCCAGAAAAGAATGGAAGCAACACGGGTCCGGCGTAACGCAAGCACTTGAAGAGGTCCGTCGAAGGGACGAAGAACGCCCTGGGACTCTGACTGCTCGACTTCTGTCGGCTGAAACACGACGGGATATCACCGGCAAAAAATTTGTCACGTACATTTTGCAAGTCAAACTGACCAACAATCAAGTCTTGCAACTGGAACATCGTTACAGTGAGTTCTCCAAACTCAATGATAGTTTCAAGAATCACTGTATCTCGCTAGAAGCTGCCTTTCCCGGAAAGAATATAGCAGGGCGACTCGGGAATTGGACTCCCAGTCTGCGGTGGGCACCCGACCAACATGACGACCTAGTCCAATATCGCAAGGTCCAGTTGGATGTTTGGCTAGTGTCGGTACTAAAAAGGTACAATTTGGGAGACTTACCGCATTCTCTAGCCCGATTAGTTTATGAGTTTGTGACCATGTCCGACAGACCACCTTGCGATTTGGAAAATGTTGCCACCAACGAGAGTACCGTCCGACAAATCAACCCTATCAGCTTCACTTTGGGGAGTAGCATTCGGCAAGCTTGTCGTATTTTGGAGGAAATGTGTCTTCCACGTACAATCTTGGGAGGCACTGGATTCAAGGAATCGGACCAGAGCATTCCTCTCGATTTGTTGCACTGTGCAAAAGGCTTGATTTTCTTGACAGTTGTCAAAGCTGGCTTGGTCGTTTCAGGAAGAGTGGGGACAGGCTTGTTGGTTTCCAGGTTAGATGAGCCTCAACAATGGTCGGCACCGTGTGCCTTGGGAACTATAGGAATGGGATGGGGAGCTTTGGCAGGAGCAGATGTCACTCACTACTTGGTAATACTAACCACGAAGGAAGCTGTTGAAACGATGGTGAGTGGAACCGTCCAGCTTGGCACAGAACTTGGAATTGCAGTGGGTCCCGTAGGGCGATCTAGTCAGATCTCCACTTCACCCGATCACGTTGGATGGACTCTTCATCCTGCTTATTCCTATGCGCATTCACGGGGTCTGTTCATGGGAGTAAGCTTGGAAGGTTCTATTTTAAGTACACGGAATGATGTGAATGCTAAGTTTTACAGTCGCTCAGGCTTGTCAGGTGAAAAAATTCTGAGCCTCCCTCCTCCTAAAGCTGCCGCTCCTCTCTATGCTTCTCTTGAACAAGCATTGGCTACCGAAATACCAGAAGATGGCTTTCGACCAAGTCAATTGTTTCATGATAAAGGTCATGTAGTGAATTCTCCCAGCAGTAGCGGTTCACTATCGGTTGCTACATCCAGCGACGTCTTTATCCAACCTTAACTTTTGAAGATGCATTCATTTTACCAAAGAAAATAACTTGTATTGTCAGCTTTTGTGTTGTCGAGTTGCTGCTTCTAAAAAGTTTCCCTTATTGGCCAATCTATGTCAATTGTGACGAATGCCCCATATCCATCTTCTCATTGTGTAAATCGTTCAAGAACTGTTGGAGTTCGCTGTCATCAAAGGAGTAGTCCGAAAATGTTTGAGAATATGATGGACTTGTGGGAGATGACATCCCAAAAGCGAAGTCTCTAAATTCTTCTGGTAAATCTTCAAACCTTTCAAGTATTGTTACATTTTCAATAGACTTCACCTTCCATACGAAGACAGGAGAAGAATCTTGCGCTACGAGGGATATTTTATAAACTTGTCCTGGTCGAAAAGGTAGTTGCATTGAATCATACTTTGTACTTGAGGCATGCCAGGAATCGTTCGCGAGGTATGCGTATGAGACGACTTCTTGATTGTGAAGAGTTCCGTGTAAGAGCAGTGTTCTTGCCATCATGGTCTGCATGTAGCTTCTGGTATTGTTTAATGATGCCCGATTCGTATAGCAATCTGGATCAGGACAGGCTGGTGGGAACTGAAAGTGGGCCTTTTCATAGTTTTGGAGATGCTTTAGCTCACAATGGCCACAAGTCGGTAGTCGCCTGCAGAAGTTGTCGCCCATTATCCAGTCTGAAAATGATGGTAAAACGCCCACTTGTGTCACAATTCCAGACAATCGGATGTGAGGAATTACACGAGGCTCCAATTTGCCCACTTGATTCTCAAGCTTAACGATGGTCTCAGTGCGCTGACCTTTGCGAGGTCTCTTGCCACAATGAAGAAAATCACGTCTCTCGTGGTTTTGTCTTGTTCTAGCTCCAAGTTCATCGATCCTACCATCGGAAAATTGTATAGTTTCTCCCTTGGTGTTGACTCGTATATTCGTTGGTGTTGTCAATTGTTGCGGAGAATTGTCTTCGAACAAAGACCGGTTCATGATGCTTTGCTGATCGAGTAGTTTGGGTTCAAATCACCTTACCAATCACGTTTCCTTGCTAGAACAGATATATCGTGTTTTCCGTGTATTTCGGATACTATGTGACCTTCAATACAACACTTGTCAGTGTAAAGTGAAATCTCAAATTCTTCGAAGTTCTATCCCGAAAACAACATAGTACTACGTATGTCGGGGCAACGACATCGAAAGAATCGACGATTGAAATCGAAGGAGGGATTCTTTGTCTCTGTCAAGTGGTGGTGCACAAGAAGTTCTGTGAACTATTAGTAAAACTTGAGTTTCCTTCACTTGTCTTGATCGAGTGGACGAAATGATCGTGTGGGATCGTTAACCCAGATAGTGTTGTCAATCCTTCTCCTGATTCTTGGAAAGAAGGTGATTTTTCTGATTTTGTGAAGTCAACATTGAGAGAGGTAGCCCACCCGGAGGTGCTCTCCAAGCGAAGCAGTGCAATCTAAATAATAATATGTTGTTATTTAAAACAATCATCATCGATCTTCTTACTACTCCGGCGTACAAGGGAAGATTACGATGATTAGTCGTGTCCTTCTCATTTGCCTCTCCGATTTCTTTATCTACAACGTAGTATCAATCGTATCGACACAAAGAAAAAATGGGATTGGTTGATACTACAACAACTATGGTACGGTAGGTACCAATAAGTCGTACGACGTAGTACAAGGAAGTCGTATCACGTTCTTGTTGTGCACAGCGCAGAGCCAATCAAATCACCGGAACAATCCGGCAGGTGTTCCCACCAATCCCATTCTGGTGACATTCCTTCGACGCTTCTGTAGTAGCCGAATGATCTGGCTGGTTGATCTCCATGGAATTGACGTCATGATATTATAAGCAACCGGTTTATTCTCAAATTCAAGAGCATATAATTTACTTGAAAACTCTGGTTTGAGGAGTGGGTTTGATCAACCAATCAACTTGATTTCGATCTATGTGAATACTTACGGCTAGAACGCATCAGGATACTCTTCGATTCGAGAGCCTTTCTAGTACACAAGTAGATTTTTCCATGTTAGCCTCAGCTTCACAAATCTATTCACTCCTCGGAATGCAGACTGGCATCAAAAATAAAAAACATAAATACTATTGTTCGAAAAAGAGAGATCGGTCATTGTCTCGGCTTGGAAATCTTGAATCCAAGTTCAATTTGAATAAAGCCGAAGAATTTCTAGTGCTCTGCCTCTATCCGCAAATTTTAAACGAATCCATTGTGTGGGAAGAAATTGTGGAGTGTTAATAGATAAATATGCATGACAATCGTCGTTAGCACAGTTCCACACTTCGTAGATCGTCGAACAAAGCGTCTTTTGCTTTGTATGACAGCAATGAAATAAAAAAAACTCCTCTCGTAGACTACTAACTGTAAGTACTACTTTCAACTTGCATTTTGCTTACAGTTACTGTTATCAGAGTCTAAAATTATCCTTAACTTTGGTTTACATCCGAAGATACCTTTCGTCGTTCGTCGACGTCTCCAGCTGTGCGGCGGGCGCACGTGTTCGTTAGCTTGCATTTACTGTTTACAGTGAATATTCTACGATGATGATGATGTTCGAATTCTCATCTACTCCGGTGTACAATCATTTAGGTTGCGTACAACGTTGAACGTGTTGTTTCGATGTTTTTATAACTCACTTTTCAAGTATTTTATTATTTTGTTCTTTTTTCTGACATCTTTGTGAAGATTCTTTCTTTACATGTTGCAGCTCATTAGTAGCTAGCTAGTAGGGGAGCATCCCACGTAGAAGGGCACACTATTCCAGAGTTTCATGCCATGTCAATACGATGACAGCTGTGGTGATATCCTCTACCTCACTGACTGTGAACGACTTGTCCCATGAACTCTTGGCCGAGATTCTGTTGTATGCTGACTTTTCGTCAGCTTGCACGTTCTGCCATTGTATCGGCGGGTCATTGCAACGACAAATTCAACAATCCTCGCCCAAGTCTAACTTTCATCATGTGTGGAAACTCATATATGACCGCCATCATTTTGCACCTATCGAGAAATGTCTCGATTTCACCACACGCGTCGACTATGCAACGCAAATTAATAGCCGGCGGCAGTTGCTTTTCAATCTTTTCCAAATGCGGAAGAAAAAGTCTAGAAACAACCGACCATGTTGTTTCAATATTCCCAACCGCCGCTTTTACTTCAAACCGGTCATCCCAGCCGAATTTGATATTGAAACTGAAGACGAAATCGGCAATCAACATATTCTGGACCCTCCCCCTGTTGTCTACGAATGTGATTCTTTTGTCTTGACTTCGTGTGGCACCAGCCCTGAACTGCTTCTGCTGGATCCCTTTGATGGCAGGTTGTCGGTCATCTCAGATATTTCCACGCATTGCGTTGCATCTGACGAAGCATTCATGGAACAAGTTATGTTCCAAGCAGGGGATGCCGTAGTGCAGGTCCCCCGTAGCAAATATTTTGCGGACATGATGGACACAGAAATCGCCGGTCATCGGTTTGAAGAATGCATCGTCCCAAATCTCATGCAACCACGTCTCAAGTCACCTCAAAACCAAGAGTTGATTACCCAAGATGACCTATTTAATTTGGATCTGTCGTCGTTTTTCCAGGGGAGCAACCTCGAATCTGGTACTTTTTCGTTTACAGAAAATCAAGAGTTTGATTTGCTTTGTCAAGGAGTCGACGCGAAGCCCATTCTAGAGCCCCGCAGCAAAACTCTGCTTGGATGTATGATAGGTCTTGGAAGAACGGTGACCAGTGTGGACGATATCTCCGTCGGCTGCACCGAACTTACGTTATGGTCCCGCACAATTCAAGAAGCAATATACACCGAGAGATTGGTGTGTCGCTACCCATGGAGTGTGGGGTATTTAGATTTTGATCCTATTCATCGGCGAGTTTTTGCCAACAAAAGTAGCGGACCAATGGCACCACGGCATGATGCACAAACCGTGGTGGTATTCCCCATGGTTCCATGGGTAGGAGAAGAGGGGGGTTACTTTCCGCTACCGCTTGGTACCTTCCGATCCCTCCATGCAGTGGTGGTCGTGGTAGTCGATTCTCTCGGGGAGAAACTCTTGTTGGGGACCGATGGAGGCACTATTGAAATTTGGGATGTGTCTTTGACAGGCAACTACAACAGGCTTGCGGAATTGAAGGTGGTTGATTGCCTTCAGAAATCAATCAATGAGTGGGTCACGAGTAGGGTTCAGGTTTTGAAATTGAAGTCGAGCAAGTCCAGCCTCCAAAGCTGTACTACAACCACAACCACAAACAAAACGAAATCATCGCCGACAGAAGAAGATGCCATAACGTTCAGAGTCCTGAAGCGGCAGCCTAATCTTCCCGTATTTCAGTCGAATATTGATTTTATCTTCCTTCCGAAGCATCTGTCTCTCGAGCAAGCGGGTATCGTCACTCTTCAGTATCATTCCGAAGAAGGATCCTCTTTGTTGCTCTGGAGAAACCACAACAACGGTGAACTCAAGGTCGCCTCGCTAATAAATCTCCGTATTTTGCCGAGACAAAAACCTCGAGTTCACTTTGACGGCAATCGCTTGATTGTCTTTGGACAAGATCACATCGGTGTCATTATTCTCGTTTACCATGTGTCGACCGGCGATAATCAAGTGCTACAAGACGACAACGACTCTATTTCTGGAGAACAAAGTGGAGGGGTCTATAATTTAACCGATCCGCCGCAGATTCGGTTTGCGAATCGCATTCGTCACGCCGCGTTGGGTGGCATTGATCAGTTGGATACAATGCACATGACAGTCAATGAGAGGTTCATCATTGTCAATACGAAGACCGGAAATCTCTTGGGCGAAGAAGCTTCCTTCTTATCAGAAGGTTTGTTGGTCATTGACTTGCAAGATCAAGGTGCGTAGATCCATCATGAAATATGAGGAGCACTTGTGACTAAGGTCCCAGTGATAAAAACGTTTTCAAGAGGCTCCATCCCTTACAGAGTTTCTCTCTATGGTTGAGAGGGCTCCGTATGGTGATAGAATTCACGTCATTTTTCTTGCCGTTGTTGGCAGGTGCTCCTTCCGGCTGGAACTTACTGTCAGGGCAAATGAAGTGACATGAATGGTCGTCGAACCGGTCCTTCCTGGGACTATGTTTGACGATTTGCTGATGTTTTGTTGATTATGAGAGTTGAGGGACAGAAGTGGCAACATTTTTTTTCTTTGTCAATGATAGGGACATGCAATCTGACGATTTCGCTCTTTGTTCTTCTTTCAGGTGTTGCCATATGACTCAACACCATGTAGAGTTCTTTCCACTGAAATTGATACACAACACTCTTCATTTCGAAACACATTGATACGCAACACTCTTCACGTCCAAATATATTTGCGCACTAGTAACGTTTGATACCCGTTCATGGGTACACACTGCAGTAATATCTCCAAGGATAATGAAGCCACTGAAGATCTAAGTGAAATGTTTTCATCTGTTACACTAAGAGTGGGAAAAGGGATTCCACCAGCTGCTATCATAACAGCTGACATCCTAGAATTAAAAATTAGCCGTCGGAGTGCAGCAAGAATACTCCGAGGAATATTATAGTACGGTACAGCATAATATTTTACCGGTCATACTTAACATGTATGATAAAGTCGCACCACGTAATGGTGGAGGTACCTACCGGTAGTATTGTACTAGGTACTACCGGTAGTAGACTACCTACGAAGTACCAGTTACTTTCGTACTACAGTGGTAACTTTTTTGAATGACCGAATCATTTGAATACTGCGCTTGTGCGCGCTAGCCAATGAATTGCGCGCGGGGTGTCTTGGTGCTTCATTTGGCGAGCCCACAAAATAGAAATTCACGTCGCCAATATGTCCGGTCGTCTAAAACATCACTACTTTGAAAAGTGAATTTCTCCCGTGCCACTGCTACAACTAAAGGGCTCCAGAGTCGTGGTAGCACTCTCTTCTATGCAAAGAAAAGATACAAACAGAAAGCAACATGTTCGGGGGACTCAACCAAAAGGAACTCTCCGTCAGTGAAAGCTCCACTTCCGTCGGCAGCAGTACTGTTGATGAAGAGGAAGATGCAGGCCCCACTTCCGATGCTGCAGAGGAGGAATCTCGGTACGAAGAAGACGAAGAAGAGACTAGTGATGAAGACGACGAGGAGGAGGCAAGTTACGATGGCACACTGGATGACGAGTTGTTTGAGGAAGACGATGACGAACAAGAGGAAGAGGAGACGGTAACCACAGATACCAGTAAAAACACCATCGATGGAGCTGTAAAGAGTCCACATTCTAGTATGGAAACCTCCCATTCCTTTGCTTCAGAAGCCACTGAAGAGAGAGCTCATGTTTCTTCTCCCAGACCGACCCGGTCTCCGCCCAAAAAATCCACCATGATTTCTCCCTTCTCTGGGAAACGTGGTACCATCCAGGTTGACATCACTCCTCCAACTACTCCAGCCGCGGCATCAATAGGCATCAGTTATTCTGCAAGTCGTTCGGTAAACAGCGTCCCCACTTCCCCTGCCAGTTCTGGGACTAATAAGAGCCCCCGTAGCCGCCTTTTGGCTAATCGCACGCGTGTCCCTGGTGGTGCAGCCGCCAAACTCATCGGCCGGCCAACCAATAATGACTATCAAGCTTCGGATGACGGAGATGATACGCTTGAGGTAGTGGCACCAGTGGAAGAGCTGATGGAGAGTCGGGAAAAGGCAAGGACAGAGTTCTCGCTGGGGTCGACACAAAATCGTCGCTACCATGCTCAAGGAAACAACATCTTCAGCAGTCCTTCCAAAGCCCAATCAGAGACTGTACCCTATATTCTGAATCGAAGCGAGATCTTCCACGAGAATGCTGCGGCTGCTATTGCTTCCCTGTTGAGTCCCTCGTTTGGTGGACCTTCCAATCAAGATATTGGTCCAAACTTCAGCAGCAAGAGTGGCGAGCATCCTTCTACAATCGGTCGTCCACCAAAAGGGAAGGCAAGGCCCGATAATCCATTTTACGATCCTCGTAGGATGGACGAGCTCCCAGGTATTCCGAGCGCCAAGAGTGATATCTCTGCAGGAGTTGGAGCTGACTCGTTTCCAAGCAACAGTTCATTGGTTCAGAAGTTGATGAACAAAAAGCTTGATCGACGATTGGAAGTCATCAAGAGTAATATGAAGGATCCAAGCGATACTCTGACAGATTTGATGACTGCCATTGCTTCGCCGGAGGACGGGAATATAAGTCGGCATTACATGGTTCGCCGGAAAAACGCCTGCGGTGCACTAAAAGTGATGACAGCCAATTCCACGCAGCGAGTCAACATTTGCTGGACCGTTGGTGTGCTTCCTGCATTGACATCTGTCCTTGAGGATTCGGGACCGTACAAAAGCTTGGAAGATACCATTCCAGATCTCGCAACTCGTCGCGAGTTCATTGAGGCGCGTAAGAGAGCAGTGGCTGCTTTGATGAATCTCGCTTTGGTCGATTCCAACAGAATTCCAATGTTTCACTGCCCAAGGCTAGTGGCATCACTGATTCGAGTTATCAATCAGGATGACGGTGAAGCTCGACGAGGCTGCTGTGTTGTCCTATGCCAATTGAGCAAGAGTAAGGACAATAGATATCTCATGGCTCAAGTTCCAGGATTCCTTGATGCAGTGACAGCTGTTATCGATCCAAACGGAGTAACAACTGAAGCCCAAAAGGAAGAAGGCAACGAAGGTAAAGCTGTTTCAACTAAAAAGACATATTCCGAGGATGCAGCCGAAGCCTCCGCAAAATATGACGAAGATCCGAACGAATTTCTGCACAGTTCGCGACAAAATGTCTTTGCACTTTTGGGAAATTTGGCCAAAGAAAAAGATAATGCTTTCATAATGGCCAGACATATTTATCTTGTTGATACTCTTGTCGCCATTGCTCGGTTACAGGAAAGTACATCACAAGAGTTTGGTCTAAGGCTTCTGGCTCACTTCTCGCGCCATCGTGGAAACTCCAAACACTTGATTTTTAAAATGAAGACAGTTGTCCCAGCGATTGTATACGCTACTCAATCAGAAAGCGATGAGAGTCGCAAATACGCTTGTTTTGCCCTGCAAAACTTTTCGCAGGACAAACCTTGTAGACAAGAGCTGGCTTCAATTCCAGACCTACTGGGATCTGTTTGTCGACGAGTTCGAACAGCCAGAATTGAGGAAGAAAAGCTGGCCGCATTGAACACTCTCAAAAATTTGACAGATGAGCCAGCTAATCTTATCCCGATGACAAATACTCCTGAGTGCTTTGCAACTCTGATGCAAGTGGCACACGCAAGCGATGAGAGCGTTACAGAGACAATGCAATACATTGGATGTGATGCTTTGGCAACTTTGAGCCATTGGTTCCGATCTATTGCCACTAGTGGACAACGTATCGGGACAGCGAAGCGAAACAGCGAACGAGGAAAAGATGAATTGTTTGTCCCTACGCTCCGAGTAGTGACCTGGGAATCTTGGCAATAGGCGGCGTTTCCAGAAAAAGGAAGAATCGTACTGTCTGGATTGATGATGACATGAAACCCAACCCTATCAGTAGAACGGATGATTGTGCACTAAAAATATTTTATATAAAGTTTCGAACCCTATTGTGGCCATCTTGACGTACTGTTAGTTTTTGTGACAAGGATTGCGGCAACAATCGCACTTGGTGATGGAGCAGCTGCGAGTAATATCAATCGAATCATTGCACACACCGTTGGGAATTGACCCGGTCAAGTCAGTGTAGTGGACTTGCAGCCTGGCCAGTTGTTTTACATTTCCCAATTCCTCTGGGAGCTGTCCCACAATGTTATTCAAAGCAAGTGACAAATAATTCAAGTTGGTCAGTAGACCCAACTCACTTGGAACCTTGCCAGTGAGTGAGCCTTCGAGGAGGAGAAGGTAAAGCTTTGTCAACCGACCCAACTCGGAAGGGATTTGTCCGACAAAGTTAGAACCCTGAATGGACAAAACCTCCAGTTGGTTGCAGTTTCCAAGTTCGGTTGGAATGGTTCCACCATCGGCCGTCGTCGACCAAACTTGAAACTCTACGAGATTGGACATGAGACCAATTTCAGAAGGAAGGTTCGTGGCGTTGATGCGGCTATTAATCATGTTTCTAAGTTGCGAGGGGACGAGGAGCAGAGAAAAGGATGATGTGAGCAAACTGTAAATATATGGATCAAACAGTATTGAACGATGCGGTATATTACACTTACAGAAATTTCAAATTTTCCCATTCTGCAATAGAAGTGGGGATTGTTCCCGTGAACAGAGACTGCTTCAAGTCCAACGTTTCAAGCTTTGGCCAATGTGGGACAAAGTCGAAAATGGGTGCCTTCATTTGACTTTGTTCCAAACGAAGCAATCGCAAGTTGGACAATGTCTTGAGAGATTCGGGCAGTGTTCCCGTCAATCCGGTCAACTGATCCAGAAGAAGGTACTTCAAGTTAGTGAGCTTGGAAATGCTTGGATTGAGTGTCGATGAAAACTCATTTTGCGACAAGTCCAAACTCTCTGGAAAGTTTCGTAATGGTGGAAAGTGTTAGAATCAACAAGGTAACCCAAACAGCAGGATATTTATTTACAGTTACTCCTGTTGTTATTGATAGATTGCGACAAGTATATTATCAATTTTGTACGTACCAAGATTGGTGAGCTTGTCAAATAAGAAGGTTGGGATATCGCCCTCCAAAAGGTTGCTGTTCAAGGTGAGACTGGTTAGCTGTGTGAGCAATCCAAGATCGTCTGGGATGCGACCACGCAACTTGCGAAGGTACAAGTTCAGAATGACGACCTGCCGCTTCTCATCGCAATCGACACCGACAAAGTCACAGGTGTGAACCATGGTATTGTCCGTCCATGGGATTTCTTCCCAAAGTTGTCCACTGGTAGCAAAGTACAAGGCCATTAGGGCGTATCGTTGATATACTTTGAAGGGATCGCCGCCATTATTTTCTTCGGTATTCAAGTCTTCCATAGTCAGCATTCGATCTTGAAAGACGAGCCACTCGACGGCACGAGCTTGAGGAGAGGACACTTGTAACAAATCTGACGACCGTACAACATCGGACAACACCGCCTCAAGTTGAGTTTTGAAGGCGATGTTATCCCGATTGAAGGCAGTGACGTCGTCGCTCCCTTCCATGCTGGATGCCACACCACCACCATTGCCATTCGACGCCAATTTAGCTTGGATGTATCGGGTGGAAGCAAACGTAAGACCACCTAAAGCGAGAAACATCATGATGTAAAGTGTCACAAAGATGTGACGATCGTTGTTATTGTTTCCTCGATGGGTGTTGTGGTCACGTTTGAGAGGTTTTGGAGGGAGGTCTTCCTCTTCCAACGCGACGCTCTTATCGTCGTCTTCACTTTCTCCCGTAACAACGATGACAGTTTCGGGAGTTACAGCAGCCGCAGTCACACTAGCGTTATTAGTGTTTGAACTTACAAGACGAGGAGGTGTGGAAGATGGTAGTACTTCCTCAAGCTGATTATCATCATCACTAACGCCATAGCGGCGAGTACTATGGTGGTGGGCCAACGGGGAAGAAGGAGGGTGAAACATCATGGCGCAAGGAGGAAAAAAGTTAGTGGTGCAGTACGATGAACACAATAAGCAATGGGTTGGTTTGGGAGTGTTTGAACAGCAATCCGAGTGGAAAAGCAGCGAAATATAATGACTATTACTCTACTAGTAGAGTAGAGAGCATCCTTAAAAAGCTTCCCAACAGTGAAACACGTGGTTTTCACACAATCCTGAAGAGTTGCAAGTTGAGAAACTCCGAAAAAGTTCTTACTTTGCTGTTTGGCTTGCGTATGTATGCCAGGTCTGGATGAGCACAGCATCGTCTCTCTTTGAACTATGGGTATCACGTACAAGTATAAACATATCTATTATACATAATATTATTATCATACCGATCCTCGTATTACAAAAAGCATACCAGGTACGTCGTACACTGTACCGGTAGTACCGGTAGTACCGTGTACCTACCTAAACTAACATATCCGATCGTCAAAAAAATGTGAGGAGAAAATCAAGGCAAAAACTCCAGAGAGAGATTGGCAACGAGTCGGATGGCGACGGTGGTGGCTCATCACCCTCTTTTTCGAGAGAGCAGCCAGCTGCGGCTCGCAGCGACGAAAAACAAAACGCAACCCCAAGATCTGCTGTGTCGCAACAGTCATTTTTAAGTCTCAACGTGTTGCAACAAAGCATTTCCAAACAACAGGTTTATCATATCACCAGTTAACCGTGCATTCTAATTCTCCCTCCCTCACATAACAGCATTGTCGGATCTGATCGATCCTTCATCGTTTTGAGGTCGTTTTGCTATCCTTGCTTTCCAGATTATTGTTAGTATTTTGTTATAAACATATCATTACTAACTGTAACTACGAATTCAACACACAACGACGGGCCAGGCGTATCCACGGTGTTACTGAATCGTGCGTGTGCGCAGACAGTCCAACAACAATAACAATTGTTTGCGTCTATTTTCCTTGGACGGTCTCTTTGTGTGATTTCTTTTTCTCCATCCATTCACTTGTGCCGTAAGTATTGCATTGCATTGTATTGTATTGTTTGTTTTTTTACATCACATCTTGACAATATAAGATATTTCTTTTTTGCTCCGATCGACGACGTATCATACTGTTGGACGACGAATAATACCGTGTTGTGCTATTGTGGTGCCATTGCCGTTGCCGTTCATTGAGTGATCCGTATTTTTTTGATCGCCATGTGCTATTGCAGTCTTGTCTTGCCTTGCCTTGTCTTGTCTTGTCTTCTTGCACCACAATAATTATGTTATGTATTCGTTGATACTCTTCATTGTTGGACTTGTTTTTCTTCTTTTTTCTCACATCACCGGGCCATTCTTCCTTTTTCCTTGTTTTCTTTTGCTAATGCCGACTGGTTTTTGCTTGTTCGTGTGTAGGTTTGAGAAGGCTTACACACACAAATTCTGTATTACAATTCATCATGAGTGACAACAACAACAAAGATTCAGATTCCTTTAAGGAGGCATCAGCAGAGGACAGTGATGAGTTCATGTCTGTCGATGGTGGACAAGAAGTGAATAAAGCCGACGACGATGTTGATGTTGCCGTCCAAGTCGCGGCTGTCCTCGGATTAGGCGTGCAAGCTGTGGGGGGTGATGATGGTGCCGCGGATGATGAAGAAGACGATGATGATAATGATAATGCAGTGGCTGCTGATGTGGCGGAACATGAGCCGGACATGGAAGATGATGAAGAAGAAGAAGTGGAAGCGGTTGCGTCGGTAGTAGAGGAAGATGAGAACGATGAAGAAGACGAACATGATGTCGTCGATGCCGAAGACGTAGAGGATGACAACGATCCTTCTGCCGAACCCCCAACAGTAGTTGTCGCCATGGAAGATGTAGAGGAAGGTGGGGACGATGATGACATCCCGGAAGTGGAAGCCGTTGCCATCGTCGATGAGGAACCATCCCGTCCCGAGCCAGTTCGTAGTACGCCAAAGCCAAAAAAAACAACTACCAAGAAAGCAGCTACCAAGTCACCTAAGCGAAGCACCCCAGCCAAGGGTAAACCAGCAAGCTCGGCTACAACAGCAACCAAGAAACGAAAGAAGTCGAAAGCAACCACTACCAAAAACGACCCAAAGTCTTCTGTTTTTTCTCGAATCGACCCCAAGCGAATGGAAGCAGCGAATGTGGCGAGAGAGATGCTCTACGAAGCCGTTCCAAGACTTCCCTTTCCCGTCAATGAATCATCCGGTGATCAATATTACGTACGGAACTTTGGTAGGCTAAAGGTGGGGAACGATGGGACGTCTTCCAAATTTTCAACCCCAACCGCCTTGTACCCAGTTGGATTCTCATGCGACCGATTCGAATTTTCCCCAAGCCACGGACGAATATTGAAACTTCGATGCTCTATCATTGACGGGAAGGTCATTGGCCAGACGGGTCCAATTTTTCGAGTCATGTGGGGACAGGGAGTTGACAACGACATTGACAAGGTGGAATACCCCTACGATCCTTTTACCAACTCAGCTCCCATCACTAGTGGCAAAGATGATGTCGTCGCTATACCTACACCCTCTGCAATGCACCCAGCCATCGACCAACAAGTCATTCCTGCGGTCGGAATGCGCGTCAAGGCTCGTTTTGATAAAAGTCACTATTACCATGGGACCATCACAAAAGTTGTTGAACGAGAAGTCAGCAGTTCCAGCAAAAGCAAGAAGAAAAAGAGGAAAACAATCCATATCACAATCCTATACGATGACGGATCTACCGAAGACACTTCTTTTCCGGACCCCGATATCACTTTGGTTATGCCGGGTATGTTTTTTTACTGACAGTCCCTTGTTTTTGTTGGCTTTGAATCTTTTTATATTTGCTAACACTTTCTTTTTTGGGGCAGGCAACGATGATGAAGTAGATGAATTTGGAAGAATTGAACGAACCGAGTTAAATGGCAAACCAGTCCATACAACTATCGGAAAGACGCCATTGGAAGCATGGAGCCTTGCCCTCGTAAAATTGGGATTAATTGATGAAATCATTGTTGAACGTGCCATGGAAGCTCTGGAAGCTGCCCGTAAAGCGAACGAATTGGATGCACGTGGGAAGAAGAAAGTGGCAGTTAAAGTCGAAGACGAGGCCAAGGGAGACGCGAACTCCAACTTTGCAGAAGACGATGCGCAGGAACAACTTGATCCAGATGCAGAGCCGTATTCAGAAAAAGAATTAGCCCTCAGGGAGCGTCTGGAGGCTTTGAAAAAGGAATACAATGATGCAGCACTAAAGGATGGATCTGTTGCAGAAGATCTCGCTAATGCAAGGGTTGCCCTCATGGGTCCCATGGCATGCAACCCTTTTCCAGAAGGGCAAAACAGTATACAAAACCAAGCATCATTTTTGGCTGTAGCAGTACGCAAAGAAAAAGCCAAAATGGGATCCACTGGCAACAGAAAGAAGATTGTAAACGCCACAGATCTGCTTGAAAGAAGTAATACTTTTGTCAATGGTGATGTGGAGGCCTTGGTCGAGGGTCTCCCTGGAAGTGAATATAGCACAAATTATATCTTCTTGAAAAAACGTGGGTCGAGCTCAGTCAGCAAAACATGGATTCAAGAGCAGCAGCAGCGTGTTGAACGCGAAAAAGAGCGCGAGAAGGCCAAAAAGCTCAAACTTTCGAAAGAGGCCCAAGCAAAAGCCTCTCAACAGCGAGAGAAGGACAAAAAACGTAAAAGAATGGAAGATGAAAGAAACGCGCGAAAAAAACAGAAACTGGAAGAAGAGGAAGAAATAAGAAAACAACGGGAAGAGGCACGACTAGCAAAACTGGCCATACAAGTAGAAGATCGTTTGGCAAAGGAAGCCCACGTCCAGCGAGAACGAGTCATTCTCATTCTAGCCAAGAACTGGAACAGAGAAATGGCTCGACGACGGAAACATGCAGAGCTTGTCGCGGGCCAAGTTGCAAGCGAAGCGAAGAATTCCTCAGTCACGGTTTCAGATCTTCCAGATCTGCCAAATTTCGGTAAAGAGTATGATGAAGATGTACTGAGAATCTGGGATTTTTTCAACACATTTGGCAAATGCTTCATTGATCGGCAATACCTCGAAAAACTGCCATCGCTGGACGCCTTGCAATCAGCACTGGATACTTTGCAAAAACAAACCTCAAAGCAGAGGAGAAAAGAAGCTCTCAGTTTTGTGACAGACCTTGCAGTGTCGATGTGTCAGCCACTTTCTGTTGTTTTGACTCGCTTGCTTTTTGCTAGTTTGATTGCCCTTAATCCGACCATCCAGAAGGAGTTCAACGCGGCATACTGGATGGAAGACAGTGGCGGAAAGACTCAAGAGGGTGACGATGCGGAAATTGAAAATGCATTTTCGAATAATGTTCTTCTTCCTGTCAACGAAATGACGTGGAAAGAAATTGCTAGACTCGCTCTGCTGAATGATGCCCTTGAAGAGATTGGCTTCACCAGACAAGACATAGCACATTATGTACGTGGGTACCGTAGCACTGGTCATCCGAACTCCAAAGAAGCCCGGAGACTTCGAAAAATGGAAGGGGTGGGAATGGAATGTCTACTGCAGCAATTTTCGGAACACCGAATAAATGATGATGGGTATCATGGAAACAATAAGATTATGCTGCTGAGAACTCCCTCATCCCCACAGTGTCATCTAGACGACTGGCGGTACTATCTTCATAACGTGAAGAGGCTGAAAAACTCCCAGAAAGCTGAACTGGAGCGCAATCTAAAATCTGCCAAAGATTTGCTGAGCAAAAAGATTGCAACTGATCCTGCTGTACCTGCTTTCCTAAGTGAACTAGAGATTGTTCTCTCGAATGTCAAATCAGATGTCAAGAAGGCAAAGGATCTGGCGTTGGCATTGCTTGACAGGGCAACTGGCGAGGTTTATTCAAAGGAAGTAATTGGAAGTGTTGTCGAGAGAGATGTCCTGGAGTCAACAAAATCGCTAGATGCTCTAGACCGTCCATGCATGGGTCAGCTAAAAGAACTTTCCCTTCCAATTTCTGAAAGAAAGAACCTCGCCCGTATTCGTTCGCAGTATATGGCTGATGCCGCAACAGTGAAGGAGGAGCAAAATCGTCAGAAGAAAAAAAAGATGAGCGGTGAAGAGGGGGATGATGATGATGACGACGATGAGGATGAGGAGGATGAGGATGAGGATGAAAAAAAATCTTCCAATGCAGACATGGATCCCATGGGAGAAAAACAGTCCAGACAGCAGACATCATTGCTTGCTACAGATATGAAAGCATCTAGTGATGATGAAAACAGTGATGATGTTGCTGTAGAAGAGGGGTCTTCCGGGGATCAAAAGATTGGAAAGGAGACGGAATATGATTATTTCTGTGGAGATGTCCCTGATGCGCCAGAACTCATTCGGAGGTGCCTTGCTGTCCTTCGGACTCTGACCATGTGCGGACCTGGAGAAACCTTTCTGATGCCGGCAGATCCTCAGGAAGTACCTAACTACTATGAACAGCTTGTCAGGCCAATGTGTCTGAGAGAAGCTGGTCTTCGACTTCTTGCAGCTGCCGATCATTTCAAATCACTCAGTCAGAAGGAGGCTAGTCGTTTTGAGGAGGACACAGTTGCTGAGTTTGCTCGAAATATTCGCCTGATTGTCAGGAACACCATTGCTTACACAAATGCCGGTCCTATGGTCGTCAGTGCTGGTGGAGAGCTTTTGAGAATTTTTGAGAGACTGCTTCTTGACTGGGTTCTTGCACCTGCCGATCAGTTGCCACCACTTGAGATGCTGGACGATGATCTCTGTGTCGAATCTCATGAAAGTGACCTTGAATCAACTGTCTTGCTCTGTGATGCATGTGAAGGAAAATATAATATCAGCAGGTTGAATCCTCCATTGAGAGCTATTCCCCAGGGAGAATGGTACTGTCCAAGGTGTCTCAGTGGGCGGTGGTGGGGACACTTAGATCCTCGAGTGGGGAAGACCATCATTGTGAATGGATCTGTTGCTGTGATAAAGAGATGCATGTTCACGCAGCCTGAAGCTATTGCTCCAGCACCGTCACTGATGTATGAGCTTGCAGCACCGGATGGAACAACGAGGATGATGCCTCTGGCGGAGATTGATGGCCTTCTCAATGAGTCAGGCATTACTGTTCCTCCGATCAAATGTCTGGAGGCCGTCGCTGAAAGTATTGGATACAGCGCTGGCACCGATCATGGACACCGACCGGATATTGTACCTGTTCTTGTCAACCCAAATGTCTCCGACGGGGCTGCAGAAATGGTTTTAAATAGTACGGTGTTCCAGGATTCGATTAGTACTGCTGGAACACTGATGATAAACAACACAGAAGATATGACAGCAGAAGAGTGGTTGCGGCTCCTGACATTGTTGCTAATGAAATGTGCGTCAAGTGACCTCGTCTTGAATGTTGCCAGTGAAATGGAAGCGAAAGCAGCAGAACAAATGTCGAAGGCAGTAGAGACAATGTCAAAAATCTCTCATTTCACGCAAGCACTTCCGCGTGCCCCATTTGTGGAAGAGGAAGTGGATGGTGACACTCCAAGTCTCTCCAATGAAGCAGTTGCTTCAGCTGCTTTTGTTGTTCAGGAAGAAAGTGGCATAAGTAGCTCCAGTCCAACCAAAAATGAACCAGAGCAAGTGGAGAGTAACCTGAAACACGTGGAAGCGGCCACAGCAATTGTGGAGGCTAATGCTGTTCAGGTTGATCCAATGGAAATTGATGGTGTCCAAAGCAACGCAATCATCCAAATTGTAGACGCGAACGCTGCAAACCTGGACGTGACGGTTGCCCCAGATGCGAGGACTGCTGCTTTGAAAGATAAATCAATGCGGCAAAAAGCCCGCGAAGATGGAATCGCAGCCTTTTGCATAAAGAACCTGCTACGTTCAACCGTCGCTTCATTTGAGCAAGACAGTGTGTCACTTGCAATAGAATCTTCTCTGTCTCCAAAGGTTTCTGGTCTATCTTTTTCAAAGACAAGATGCAGAGGATCTAACTGTGACTTTTGTGGGCTTTCGGACACTGCACTAGGTACAAACTTGGTTCGAGTGCCCAACGAAATGGAATGGAACGAGTTAATTCTACATTCTACAAGAAACAGGCGGACGCAACTAGTTGCGGATATGAGGGATCAGCAATCTGCATTACAGACAGGCAAACTATTGAAGCTGAGCATTCGTATTGGTGAGGACCTTTTTTCAGATGAACCTGACGAGGATTACTTCGCTGGAACAATCGACGGAGGAATGCTTGAGTTTTTGCCTAGAAATTCTGATGGCTTTTTAGATGAGCTTCTCTTTCGCTACGAAGCTGGCCTTCCCTTTATATCTGGTACCATGACTGCCCATGAATGTTGTGCAATTGCTGTACATAACGCCCGCAAAATCAAGATTGTGGAAAAGTTCAGGGAGAATGAGGTGCTGGCGGCAGAAAGGGAAGCTGGTATTACTTGTGGTCGTACTCTGGAGTTAGGGAAGGACGGTGTCGGACGCTCTTACTGGCATTTCAACTCAGATCTAAGGACGCTTTTTGTGTGTACACCAACCCACGGGAAACGTGCAAAATGGCAGAAGTTTTCCAAGCCAGAAGAAATCAGCAGCGTCATCGTCTCTCTTCGGAAGGATCCTGTGGCGCTGGAACTCCAACGCACATTTCCTGAAGCAGACGCCCTTATACGCAATGGGAGATGGTCAGACCTTTTGATGAAGCGTCGCTTCAATATAGAGGTTCAATCTCCAGAAGTCAATCAAGCAGACAAACGAGATAATGGGATGATTGGGGATGGAAATGATGAAGTAACAGACTCGGCAGAAAACGATCAGGTGAGTCTTTTGCCACTTTCACTGTATGAAAAGTGTTCCCAGACTCCCTCCCGCTAACACATCTTTTCTATTTTGTAGCTCTATGATGAGGGCGAACACGTCCTCGTGGAATCATTGTGTGGAAACATGCTCTGGGATGCAGACATCATAGGTGTTGCAAGAGCCAAGGAACACGGGGTTGCGTACCGTGTCTCTTACAGGGGTTGGAGTAGTCGCTATGACGAATGGGTAGCAGCATTTCGCGTTGTAGAACCAAGCGCTCACAACAAAGAAGTTCAGGAGGAAATGATGCAAGATTCTATTGAGGAGAGGAAAGGTCTCCCCTCTCCCATAGAAAATTTAGCAGCTAAATCGTTCCTTTACTCGAAAGATCGTCTACGGGGCAATGTACCTTTACCTGATTTCCACCGGATTGCACATGTCCCTCAGAACACATCTTCCAACATGAGAACGTTTTCAGCCATGAAAGCAGCAATTCTAGCCATCGAGGCAGCTCTTCCTATTGGATCTATAGACAACACAGCAAAGGGTCCCTGGAGATCTGATCTTGCTGAACAGTGGAGACGCAAAGTTTTTCAGTCATGTGGGCCTTATGATCTTATGAGATGTGTATTGGCGCTTGAGGAATCAATTGCTGAAGAATGGATTCGTCCAGACCTTGGTCATTTACGTACAGGCTTGCCCCTCAGAGCAAAAGCTCTGGAAGAAGCAACTCCTTCCTCTCTTGCAATTCGTGTCCTGTTGTTGGACCGCTCACTGGCGTACAAGCTCGTTGACAAAAAGCGATTCAAACCAGGCAAGAAGAAGTAGGATATTTGATATAATCTTACTCTAGGTGGGTACTTGGCAGGAAATGCCTATTGCCTTAGATACTGTCTCATAAAGCTCCTTCAAGAATAGATTTCGTCTCGTTGCCACAACACCTTGCACTCCGCCTGCGGCACTTTCAACCTTGCAAAGGCTAGCTAGCTTTTGGAGCAAAACGCCACAACTATGAAATGACTGACGCCTCGCTCGCACTTTTCCTAAGGCTTTCAACATTCGGAACGCTGCTTTTCTCGAAGTCTGGGTGATGTCTGCCCCAGCGTTGTCACTCAACAAAACATTGACGGGAACACCCACCGGTCCAACAATCAAATAAAACGATTCAATCAATTCAGAGAGAGCACCTGCTGTCATATGGGCAGCTTCTTGTTCATTGTAATCACCCCCATACAATATGCCAATGCGCGAAATGGCGTCTGCAGCAACAAGACGTTCTGTGGCTGTCATGCAACTTGTTCCTATTACCAGTTCCAACGACTCCAAATCACTCACTGATTCTGGTACATGTTCAACGAGCCAGTCCAGTTCCTTGTCAGAGAGTCCTTGTTTTATCGACAGAGCTACAAGCCCACGTCGACGGGCAATCAACCAACGGATGAAGTCTGCGGTCATCGAGCATGGGCACGAAACATTTGATCCACCCGCGTGAAGAACAACAAGCAAAGTACGAAGAATGATTGCGTCTCGAGCGACTAACAGCTCCTGAGCCACATGCTCTGAGGGAGATTCTTGAACTGCCATCACATCATTGGCCATTATTAGAGCTCTGAGAGAAGTCAACAAGATTCTCCGCACAGCTCTGCACTTCCACAAGTACAACGAGCATTTGAAGACTACAAGAGGGTCACGACAAAGTAGACCGTAACTCATCTTCGGTGAAGGGTGGTGTGGGGAAGATAATAATGCGCTCATGACAGCGGGATATAAGTACGCGTCGCTCACTTGAGAACGACTCTGCAGAAACAGTAGCTCCAACTTCTCTTCTTTCGTTTTCACGGGCTTTTCGTTCGCAACAGACCGTATCGCACTGCAAAAAGCCTCTAATTGGTCCTCTCGTCTCATGTCGTCGCAAGGTAGCACAACAGCGGAATCTCTAAGTGCGTAGTGCAGTTCGCGTAAGACATCCCACGAACACTTCTCCAGTGACAGGCAGGATTCTGAAAGGAAGAATTTGCAAACTGGACCAGGCAAGACCCGATCTGCCATAGCAAACACTTCTCTGAAAGGCATCGACCGGGGATCAGAAGCGAATACATTCGACGGGTTTATATGAAAGAATTCCAGAGAGTAGAAGAAACGAAGAAGGTAGATTGCCAGGGCACCTTTCGTCAAATCATTCCTTGACGCTGATTGATGTTTTGAAGTCGCTCTTGACCATGCCATTTCAAGACTCGAAGAGGACACAATGGGAATCCTTTGCGTCTTCCCGGTGGCAAGAAGTTTCGTGCCTTCTTTAATAAATTGAAAAACATCAAGGTTCGACACAAGCGATAACGCTTTCTCGCCTTCTTCGTCACATAGTACGCGCTTAAGAAGGTATTCGGTTTTGATTATCGCGTCAGAATTTTGGATTGCTTCAGTTTGCAGAGCACAATATGCGACTGCTGATATGGCCACTAAGATATCATCTTTCATCTCATAATCGAACGGAATCGATAGGTTGACAAAAAGTTTCAATCCAGGCAAAATGGACACATAGGATTTTGATTCACTAGCTCTCTTCCTAGGTGACAGAAATGGACCTGCTACCGTGCAGTACAAGGTCCATGGAGATCCAATTTCCAATGCTTGCGCAATCGATCCCCAAAAATCGCACATTTGTTTCGATGTCGACGTCAATGTTTTGGCATTCCTCATCATTTGTGTGTACGAAGTCTCTTCAACAGTTTCGCTTGCAATACTTGTGACCATCAGGGTTCTTGCACTCAACAGTATGATGCACGAAGCTAACATACTGTACATTTTGTCTGTGTTTGCAGTCATAGGCAATGACTTCTCTTCTTGTGAGGATCTTGGAAGTTTCTTTCGATCCAAAAATGCACCAAACGACTCCCATAAGGTATCATAAGTCTCTCTCATTTTTACGAAGTCCTCAGCATCCGACAGAGGAACAAGCAAAACCATTGCAAGAGAACGAAGAATCAGGCAACATCGCCCTTTGGATTCCTCGAAGTGACCGTTTTGATTCATTAACTCTGTGGACAAGAAAGAAAGAGTTCTGTTGTGCAGTAAATGGTCAGAAACAAAGCAGTCCACCAGCGTCTCTTCAGCAATGATAGAGTCCCCAGAACCAAGCTCTTCATTCTCTTTGTTTTGTATACCTGTGGATAATTCACGTGACAGCTGCCTCTGTGACGATATCTGTTTGACTGATGCCGTAGATGGGTCCGTTAGATAGCTTTCTTTGTCTAATAATATCGAAAGATGTCGGGTTATTAGGCAGCAAGTTGTGACGAGGCCAAGCTCCATTGCCAATTTTAATTGGACATCCAACATCACATCCAGAGACTGCAGCTTGTTGTATACTTTGAGCAATTCTGATCGAGAAAGCTTCGACAGTGCAAAGACGCCTTGTTTTGCGGTCTTTGCTATTGATTTGTTTCCAAACTTCACTGCCGAGCAATATGTTTGCACGCACCCGGACAGCAAGGAAGGTAATGTTGCTGGGCAGTTCGCCGCCACCCTGGTCAGCAAGTCTCCAGTTGTAGGCAAGGATGCTCTGCACAATGCACTGGCCAGATGATTTGAGCGGAGAACTGGGGCATAGTGCATGATATCTGCAACTGTCGATCCAAGATCACTCCCTTCCATAGCTCCCCCGGTTTCTTCGTCTGCACCCCGACCAGCCTCCGATAGAATGGAATCGTCCACCTTCAAGCTAAACGAAGTCTCTTGTTTTCCTTCGCTTGTATTCTGGTCATCATCAGGATCTTGGGATGAGGCGTGTGTACCATTGTGGCTTAATGATGCCACCACCAGCGACACCAGCTCAGTTAGTGTTTTGACGAATGTCGCTTCTTGCGAATCTTCGGATGCCACTTCCATTGAATGTTTCCTATGAACGCTTTTTCGCTTCTTCAGTGGAATAGAAGCGTCTTCTTCTGTCTCTCCAAGTATTTCAACGTCACTTTCGGGCGACGTCAAAGAAGCGGCAGCATCTTCGTGCACATCTCCAGCACCGGTTGATTCACGTTTTCGTTTGGATGAAGTAAGCATAGGGTCTCGAGCGGCTTCAGCAAGCATCGCAGTATCCCATTCGACAACCCTTTCTCCATCAACTGTAACAAGACGTTTGGACAGAGGCTTGAGCCTAGAGATCTGCTTGGTGACCAACCGAGCCAAGTGATTCGTCATGACATCGACACCCTCCACTACTGAGTACGTGGCTGCCACGTCTTCCAGTCTATCGACGACATTGTCGACGAGGGCATCGCATTCGTTGTCCTGGGTATTATCCACATCCTTGAAGATTCCAGTAGATATTGACGCAAGTGGCCTTGTATTGGAAAGCAGTCGAAGCATGTATGGAAGCCTTTGGATTTCAAGAACGGCTTCTTGGTGGTTGTGGATGGAAGCTTCTTTTAAGGCTTCACCCATCTTCTCTTCTTTTCCTGGCTTCTTTTTCAGTCCAGCCTCGATTTCTCCCAGAGCCAGGTAGTCGTGGAGACAGAGATTCAATCTAGACGTCACATTCGCAGATGCTTCCAAGTTTTCTGCTTGATCTGCCAGCTTGTCAGCAGTATTGCCAACATTTGTAATCATGACTTCATCGGCCAAACCTTCGTCTGCTGGTTCGCTCTTGTCGTGCATAGTCTCGTCAGTCTCGGCCTGGTGTTCCTTGACATGGTAAGGAGCCGAAACAGCAGTAGCCGACATTTCGTCGTCATCTTCCTGATCCAACTGATCTGCCACGGGCACTTGATCTGCCATGGGAACATCATCAGTGGGGGCAGCAACGTCTTCCATGGTCACTTCTGTTTGTCCGTCGTCTTCCTCCGGATTCATAGTTGCGCTATTACCGCTGCTATCATCGTTGGTAGTTGTTTCCATGACGTTGGACGCCGCTTCCATAGCTTCATCGTCCGTGTTGTTGTTGCTATCATTCATTTTTTGGTACACTTGATGAAAAACATTGAGGAAAGTTTAGGGACCTGTTTTTCTGTCTTGCATCTGCTGTAACAATCGAAAGGTTGTGAACAAACAGACTTCGAATAAAGCAGCAGGAGCAGGAGCACAATGAGCAGTGGAAGTGGTAGTGGTAGTGGTAGAGCAGGCTCAGACTCCACTACCGCTAGTTTGTAATGAAGTGGACTACGGTACTCACAGTCAAGTACCGTAGTAGTTACATACGAAGTCGTAATGGGGAGGGTCGTGATGAGGACGTGAAGACGTCACGCTAAACTCAAATTAGTCAAGTTTTCAAAATAATATGCTGCTATTTATTATACACACCTGTCACTCCACAATGAATGAACTGTAAGCATGAACATCACAAGACGAGCACCATGATTGCAGCCACATCTCTGCTTACTTCTTGTCATGACATCTAGCTAGCCAAGTGAATTAGTCTACGTCGTTTGGTGTCACCATTTTCTCTCGCGCTGAACGGATTCTTGTTGAATTGCTACTTATCGATTGGGGGGCTTTGATTTGGAAATTTGAATCTTATCTGACAAAGATGTGCAGAAGGGGTTGGTTTGCGACCAATGATATTGCAATGTTGCCAGTAAGAATGCGGCTGCCTTTGATCCTACTCCTGTGGCTTTCCACGATACATTCTGGTGGCGGCTTTCAATTTCATCATCACGCAACAACAAACTTAAAGTCTATTCACGAAGGTTGGTCGTTGCCCCAAAACATTCCATCCCCGTTGTCTTCAATCGAGTCATCACATGTGGGATATCTAAGGTCAATCACTTGGGATGCAACAGCAACCCCTCCAACGAACTTCATTCAAGTCACTGCAAACCCGTTTTTCTACCAACCCTTTCCGATTTCCTCCTCCGACAGTGCTGCATGGTCGAATCCAGTCACGGAACGTCTGAAAGGCATGGTTGCTGCCACTTTGTGGGTAGTTCCCTTGTTGCTAGTTCTGTTGGTAGTGGCCATTGCCGTTCTATTTTCTACTGTGATGCCGGTGATTGATAAAATGTTCTACGAAACTCTGGAACAAGAATTGCAACTATACCTCCCTTGTGTTTGGAATGAGTATCAAGAAAAGTTGAACGGAGAGACGTTATCGACACGGCGAGATTTACAAATGGAACTGTGGGATCAACTGACAGAATACAAAGCCGAGCGACTACGTGAAATATACGAGAATCGCCGGAAGAAGAGTGAAAGCAACTCTCGTGACTATTACCAAGGTATCTGGGAATTAGTTGATTCGCAACTGGAAGAGGGAGAAGAGCTGGAAAACAGACCCGACTTGATCGCTCAACTGGAGGAAGGATTGCTTAAACGACGACAAGACAAGGGGGCAGAATCATCTGACATCTCTTCGGAGAGTTCGCGTAATACTTCGAATGCTTCCACAAGCAACAACGGATTTCAAAAGATTGTCGGCAATGAGCTCAATCGAGTTGATCTCATCATGCGACTTTTTGACAAATCGACGGAATACACGGGGACGAGCCGGCAACAAATATACAAAGACTGGGAGAAGGAACGGACAAAAGGTGGAAAGTTGGAATGATAGCGCTGCAAAACAACTCTTAGCAATCTTCTCTCAAGAGGCACCACGAGGTGACACTATCAAATGGAACAGTGCGACCATCAGGCAAGTATCTACTTTGTAGTAATTCGTAGATCGAAAAATTTGGCCATTCTTATTTTGCTATGATACTGTCCTTGTGTACAGTGACGGTTCGAACACATTAGCCCTACTTTGTGGAGATAGAGGAGGCTAAAAAGAAACAGTATTGTGCTGTCAAGGAACATACAAACAGAGCTCCAAGGACCATGGGGCCCCATTTGTCTTCGTAGGGACCGGGAGATCTTCGAACCACCATCAAAGATCTCTTGGCATCTGCAAAATCATAATAACATCAAAGTCATGAGCCTTCTAGATGTAGTATATCTTTCTTCCTGCTCCAAAACGATGATGACAATATTTCTCCTCATCATTGCAAACTTACATGTTACCAGTGCATAGAGGATGAACAAAATAGCAATTGCCTGAAAGAAGAGGCTGAACAGCGCACCTCCCTTGGTTCCTTTGGAAGTCCCGGTGCCAACGGCAATACTGATGGCTCCCACCCATACGGCAGCCTTCATCCATGCCAAAAAGGTTCTTTCCAACGAGAAGAAGATCTTGGGATCTACCTTTTTCGCACCGGCCTCATCGAAGGTCTTTGGAGGCATTTTGTTACCTCCAAAAATGGCAAAGAGTGTCCTAGAAAGCGGGTTGGGCTGTCCATCCCGAAGAGAAGGAGCAGCAGCACGGACACCGGTGGGAAGTGCGCTATCAGCTCTGACACTTCCAGACAACCGACTGCTCATGTTCTTACCGCCACCTTGACTCATCTGGTCATGTACAGAAAGTGGACACCACAATAATTAGAAAATGGACCAAACACAAGGCTGCTTCCGACACAAGGACGTAATAGGGCTCCTTGCGTGCAACTTACCAACGAAAGGGATCGATTGACTGGTTTTGGTTCAAAGGTCTCATCATGGGTATGGTCCGTATGAACTTCGATCACGGCATCTTCGTCGCCCTTGTCTCGGACTTCCGAAGTAACGCCAGGTTCCCGCGGCACGAAATAGAACTGCCCACTTTCTCTTCGGATATGGTCTCCTTTGTTTTTAGGGCTGAAGATTCGGTCCATGGTGCTCCAGTCGTACTCCTTCTGACGATCAAGTAAATTATGTTGCTGTGTCTTTATGAGGACACCACCTGTTGATACTACTCTTGCAAGGCACCCTCGTGAAATCCAGAGAAAAGCCAGAGTTTCACAATAATAATAATAAGTAGACTACACTTTGTACTGAAGTAACAGTAATAGTTGAATAATCGATCGTTGATTTAGGCAATAGAAAAATTACGATGTGGTAGGTAAGTTGGTGTCGCGCCCATCTCTACTAACTGTAAGTCGTACTACTGATACAGGTAGGTAGTAGTAGCGAACGTTGACTGAAAGTATGAATGAATGAAAGAATCGAGACGAATCTCGGGAATTTGATGAGGTGCTCCGAAGCTTCGCCACGGATCATATCGACCCTCGGAGAACATAAAACTGGATTCAAGAATCTTGAAAGGCTATTTTACTTGACCATATTTACCGAAATTTCAGTTTACCGATCTATCTTGCAAAACATCTTCAGTTCAATTGTATCACGAAGATCCGACGCAAAATAATTTTTATTTTTTGGTCTACGCATTACTCCGTAGCAAAACAGAACGATCGTACTGAAGCTTTTGACGACGATTCCACTCAACGTCGCAGTAAAAACGCAAGTACCGTACCCGGTACTCACAGTCAACAAGGGTACTTTGTTTGGTAAAAACCATCGATACGATCAGTTCTTTTCTTACTTTGTAGTGCAGAGCAATTCTATTTTCCGTTTTTGATTTTCTTTAGCATCTTCAATCTCCTTCGACTAATATAACATCGTACCATGGGAAGTCGACAAGAACGAACGCCCCTTCTTGGGTCGAACGGAAGTGGGAGCGGAGGAAACACATACTATTTCAACAACACTACGCAAGACAACTCGGGGCGTTACAACAACAACGCTGTCAGCGATACTGATGGTGGTCAAGTGGTGGAGAGTTTGCCTCCCGGTGCATCGGCGCAAGATTTCGAACCTCGAATGATCAATGCGACGACCAAGGTAAGCACGCAAAACTTGGTGGAGTAGGTGGTTAGTTCGGCTTATACGGATCTGATGCTTCTGACACATACTGGACGATGATTCTCTTTCTTTTCCCCCTTCGCTGCTGCTGCTGCTGCCATGATTGTTGCTCCATACAAAGAAGGACAAGAGTCTTCGAGATACTGGTCTCTTTGGAAAATTATTTGGAGGTAAAGGATCCATACACAACAGAAGTGAGAAAGCTGCTGCTGCTGAGAAGAAAATGGTCAAACCACGTTCCGCCCCGATCAAGGTCGAGCCAAAGGTCTTTTTTGCCAACGAACGAACGTTCCTGGCTTGGATGCATATTTCCATTATTTTAGCCGGTGCTTCCATCGCCATTTTGGCCTTTACAGGCGAATCAACCAACGTGGGGAAGCAAATTTATGGTCTCATCATGTTGCCAGTCGCCATTGCGTTCATTGTGTATGCGATGTATCAATGTAAGTGACGCGTACCCATGGAAATTTCCAACGGTATTTGGTGTTCCAGGATAGACAGTATTTCTACTACTGGTCGTACTAACGGGTAATCTCTTTCATTTTCGTTTTGTTTTTATTCAGACACACGACGGGCTTATATGATCCGAAACAAATTGCCCGGACCGTATGACGACACTGTAGGACCGACAGTTCTAGGCATCATGCTGATGATCTCCATTACTGCTCAGTTTGCCATCAAACTCATGACCATTACCCGAGGATAGGACAGACACAAAATGTGGTAACCTGGTCGTTTTTAATGCAAATTGTATACATCATTATCGTATTATAGCTAGAAGAGAGATCCCTCCAAGGAACAATCGAATGCTACTGTCATTAATTTCACTGGTATTTATCTGGCTGTACGCTGTCTGGAATTGATATTCGTCATCCAGGACAGTATCAAGGCATTCACCACATCTGGCGCTTCGTCATGGGGACAATGTCCACAGTTGGGTATCGTATGTAGTTCGAAATCCTCGCAATAGTCGGAAAATTTGGTTCCAGGATGCATCCCACTATCCACCGGCGTCCATGGATCGTCCCCGCCCCATACTGCTAACACTGGACACTGCAAATTGGGCAAAATCTCTTCCGGTGTCGGTCCGGGATCGCCCGCAAACGTCTTTAGAAAGACTGTCTCGGCACCGTCGTCTTCGGCGGGTCGGAGTAGAATTTCCAACAGCTCATCGTCCACATTGGTTTGGTTCCGGTACACGCCCTGATGGCGCAAGATGGATTCGATGTTGGCCCGCGTTTTGAATCTCGAAAAAAAGGACGATCCGACGTGAGGTCCCAAGAGAATTTTCTGAAAGAACCATAGAATGGGACGCGCCCACATGGGCACATCACTGTACCGAAATCCAGTCATCCCGCCGGAACAATTGAACAGAATGACACCACGTACTGTATCTGGTAGCTGTGCCGCCACACCCAAACAGATCAAACCCCCAATGGAGTTTCCAGCCACAATCCAAGATGGAGGAATATTTCGTCGTCGAAACGACGAACGGGGCTGACTCTTGTTCCTTCTGCTTTGTATGAAATCGGTAACGAGTTGCACGTAAAGCTCCATTGAGTACTGAACATGGCCGGGTTTGGGACTTGCTCCAAAGCCCAAAAGATCCAGGGCATGAACGCGATATCCCGCTTCCGTCAAAACGGGAAATTGATACCGAAAGTGATTCAGATTGGCACCAAATCCATGGATGAGCAAAATGGGTGGTCCATTGGTCGGTCCTTCCACACGGTAGTTAATGTCGAAGTGTTCTCCTTGATAGTTCCAAGGGAATGTTTGGTAATGGCGTTGCACGGTTTCAGTGTTTGGGAAAGTCTGTCTTGTGGTCCGTGGCACCGACTGTGTTGCTGATGTTGATTTTATATCGGTAGTGTCATTCACAATTGTCGAGACGTCATTCCTTTCGCCCTCGGAAAAAGGTGCTGGTGCCGAGTTGGAAAGTGCTGTTGTTGTCGTCGTCGTCGCCCATGGTCCGATGATCATGTTTTGCGTTTGATGATGTCGCCATGAGATTACTGGAGCAAATCCCTCGATTTTTACGAGGAATAACACGAGGATCGATACCCACGTGATCACACTCTTGATGATGGGTGTCGCCTCGTTACGGATGTCGTTCGATGGAATCGTCATAGTAATGCCAACATTCAGCATTTGCCCTCTTTGCTTATAGTCAATGTTTGAATATGATAGGTGGTGGAAGGTATTCCATGTCGTACCACGCACTTGGTTCAGTTTTGTCTTTCTTTCAGCACGATGGTGCCATGGTCTTCTCTTTGGTAGGCAACTTCTCTCTTTTCGGTTGCAAGAGACATCATCTGTTTGAAGAATTCTCAAAATTGAAAATCAGGGAAAAATTGGACATGGGCTATGCTGCCTCGCGCGGATTCACAATGAGCAAAGATCCCTCTTCAAGGAAGAAAAGAGAGTTGATGAAAAGGTATCATCCGTAGTGAAAATGTGTTTCAAATCACCATAGTACCGGAGTAGTTTGCTTCTTATCCGCTGCAACGCCGTCTTTCCTTACAGAACCATGTATTCTTGTACTAGCTTTGTGCAAAGTCTGAGTTTGTTCCTAGTTCTGTTGTGTGCAGCCGACGCATTCATCCAGAGACCGACCAGTGCGACAACAACTCTCCCGTCGTCGTCGTCGCAAACACGACAATCGATCCAACGTCCTTTTTCCGTTCTATGTTTATTATCCAACAATCCCGACAACAGCAACAGTAATAATGATAATGAAGATCGCCTACGAAAACTGGGTTATAGCGACGACGAAATTCGACGGTCTGTTCGCGACACCAGATCAACTCAACCGCGAGAAGAGATCAAGGTCCGCGTCGATTTGGTCGATGACGTTGATCCAGTATCGCTGACGGCCATTGGGTTTGCCTTGATCGCTCTCAATTTTTTGGTGTTTGCCAATCTGGGCGATGGTGGGATCTCAGGGATTGTAGCGACAATCATCAATTCGTTTTAAATAATACGACGTATATATGAGACAAGGATGAAAGGAGAAATGATAGAAGACGCCCAAAGAACGAAATCATGGGAGTAGTTGCCGTGAGAGGTGACCAGGTGGATAATCGATGGGATGTTTCTCATTTAAAAAAATGCAAATTGAATTGTACAAGTGTACAGGGACCATCCAAGTTTTCAAATGAATTGACTCCGTCGGAATACGGACGATCAAACTCACTAAAAAACGATTGTTTAGTTTAGAATGTCCACTCCGCCCATGTAAGGTCGCAACACTTCTGGTACCACCACACTTCCGTCCGGACGTTGATAATTTTCCAACACAGCTACCAGAGCTCTTCCGACAGCCAACCCGCTACCGTTAATAGAATGGCAAAACTCTGGTTTGGGTTTCTTTTGTTTCTTCTTGTTATTGGTACCGCCACTTTCATCTTCGGAAGCCTCGGGTCGATATCGTAGTGCCATTCGACGTGCTTGGAAATCCCCTGTATTGCTACACGACGAAATTTCACGAAATTCCTTCGCTCCCGGCAACCATACTTCCAAGTCGTAACAGTGTCGTGCGGCAAACCCAATGTCGCCCGAACACAGCCGGACCTTGCGATAAGGAAGTTCCAGCGCTTGGAGGCAGGCCTCGGCATGAGTTGTCAGTAGTTCGTGCTGTTCATCAGAGGTATCTGGTGTAGTAATCTTTACCAGCTCCACCTTGTGAAATTGATGCATCCGAATCAAACCCTTGGTATCTCGACCATAACTCCCGGCTTCTGCCCGAAAACATGGCGTCCAAGCGACATAAGAAATGGGTAAATCGGCCTCCTCTAGAATGCTATCAGCGTGCATGTTGGTCAACGGTACTTCAGCAGTTGGAATCAAAAAGGCATCTTCGCCATTGCAGGTGTGCGACTCGGGTGAAATGGCAAACAAATCTTCTTGAAACTTGGGCAACTGCGAGGTTCCCTCTAAAGCGGATCGTCCTACAACAAAGGGGACACTCACTTCGGTGTAACCGTGTTTTGTCGTGTGCAGATCCATAAAAAACATGGCCAATGCCCGTTCCAATCTCGCAATGGAACCACTCAGTGATACAAAGCGAGCGCCGCTCATCTTCACCGCCGCTTCGGCTTGGTAGCCATTCAAGCCGGCAGCGACATCGTCATGCCACTTGGGTTCAAAATCCTCCGTCCAGTCTAGTTTCTTCGGCAGTGCTTCAATGTCTCCCCACTCCAACACGACTTCATTTTGCGTATCGTCATCGCCGTCCGGGACGACATCGTCCAACAAGTTGGGAATGCCCGCCAACAAGCCGTCCATCGTCGATTGAATTGTATCCAGTTCGGCTTCTACCTTCGCCGCCTCTTCGGCGGCAGTATTGCTGAGTTGCTTTTGCGTTTCAATCTCATCATGATTAGCGTCGTCCTTGTTGCGCATTAATTGTCCCACCTTGGCACTGGCTTCCTTGCGTTGGTTCAACCAATCATCGCGTTGTTGAATGAGAGACACTCGTTGCGATTGCAAGGAAGCAATGGTGGTAGCAGCATCCATGGCCTCCTTGGAAGCTCGACGTGATTTCAAATGCGACAGGACCATGTCGGTTTCGGCCACAATGGTCTTAACGTCCAAACTGTTGGATCGTCGAGAGATGCGGCCATTGATGGACTCGGCACTCGCTGGAGTGGATGCTGCATCCGCCGTCGTAGAAGCGGCCCTCAGGATGAATCTTCTGGAATTGACGGATTGGGTTGCTGCTGCTCGTCTTCCTGTGGACCATGCGGTTGCCTGACGTGACAGGGCCAGCAACAAGGCCATGGTGATAGTTCTGTTAGAAATCTTCATAAAGAACAATCGACCAAGCAATTCTCATGGGATAGAAATGATGGATGCTTGTGATGAATGCCGCTGCCGCTGAGACACACTGCTGAAGAGACTTGAAGCCAGTGTGAAATTGATTGGAAAGTTCAGGAGTATTTTTCTGAAAACGATGGAAACTGTATGATGCGGAAGAGATCTGTCCACGCAAAAGCGAACGATGGGATCAGGGATGATGGGAGATACACTCCGTACGTCATACAGTCATACACGACAGTAGTAGCGGTATGTTTGTTGGTTGGACTGTGCTCGGAAGGAAAGTTGTGTCGAAGTGGCGTCATCGTTCGTCAGTCAAAGGTGGGACAGCAAGACTGCGCAATCTTTGACTCAGTCGATCGACATTATTCTGTCACACTCGTTTCTCGCAGCAATGGGTGCTGGGTGGTAGTACGGTACTCGGAGTACCTGGTACGGGTAGCTATGCTACCGGTATCGTAGTGTGTCGTACGATCAACCATGATAATGATGATGTATACTTCAATCAGGATGAACTGAAGTTTCTCGACGTCTTGGCTTTTGCTAATAACCAGCCGCCGCCCCCGAAAAATTAATTTTCTTATCTACAGTTCAACTGAATCGCTTTACCCGGTCGATTAGCAGTCAGATTGATCCATCGAAGAAGAAAGGCAACATGAGCGCTACTCCTGTTTCGATCGATTCTCCACCCACCTCCGCCCATATCCGAAGTGGATCGGAGCAGGAACGTGACCTCCAAGCGAAGATGCAACATTTGATCAGTCTACAGTATCAAGAACAGGAGCAACACTACTATGATAATGGGACGCCGTCCTCTGCCATGGCCTTGGACCGAAAGAGCTTTTCACGTGGGTCAAAACAACAGAATCTTCAGTCTTTTGGACAGAAACATAATCAGCAACAGCAGTCATCTTCCATCAGCGAAGACTACACCGAAGAAGAAGAGTGTGCTCCCCAATCCTCCAGTCGGGACAATGTAAATGCACAAAGCATTCGACAACCCGATGTAGGTAAGGGCACGATTGTCTTTTCTGGAAAGTTGCTAGAATTCTCCGGAAGCAACGGATCGTCTCCTACCAAAGAGTATCTCCAGCAACAGCAGGAACAGCTACAAAAACTACAACAGCACTTGTCACCTCATATCCAACAAAGTAGTAGCGTTACTTCTCGAGGAAAGTTGCATCCCAAACCACCACCGCCGCCGTCCTCCCGCTCTTCCTCCGCAAATCCGCCGCAACAAATCTACGCCGGCTATGGCAGTCTCCCACAACAGCCCCAAAACCACCAACATCATGAATTTCACTACGGAAACCCAGATTATCACGATCCCTACGATAAGAGCCAATCTCCTGCGAAGGATCTTTTGTACAATGAAAATGATGACACGGACCGTCACGATCCTTCACAAGAGCCCTGCTGTTGTGAACAAATTTGTTGCTTGTACCGACCGATCGTCGATTTGCTGGGACAAGAAAATTTACATCGCTCCTTTTGTTACGGTGCCATTGATGGCTTGTTGACGGGATCGGGCATTGTGTCAGCCTTTTGGGGGCTGGGAGTCTTGACGGTCCAAACCTCGTGGGATGTGCGATTGGCTGTGACGTGTTTGGCCGTGGCAGCCTGTGTGGCCGACTCCTTGTGTATGGCATTGGGGCACGTCTGGACCACTTACATTGTCACATCCAATCACGCTGAGGAGCGAGCACGGGAACGACAGTTGCTGGAAACGAACAAGTCGCAATCCAAAGGCAAGTTGGTGGATATGCTTCTAGCTAGAGGAATGTTGAAGATTGATGCCATGAGTTTGGCTGATACCCTGGAAGGTTATCCCGATTTGCTGGTCAGTGCTCTGGTAGGGGACTCTTTGCTGGCTGGTGGAGAGGAAGGAACAGATGATGAGCAGACTGAAGATGGGTACAGTCATTTGCAAGGCTACCAGATTGACACTCCCGAGATCCCTCAACATCAACATGGCAAACACCCTCCGACAACGGCGGGTGAACCCTTTGGCAGCTTTGGGTCCTGGAGATTTCCATCATACGGACAATTTAACATTGGGAATTTTGAATCAGAATCACGACAAACCAACACTATGCTGCGAGAGAGTCAAAAGGAAGGTTTCTTCATGATGGTTGGATTTTCCATGTTTGCCGTCTTACCAAGTCTATTATGGCTATTTCTGCCATTATGCTTCAAAAATACAGTGGCTACGGGATCGAATGGTCACACCATCAAGGGTGTCTCCATGTCACCCACATCAGCATCTGCCAACAGCCCCATAGTGGCACTTCCCAGCTTGATTATTTTCATTCTGAGTGCCGCGGTATGGTGCCTCGGAGTATGGAAAGCACGCTTTGTGGATTCCAACTGGATCATATTTGGAATGGAAACCATTGCCGTTTTACTCGTCTGCATATTCTCGGCCTACTGTGTGGCAATGTTGCTGGTTGTGTGTCTAGGCTTTGAGACTGGTCAGGGCGACAAGTTGCTTCCGAACTTCATTGGTTTCCACGATTTATAGCTTTCCCTGCACCCTGATGAGCTGCGTACTGCTACTATATCTCTCGAGAAGCTAATTATTATAATAAATCCATCGCTATGAAGTACCACTGGTAGTTATTGTAAATATAATTGGAGAAAGTCGTGCCATTGAGCGTTTGGGTGGAAGTGAGCTACCGTAGTCGACAACTCCTCGAATTCTACGTCGTATTCGTGACAAGGAGGAATTCGATCCAATTCATGAAAGTTGATCAGGCGCGCGCTGTCCTTGCATTGGAAGTCCGCCGACATTTCAAATTTTTTTACCGTTATTTACCTAAATGTGCAAGTGATGTGTGGACTTGTGGACTCCCTCTCACTGTGATACTTTTTGTGATAACATTTATCTTTTATACGTCGTACACGAGATCCTTGCTAACGAAATAACTGCCTGAAAAGCGTCCATCTTGGTCACTCCCACTACTCCTTGTCTGCACATAACGGAGAAGTTTCTTCTTCGAGGCCACAATAGAACTTGTTAGTGAGACGAGAGAGGTGTCCATTTTCGGCAAGGTGTAGCATATTCATGGCGGATATGAACACGGCATCCCATTTCGAAACTGACAGTGAATTCGGAATATCGAAATTTCCAAAACTGCAGAATTTTTTTTGTAGTAATACGTACTATCTGCAGAGGCAGTTCAAAAGTAACTCTTCGACATCTCTATCGATTCAATGATCATCATGGAACCTTATCAAGCGAAAACGGAAATTTTAGTGACCGGAAGCAACAAAAGCAACGTCAATCAATCCATCTGTAGTTTCCACAGTTTGGTGTCTGATGGTAACGATTCTATCTTGTGGGTCGACGACAATGACGATTTTTGCAGTCACGATCCCGAGGGTTCCTTGGTGGGCGACACTCTTGAGCGAAAACATTTTTATCATCATCATCAAAGCATTTCTACGGAGATGGCCATCATTGCAACTTCCTCCCCGGAAATCAAGGCTCTGACCGACCAAACCGTTACACAATTATTTCCACACAAAATTAATTTTGATCCTTATCTTCCAAAGTTGCTAGACGCGGAAAGTGCGGACTGTGACACACTGGAGGCAAGCACAGCTTGTAAATCACTTACACTCTTATCACTGACTCCTGTTCGAACAACAAAGGGCGAAAACCACCAAGAAATGCAGGCATCTACAGATATCACGTCATTTAATCGGCAACCGAGCACAACGCTATTTGACGACGAGGCCGATGGGCTGGCCAAGTACCTGCAACAGCAAAATATTGCAGCGGAAATACGCTCACCCATACCGCCTACCATTGGAGAACCAAAGGAGAACCTTTCTCCAACATTTGGCTTTCATGATAAGACACCAGAAATCAGCAACCAAACCCGTCGTGAAAACAACTTGACGTTTAAGAGTGCTTTGCGAAAAGAAACGAGACGGCATCGTTCGTTGAGTTTCGTAGCAGGCTGTCCTGAACAAAGACAACTAAATACCATGCACCGTCGAGTCTCTTTCGATAGCCTCCCCTCTCCAGCAGAAATCGCGAGTCTACATGCACTACATTCTCCGGCAACCTCGAAGCCAACGTTGAACGCACTAGCCCCCCCGGGCAAATCACCATTGGCCATGGATTTCCCATTTTATTGAGTAAGAAGCGGTATACTTCTCCTTTGCATGGTGGCGTAATTGGTTCGTTGGAACCCTTTTTGTCCCGTGCTACTGGCTCGTGCATATGTAAACGATTCTCTCTTCATCAACCTACCGGTTATTCATATTTCGTAGAACCATCATAATTTAGCTCTCAATCTGTCATCTTCGAATCCCATTTTGTAGTGTCATCCCAAATCTACGTAGCACAATCTCTGAATTGCGGATCTTCATTTATGATAGATCTACTGAGTTTGTAACTAGAAGTTGTCACGTGTGTCCGTCTGTACGCCTAGCGAAAACTAACAGTAAGTATTTGTATTTTGCATTGCTTCATCTCAGCTCAGATTCGTTCAAAGACTCTGACGTTGTCGTTCTGTCAGAAATCTGGACAACTTCTATTTCCCCCTCGTTGTTGGATCCGTCATTATCTTCATCTTCACTATCAGGATCTGCACCCAGCACAGCCATCTTGCAAAGTGGGCAGCATCCCTGTCGTTCACTCAACCATGGCAAGATGCATTCGGTGTGAAATGCATGTCCACATCGTGGTAACAACCTTACTCGTTCTCCGTCGACAAATTCATCAATGCAAATCGAGCACGTAGTACAAATTGTTGTGTTGTATAGCGAAGAAGATTCTCCGGTACTGGCTCCTGTGCTTTCGGGCGGTTGTTCTTCGTCAGATCCTTGAGCTACGGTAGTCGTTGCTGATAAGACATGCGCAATCATACGGCGTGAATTAGGATCCATCGGCTTCTCTTCCGGAGGAGGAGGAAGTGATACTTCGTTTGAGTCCAAATCAGGCGATCCCTGTCGAATTTGTTTCTCCTCGCTCAATTCAGGGGCCTCGCACCTATCCGGATCTTCGGAATTACATTCCATGGATGCGCACGGGATTTTATTGCTGTTGCCATTCAAGCTTTTGGAGCCCTTGCTAAGCTCAATCGTCTCAAGCACAGTCGCCCCGTCGTTTTGATGAGATGCCTCTACTTGTTTTGAAGCTTTTTTGTGGTCTCCATCAGCCTCATTGCCCGACGAGAGCCGAAATGTGATCTCTGGAAGTGCCATTACTTGTTCTTGTGTTAGTCGATCATGTACCGGTGAATGTTCTTGCCTATCATGGTGGTGGTGATGATAATATGCCAACCCAAACCAATTCTGCATCGGAGGAGTATACTGGAGACCAACGATGCGTCCCGTTTCTGGATCCCTCCGCAGCCGTATTCGACCCCCACCGTACCACCAAAGGTATGCCGCGCGTATACATGGGGATACAATCAACAGTGCGAACAAAATAAATCGAAACCAGTAAAATGAATAGTTGGCATCGTACCGGCCTCTGTCACCACTTCCATTGTCGGATAGTGATCCTGATTGTGATGCGTCAGTAACTCGCTCCAACACCATGGGCTGTGATATGGAGCAGACAAACAGAAAGAAAGTGTGATTAGAAAAATATGAAAACAACCAACGGTTGATTCCCAAATTCGCTCCGAACGACGTACCAATTGCCAATGTCGATAGTCAGATCTGTTGATCGAAGTGTCTGCAAACACTGGGCTTGATCCAGTTCCAGCAGCCAGTCGATCTATACGACCTAGAATGGATGCACCCGTGCCAGTGCTGACAGAAACAAACATCTTTGATCAAACGTAAGAACACCTCCATGTGTTGGATGAAACAGAGTATTGGACAATAACAAAACAAAAACAATCATCCAAAACTTGGCACAATCACGTACCATATTCTCATCCATGATTTGCTTCTCCTCTTCAGTCCACGGAATGGTGGTAGAGCTGTTGTGTGGGACCCAAGTTATGGTGGATTGAGAAAGTGTGGCAATATTGTCCGGGTCGTTGGGGTCGTTATTGTAAAAAACAATGTACTTTAAGTCTTGAGTGATGCGTTGGTGCAATTCCACTGCCACCTTGACCTTGGTCATGACGTCACATCCTCCTAAACTCACAAGCAAGGCGATGGAACCCCGAAATTGCCATTGGAGGCTAGTTAGATCGGATTGCGATGCTGGCTCAGATGAAAAAATCGGTAATTCGGAAGGAGCGTCTGACAAATTGAGTTCATCAAATTGATTTGAATTTCCTTCAGTTGCGTTGACAAACGGAAGAGACTGTTTTGATTGTGAATTTGACAGAGCTTCTTCAGTCAGTGAGTCAGGAACTTCACACAACTGACTGTGATTTGCTGTTGGAACCATCATTGTCGCATGATAAGCCACTCTGCCTTCATCCTCGTGAATTGAAATCCCAAAATCTGCAATCATGGCGCGATACGACCAAGATGTGAAATCAAAAATGGTCAAAGTTGCCCTGTTGTTGTTGTATCGATGATTTGCAATGGAGGGAGTTGCCGACAGAATAATCCCCACCACAAAAGCCATAAAAGTTCTGTATGACCACGAATGGACTCCTGATATCAATTTCCGATTCTTTCTCGGAAAATAATAGCCCTTTGATCGGTTGAAACATCTTTCGGGTGAAGAACAAAGGGGGCACTTGCTTGTATGAAGAGGAACTCTCGCAAATTGCATCCTTGAACGTGTTCTTCCATACCCCGTCGTGGTCAGATGCTGTTGATCATTCATTTCATTTTTTATTAATGAAATGGATAGTGTTTGATCCTCAAATTTCTTCTCTGGGTCTTCCTTTGCATCAAACGGTGGAGAACTATTTCTAGAATCTGGTGGTGGATGGAATTCTGTGATCAAATTCTCCATCGTAGACAAATTCTTCTTCTCGTCGCAACGCTCTCTCATTGGATGGACCGATTCAGACATCTTCGTACAGCGATTTACAATATATCTTCCAAAACAATATGCAATTGTAGTGAAAATTGTGAAGGAAAAGCACCGAGAAAGGTATTCAAAAAATTGCAAGGATAAACAATTGAAAGTGGTTTGGAATTTCCTCCTATGTTTGGCAGAATTCTTTTCCAACAACAACGATGGTAAACCCTTCGGCAAAACGGAAAAACTATTTGAAACAACCCAACGATTGATCGGAGATATCGGCATAGCATCGCTCATCTTGGCGACATGTGAACAAGTAATGCAGTTGTGCATGCGAGACGACAGCTTCTGATTTTCTTCTTCGTACTACTGGAGTTTTATCTGCAGCAAGTAGTACGACGTAAACGGCAAGTACGTCCATCCGGAAACAAAAAATTGTACGTCGAGACATTCTAACATCGTTAAGGAAGCACTTCAACTGCCCGCGCCTCGACGACAAAATTGTCCTTTATGACGTCACGAGATTCAAACTGGAATATTTTTTTGGAGATTTTTGAGGGGGAGGAATGAGAAGAATTCAGGGACAGAATAAATTCGGGGAATTCTGAACCACCGATCGAGTCCTGTTTATGGCACATGCTGCGACCACACATTTTGGTCGCAGAAACCGCACCTGAAAGCGCTTCATTGGAACAGGAGACATTCGTTCAGTGATACTTAGACACTTAATCAATTTGAATGAGGCGCCATTATGGCAAATTTTGGTCCCTGATTAATTCATGTCCAAATTTTTGAGATGTGAAAGGTAGCGGCCGATCCAAACCTAGAACGGGAGTGTGAAAGGCCGAGGGACGAGTTACCGGAAACGTTGTAACTGTAAAGACTAATCTTGTGTCGTCCACAATCGATCACCGTTAACAACGTCAATAGCACAACAAGTGTCTATCATCTTTGCCAGAAGAAAAAATTGGACGGATCCTACAGTAATTGAAAAGGTTACAATATAGAAGGAGTTTGCTTTCGATCGATTCCGTTCTACTGTACTGTCGTAGTGCTTAAAAATAGATCCCTCAAACACGGAACACGTATTATATTTGACACCATGATGAAAGCAACTGGACTCAAACGAGGCTCTCGGAAGAAGCAGCAGCCTCAGCAAGACGTCATGGACAACGACGATCCGGTACAAAGGTCTGTACTTGCTGTCAAACAGCCACAGCCGCCCATGCAGCAAAACCAACCTGTTCAGCAACCACAATCCCTGGAAAAGGTGCAACCGCGTCGACGACCGAACGACGAAGTGGCGGCTCTGACGACCAAGAACTATCGCTTGGCGAAAGAGTTGGTGAGTAACATTGTCTTTCGTTCCTTTACGGTTTCTTAACGATCACCACTCGAAACCGCATATAACAATCTGCAAAACACCTGTTTCATTAGGCCGTCCTCACTCATTTTGAGTTCTCTCTTCAAAGGCCGACTTGCGTGTGAGACATCGCGATGAATGCAAGAACGTCACCAGACTCACCATGGAAAATGTAAGTCTTCTGCTTTGAATAGATGCATGCCAATCCTTATATAACAAGGACGAAACTTACAGAATGACCGTCTCTAAATTGTAACCTCAAGATGAACTTGGCATCTCGGTGTCGCGAGGCGATCAGCCACGTGGCTATGCTCAAAAAAGAGCTTGCCATGCAGCAAAAGAGAACCGCAGCAGCTCTAGCCTCACATAGAGAGCAAAACCAACGAATGGCAGATAGCTTGACTAACAGCATGGAGTTGTCACGTCGTAGCCGGACAAGTTCAGAAGCATCGGGCGATGCCAAAGATGAAAATCTCGCTCGTTTGGTCACAGCAACACCGTCACCTCTCCGAGCCAACTTGAAAGAATGCTTGTCACCGACATCGTCCAAGACCACCATATTCGCTCGACCCCCAAGTCCGCCGGAGGAGGCGAGAGACTCGCCGCCGACAGATCTTGCACCATCGCCTCTAGTTAGTAGTAGAGGAAGTAGTTCGGACGAAGACGAAGACGTAATCGCACAAGTATCGACTGTTAGCAATTCACCCACAGAATCGTACAAGGATGCAGGGAAATCGACGTCCACTTCCGACGAGGAACCGGGACCTAATGTACAAGCAACTCCCAAGCGCGGTGGTAAATGGGCCCCCAACTTGAAGGGACCATCGGTTCGTGGAGGAGACGACGAAGGGGGGCTTTTCCCTCCATCGGCATCGCCCCAAGTATTTTCGGGAAAACAAAAATCTTATAACGAAGAATTCCCTGGTGACATCCAGAATGGAAAAGACGATGGCAGTGGTGCTTTTCCCTCCTCCGCTCCGCAACAACGCAAGATCAATCTCCTCAATAGCATTGATGCCTTTGAACAATCATTTTCAGTCGATTTCCCAGATTCTTTCACCCACAAAGACATCAACGCAGATCTTGAGGTCAAGACTCGCAAGATCGATATTTATAATCCCTTTTTCTCTACACCCGAAAGATTCTCAGGAAGGAGCAAAATAGAACGAGATCTTTTCCGAGATGAGGAGGAAAAAAAGACCAACGAGCCATCTCGTCCATTTGAGAGTGCCTACAAGGCTTCGAATTTTGAAACGCCACCAAGAGTGCCGAGAGTGAATGTCGGGGTCTCAGCTGGAGAGCCTCCAAGACCTGAGAAAAGTGAGAATTCTGCCGCTCGGGAGCGATACGAAAGAGCATTACAGCCACGTCAAGGAACGGCAACTACCGATAAGACAAGCAAGTCAAACAGTCCCTCGGCATTGCTCCGAAGAAATACAAACAACAATTCAAATAATCCATTTTCGGATGCTGGAGAATCTATTAAGGTCCAGAAAGAGAGGAGTGACTCTGTTGTGGATATTGTCGATGCCTTCGAAGGATGCATGGACACTGCCGAAGAAACTAGCGAAAAATCGAATCGACGCTTGAGCACGCGACGCAACGTTAAGCAACCAATATCGTACGCGGAACCACCACTTAATACGAAACTTCGACGGGGTGACACCTTCTTCCCAAAGTTGGAAGAAGAACAGAAGCCTCAACTTGTAGCACCACGAGCAGTGTCTCCCTAACAATTCTATGAAATTCGAATGAAGACATTCGATTGTCATTGATCCGTGCGACCGTCACCTTTTCCCTTTCATTACAGCGTGTGCACAGTTGTACATTATATAATAAATTTTATTCGACATGATTCATTAATCAACCCCATACAGTGTACTGTTTTAGAACTCTATCCGTGTGAATGTAACGATAAGCAGCGACTAGAGAGCCCTTGCAACTGAAGGCGTTACAACTGTGTATATTGGCAAGCCTTTGCATTCGGAAAAAAGCTGGGAATACTTGGATACGTAAAAAAATTCACGCTAGCTTTTTATTCTAAGCTATCCGCGGCAATCTTCATGATTGGAACGGTTGAACCGGGCTCTTCCGAGTCGCCCCAATCGAATCCGTTGCCCTTCTCCCAAGCCTCTTGAAAGACTTTCAAAATTTCCGATTTGGCATCTTCCACGGAAATGACTGGTATGCGGAATCCCACTCGGAATTCGTCGGTCGACAACTTATTGCGTCTGGTACCCTGTTGTCGGGTGACACGAACATCCATCCCCAATCGATCAACGTTGGTGACGCGAATATCCTCCAACTTTTCAACATTCAACAAGTGTCGGGCCATGCCCTCCAAGTCTGATTTAAACTCACGGTTGAGCTTTTTGACAATGGACGAGGCATCCTTTGCCAAAATGTCGGGAGCAGCCACCTTGTAGTCGTCAACGTCTACCCACTTGGCCATGACACCGAAACCACCGACGTAGTAAATCTTTTCTGGCAACAGTCGATAAAAGGCGAATTTGGGCGAGTCCATGACTTGATCAGCATAGGTGTGGGTAAGCGAGTATCGCATTCGAATGGTATCCATGTCGGGAGCATCGCGGGGAATCTTTTCGACCCGACAAGTGAAGGAACAACGGGAGACGTCTTGTCCTTGCGGAGCGCTGGATCCGGCCGTGTCGCTGAGCTGCGTAAAGAGTGTAACCAGGTTGGAACAGGTGGCTTCGGCACTATCTTTATTCAAGGCATTCTGTTCAATGTTGATGGTGTGCATGGACATTTCGTTCATCAAGAGGACAGGATTTCCTTCGTCGTCTAGCACATAATCGACGAAGGAACCAAAGGGAGCTCCTTGAATACCATCATGGCTGGATACCGTACATAGAGTACCGGAAGTGCAGACGGAGGCTACTGTTTTGGCCTTTTCAAACACATTCAATCGGAGTTCCCACAGGTAATCTTCCTCTGTGTCATCGTCACCGTTTGCTACGGGTGCTTTCGTCTCTTCTCCATTCACTGCAACGGCCGTGGCACCGACATGTTTCTTTGTGTCTATGTTTCAAAATCAAAATTGTATCAAGGTTGTATCAAGGGTAGAATGTCATGTCGATGCAAGATAAAAGAGTACACGGGTTGACCCAAGAACGACAAGAAGAAATGTTGCAAACACAAAACAGTGTTAGATGGACGGATTCTTTTGCAGTTGTTGTATTTGCCTCGTTCCACCATGGTTCGACATGACGATTTGACTTACATTGATTCTTCACGGAAACAGTGGTGAAAGACTGGGCTTGTTGTGTCAACGCCCCAAGAGTCAAAACAACAATGATCCATCCAGCCACAAAGGCAACAGGTCGACGACGATGAGATGACGATATTGCTGTCGCCGTTGCTGATATTGATGAAGACATGTCGATTGTGACGTTGACAGGGAAGAAATGTGTCTGTCTGTATAGTAGAGCCTATTAATCCCAGTGGTAAGAAAAGAAGTCAGAGCGTCTCTTGTCAATCCAGAAGAAACGAGATTCTCTTCCGATAGAGCAGTCTACTATATATATGCTGTAAAGTTGGGCTAAGATTGACGTTCGACCTTCCACAAGGAACGAGATTTTGGTTTGCTTTCTCTCGACGACAGTAGTAGTGTATGTATCTGTGCCTTGTTGTACGTCTGGTGTGGTCGGCTTGAGATTTGGAACGAATACACTCCGTACTACGATTGTAGCAGAGAGTAGAAGATGCATCAATCTTCCTCCGACTTCAACTTGAGCGTCTGGCCGCTGTAAGTTGTCATTTATTAGAACATGATGACGTCAAGAGAACAGTATTTGACTCTCTCGACATGAACAAAATGCTGACGACAAAAAATGTCGTATCCATGTCACACCCTCCCCGGTCATTCCAACCCATCTCTCTCCTTCCCCCAATGTTGTTGTCGACCGAAGGAGTATCTGTGTCGTAAAGAGTGAGTACAACACGACCCTTGACTCTTGAGGTAGTCTACTACCTAGCTAGAGTAGCATTTCATTTCATTATTAGGTATTACTTACATCAATGTTGCTAGTGCCGTCGGAGCTCTTTTATACGTCTCCGTACTATCATCTTTTCCATTGATTGCTCCACATCCTTTCACGACCCTCGAGAGAGACTTCAAGACACACCTGCTTCATTGGTGGGCTGTGTGAATTGAGTCGAGATTTGAATCTTTCTTACTACGATGGCGGATCTCTTTGCTGGGTTGTCCATCTCAAATTCTCCCACCGCCAAAAATGCGGCGCCTGTAGCGATGAATGGTGATGCTGCTGCTTCTGTCCAGCCACCCCTCTCCTCCCCGACTAACAGAAGCAATCATTCCAATCCTCCACCATCAATGCCTGCGGCATCTCCTATCTCGGGAGAACGTGTAAGGAGCGCTCCAGTGACCGATAAGTTGTTGGGGTTGTTGAGCGATGATCGTCCGAGCAGCAATGTCCATTCTGGTGTACCACCACCACCTACACCACTTTCAACTGCCACTACATCATCCTCTTCGGCACCACCAGCAATTGGGTCAGTGGCATTCGCCCCATCAGCCAATCACGGTCCACCCAAGAAACTGTCTTCCAAAGCGGTGGTAGTTGGCACTGAAACGAAAACGGTACCATCATCATCTCCAAAAATGCCTTCAACAGATCTCAGTGATGAGGATATATTGGCAGCATTCTCTATGGAATCCAAAGAAGAGATTCGTGTCCCTCCACTATCTCCACCCAAGTCGTCTTCTGTCACCACTTCTCCCAACAACAACAATAATAATAATGATATAGGGGATGCTAAACCAACACACACTGGACGAATCTCGGCCCCACCTCCTCCGTTGGAAGATCCGACCACCGACGCTAATCTGAAACGTCATTCCTTACGCGGTGTCGGTGTCATCAAGGAAGATACTCCCATTCCCAATGCCGATGTCGCTCTACGAGTCTTTCGAAAATTTGTCAACAAAACGAAACAGCACGTCCCAGAAACACACGGAGGAACGCAACAACTCTCCCTATGGGAGCGATACGTCAGTGGAACACCGGCCGAATATGATACTCGATTTGATGCGTACTTACAATTTGTGACCGTCTTGGGAATGATCACCGAAGAAACGGCTTCTACTGCTGCTTCTGCTGCTACTGCGGAATCTCCACGCTCGGATGATGCCGTCATTGATTCCGTACTTGGCGCTTCGGGCGATACCATGGCCAAAGCGCGACAAGCGACAGCAAGCTTTTGCCATTTGCTCAGCGTGTGGAGTCATGTCAGTGCTCATGTCGACAGGGAAAAGAAATCCAGTGCCGATCATCAAGTCTTTTGCGGTATGATTGCTGTCGGATATGATACCGCCACTTCACTGGTCACGTATGGATGTCTAGATGGTGTCATGGTGGGGATTGGTCCGGACAAGAACGAATATCACAAGGTGGTCGATGTTTTAGCCGAATCTGTCTTTTCTAGTGACATGTCCCAATCGGCGACCGAACTGGCCGTCATGAAATTTCTTCTCTCTACGGGTTGTCGAGCATCATCGACCGATGGATGTGCCATGTTGCGTGGAAGTCATTTGCTACAAACAATCCGCGTACTGTACCATGTTTATCTTTCGACAGACACCGAAGCCAACAAAACTACGGCAAGAGCTTCACTCCAACAATTAGTAACATCAGTTTTTATTCGAATGATCCTCACGCCGAGAACAAACAATGACGACGACACCTCCAACCCCAAACTGTCGGGAACGGGAGACAGCGAACCCAACTTTCCTTCCGACAATCATCGAGATGCCTTTCTAGTGTTACGATCACTTTGTAAGCTCAGTATGAGGAATCCACCGACACGAGCCAACCAACCGACCAACTCAAGCAATCCAACATGGGATGCACCCAAAGATGGACAAGTTGCTATTCCAGCCGGCAGTGTTCATTCCAAAGACAAAGAAAGCATACAACACATCGTCACTGCGACCCATGCCATCCACCCTGCTCTGGAGTCCAAAATTCTTGCGTTGGATTTGCTTTTATATGTCTTGAACAACACAGACATGAAAGACGATTTTCTTCAACAATGCGGTCCACAATTTCATTATGCCATCCGCAATTATCTTTGCGTCTCATTGCTGAAGAATTGTACCTCGGACGATACACGCGTCGTGAATTTATCACTACGAGTCTTTGTTCCCATTTTTCAAAATTTCCGTTCAATCCTCAAGACGGAAATTGAAGCTTTTGTGACCAACGTCTTCTTTGTCATCTTGGACTCCAAGAACTCTCCTGTCGAGCACAAAATTTTGGTCGTAACGTTATTTGATGAAATCTGCTCTGATCCTACGACACTAGCGGAGATCTTTTTGAACTACGATTGTGATTTGAGCGCCGTCGATCTCTTTCATCGCATTGTTAACACGTTATCGAAAGTTGCCCGATCTGCAGAACAAGACGATCCGAATGCAAACAGTACAATCAGCCTAGTAGCTGGAACAGGGGCGGCGCGAATGGAAAAGTCAAGGAGTCAATATAGAGAGCTTCGGCTTAACGGAATGCGGGCACTTCGACAGGTCCTGGCCAGTCTGAATGCCAGTATTGTTGAGCCGATGCGAAAAGAGAACCAAACTGAAGACGACGACAGGGAAATCAGTCCCAAGAAATCACCATCGAAACCAGAAAATTTAGAATCGTCCAATGGTGAAAGTAAGAAGTCGCTGGTGGAAATTTATGGCTCCAAAAAGAAGCGACGAGAAGAAAAGGCCGAAGTCATTCTCCGTTTCAACCAAAAGCCAAAAGCTGGGATTGTTTATGCTGCAAAATGTGGACATGTAGATCCCTCTGATCCGGCAGACGTTGCGAGGTTCTTGCTTGAAAACAAAGATGTTTTTGAAAAGACTCAAATCGGCGAGTATCTTGGAAGAGAACCAGATTACGAGGAAGGTTTTTCTATCAAGGTTTTGCACGAGTATGCACAGCTCATGGACTTTGAAGGCTTGGTTTTTGACGACGCTATCCGGCTTTATTTGAGCGGCTTCCGACTGCCTGGAGAAGCCCAGAAGATTGATCGAATCATGGAGAAATTCGCTGAACACTACACCGAACAGAACCCACAGTCATTTGCGTCGGCCGATGTGGCATTCATTCTTTCTTTTTCGATCATCATGCTCAATACAGATTTGCACAATCCAGCCATAAAAGAAGATAGGAGGATGACGAAAGAAGGCTTCATTCGAAACAATCGAGGCATCAGTGATGGGCAGGACCTACCGCCAGAGATGCTCACTGAAATTTTCGATCGTATCAAAGAGAATCCAATTAGTTTGAAAGAAGACGACGAAGCCCGGGAGCGAGTCGGCGACTCTGGCGCAGGTACCAATAATGCTCTCAGCCCTGCTGTATTCTTTACCAGCCATCACCATGAGGTGGAAAAGACCAAGGAATCGAATTTCAACAAAGAACGTGATCAAATTGTTCGCACCACCGAATCGCTCTTGAAGAGGAGGCGGCATTCGACTGTTGATGCTGGAAAGGGGAGCCAACGGCGAATTCGATCTCAAACTTCATCATCAAAATCACATACAGTTCGATACGTGAGAACGGCTGATAGTGGTTTAAGAGACGAGTATGTCGCTCCAATGTTCGAAGTCACATGGGGACCGGCTCTCGCGGCATTTTCTACAGCAATGGAGTCCGCGAACGGAACTGTAGGGGCTCTGCTTGCGATAGCAACGGAGGAAGAGCTCGAAGCTGCAGCCGTGAATGCTGCAGAGACCATTGAGGTATGTTTGACAGGATTCCGGTTTGCTATTTGTACGGCAGGCCTCGTTGGAAACGATGTAGCTCGTGATTCGTACATGCTTGCATTGTCGCGATTTTCGCAGCTTGGGACTGGCGTTCTTCTTGAGCCGAGACACGTACGTTGCATTCAAACAATGCTAGCTCTCGCGAGATCAGACGGAGAGCTGCTCGGAGACAGTTGGGAGCACATTTTTCGTGCTTTGAGCGAGATCAATCGTTTCCACAACCTATTCCAGCTCATGGCTAGAAATGATCGGGCTATTGCAAGTGCCGCCGAAAGGCGAAAAATGCGTTTGACAGCTCGAGAACGTCGGCAAGAGGAGAGAAGACGTCGACTGGCTGCAAGAGAGAACAGTGAGAGTCTCGACGATTCATCCTTGGGAAGTCTTGGTGATTCAAGCGATGACATTTCATACGATGAGAGTAGCTTATTTGACGATTCGGTCGATTTCGATTTCAAAGATGACATGGACACCAAAGAAATCGATGAGGCAAACGCACGTACTGTATACGAAGCAGTTTCAGAAGATGTCATTGAGGCCATCTACGAGCGTTCGTCTTCGATGTCGACAGAAGCTGTAAAAGTCTTTGTTCTACAGCTATGTAGAGTGTCAAGAATGGAAATATCGCATTATGGCGGACACGTGGGAAGCGATTCGAACCAGGTAGACCTGACAAAAGTGCAGTACAGGAGGCAACACGAGCTTCTCGCTCACGCACCGAGCAAGGAGGGCGAAGGTGGCTTTCACCATCATCAAACAAATATTTACAACCTCCAAAAGCTTGTGGAAGTTACGCATTATAACATGGATTCAAGGCCTCGTTTGGTCTTTGCGGAAATTTGGACCACGGTCTCAGCTCATCTGACTAGCACGGCTCTGCACACAAACCCAGCCGTAGCAATGTATGCAGTTGATTCATTCCGGCAGCTTTATATACAATACCTGCAAAGAGAAGAATTGGGTGTTTTTGAGTTCCAAAGAAAGTTCCTCAAACCACTTGAAACCATTATGGCACGAAGCGAGATCTCAACAACGAAAGAGTTACTTCTCAAGTGTGTGGACAGAATCATTTTGATGTTTGGTTCTCCTCAGCGTGAGGGAAAGGGCGGTATGCTGCGTAGTGGATGGCGTCCAGTCTTGACAGTTCTTGGTTTGGCGGGCAGAGACCAAGACGAGGAAATAGCGAAAATGGGGTTCGAAATGTTGAATGCACAAATAAAGGAATGTCTAAAACAGTGTGCTGATGACAAGGATGGCACAAACCCTCAAGGTGTCCTTCTCATTGAAAGATTCATCGATCTTGTGGATGCCCTCCTCATGTATGTGGAAGGTCCTCACGAAGAAATGAGTCTACTATGCATAGATAATCTCCTCAAGCTTTGTGATTTCTTGGCCGATGAATCAACTGTGTCTCCTCTTGTAAAGAAGAGACGAAACACAGTGTCCATTGGACCTGAGAACGACACAAACAAGGACGAAGCAGCAAAGAATGAAGAATTGGAACTATGGTGGCCGATTCTGTTGGGATTGTCGCGTTCTGTGGGTGACGAAAGGAAGGGAGTAAGAAGAAAGGGACTTGATTCTCTCATGCAAATCGTCTTGAAATATTTCTTCACAGGCCATGAAGACAAGGAGAAGCAAATCCAAACTCTTCAACTGGTCTTTCGAGGAATCTTTACGCCAATATTGGAGTTTGGTGATGCTGATGCACGAGATGCGAAGACACCAGAACTTCCTTCTGACTTCGATCGCTTTCTCACAGGCCCGAAAGTTGGAGATCCGCCAAAATTCCCTCCGAGTGGCCCTAGTCCCTGTTGGGTCGACAACACATTTGACCAATTCATTGATGGGTGCATTCAAATATGCCTTCGCTCTATCGACAAGCTCAATGACGACACGTTAGTCGAAGAAATTTTCGCTATGCTTAATAATTGCCTTGTGTCAGACTCTGGTGCTATGGCAGTGAAAGGTTTGCGGAGACTCGAACTGTTCGTCACGGGCGATTTGAGAACGACTTCAATTTCTGATGACACGTGGGCGACACTCAGTCACATGCTCCGGAGATGTCTCGTTGTTCGTGGTTTTCCAAGACGGGCTTCGGCAACTTCTCTAAACGGTTCCAGCCATTCTGGAGATCCTCCAGAGGACACCAACAGAGATGAGGCCGAGTCTAATTCTGAGGTTGAGCAGGCTGACCAGGAAGCGATTCGTGAATTCGTTGCTGAAGATTTCATGTTCCCCGACAGGCGATACATCGGTGGCAACACTATCGCAGTCATCGGGAAGTTCCTTGAGAGTGAGCGATTCGCCAAGTCCCTCGGATTGAGGTGGAGACTCTTCCTGGTGTCGGGTGTTGCCAAAGGAATTCGCGAGTGGGAAAATGCAGCTGAATTGCTGTATAAGAACAAAGACAAAATGAAGATCCCCAAAAATCAAAATCCGCCGAGCTATCTTGAGACTGCATACTACGGTCGAAAGTGGATGAATCGATTTTTGCTTCAAATCTCGGCAATGAAAGACGTAATAGGTCCTGCCCCCGAAGGAAGTCGTCCAGCTGCCGCACAAGCTCTCCTGATGGAACAAACTCAATCGTTGGTGTCATTATTTTTGGAGAAAGAAGCGCTTGTTGGCGGTGATGGCAAGAAGCTAGTGTTGGATATTAAGTTGTTTGAAAAATTGACCGTGATAGTCAAAGACATGTTGGCTGGATACTCAAAGCTTCCGGAAGACCACGTGCGTCAGTTCCCCTGGCTTAGTCCGATATTGACATCCTGTATGACTACCGGCAACGAGGATGTTCAAACTGCGATTCAAAAGCTTGGCAAGCGGCTTCAACAGTAGCGACGAGGTAACGAAAGGAGTACTTACCCTCTGGAGAGCGTTTATTTTAGAGTGGACATATTATTATAAAATAATAAGATTATAATATTATTAACATTATTATACTATATATAAGTACTACGTATTATTTTAGTCGTGTTCAGATTTTTGTCGTCTACGGTCGTACTACGTGTACGATAGTACGATGGAATCAACATCATACGTAGTACTACAGTACCTGTACGTAATAGTATACCCATGTAGTAATAAGGGGATATTTGTGCTTGTATGGACGCCGTCAGAAACGAGGCAGTACAGTTTTTACGGCGTCCCTACGGCAGTTCTGACCAGTCTTCATCAGCCCAAAATCATTTATGGTGGCGAAGGACCAACTTCGCCTAAGTCGAGCGTGGCAGGAGGCTGTCTTGCGCACGCGCCAAGCCGATAAAGCCGGCCGTGCAGCATCCCTGAATCCTCCTCACAAAACCTTAAGAGAGAGTGCTGACGGACAGTTTGTTCGGTAGAAAAGGACCGAACACCACAACAGCATCCTACAAACTGTTTGTCGCACTAGCAACAGCAACAACGTCGACCATGCGTGCTTGCAACAAACGCCAACAAACGCTACCTTAGTCTGGGAAAAAACGACCGTGCGGCGACACCGGGGTGCAGCGTCCACCGACGCGACGAGGGAGAAGAAGAAAACGGACGGAACAAAACCACGACAATATCATCCCCATTGCCTCTACCTCCGGGATCCTGGAAGAGCTTGGCAAGGAAGCAAACCCTAGAGCTGTATTGATAATAGTGATTGGAAGCCTTTTTAAGTACATTAAGGACTACGACCAGCATGATCACGGCCAAACAAAGGTAGGCGATGACATGAACGTGCATCCCACCGACGATGGAGAAAATCGGCTCACCACGACATGTCGTCGCTGTAGCAGCCACTATTGAAGCGATTAAACCCAAAGAAAGTATCGCTGAAGAAGATGAATCGCTCATTCCTCTGTGGTGGGAGAAGTCTCTCGAGTATCTCAATCCCGGAAACGACGATCGTGGCCTGGCGTGATCTTGCAAAAGCGATTGTAGAACGACCCACCCATCGACAGGGATGTAAGGAAAAGAATCCCAGAAGAAAGAGTAAGACAGTCAAGACGAACATTCTAATATTTAAACTGATTGCTTAACTCAATTGTTTAAATTCATCAAATATGTAGAAACATTTACGACAACTTTCTTTTTTTGAGTCCTTGTGGCCTTCCTGTTCCAACCATGTTATCAACGCTGAAGGGCTTCTTTTTTTCGCTTGAAACTGCTCCTCAAACAACGCTATAACACTCTTGGTGGTTACATTTGGATCGGAAGACTCTGCAACAGTCTTAACAATGGTGTCCACAATGATCTTCAGTCGGGAGAACCGTTTACTGGCAGCAGCATCATAATTGTTCCTCCATTTACTTTTGTGGCGGGTTTCCATCAATATGTATTATTCTACGGTAGTAGCTAGCTACCTACGGTAGCTAAGTAGAGTCCCCGCAAAATCTCGATCCACTTCGACCACGATCCTGATCGATCCTGCCGCATCCAAAAATGAAGACACACTACTACTTATCCATGGAAGACACGCAGGAAGTGTCACAAATACGGATCGATTAAATCAGGTCAAGTATTCAGACATCCAGAGCAATCATGCAGCAGCAGCCAGAACAGCCATCACCAGAAGAAGAAAAATTGACAAGCGAACTTGCTAACGACCGTCCAACCATCGATGCCGCGGTCAAGAGTTTTGTCAGTTTAGTATCGGCACGATCGCTCACGGCAACGGCCACAGATGCAACCACTACTAGTGTATTATTGGGAATTGTCAATAACAGTGCTAATAATGAGAGTACTAACACCCATCCAGCAACAACCCAGCAACAGATCTTGCAATTGGCACGAGCCATTCTCAAGGCGGTCAACAGTTTTCAGTTTTCACTTCAAGATACAATGGCAGCCACCATGGCCGAAAAACCAAGTCTTTCGGTAGAAAGAAGCAACAACTAATCGAATTGGGGGTGACGGCACGATTATGGAACGGATTGGTACAATCAGAACAAAAGCCGTCACGATTTTTGGGGAGACGGGCCTTGAAACTTGCTTGGCTTACGATAGATATTGCGTCGTCTAGTTTACCACCCGCACAAGGTGTCGAAAAGCCGGTGGACGTTGCGATTCGGGAACGACAATTGCAATGGCTGCAAGAGTTTGAAACCTTACTCTTTCGAGATGTCCAGAAACTCCCCGCCAACATTCAAGAGGAAGACGACGATTCGGCACTTTTGTGGAGTCCCGACAAGGGAGCGGCTGAACTATCCAAGCGTCGTCAACGACGGAAACTGGCAGCGCAAGAACGAGGGCCGTCAACGCCATCGTGAAGTACCGTAAAATCAAATAATGGCTACTGTCGTAATGACTACAAATAATTGGAATCATACCATGCAGTTATAAACAGGAGCGAGCGAGCGAGCGCAGCAAAAAATAAATAGTGATGTTTGCGAACAGGATGATGACATAGACGGAACCAGCACACTTTACAATGCCAACGCCTTGGGAGCATCGTCCATCTTCTTTTCTTCCAGGCCTGACGTAGTGACACTACCAGCGCCCACACTGTTATCCTTGCCCCCGCCAGTATTGGCATCCAAAAAGCCAAAGCGTTCTTTACGAATCATCCTCCATTGCTTCTTCGAGGCCTTGACTTCCTTGCGCATTTTTTCTTCCTCTTCGCGTTCTTTCTTGTTGGGATCCATAATCATATCCAACGCTTCGGTAGGGGCGGCCATGACCATGTCCCACATCGACTTTTCAGCATCGTCCTTTTCTGATTTGAGACGTTTTTCTGAATTTGTTAAGAGGCAATTTTTGTTTGTGAGATAAATTTATCTGGTCGTGCAACCATGAATTAGTCACATCGACCTTTTTCAACACTTACCGTTGCTCTTGATGCGCTTTTTGATTTCGTTCGCCTCTCTTTCCTTTCCTGTCAGCCGCAAGACCTCTTCCAAATACTTGTACAGAAGGATGGTTTCGTGGTGATCCGGACCAATATCAGGAGATTCGGTGCGCAGTCGGATCAAATGACGGAGCGTGATTTCAGCCCACACGTGCAAACCGTGCTTCATGAACAAGCCGACTTCAGCAAAGTAGTCCAAAATGAACTTTTCTTGGAACCATTCTAGAGAGTCCAAGGGAGTCTCGGCCACTGCTTCCTCTGCCATGACAATCAATTCGGCCATGGTCTTTCGATCCAAACCTTCTAGAGCATCGAACGCATTTTCGAAAGAGTCCGTGTTGTATTCAACACAATGCCGATAGTGACGGAATCCATCAACACCGCACACCAACCACATGGGCCATAAATGCACTTGAATTTCGCAAATGTGATTCTTCAATTCGACATTGATAATGCAGTGGCGGTATCCACCCGGGAGCGGCTTGTGGTCGGATTTAAGTGAACTGAGCTTAACTCGGCGAATCAAGGGTCCAAACGAATCACGGGCCAACTCCAAAAGAGCCAAGAGGCTTGGCAAGTCCTTGACTACAAGCAAAGCACGACAAAAATCAGTGATCTTCAGCAAATCACCGTCATACTTCTTTTCCGCTTTTTTCAAGGCCGCCTGCACTTCCTTGACAGGTCCAATACCAACTTCTTCCATTCCCAAACTTCCAGCTAAAGCTTTGCATATTTCTACCAACGAAGGCATTGCCTGTTCGGCCTGCTTGCACAAATCTTCTGCTACTTGTGTCCTGGTCATGGTCAGATACTTGTCCAAATCCTTTTGGATAACTTCCTTGTCTGCATTTTCGTAGCCGGTATCACCAGGATCATTTAATCCCGTCATGGAGTGCAAGTATGGATAGACCGGGTCCAGCTGCAATTTGCGAAAAACTTCATTGTACTTTCTTCGGTCTCGCAACAAAGAACAAATCATACGATAAAAGTCCCACGAGTCCTTGATGACGGCACGACGCTTGGCAATACTTTCCAAGGCCTCTTCTTCAAAGTCGTCTTGAGGATCTTGCGACATTTCAATACTGTAGTACATGCCACTGGCAGCTGCTCCTGACTTTTTGGACTTTTTGTTCGCCCGAATCAGCTTATTGGAATAACTGGCCAGGTTCAAGTATTGTCCCTCAATCTGATCCAACTCACGACTATTAAGATTCTTTTTGTTCCAGCCTGTTTTGGTAGAATTGGAGAACTGCGTTACAAGAAATTGAGAGACAAAAGAGTCAGAATCTGAAAAGAATTGTTTCGAAATGCAAATTGGTCTGTTTCATGTATTCATACCTTGTCTCCCATTCTCATCTTGTTTGCAAGCATCAGGTCGATAGCTTCCAACCAAGCAATAGCAGTGCGCTGTTCGCAAGCTACCAAGGTGACAGATGATCCATCTGTGCCCTTCAAGATCATTCCTCTTCGCGACTTGTCTGGAGAAGGACGGGCCGCTGCTATCACCATTTCTGTCAACATAGTCGATTGATCGGTCTTGGAATGCGGTTCGCTCATTAACGAGATTGTCTGTGTCGCCGTGTCGAGTCGATAAATGAGAATGCCTTCTGGAACGCGGTTGTAACGACTCTTTTTCCGCATGGCCTTGGCACGGGCCTTTTTCTCGGCGTAGTGCTCCTTGCGAGCAGCCAGGGCAGAACGCTTGGCGTGTTCGTATTCCGCCAGACTCAAAATAGCTTCATCACCGCCAGACGTACAACAGTTCCACCATCGACTCTTCTTGCCGGTGCCTTCTAGACTAGGCTTGGGAGGGATGGACATGCGCTGCTTTTGCGATTCTGTGGTACGAACAGAATCGCTGTCATCAATCAAGTTGACACTGGCTTGCAATTCAATGGCATTCTTGCCAAAGCCATCCGGAGGAGGCCAGTCGTACGCGGGATCGACAAAGGCCGCCTCGAGAATGGTACCGGCCGCCCCATACTGCTGTTTGGCAGCTTCCTGGGGCGGAGGCATCTCATCATCGGCTTGCATCATGGTGATTTCCGAATATTTTTGTCAACTACAGAGATCAGTTTGATGGAGAAAAGTAGGTTTACGTTGATGGTGATAGTGACTTCTGGCTGTTGCTGCTGTTGCTACTACTACCGTGTATAGTATAGTATATACTATCACTCGTCACTCTTTCAGATGCAACACAAGTTGTCTTTACAAGAGGAGCGCCAAGAGCAGTTTGAAAGAATTTTGGCATGGCAAATGTTCTCCAGACGGAGTAGTTGTCTGTGGTCAGTTGGATGCTTGTATTGGAAAGGAACTCGCTGGCTACGAGCCGTTCGGCTATCGTCGGCTTTTCATGCGATTTCGTCGGTAGGAACTTGGATACTTACATCAATATTTTATCTACATCCCTGAATAAAAGATGATGTTGGGTTTCCGTTTGGCATGTTCCTAAAATGAACATTCATTCGGGGGGGTTAAAATAATACTACAGTACTACATAGTACGTAGTATTATCTTTATCCTTGATGAATACCTAACAGTCGAGGAAGTCGATTCTAAAGATACGTACCTAGTAGCAGATTGTCCCACCAAGTACGGTACCTACTACCGGTAGTCACGAGGTAGGTTGTTGCAATGAGTTGTTGATTGAAGAGCATCTCTCTCTAGAGTAGAGCAAGAGAGCTAGGTAGAGAGAATAGCTACGTCGTATCATAGCCTTCACAGTCAGAGCCGACTGCCGTGCCTACGAAAAAGCCACCGGAGCGGGACGAGGTTTAGTTTCAATCCTCTTTGCACTATCAACAATACTTCCATTGATGACCAATGCGACATCGATCTTTTCTAACAGTTGCCTTTTTGTTTGTGATCTCGAGCGGTAAAACTGTTCGAAGATGTTTTTGTTGCGAGGCAATCGTTCTGAGAAGGTTAGGGGGGAGTACCTCCTTTCCTGGTTATCGACGCCAACGCAGGCAAAATTATCTGAGTCGGCATATTCAATTTGCTGCATCTGATGGTGAAACTGATGATAATGGCGTCTTACAGAACGACGACAGTGCTGCGAGATCTCCATTTGGAACTCGTGAGTATTGGGACTCGCTATATCAAGGCAATGGAGATTATCCGGCCAACGAATATCAATGGTACTATGGCTTTCAGGAGTATGGAAAGTATGTGACGCAACTTATTCCACGCAACTCCAACGTTCTCCTTCCGGGAATCGGAAATGATCCCATAATACTTGATTTACTGCAGAAGGGATACAGCACATTGACAGGTACCGACTACTCGAAACATGCTATTGAGCGACAGCAGGAATTGCTCTCCTATTCCTATGGGAATGTCGACATGGTGAAATTACATTGCATGGATGCTCGGAAAATGCCTACCGATTGGAGCGACAAATTTGACGCTATCGTCGAAAAGGGCGCGTTGGATGCCATTTACTTGTCTGGTGATGGGAACTTGGAAAAGGCGGTGAAAGAGTTTGAGCGAGTTTTGAGACCTGGCGGGATTCTGATCGATATCTCGGGAGTTGTTCCTGGAGAACTGAGAAGAGACGTCTTTGATGAACAAAAGTGGGAGTGGGTTCGAGATGGTAGTGATGATTTGAAGGCCGGAATTTTTATCCTGAAGCTCCTTTCAAGCTAGACAACGCAGTGACTACAGACGTATCCGAAATAACAGCTGTCGAAAGCATACAATGTGTGTTTGGATGTTAGCTGACTCTAGTTACTTCTTCGAGCCGAAACCAATTCAAGAAGGGAAGTTCGGAGATGGGTCGATGAAAACACATTGTTCGGACAGCTTCGTTTTGAAAGTGAAGCAAGGATAGTTCACATGCTGAATGTGCAACCACAATGGCGCGGGTTTGTTTTAGGGGAAAGACTGGAAATGTAACCGTTATATGGGTGACGCCACTCAAACAAGGAAGTCATCAATCTACCTGGGAAGGTGATTCACGTCAAGCAGGATGGCAACTTCCCAACATTGCTGAAGACGGTGGAAGAGTTGTATGTGCCTTCGGTGCTATAATTACTGACATAGCTAGCTAGTTATCATGAAAGAATTGTAAATTGAAACTCAAAAATCGCAGGTTTCTTCTCGATTTTCATTTTTTAAATCTTATTTTTCAGAACGGAAGTTTTCCTTCCCCTCTGAAAAAGTGCCGTTAGCAGTAGCTGTCACCTGTGGGATCGCATTTCCTTATCATAGAAGCGGGTGAAGCTGTGTTGGTAGACGGAAGAGCTCGCTGACGTCTCAAGCTTCTCATTTCTTCCTTTCGTAAGCTGCCCAGGACATCCACGCAGTATCTAACGATGGTGTGATGCAGCACATCCTCGTCCTCTTCCATCTTTCTAGCAATGTAGTCGTATCCACAGCTACGTGACGTATCTTCCGACAAAACTCCTCGACCCAGCTGGACTTCGACCCCTCGCTGTTGCTCCTCCTTTAACTCTTGTTCAATTACATCAATGACGTCTAGTGCGGTTCTGGCGAATCTTGCATAGTGGTGCAGGACTTCCTTTTCGCCACGAACTTGAATCTTGGCGTGTCGCTTGTTTGAAAAAGGTGGGTACCGTTGCTCGTCCAACAAGTCTTCTTTATCGGAAGCTAAGGAGGTGGGGTATTTTGCAAGAGCAGAAGAGACAGTATGCAGCAATGTCAGCATGGCAAGTCGTTCGTTTTCAAGACTCAACGGATGTCGGATATCTCTGACGCTGCGATAGATGGGGGACAGGGCGCGATGATCAGGCACAAACAAGGAGCGCATATCGCTGGTCACAGGAGACGACAGGGATTGTAGTTCTTCCTCGCTGGCGTTCATGGCTCGTAAGAGGCTAAGCAAAAGCCGGTGGTTTTCATTGTTGGCAACACAGACGCGAACGCGTTTGGTGGTGATCTTTGAAAGATGGACTTCTCCTCGCATCCACAGTTCTGATTTTTGACTAAACAAGGGATCGTCTGGGGAAAGTGAAAGTTCCAAGGGCACCTCATTCGGACAAAACCCATCCAACTCGCGATTGTCTTCGACTGCAAATCCATAGTTTAACAGGAATCGGTGGTTGCACTTTTGGCCGTACGAATCGTATACCTGTGCACCAGCGGGGATAGATTGAAGGCTGGAGGAGCGACATAAGGAATTAGAGGAAGACGGTGTCAGATAGAACAAGAATGTGAAACCGGCACCGCCGACGTCGAGGCACATAAGACACGTACGTTGTGATGGTAAATGCTTGACGCTCCTCGTCAAAAGTCCACTTTGTCTCTCTCGGTCGATAATGATTGAGCATGTCAGCATGTGGAACCAACGCCGATGTTCGATGTCCGTCGATCTGCAGTCCAAAGTTCCTCGAGCAGACACACATTCGTGCCCACTTGAACTCATCCAGCGTACAAATTTTCGCCAACGGAGCAATCTGGCAAATGGCGTAGTAGTCTTCCGCAATAGCCTCATTCCGATCATCAATTTGTTGTAATAGGTAGCTCCCCTTGAGGTAATCTAACTCCTCTTGCGACCAAAATATGGGCATATTGCTTAGAGTTTTTGGCAAAATTTCGTAGTACGGGTGAAAGAAGGAATTAACACCATTGACCTTTCGATCCCACAGCAGATAAATCATCAAAAAAATATGTTTGGGAGCATCCAAATCCAAATCGCTGCGTAATATAGCTTGTCCAATGGGTGTATCTTGCCCCATTTCTACGGTGATCAAGCAGCGACGGGGTATTGCCATGCAAACAGAGTTGGGTGGTAGGTGTGTTCGAGCGTGCACACCTCTCATTTCCGACTCCTCCTCGCCTTGTTCGTGACACGAAAAGGTGACTTGCTCCTTCTTTTCTTCCGCTTCATCGTTTTCTTGGACTTTGGGTGAATCGTATTCTCTCAGCTCCAGCTGGGAACACGTTGATGTAAAGAAAGTGACGATTGGTATTGAGTTTGGAATGAGATCAACGGAAATTGACATTTCTCGTCTGCCCTTCCTTGAAACGTACCATCTCAAATTGTGCTCCATTTTCTCTCAACCACTCTTCAAAACGTTCGTACTTATCTGGATGAGACCGATCCGTTCCTGCATATTTCCGTCCATTGTTGCTGGAGGCAGTGTTGCTATTCATCATCTTACTTCTTAACGTCCCGTAGTACTCGAAGTAACAACAAAGGGATGTTGATGCGTGTTACTTTCGCTGCCCTCTTTTGATCCCTGAGATTCAGCACTGTTTCAGGGATCAATCATATGCAGTAGTTATCTGTAGAAGGATCGTCCGATATTATAGGTAATATATCAAGAGACGATAATATGTTACCCTACAGATCAGATCCAGCCGCCACTCTTGCTTTTTTCTCCAGTCGTTAGTTTGACAAAGTAAGGATGGTGGGATCGTGATAAAATAAAAATGTATCATTCGTCGTAGACTGCGAAAGACTTTCGTCAAATGAGAGAGAGAGACAATTGCGGTCTGACTCTGACAACAACACACAAAACACAATACACTCAAAAAAGGCACAGTTATAAACACTGGACTGTCCTGCGTGTGTGGTGCGCGCAAACACAGCTGGTCCATTGGTGGTCGTCGGGCTTGCAACCCATTAACAGTAAAAGTAAAATCAAATTCGCCGACGGGATATCTTTAACCTTAACCCTTTCATCTGGTGAATTGATGACGTCACAGTGAGATATTTGTGTTGGAATATATTATTATCGGGTATTTTCCTGCAATTTGGAGTGAATTCAGTCTAATGTTAAATGTCACTAGCATCACCGGAAACAAGTTTCACACATAAAGCCAAATGTAAAAAAGACGCGAAATTAAGTAGAGATACCTGTGGTGCATCCTGATCGCCTATTGAGGCGAACGTCCACGTGCTACTTACGCATTTTACAAGACCGAAAAATTCGAAAAATTCATGGACTGAATCAATTCCAATCTTTCCGACGATGGCGCTCACTGATCATCGATCTCCAGCTTGTGCTGAGCATAGCACTTTTCACACATGACCATCCCATGACTGCAGCTGCAGTAAGTCCGGACCTTCCTATGGTTTCCTTTGCACATTCTCTGCGGATAGTTGGATGACGATGGGATGATTTTCGAGTCTTGCTTTTTGGTATATGCTGGCTATTTCATGAGTGTATGCTCGCAACAAGTCCTCTTCCTCTTTGGTCTTTCATTAGTGGCAACATTCCTATTAAAGTACGGATTGTAAAGTAGCTCTCTTGCTAGCTCCTTCCGGAAGGATAGACTTGGAAGTGGAGGATCACCAATGAAAAAGGATGATGCAAGATTGCAATTTACCTCGGTGGAGGCAGGGAGATACGCAAAGAATCGGGTCTCCCAAAGGCTTCGTTGCCCATGTGACTTCAAGAATAATTGGCCGGTGTCTTTCGCTGTTGTGATCATCAATGTGGTGCCGGTATTGGTAATGGTTTTGGACAACCTCCGGATATTGGAAGGCTTCAACGCCATCTCGGTTCTTGTGTTCACCCATCCGCATGTTTGTTGACGTCGTCATCATGACATAGTTCGGATCCTTCATACAAAACACATCAAAGTCAACCCCATCTAGCTTACCTCCAATAGAATCAACTGAGCCTACCGGCATGTCTTTGAAATGGCCCTTGATCTCATCTCCTCTAATATATTTTGGCCAATATTTCCTTTTTTATTAGAGCAGAACCGTAGACTCCTTTCTTGGCTAACTCAACGAGGCCTTTCAAGACATAGAACCCACTGTCAACAACAAGGATTCTGGCACTACCCCACAAGGATCTTGTTAGCCGGAGGAAGAGGCCGTCTGTCTTACCAAATTTGTCTGACTTGTTCCTTATCTGTCGGAGTTGATCTTTGCCCTCCACGAGCTCGATCCCAAAAACAATGCCGGAAATGCCACAGGAAATTGTATGGTACTCGTTTCCAAAGGGACAAGGCTATCTTGGGACAAGCATAACCCCGGACATGTGTATTGGTTGAGGAGAAGCTCACAAAGATCTTGAGGACCGTCGGCATGGATTCATTGTTTCCAAATTCAAGACGGGGTTTGCAATCTGTTGGACCAACCTTTCTTCGGTTACTTGAGCCACTGTGCCCCCAGGCCGCATTTTTGACTCATTCCTGGTCAGGATGTTCTCGGGATCAGGGCGGTTGTCATCATAGACATCATCTATAAGAGTCCGAGCTTCGGCAATGTCCGATTCTGAAAGAGGTCCAAATGTTGTTGCCATCCGAGCAATCATTGGATGTGGGTTGGTGTCATCAGGCTCCGATCCAGTTGGCGAGATTGCAGGGCGGCATCATCAAAGAAGAGATTGGCATCTCCTTCCGCTGTAACACGGGCCATCTCTTCACGCAGTAGAGTTCAATGTGTTGCCCTCCATCATGCTTAAAGTCATCATGAACAACAACAACGGACAACTGCTGTTTTTGGTGAACTAATTTTTCTTCCTGTCTAAGGATCCGGACACCAACAAGCTCATCCTTTCTTGTGTGGTTAGGATATTTGTTGCGTATGTGCTTGGATGGATGAATCCTGATGAGCTTCACAGTGCAGATAGCGCCGGAACCAATCCTCATGGTTGATTTTGACATGAAATTTCTCAACATTTTTGCCAAGAGATTTTCGCCCGACCATCATACGTCTGCACTTCAGGAGCCAATTTTCTTGCCTCAACGACAATTTAAACCGCGACCTATTAAATCTATGCAAGTACTTGATGTAAAATAACTGTTTTGACAGCTAAACGGTCCGTTTGGCTAACATTAGAGGGAGATAACTTCGTCACATGATGGGAATGAATTCCGTCCAGGGGACTGAATTCAGTCCGCCTGTCCAAAATCCGTTATTTTACAGTTGATCAATGATTATTCTTGTTCGAAGTACGGTAGTATTTAATACGACGTATTCTTTCGTACATTTTTTCAGCATGATTTTCTTCTGTTGTGTTGGAAAACCCGGCTGACAGAAACATTACTCACAGTCATTCAAACGTTTCCTTCATCCCTGCGACCATGTGCGATCCACGAACGACAGCTCCCAAAGGCCTCTTTCGTCGCGTAGTTTCGACTGTTGCCGTGGGGGTCCTCGCATTGTTGGCTTCGATGCCTGTCATCGACGCGTTTGTTCGTCCCAGCCTGATAACGCTTGGAAAGAGCCACATCACATCCTCCCCCTCGTCTTCCTCCTCAACTCAAGTTGGACTGATGAACTTTCTCAACAATGGAAAGAAAGCATTGGTCAAGTCACTGGCTGGAGAGTACGATGCTACCGCTATCCAGACCCGCATCAATGGCCTCATTGATGACAATCCCGTCTTGATGTTCAGCTTCACTACCTGTCCCTTTTGCATCAAGGCTAAACAGGTACTCGATGACCTGGAAGCGAAATATACGGTCATCGAGCTCGATACAGATCCCGATGGCAAATCCATTCGGGCCGAAATGGCTGACTTTGTGGGACGCACCAGTGTTCCTGCCATTTGGATCGCGGGACAATTCGTCGGAGGATGCAACGACGGACCCATGGGAGGACTAGTCAAGCTCAATGATTCTGGAAAACTCGATGGTATGCTCCGAGAAGTCGGTGCGCTGTAACTGAACAAAGAATATATGACGAAAGACCTGTTGACAATGAAAATAATAATGTTCATGCTCCAAAAAAAGAATGCTCTAACAGAGTGTGGCACTGTGGCACTTTCTTGCTACCAAGTTAACTAAAGATGAGATTGGACACTTCAATCGAGAAAATGGATTCTTTTTTCTCTCAATCTCTTCTATGACAGTAGTAGTACTGCTACTCTGTACGATGCTTGATCTATTTTTTGTTACATTTATTCTCTACTAAAGTCGCAAAAGAATCATTTTGCCAAATCAATAGAATTTATCATGCTACAGCATTTGCATTTCATTTTCTAGTTGCAACATACATCGTGATTTGTGTGTGTATTGTTTACTTCTTGTTTGTTGTTTGAAATTCGGGCAGACAAAAAAAGGTAGCTTCTGCATCACAAGCATTTCAAAAATGCTTACTTTTAATTTTCCCATCGCTTCCACCCGGATGTGCTGTACGTTGGAAGCGGGACTGGCTCGACACCATCAGGTACAGTACCAGCGCCGGCCAACGTCTGGAGCCACAGTCCGAGAGTTGCCAGTGTGTCGCAAGCCATGAGACGGACGTCATTGGGGGAGGTGGGATTATGAGCTACATGGACCAGCGTTGCCACAACATTCTTGGTGTTCGTGAGCGGAACAACGGCACCTGGTTCAGTTGAAAGGTTGTACAATGCTGCAATAGCAGCGAGTTGTTCGTCATACTGTTGCCGCATAATGTTGACGCTCAAAAGTTCCAACAAAGTCCCAGTGGCAAGCTTTGTCTTTGAAGAAGGATCAGAAGAAAGATTCTGGAGTGTCCTCATGGACCAGAGTCGATCGATACTGTTCTTGTGGTTTCCGTTCTTGATCAGACTATCAACCAGACCGGGGAAAGAAGTCAAAATACTGTTGTTGTGGGGAAATCGGCTCAAGTTGGAAAGGATCTCGACGCACTTGGAATGGAGTGGGTTATCAGTTTCGTTACAAGTGGCAACAAGACAGAACAGAACTGTGGTACTGGAACACATTTTTTGTGTCACAGAACATTCCTTCGATAGATGGACGAGAGCGGCGCAAGCACTCAAACGGGCACGGTTACGTGCTTCACCATTGTGGGACGAACCGAGGGAAGAATGACTTCCGGAAGATCCAGAAGAGTACGAGTTTGAAAATACGTTCCGAGATGCTTCGTCATCTCCAGAATAGTCTTTCTTTTCTTCTTGAATGTAGCTTTGTTCGTTGTATGAAAACGACGCTGGCTCGTCTCCCTTCAAAATGATGGATAGAGTATCGAGCATTTTATGTGTCTGGGAAATCGGTTCTCGACAGGCTGGAGTTTTTGCCAGAGTTGCCAAAACAGAACATGCAATCGTCCTTGCTTCTCCTTTGTCCTCTGCCATGCATTTAACAAGGCAATCTGCCACCCCTGGGTGGGTGAAAACATAAAATCGATTGTCTTTCATCTCAGCTACATTCAAAAGAACATGCACCGCTCTGGTTCTTGATGCAAGGGCAGCTTCGGTATCTTCGAATGATGACACATTGTCGTTGATTGCAAAGACGGTGGAATCGAGGAACCCTTTTGTTCTCACCAAAGCAATCTTGTTCGTCTTTTGGGTTGATAGAACCTTCAAAGCACCGAATGCATTGCTCCGTCGTTGAATAGAGTCTCCAATAGCTGCTTCGAGAAGCTCCTTGAGATCTTTCTTTGGTCTCGAAAGATGCAATCTATCTTTCGGAGCTGGCGTTTGGTTGTTGAAGATGATTTCGGCTGCATTCAAAGGTCTCTTCACCGGTGGGGGAACTGGATACCGTTGCTTGAATTTGACCTTCTTTACTCGACGAACAAGTTCCTTTTCAGGGTTTGGCAAACCAGTTGGCGCACCAGACTCCCCGCACATGGCATTGCGAGCTTCGTCTACTTGAGATTGGGCCGCCCTTCTGTTCTCGACCAGCGCGATCTGCCTGGGACTTGGAGATAGAACCTGTGGTCCATGCCCTTTTAGATGCATCGCAGAAACAACGGGGCTTGGAGGGGGTTTAGTCGCCGATTTGGGTGAGGTGATTGGTGTATTCTCTTCCAGACTCGTTTCATTTTGTTTTGTCCCAGTGTTCTCCTTGCTGTTGTTGCTCAATAGCTCATCCGAATCCTGGGTTTCATGTTCATGGCCTTTTTCTGTACTAAAGGTACCTTTGGTTTGTGTCTCTTGCTCTTTGGAAACTGTTTCCTGTTCATTGGTCGTAGAATCAATAAATTCTTTGTGATTGTCAATATCTCCATCTACCACGCAAATGTTCTCCATGGCACATTCTTTTTCAACAGTCATATCGTCAACGCAGCCGCTTTGAGTCTCCACCATTTCGGCCTTTTTCGAAACCTCAACTTTTTGTTCTGCAAAATCTTCTGGTTCTTCTTCCTCTTCGATTTCTTTTTGCGCCTCGTTTTCAGCGATCTCTTCGGTATCTGTATTTGTGTCGACTGAAGCATTCATTCTGTTCACTTGTTCATCTTGATCTTCGACTACATATTCAAGTGGTTCGGTGGCAACCTCGATGGCCTCATCCATGACAAGTTCTTCTTGCTTACTCAAAGTAGACTCAAGGACTTGCCCAGATAGTTGCCCTGCACCATCATCAGATAGATCAATTGGTAGGGGGTCCCGATCCGTCGCAACGGCATCGGTGCTGCCGACAGACACAACTTGATAAATGAAGACGTCACTGCTTGGGATATCCATGTCATCATCGCCTTGATATTTCCCCACGGTAGTGTTGTCAGTAGCCATGCTCTCTTCTTTTTGGCCACTCTTGGTTCGTTCCTTGCCGTCAGGACCTGAATTGTCAAGTGAATCTTGAGGTTCTTCGTCTCTCGGTGTCACAGTATCACATGCTGGGAGATCCTCTACTCCCTTCGCAGTTGCAATTTCGTGTTGAATTGGTTGCAAAGCTTCCGTCGTTTCGTGAGCCATTGGATCCAGTTCGTCACCTGGCGCATTCTCCTCTCCAAATGTGTCCACCGCAGCTGCGTCGGTCACTTTGGTTGACTCGCATCTTGCAGTCTTGGAAGGAGTTGCAGGTTCTTGATGGGCTTCATAAACGACTCCATTTTCAGGACCTGAATTGTCAAGTGGATCTTGAGGTTTCTCGTCTCTCGGTGGTCTCACAGTATCACATGCTGGGAGATCCTCCACTTCCTTTGCAGTTGCAGCTTTGTGTTGAATTGGTTGCAAGGCTTCTGTCGTTTTGTGAGCCATGGGATCCAGTTCGTCACCTGGCGCATTCTCCTCGCCAAATGTGTCCACCGATGCTACGTCGGTCCCTTTGGTTGACTCGCATCTTGCAGTCTTGGAAGGAGTTGCAGGTTCTTGCTTGGCTTCATCAACGACTTTATTTTCGACTGTTTCTACACCTTGCGACTCTTTCGCTTTATCCAATGGAGCATTCTTTACATTCGACATGATCTCGTCAGCTGGCGCTTCGTCGGCTCCATTTTCGGTTGATACCTCCAGAGGCGTTTGAGTTTTCTGTGCCAAATTCATTTCATCTACAAATTTTGTCTCGTTCTTCAGAGCAGGTTGATCTGCGGAGCCTACGATTGGGAGCCACTCAAGCAAATCTTCATTTTCAATGTGATCATCAAACGCAGAATCACGACTCCCTCGGATCTCTTCGTCAGCAATAGAAGCTTCATCGATCGATACCATGGCAAGTAAGTCCGCTTCGTCTCGTTGAGCCTTTTTGTCTAGAGTTTCCGTCTTTGTATCAGTGCCACCTCTAGGCGAGGGAGCTTTCCCCCTCGCTTTGGGTGTTTTGATTTCTTCCGACGGCCCTTCCTGGATCGAGTCGATCGATGTCACATCAATCGTTCGTTGCCGTGAAGAGGAAGAAGGCACTTTGGGCGCCAATTGATCTTTCAAGTCGTTAGAGCTACTTCTCAATAGCGAGTCTATTTCTTCGCTAGGAGACATTGGGATGCCATCATTTGTGGCATGTAAATCGACATCGAGCGACTCCGGTCTCTTGGAACTTGTGATCCTCTCATCGTCTGGACCTTCTAGAGAGGATGACGATGCTCGTTCAGTAGATGTAACTGCAGAGTCAGTTGAGTCCACCGATCTTGTAATGGCCGGATCTTCACTATCATACAAGTCGTCTTTGATCTCATCAATTTCCATTGTTTCATCTTTGCTTTCATTGATGTCAAACTCTTCACCAATGACATCCATTGCAGAATCGAACAATTCTGACTTGCTCCCGTCTTCTTCGCTTTTTGTTGGATTGGTCGACAGAGAAGGATTTCTAGATTCTCCCACTGCTATCTTGGCTGGTAACTCTAGATTGGCTTCCGTTGCTGCAGCTTGTTTGGCCGCATTTTCCGCAGCTGTTGCCTTGGCATCCTTCAAGTTGGCACTGACCCCTGCCAAACGACGATTGGCTTCCTGTGCCGCCTTACGCGCATTGGCGATTTCCTCCTCTACTCTTCGAATGATGGCTTCGGAGGAGTTGACGCTAGTGATAGTAGGGTCTAGATCTAGGTCATCGCCTTCATCCGACAATGGAGTGCCGTCATTGGTCGATTCCATGCTGAACACACTGAGATCCACTTCAAAGTTTCCCATTTCACCTTGCTGCGGACTGTGAAAACCATCGAACGAGTAAACAGAGCTCTCACCAGCCCTGGACTTTGGTGTAGAATACACTGTCCTTCTTGATCGACGAGACAGCGACGGGGGCCCGTGAATGTCTTCATCCCTTGGAACTTCCAAGCCCGATGTGGACTTATTTTTGGGAGAAATCACCATTGTCGGGAGCATATTTTTGGACGGGCTATACCCAGCATCCTCTCCCATTCCCCGTGGTGAAGCTGAACTTGGAGAAAGGGGAGAGCGGGCACTGCGGGCACGAGGACTAAACGAACTAGTAGCTTGTCGTGCACGAAGCAGAGCACTGTGGACAAGAGAGCTCACTTCGTCCTCCGACATCAGACGCTTTCCTCCTTTCTCCGTCGACACTTGAAATGTTTTGGGAGACGTCACCGACATACGATTCTCACTCTTTTGATGGGTTATAACTTTTGGAGTCGTCATCCGCCTTCCACTTTTTCGCGGGGATAGAGAGGACTCCTTTTCAAAAGGGACCGACTCGGATTCGCGACCCGTTCTATGTCGATGATAATCCGCCATAATTTTTGCACTTCCTCTTGACCGTGATATGCCAAGGGATTACAATTTCAGATGTTGATAGTCCGGTTGCTTCAGTGATGGGATGGGAGCAACGGCAGCTCTTCTTTCCGATGCCGTGGTTGATAACTTTGTTATCACTACGAAGAAACAAAACGACTTGGACTTCGTTGTTTCTGTTATCTCCTCTGGAACTAATTGCACGTTCCTTAGCCTGATGCTTCTGCAACACTGTCACATGCAAGGTAAATTCATGCATGTGCAGAAAAAGCGACCATTGGATGATGTTCTTTCCAGCGATGGTGCCAGGATTGATCAGCGATTTGGTAGGAAGAAATCAAGCGCACGGCTGAACAAAAAGTGAGCGCACTTTTAGCGATATCCCGGCATGCGCGGATAAACATTGAAACATACAAAGAGGATAATAAACAAAATGTTGGGAGCGGCTTGTCGCGCGCATAAGCAACATTTTTGAACATAATTACCTAGTACTTGTTTGTGCCTCCACCTGGCACTTTTAAAGATCCGAAGCAAAAAAACTACTGGTACTCCGAGTATCTTCATCCTTTATGTCAGCCGTTGATGCCATTCGTCCAACGTCCAACCAGAGGCATCCAAGCTGGTACGTAGATAGATTCTCGTTCCCTTCCAATACAGATCACAGCGTTTCTCGGCACCGTCACTTTTACGTTCAATTCATTCATCTGTTCAGTTGCTAACACGATGCGCTCTCCGTACAGCCAAAAGATCCATACTGTAGCCATAATGACCGTCTTGGGGCTCCTTTCGTCGCGATCGGCTCGAGGATTTTCCACCTTGGCCCGGAAATCGTCCGTGCCCTCCGTCTCCAGTACGGCTCGTCACATGTCATCATCCGGTCCCATGCCGTACGATGACGACAAAATGCCCTTTTACGCACTAGGTACCAACCTCGCTTTGCAAGTGGGTGGACAGGGCAATTTCAAGACGCTTCTAGATGAGGACGAACTTGACGTTGTCTTGGAAGGCTTTTGTGAGAATCTCAAGGGGACCGCCACTCAAGACGCCCGCGTTATTTTGACGACCTACGGACAACAGTTGAATAAGATTCTACAAGAACGCACCAACCAAATCGTTGAACGTGTCAAGAAGGACGGAGAAGATTTCATCGCCAACTTTTTGGATTGCAACGAGGAGGCGGTCAAAACCGACAGCGGATTGGTCTACTACGAAATGAAAGCTGGGACAGGAAAACAGCCTGAATTGTCCAATACGGTAGAGGTTCACTACCATGGCACCTTGACGGATGGCACCGTCTTTGACAGTAGTGTCGATAGGGGTCAAACGATCAGTTTCCCATTGGGTGGTGTCATCAAAGGATGGCAAGAAGGACTCGCCATGATGAAGGAAGGAGGAAAGGCCACTTTGGTCATTCCGTCGGATCTTGCATATGGTGATGCTGGAAGCGGTGACACTATTCCACCGGGTGCATGCTTGAAATTCGAAGTTGAGCTTTTTAAAGTAAGCTAATGTGGATGTTGAGTATATGATGTTGATTAATTATCAAAAAAGAAAGAATGGTGTATGAAGTAGTCAACGGGGCTAGCTAGCATCTTATTATTCCTCTGAAGTTGATGCACTGGCCAGCAATTTTGTGGAAAAGAAATACTACGTAGTATCTTGGAACAGTCAACACTTTGTTGCTGCAATCCTCCATTCTTTTTCTCTTTGTTTAACCTTCTTCACCTTCGTCCATCAATCCCAGATAACTATCCTTGATGGTACCAATCGCCGTAATATTCCCTTGTTCCACCGTTCGACCCTTAATGCGCAATCGTACACCACACCCCGCGGAGATCACAACTTCCTTGTCGTCACTTATCCAAGAATCTTTATCGGGATTCCATCCATTCAACATGTCTTCGGGCATGGAGTGCTTGGACACGAATACACGTAGGGGTCCAACAAAGGCAAAGAATCCCAGCGTGTTACACTGATGTACTACAGCGTCCAGAACTTCATTGATGAACGGTCGCAGCAACAGTGCCGTGTACTTGACGGAGAAGACCACGTCTCCTGTGTCATACTCGATAATGCCAGATTTGATTTCGTGTTCGGGCACTTCAATGACATTGACGACGTAACCATATTCAGCCAGAGCCAGGCCTTCTACTTCCTCTTTGAGAAGTCGAACAATGGTAGATTTTAGTTTTGGTCCAAAGAGAGCCGGTTGAGCGACAATCTCGTGTTTAAGAGATTTGACGTAAAACATGGCGAGGATAAAGAAGAGAAGAAAAAGTCGTAGTCTAGTTGGACAGAGAGAGGTGGGTGCAAATCAGTGGCGGAACGGTACACGCCTTTTTATGTCTTGGCTGGCTGCTTCTACGAGCACGGACAGGTGGAAGTGAAAAAAAAGTAGGGACCAAGAACTGTAGAGTATGATGAAGGCTTTAAATCGTTGGGATGGTGGATGTGGTTGGGACGGAGGCGAGAGACGATCGATCGGTGTACTGTCTTTGAATTACCACTGTAAACAGCCATCGTGTGAGTGCAGTTGACATGTACTCCGTACTTAACAGTGATACCTACTACTCCGCCAGTTAAGTAGTATGATACGCAGTATGAATACAAAAGGGGATGTGGAAACTTACAATTAACATTTTATTCGGGGATATCCTGGGTTTCCCCTGAACTTGAAGGATCAGATCACGAAGACATGTGACTCCTTGACGGGTGGTCACAGCTCCAGGTGAAAAGGCCGTTCACGTTCGATGAACTTCCAGATACATCATTTGTTTTCTTATTTAATCGTCGAGTTCAAATCAATCTACCCATTTCAGCACCATGATGAATAGCTACCTTCATACCCAAAGGACCGCAACATGGAATGCGCTGCTGTCAATCCTTATTGTAACTTTTATAAATAATAGCGGGCCTCCGGTAGCTTCCAGCTTGGTTGTTTTCCGCAGCAACTATGAGATTAGATGCCGGCCCATCATGGGTCCCCTGTCATCATCAACAAGCAGTAGCAGCGATGACACGGTAGTAGAATTGAGTACACCACGCAATCAGAAAATCATTTTGGTTGGTACGGGCCACATGTCCCGAAAGTCTCAAGAGGAAGTTCAAGCTGTCATCCAGCAGGTACAACCCAATATGGTCTTGGTTGAGTTGGATGCATCCCGACTGCCTCGCATCGGCATTGATGGTATACAAGGAATACAGGTGGATCTTGTTGTTACGGCAGCCGAAGACATTCTTGCTACTAGCGACGAGGAAGATCCCGGTTTCAATCTGGTTGCACGGTGGCAGAAAACCTTTCTGGATGGATTTAGCAAAATTGCTCGCACGTGGTTGACTTCCATGTACGATGGCATGAGGGATCGGCAAAAGCTTGTCCAGAGCAAGTTAGACGCCAACGAAGTCATTCCGGGAGGAGAAATGTTGGTGGCCATTCGAGCGGCCGAGCAATGCCCTGCCTGCGATACTGTCGTTCTGGGAGACCGATCCTCTGTCAAAACCATTCAACGCGCGGCACAGTTGGCATGGGACAGTGGTGATGCATTGGGAGTGTTACGACGGCTGCAGTCAGAGAATCAAGCTGCCGTGAAAGAATTGAGGGCCAGGGTTTGTGTGGACTTGGGATTAGATGACAGCAATGGCATCTCGAAAGAAGACGAAGCTTTACTCGAGATGGAAGTCATGGAAGCCTTGAGGAATGATTCTCAAGTCCGAGATCGTCTCTTCCAACGACTAGAGGAAAGGGTACCTGAATTCACGCAAGCATTCCTCAAAGAACGAGATCTTATCATGGGCGAAAGCATTCGGAGGGAACTGGAACGGGAAGGAGTTGAACGAGTTGTCGCAGTTGTGGGCCTAGCCCATGTACCAGGCATTAGAAACATCTTGGAATCCTCTTTTGCCAGTCTCCCCACGACAAAGTCCCAATGATCAGCAGGGATATCTATCACTTGCTACTTGATACTACTCTATTTTTTTCTCTCGTATCAACCGAGAGTGAATTCGAATCATGATGTCAAGAAATTTGGAATGGGCACATTCCGCCCAAAAAATTTGGTCGCGAAACGTTGCTACAATTTGGTCGCGTCTCAGATTGATAATAACGAACTTTCGCCATCGCCTTTTCACATATCATCAATTATTTTCTTCTCTGGCAAACATCCTCTTGTCTTTTTCCTTTCACATCCTAATCCCGACTGGGAACTTTCCAGTCGACATTCCTACCATGGCTTCCCTCTATCTGCGTTCGAAGATTTTGTGGCTTTGCGTCATTTTTTCCGGATGTGCTGCACAAAATAATGTTTGCCCTGTGACATGTTTGGATATCATTCAAGGGTATCGATACATGCAAGTCGAGCCCATCATTACAGGCGGTGATGTCAAATCCTTTTACAATTACAACAAGAATAATAATTTAAGCTTCAACGGCGATACTATCGTACCATTGATCCCAAACCAAAGTCATTTCCTCATCCATCAAGACAATTCAACATGCGGGCTGGATTTCGTCGTCGTGCACGACAGCAAAGAAAATCCAAGTGGCGGCCAAGTTCACATGAAGTTGAAGAATTTTGATGTTGAAAAGGCAGTCGTCAAAGATGGAAATCCGTCGTCGAGCCGATACAAGTACGATCCTGAAAAAGGAATCTCCGAGGTCTTTTGGGAGTGGGGGAGGGCAGCTGACGAACAATCTTCCTTCCAAACAGATGGCATGGCTTCCGAGTGGCAAAAGGATCCACATGTAGGAACGTGTCTGGAGGTGAATGCAGATTTTCTAAAGGGCATTGACTACTGGCGTTTTGTACATGGTCCTTTAGACACCACCGGCAAGGTGAATCCGGACGATTACATGTACCTTGACAAGGATTTATCTCTCAAAGTATGTGTGGGGAGGTGCGGCGAGCCTCCCAAGGTGATGGAAAAGAAATCCCCCGCGCCTTCGTCAGGAAATCACAAGAAGCTGGTCGTTTTCGCTGGTCCACATGAGACCGGTGGGAATCCCATTTCGGCATTTCTTTCCGATGGAGCACAGGTCGGAGCGGAGTTGGATGGTTGGTTGTGGCCTACGGTTGAATATAATGGGACCGTCCTCCAACATCCGTTTGACTACCTTCTCAGACACCAAGATAATGATGCTATTCTAGAGACTATCATTGAAGGAATTAAGGATTCTTGGACCCAATCCAAACACGGTGTCGTCATTGGCGCGGCCGAGTTCGATAAGATTGGCACCGATCCTGATACAGGAGAATATGTCATTTCTGCCATTGAGACGTTGGTTAAAGAACTCGAAATTCCCAGCGAAGATGTCAAGGTGACATTGACCTATCGATCACCAAGATTGAATCATTGGAACGCCGTTCAACGTCATTTTGAAGCTGAAACGTACAAGGACCTTGTGTGTTCCGAGAAAGAGTCGGACAAACTATGGGAATGGCTAGATACCGCCCTTGATCCTTTCAAAATCGCTAACATTTACGATTCTATGGGTTACAATGTTTATATGATCGATTACGAAGGAACTGTGCTCCTGGGGCTTGATGTTGCTCATCAGATTGCTTGCAGTGTGATGTCGCACGTTGAGTGTGAAGGTGGCTATGTTAAGGGACTCAAAGGAACCACAATGAGTCCACTTCCTCAAGCCAACATTTCAGCTCTCAGCGTTACTGAGCAACGCGACCTAGAAGAACTGTTTTTGTCCCGTGATTGCCACTACAAATACTTTTTGGAACCGCGCCCTCGTTTCCAATTTTTGCACCGACACGTGGCTTGGAATTCTTGCTCCAATGACAACAAGGCCTTCTATCAGAAAATGTCTGACACAAGCTATTTGATGAATGCGATTCAGTCCCAAATGTCGTGTGCTGCAGCTCCGGTGGACGTAAACAACATGGTCGAAAGCAAGATTCTGCAGCGAGGCAATCAATTGATTGTTCTTGCCGGACCGAGAGAAACGAAAGATACGCAAATGATTGAATTCTTTATCAAGTATGCCTCTAGCGCTACAGGAAATGAGCCTTCTTCCAGCTTTTCAGGATGGAACTGGCCTACCTCCGAGTCGATCCTTCTCCACGAGAAGCCTGCGTCTCAGGTGTTTGATCTCCTTGTGACTCACCCAGACGACAGAGCTGCCCAAAATCTGCTCCTGGATTCGATTCGTCGCAGTTGGAACGAGCTCTGGTACGGAGTTTTGATTGGCTCGAATTTCTTTGAAAGAGTGGGCTCGAATCCAGCGTCCAAGTATGAGCCTCTTAAGGCGTTGGAGATGGTAACGGGCAGATTAGGTATCCCAGCAAAGGATGTTTCTATCGTCCTCAACTATCGAACTCCGCGAGTGGACCATTGGAACGATCTTTTTGAAAAGCACTTTAGCGAAACTAACTACATGAAATTTCTCTGTTCGGTCACAGAAGCTGACAAGAAATGGGAATTCCTGGACACGGTCATGAACCCGCTCAAACTGGCGGCCACCTACCGCGAAGCTGGTTATCGTGTCGTCATAATCGATGAGGATGGTGTTTTTCACGAGAGTAAAGATGTCGCTCATACTCTAGCTTGTAACGTCATGCGTGGTGTTTCTTGCACCGGTGGTGAATGGATCAATGATATTGATGAGCATACAGTTTCGTCACCGCCTTCGAGTACACTGAAAGACTGGAGTGAGGACAAACGTTTGATTCTGGAGGAATATTTCATTTCTCGAGATTGCTACTATATGTATGATTTGAAGGATGACAAAATGTTTGAAGTCTTGCACCAACGAAGTCTTTGGAAATCGTGCCATCAATCCGGAGACAACCCTCAAGAAAAGTACAAGAGCTTGGTCGATACTGATTTTTTCTTGGATCTGCTTCGATCTCAGGTGGGTTGCGCATCCGGATCGGCATCCGATCTGCCTGATGGATTCCTCATTGACAAACATGAAAGTCTAATTCCGGAGAGTGCAATTATTATTGCTGCGGTCACTCTGCTGGTTCTCTTTGTGACGACAGTCACTTCGACGTACTACTGCAGGAGAAGGAGAAGGGCCAAACTAGCTAAAACGAGCCACGGAGACCAATCCGCCGGCATCTTTGTTGACGACCCAAAACTAAGAAATCTCCATTTTTCTGGAAGCACTGGAAGCAACGAAATCGTGTTTCAACAATACAGGGGTAGCAAGAGTGGCAGCCATGATGAGGATGAAGTCCCACCGCCGCCCAAATCAATTCCACCTCTATGGGCCTTTGCCACCACACCCAGTCGGTCCAACGAATCAATGAGCTGCGACGACGGTCTCAGTGACGAACCGAAAAAGTCGTTTGAAAGTATTGAAATAATGGAGGATGAAGATGATCATGCTTACCAGATGAAAGAATCGAACATACAACTCAGTGGCGTGATATAAAATGATACGGACGATTTTACGTACTATTTTTTTTTACATTTTTATACATATATATTTTAGATTGTAGAAAAAATGACAGCTTTGATATGCTCCAAGGTTCGCTCCCAAGCAGAGAGGATCGATAAAAAATGCTAGCTAGAGTAGTAGCTGGAACTGATTTAGAGTTAACTGTAAATAATATTCCGAGTACGGTACGTAGTGTAATAATACACTCCGAGTAGAGTACCGGTACGACTTTGAACTTGGTACGGTAATCATGATCACCACCTTCACAGTCAACTCATCATTGATTTGTGATTCGTTCAACGGATGGGGATAGGGTTGTCGCGCACCTTTTTCACAGTTCGTCCGTTGATTTCGCGTTTCTTTGGTTCGAGGTGAAGTTTGTTACTGCTACGATCAACGACGTACAGCTACCGGTACTTCATTATTCATTATTGGTAGATTGACACTTTCGCACCAGACCCTTCCTTGTTTGTTGTCACGACACCCAAGATCCAATATTGACTTACATAGGAGGATTAGGACAGCTTGTTGTATTTCGATAAGGAGCTACAGCATTGATCTACTAGTCATTCACGTCGTTGAGTTCTTACGCCTCCTGCGAGATTAAACGACAGCTTAACTAACAATTCTTATTGACAACATCATCGTGATTGCAAAGTGTCATCATTCAACTGAGCCTAAGAATGTCAGATCGATCGGCGCCGTTGATCTCGGAGGAGACTGTGAATCAAGACCGGTGTGAGCAGATTTTGGAATGCAAACGACAGATAGAGTTTTGGACCAAAAAACTCAAGGATCTCGAAAAAGAACAGGACAAACGGATAAAACTTGCGCGACTGCGAGTGGACGCAGAAAACTTTTGGAGCTCCTTAACGACAGAAGAACAGAGACAAAAAGTGTTCGTATTGGCAGCCTTGGAGTCAGAGGAGCTGCCAGAAGAATTTGATGATTTCTCGAGCAATGTGTTCCCATCGAGTATCCGTAAGGATCGTGACGTTTTTCTGGCTCGTGTCGCTAGGGAGGATTTCGAATCTCGATACCGATACGACCGCCTTTTCGTACCACCGAAACTCCGAGCCGACAAAGAAGTAATCTTGAATGTCATTCCAAAGCATCCCGCGATTGTGGAGAGCATGTCATGCAGCTTGAGAGATGACACAGATATCTTTCTTGCCGTACTTTCCAACGAAAGCCTTCCGCTTCATGTCCTTCAACACTTTTCCGAGAGAATTCGTTCGGATCACGAAATGATGCTGAAACTCTGTGCTCATCCCGATGGTGTGTATTCGATGAATTTTGTTGATCAGTCTCTTCGTAACGACAAAGAATTCATGCTGGAAGCAATCAGCCTTCACAGATTGAGGGTACCTTCAATCGTATCATCGACGATTTGCATAGATACAATGCTGGATGCCCCACACATTCTGCGACATGCCTCACAAAGGCTGAAAGATGACTTTGATGTTGTTCTTGCGGCTGTCAAAAGGTGTGGTTCAAACTTGAAATACGCATCCTATGATTTGAGACGGAACCGAACGATTGTGGTTGCCGCAACCCGTCAAGATGCAAGTTCATTTCGGTATTGTCTACCTGGAAGCACAAAAGAGCAGCTTGTCAACGACCCTTCTTTTGTACGAGAGTATTTAGCTCAGAGGACTCCAAACGAACTGCTGCGATTTAGTAAGCAATCCTTCGACGAGTTGACCGCGAATCGAAGCGAACTACTTAAGATGCTGCAATGTGGTTTGGATTGGGTGTATGTGCCGCAAAATTGGCAAAATGATAAGGAATTTTTGGCCGAAGTGGTATATATCAGACCCAGCCTATATCTTGAGATTTCAGAGGCGTTTCAGGAGGACTACGACATTGCCCGACGTTTAATCGACGTGGGAGACTTGACTGATGACGTCATTCTTGAGGCTACAGAGAAATGTCCAAGATTGCTATCGGATCGAGATGCCATGTTAACTATTGCAAAAGCATGGTGGACAGATGTCCTAAATGAAACTCTTGCGTACTCTCCTATTGAAATCCGCGGGGACAAAGAAATCATGCTGGAAGCTGTGAAAAACGACCCTAAAATGTACAAAATCGTCGCTGACGAATTATTGGATGATCGGGACATCGTATTTGCAGCAATAGAATCCTCTCCGACAATTCTACATATGGTGGATCGAGAGTTTCAACTCAATCACCCTGACATTGTTGTTACCGCAATAAGGAATATGGGAAAGAATGATTTGGAAGACTTGTATGACGATATAGCGTTTGATCTGTGGTCGAATTTCGATGTGGTGCTGGCATGGATTTCAAGGGGAGGGGAATGGCACGATGGGATCAATCCCGCTTTCAGTTTCAACGAGGACATCATCCTCGCCGTCGCAGGGGAAAACTGGGACGATTTTTGGAAAGAGGCGTCTCGTGAGATGAGATCGAACAAAGAATTCATGCTCAAAGCCGTGTCCATTGAGAGTCGGTTGATTGATGATGCAGTGGGAGATTTACGACACGACTATGATCTAGCCCTGCTTGCCTTCAGCAAGTGCCATTTGCCCTTGGGATATTATTTCAATGATAGTTCAAAGTTTCGTTGTATTGTGGACGACGAGCGCGGCCAAGAGGCTAGATACGTTGCGGACTTTGAGTTTTTGGTATCATTCACAAAGAAGGTACGGGAGAGGATTGCCGAGTTCGACACGTTCAGGGACGTGGTGGTGTCCGACCTTTCTGATTCAAACTCCAAGTCCGCAATTTCAGCTCTCAATCAGGGCCACGAGACCCGTGAAGTCCTTTGCAACACAATTTCACAATTTTTGGGTCTGCCCGATCGGGAAGAAGTGAGCATATTGAGAAGTGCATCCGCCAACTTGCTCCTGTGGGGACTGTAGTAGGAGATACAGTCGTAATAAAACTATTGATGCACACCGCATCTACGTCGTGTCACTGACAATCGTGTTTGATGTTGCAGTGAAAATGCTTCGATCTTGAATTTCTTCAAAAAGACCGCTGCACATTCCATAGTAGGTAACATTTCCCAGACCCAACAGTTTGGAACGAAAGTGGGTGTGATCTTGAGATTGGGCAGTACTATCTTGACACTGCATCATTCCATGCCAAAGAACGTAGCCTGTAAAGCCACAAGAGAGCGCTGCTGGTTGTAACGATCGAGCTAATTCCAATAATGCGGTTTGGGCATTTGGATGACAGGGATTTGCACTATCGCTACTATTGAGCCATGCGTCAATAGCGGCATCATATGCCAAACTGGTATTGGAATAGCCATACGGTCCACTAGTTAGATGCGTATGGGCCAAGTCCCCTGACACTACCACGGCAATGCGTTCTGGTCGTTTCGATATCCAAGACATAATGTCGGCACCTACCGCTAGCAACTCGGGCACCATTTCCGGAGAATGTTCGTATCGCCGATGGGGAAACGTCCAAACAAGTGTGCGAAAGGGAAGAGTTTGTTGTCGTCCTTGAGGAGACGACGATGACGGGTTCTTGACACGTTTTGATTGTTGTTGGAGTAAAAAGAGAAGTGGAACGATTTCTCCCCAGTACAAGGGGATCGGAATACCGTTATTGGGACTGTAAATGGCCGACACTGGATATTGTGGTTGTAACGATTGTAATAAGTCATTACTGACAGAGAAATCCACTAAATCGATGCTGTCCACCGAAACGTTGTAGGGTGAATGAATTTGACTGTTGCAGGGACTGCCTTTGTCGTCTGGCACTAAATCTTGCCCTAACACAACTTCGCCACTCGCTTGATTGCCGTGATAAATGCCGTAGTCGTAGTCCAGTTGCAGGCCATGAGGCGTAGTCAGGATCACAATTTCCGGTTCCTGATTGAGCAACCATCGAGCCGCAGTTCTAGAAGCAGCGGCAATATCATCAGCAACGAGACGTTCTTTGCTCCCAACCCGGCAAAAGGTCGGGTCCAAAGCGAAATCCCCATGAGGCAGGAGAATGGTCCCCGTAAACACAGCCTGTGAAGGCGCAAACATTGTATTCGGAAGAAGTAATACACCAAAAAGGAGTGTTCGAGGAGCCGTCATTTTCGTGCTGGTATCTGTTATCTGTTATCGATGTTGATTGTTGCGAAATGACGTGATGCTATTGACTGTGAATAACTAACAGTAAACTTTTTAGATCAAGATCATGATTTTTTTGGGAACGAACAAAAGATACGCAAAAGGACGACCCGTTCGATTCGACTGCTTACGATTTGCGACACACGACAGTCTTCACAGTCAGTGTCTCTTGTCTCACACGCCTGATACCGAAACAACACGGACTTTATTGGGAAAATCTTTTTCGTACGAGGGGAGAGCATCCTTTTTCTGTCTCATATCACACTTTCGTGCAACAGTCATCTTAAGTTTTTGTAACTGCAGACTAACCTCCTGTGCACATATTTTGATTTCATCTTGCTTAACAACAACCAGTGAAAGGAAACAATGGGTCGCTGGTTACGAAAAGCCGCCAACTTGATGGAAAGCGTCGCCGACAAACTTCCGGATCAGATTGGTGACAAACTGGACGCCCTGAAGAGCACCGATTATGGACAAGCGGTGGGGCAGTTGAAGGATATTGCCCAGCGAACGGAGAAGGCCGCTCGGGAGACAGTTGAAATTTGTTCCAACACTCACACCAAGCGGGAACAGATGATTGCCTTTGCCGATGACATTTTGTCCACTTTGAAAAAGTTGCCGGACGGGGATGCTTCTGTGCTCGACACCATCAAGGATTTGACCGATGGCGACAAGGTTCTGGCGGCGAAGGAACTGGCATCAGGACTAGATGTCGCTGCCAAATCCTGTGTAGACAAGTCCCTCGAAATGATGAATGCCATGGACGAAGGTGTGGACAAATTGCCAAAGATGTTGCAGGACATGATCGAAAAGAATGATGACGGAGACGACGATTTGGACGATTTGAATTTAATCAAGGGCGTCGAAAAGGACCTGGACGACGTTCAAAGTTGCATCAAGTCCATTCAATCGCTCAATTTGGTGACTGGCCTCAAAGTGGGCGTCCAAGCCTTTTCCCAACTTGCCGAGAAGGCCAAGCGCAGCCGATCCCTTTTTGACAAGGTTTCCGATTTTGCGTCGGACATTGTCGACATTACCACCTCCTTCCACAAGTTGCAAGTTCAAGATGTAGTACCCAAGTCGCGACAACTCATACGATGTTTGAGGATGACTGATGTCATGAAACAGCTTTCTCAAGCCGCCGGACGGTTGATGAAAATCCTCATTGACTTGTTTCAACAAATGGCCGAACGAATCTCGAAATTGTGGTCGGCTTTGGCATTTGCCAAGGACTGCATGCAAGATTGTTTGGTACACGTCAAGGACGTCCGTCAACTCTGTACCGATGCCAAAGACAAGAGTATGAATCTCCTCACCAAAAGTCAAGCCATTCGAGGTCAGCTCGACTCTGTCGGAGACATCAACATGAAGTCTCTTCAATCGGTCCGAGAATTAGCATCGGGCGGAGAAATCCAAGAGGCGATCAATTTTGCAAAGAATATGGACGACATAGTATTGGAGTGCACCAGCAAGTCGGTGGCAATGGTAGATCGTGTCGTGGAGGGCTTTCGAAACATGCCCGAAATTTTGACAGAAGGCATTGAACCAGCTGCCGCAGGCAAAGAAGATTCGGACCCCGAACCTGTCGATGTAGAAAATGATATTCAAGAGTTGGAAGAAGCCAAGCGCGCCATTGAATCGGCCAATGTGATTGGTGCAGCCAAAGCGGGCGTTCGAGGTTTCAGCGGTGTGTCTTCCAAGACCACCGCTTGCAGCAACATGATACAGCTCATTCAGAAATTCGCGACCGATTGTTTGAAAACGATCGAGTCATTTATGGGCTCCTGGGACTTGGAGGCAGCAACTCACAAAATTATGGAAATGTGCCGACTTGTCAGTCTCGGTGAGCTCATGAAAGAATTCGCTAATCAGATTGAGAGACTTACCATTGCCATGATCGAATTGATGAAGGCTTCAGCCACCAAGTTTAGGTCGTTGGATTTGGGAAACTTGAACGAGTCGCTAGGAAAAGTCCAAGGGGCTTTGGGAGGAAAGTTTGACAATCTAGCTGGAGACGCTGCCGAGCGTATGGACGATTTGAAAGCCGATGCCAAAGATGCTGTTGCAGCGGTTGCCAACAAGGTCAATGACAAACTTAAGTTCTGGAAGTAGAGCTTGAAGAATTGTCGTAGCGACAATGATTCATGCTAGGTAGATTTTGATGTTGTGTGTACAAACGAATAAAAAAGACTCAGAATAATTCTCATAATTCGTTATGAAAAAAAATCCATAAATATTGTGCCAATCATACGGGTAGAAGCAAATTAAAATGGCTTTGGATGCTACCATTTACCAGAAAGCCATCAAGCGTATCACATTTTGGAAGTTTTCGATACCTGCCAAAGTTTTGGAGAAAACATTGGTGCAAACTAAAATCCGCCTCGGAGCCAATGGGTGCAATCACCGACAAGAGTGGATTTTTCTTAGCTCACATGGTCGGCAGGCAAGACAAACCTCACTGGAAAAAGCAACGGGGATGCGGCGAAAAGTGTTTACGATCGAGGCATAGTGGACGCCGGGCTTTTCTCTTTCATTTATTGTGATTACCCACCGTACAGTGACTTCAACAACAATATTTGTACGACTTTTGAAAAGGGAAAGCTCTCTATATACGTTCATGAAATTACCGAAGATTTCATGGTATAAAAGCCTTTGTGTAAATGTGTAGATACTTATGTGAGCAGTTCAAGCTTAGCATATGGAGGATGTGTTTGGGATATGAAGCGGACACATTTCAGGTTTAGCTCGTCCCTCAAAATCGGTTTTGTACCGAAGTCTGTGACACCTGCGGCCATTGCTCCCTCACGCCCTTCTTCGATTGCAGCTGCTGTCAAAGCCATGATCGGAACTTCCATTCCGTATTGTCGAATCAACCTCGTTGCTTCGCAACCCCCCATCACTGGCATCGATAGATCCATAAGAACAAATACTATTTGAGGATCCCTCTTGTCTCCCGTTTTATTTCTCGACCGAAGCATAACATCTATCGCTTCTTGACCATTGCAAGCTTCTTGGCATTCTAAACCGAAACTCTTAAGCATTCTTGTGAGAAGTTTGCGATTCATTGAGTTGTCATCCACAACAAGAACTACCGCTTCGCCCGTTGGATAGTCGAATTTCGTGATAGTCATTCTGGGAAGAGAAGCACTTCTTTTCGGTGCAACCCGAATTACGTTTTGGGAAGACTCTATGTGCTGTGAATTTGAAAAGCCCGTTGGCAGTTGGGGTAAGGGATCGAGAGCTTCGATTGACGTCGAAGAGAGACTTATATTGTCGCTCATCTCAAATGATGCTGAGAGAGATGCTCTTTCAACAACCAAGTAAGCTTCAAAGACCGAACCAATTCCAACGGAACTTCTTACAGTGATAGAACCGTTCATGATGCTTGCCAACTTGGAAACTATCGCCAATCCAAGCCCGGTTCCTCCGTACTGGCGGTACTCGGAAAGCTTGGCCATACAGTAAGGTCGGAAGATTCGACTAGTCTGTTCCGCAGGAATGCCACACCCGGTGTCTTCCACTCGAATCTTCAGCACAGTCAAATCTGGATTTGAGAGCGAACGCCTGCTTTTGTCTTTTTTTCCACTTTCCGCTTCATCAAGTAACAAGGTAGCGTCGTCTGTGACATCCTCACTTGGAGCAGAGCTCATAACAAAGTCCATAGCTGTACTTGAACAATCTGAAATATGATCATTGAGCAAGGAGTCTTCGTAGTCACAAACAGACACCCGAAAATCAATGAATCCACTTTCGGTAAATTTCACTGCATTCGAAAGCAAGTTCAGACAAACCTGAAGGACTCGTACTTGATCACCATGAACCAGTCTTGGCACTTCAGGATCCACATGTGAGCGAAAACCAACCACTGGTTCACCATTGTCGCCTTCTGTATTCTTGCCATGACGTTCTCGAATGTGTGCACGAGCACTCGTGGTTGCCCCCTCTATCGTTTGATGTAAGTCGAAATCATGCTTCTCAAGCTCCAATTTCCCAGATTCAAGTCTACTGATGTCCAAGACATCATTGACAAGCCTCAACATGAGATCAGCCGACTGTTTGATGAGACTCATGGAGCCTGACGCCTCGATGTCGTCAGGATTTTCTTCCAGAAAGGAAATAGTAGATGTAATAATGAACAACGGGTTTCGAATTTCATGGCAAAGAAACGCCATGAAAGTCATGAGCTTTCGCTTGGAGTCTTCTGTTTCTTCATTTAGCTTCACCAGCTCCTGAATGTTGTGGTCGAGGCTGCTCATCAAAAACGGGGTGATGGGAAGCAGGTAAAGAGCAGTAGAAAGAGAAATAATTGCAGTGATAGCGTTAACCACAATGAAAGCTTTTGTCTCTCCCATACCCAGACATTTTAGTAAGTGTCCGGCTCCGCAGAGGAATACGAACAATGCAAATAAGATGACTAGTACGAGGATGGTCCATGGCATGCTATGTAACCTTGGGTATCGGTAAAGAGACTACGAGGGCCAAGATTGACAGAGAGATAGACAGTCAGCAATAGTAGAGAGGAAACGTGACTGCATATGATAAAAATACGTGTAAACTCACCACCAAGATCTGTATTGGAATGGAGAAGTAGGCAATCGTAACGATGAAGTCATCCGTCCTCATTGTCTTAAATTTTCCCTACCGGGACTTCTTTCCCAACTGAACGCTTTCGGGGAGCGGATGATGAAACTACGTGCTTTCGAAATAAAATTGCAAGCCAGTTGGTGAAGCAACCAGCCAAATCTCCTTCCAGCTACTAGCTACGCGGATCGACAAGCAATGGACTGATTGGTTGCATCTAGTTTCACTACTACCAAGTGAACAGCGGAGGATTGCACTGACATGAATGACTACCGCATCATCAGTCAGTGGATGGAAGCCCAGAACTTCACAGTCAAGGGGATCGAAGATTTAGGCATCACCTTCTTTGGTCTCTCCACAGTGTTCCATTTATTTACAGTTATAAAAAAGAGGGCCGAGGGACAATTGCCGCAAGGAGGGGAAGGAGAAGGAAAGATCATAAAAGGTGTCTTCAAGACACACTGTTGTATTTTTTAAGATAAAACTACTTTTTATATTGATTAATACCACATCTCATGACAATTAGCTATCGTTAATTATTCTGTTTTGCGTTAAGTTCAAATTCTGAAGTAGTTTATCAACCTGGACCTGTCTTTGCAATGGGACTGGGTTATGTATTCTCCTCGAAAGCAACTTCAAGGAGTTTGTCTTGAAACATTACCATTCGTTCCGAGATACCCTTCTGTACATTCCCAATTTTGGCGTCAAGATTTCTCACGTTCCTCTCTGTTGAATGATAAAAGGAAGGGACTATTGTCAATTAACTGTCAAAGGACACAGAGGGCCTATCAAACAACTGGAGAAGCTAGCTAGCAAAGAATAGTGCTCCGCGCGAACAAAAGTAGAACGCTAAAAAAACTCGCGTTGTATGTCCACGTCTCTAGCTACGGTAGAGGTACTTGTATGTAGTCCATCGGTACTGGTAGCAATGGCACCTTCGAAGTACCGTACCGTATGGAGTACGGTACGGTACTTCGTAATACCGGTAGCTCACAGTCAGTACCGTACTTCGTCAAAAGGAATCTACCGGTATCTACCGATTACGGTGCGCTTGATAAGCCTCCCCCGAACGACAGCTCGTACATGATTTCTGTAGGCAGGGGGCGTATTCAACGCAAGTGTAAAAACCGTATTTTGAACGGTATTTTGAATTTCTTGTTTGTCCGGATTCCCTTCAAACTTCAGATTCCCTTTTTACCAACTTCAGTCACGAGTCGCGAGTGTAAAAGTCACCCATCAATCATCACATCGCATCAATTTTACTTTTCTTCCAATGCACAAAATGTGTCGTCACATCACATCGTTGCATCATCTCATGAGTAACGGACAGAAACTCACCGTTCGTTGTCGTTGGGGAAAGGAAAATAGTCCAGCATTACTCATTTAGAGGAGCTTATTATCGGATGGGCACTCGAATTGACTGTGAGGAAGTTGTCATTGGCATGCCATATTGTCGTCTACAGGTGAGGGCATGCCAAGTCGACGAAAACTTTCGTTCAAAACCGAAACAACAATAGTATCAAATGATTCGGCGTTTGTGCCTAAAATCTACATAATCAACATGGACCAGACTCTTTTTCCGTTTTCTCTCGTTGGTCAATCAACCTTGGAATTGAGGGGAAACACTCAGTGACTGTCAGACAGTCTGGTTACAACAAGACCCGAGCCACAGCTTCATTGGCAGACGCTGCAGACGGATCCAAGCTGAAACCAATGATCATCTTCAAAGGTGAACCTCGAGGCACCATTGCAACTCGCGAGCTTCCAGTGAGTCAAAATGCTAACCAACTTGCTCTCTGTTGCCAATACGCCGCCTGGCAAGACAACGAGAACATGTCTACATGGATAGATGAGTGTTTGGTGCCTCATATCCAACAAGGGCGGATGGAGCTCCAGTTTTTTGTTTATGGACCATTTCCGATGTCACTATTCCGACACTGTGAAAGCGAGATTGGACAGTGTCGGTGTCCAATCGAAGCTCATCCCCAAGGGTTGCACTTCAGTCGTTCAACCCATTGATGTGGGCGTCAACAAGCCCTTCAAAGATCGAATTAAGTCCCAATGGTTGGAGTGGATGATTGGCTTTGGACAAGATGGTGGCAACATCCCAACTCCTTCCAGAGAGGATGTTCAGCATTGGGTTGTTGAGGCTTAGAATTCAATTGGAGCACATATCATTCAAAATGCCTGCCGAAAAACTGATCTATCCTACTTCCCAGAAGAATAGATAAACTACTTTAGCAAGTTATGATTACACTTCTTCATCGCTGGAGTCTAGATTGACGCCATCTAAGAGCGCATTCATTACTCCATCACCAGGGACATAGCGATCGATGATTATTGCGGAACAAACACCATTGTTGGTTGTGTTGTAGTCGATTTTGTGTTGGCTAGTAGAATCCGAAAATTTCTCTGTGACTTGGGCGAGGCGTCCGTCCAGGTGATTCAGTACGTTGTCGTACATACTACCAAGCCTCCCCACAATACATTGATCGATCCCATCAAGGACTAATCGGGCAGCACCGATGACGGCATATTGGTTTTCTCCTATGCAATGAAAGATGAAGTGTGAGAAATCAACAACAATGTTTTCATTGAAACATCGACTTACGAGTCTCTACAACACGTTTTTCGAAGCGGACCACTGCATTATATCCCACAAGAGTGCCACAGCATTCATGGTAGCTGCAACTACAACCGAAATCGCTACTCTCTATCCCGAAAATGAGGACGACGACGCCACAAGGTCTCGTTGTCATAATCGTCGTTTGTTGGAGCTAACGATGTGAAGCGAAGCGACATTGGAAAGCAGTCACGCGACGGATGAAGGGAAGACGTAGACGGAATCTTGCCTCTCCTTCTTCCAAAATCCAAATCAGGGACGCGTTTTGGGAACGACAGAAATGGTCCGTCCGTTGCGCGTCAGAGAAATTATTGCAGTACAAGTTGTGCACAGGGGAGGCTTATTCAAGGGGGGGGAGTATCAAGCGCAATTTACGGTAGCGCTACGGTACCTCTACGGTAGAATCATACTCCGTAGAAGTATGGTAGAGTACACCGTACAACGAAATAAGTGACATCAAGCAAGAGAGAGAGAAGAATAACAACATTGATTCCCACATCTCCGTGAGAGCAAAAATCTCTATCTCTACTAGCTAGACTAGTATCCCCTCAATATCAACTGGACTGGATGACCGACAATCAAGAATGTCACTTATGAGTGTGATAGATATCTGCCTCGACACGTTATTTCTTAAATTTCAAAAGGAACACAAACAGGAAAAAGGATCAAGCGACGATAAAATATGTACGGTACTCCACATTACGTAGCAACAATGTTATTGAGGATAGGGTTTGGATTACCACAGTTTTCTCGTTGACAGTGAGGCAAGAAGAGGTACAGCTACCGGCATTACTGTCCTGCACAGCATTTTTACTCATTTTTGCTTCAGGCCCATTCTTTGCTTCGACCATTGGATCTCCTACTGGTATCCTAAGACATGAAATCCAATGGTCTGGGAATGGGATGGTACAATCTAGCTCTTTCTCATCACATCTACCCAAGTTGCAGCAGCAACGATTGGTCACATCAGCACTTCCACTGAATTAAAAAATACAAATGTGAATCTATTGCAGTGCCTCCTGCTCCACAACGGATCAGTGCAGTGTGTGGTGGTGCTTGAGCTAGAATAAGTCGTTAAATGTGGAACTATTCTTCCCATGTTCTTCACATTTATGCAGCTCTGTTTTCTTTTGATCCAGGTATTCAATTCTCAATCGTCCTCTGAGAGCTTCTTGTAAAAGTGGTTGTTATTGCATTACAATTTGCTTGTACTTTGAAATCAGCTGGAAGTCGATGTATACAGGCTGGGTTATCAATGTTGCTGGAGGCCATCGAATTAAAACAAAATATCATACCCACGAAGGCTGATGAATTATCACACCATAGACACAGCTTCATCAATAGTTGATGGTCTATCTACGAAGCTTACCTCCAACCAAAATGTTTCCCCAGATAACGTACGAACCTTGTTGACAGACTCTAGGCACAGCAACTTGTCGTCGTGAACACGTTTCATATATTATAAACGACTTCGTAGAAAAAACGTTCTATGGAGAATTTTTCTATCTTAGAGGCAAGTCAAAGCAATCGAATCCTCCAAAATGCGTTCAACATCCGAGTCAACAATCGATCGAACAAAAAGTTCCGTTGATCCTTCGCACATGCCATCATTGTCCAGCAACTTAGTGACGTGAATCGACATTATCTGTCGGTCATCGTCGTACAACACTTGATTCATAGAGTCCAGTACGAACTTGGTCAAGTTGTCAACATCCGTACGAATGGCAGACGTTTGTGAAGGTGCCGTCGTTTTGAGTCGGTCTGGACCTGGTTTGCCATTCACAAAATGGCTTTTCGGTCGCTTCATTCGAAAGACAAGGGTCATAATGAGCTGCTCTTCTGCTGCAAAAATGGGAGTTTTGTTGGCAACCCTTTCCTCGTTTTTGCCATCTTGTTCAATGGAGAGATTGCGAATTATGACTTGTTCTACAACGTCTCGAAAGGATTTCTGATACTTCAAAGATGGATTGTACACGTGACCGCGTGATGTCCTGTGACGTCGTAATGGTCGAGGATTGCCCCTGACTGTGAACCCAAGTTTAATAACTGTTGATGAAACATTTGTATTCGCAGAAGGGACTGTTTCGATTGTCACTGGATCCGATGCATCCATCCAATGCCAACGCTCTTCGTTTGCGTTCCTTACCGTTGTGGCTGTACTCTTTCGCTTCTTCTTGGATTCCAATGGCGCTCCGTTGACGGATTCAATGTCGACATTTGATTGCTTTCTATGAACAAAGAGGCCTTCTCTCAATCTTCCGCCACATACACATTTACCAGCAGGGATGGAATAGGATGATACTTCAGGAGCCAGTTGTGCTACTATGCATGCAACCAACAAAGCCAGGTGTCCTTGTCGATGTGAGTTTGATTCCAATCGCCCTCGTCGACTTGGTCGGTCTTGTCTTTCAACCAGACTTCCGATTTGGATGATGTCTGTACACGTCAAGTGTTGGCTCTGGGCATTATCGTCTTGACCATTTTCCATTTCACCATCTCCATCAGAATAACAAATCTCTTCCCCATTGATTTCGTCATTGAAACGGACCGCATCACTACCTTCTGCCTGGTCTGAAGAGTGGGGAACGTCTGGTAAAAAGCTCCCAACATTGCCGAATGATCGGGCAAAAATGCTTCCAAAAATGTGAAGCATCAACATGCACAAGACCCCCGAAGCTGTGAAAGTGTACATCTGCCGAGACCCATATTTGTGCATGGCCCAGCCACCGAGGACCGACCCAACCGAGACTCCCACTGCGGAATATAGCATTTGGATGGACATTGGGATAGCTGTACTCCAAAAATTACCCTCGGTTTCTATCAAAACCTTGGAAACGTCGGTGGTTACGATCCAAAACGTCGCAAATGTGACCCCATGCATGGATTCCAGAAACAAAATGAGCCATTTGGTTTCAGGCGTCAACCACGTGTAGCCGTAAACTCGAACCACAAAGCACGCCATGGACAAGAGAAACATAACGTCACGGCCAAGAAATTTCATAATCGAGGAGGCATACCAAAAGATCGGCAGCTCGAAAAAGACATTGACACCAACACTCAATCCGCAAAGCAGTGTCGATGCATCGAGGTCATTGACCATGTAAAGAAATAGTAACCGTTCGACAGTCGCCATGGCAGCGCCCATCACCAGTACCTCTATTAAGAACACAGTCACACGTGGCCGAAGAGCCAACCAAATTAGATCCATAATCTTTCCCGATGTACCTCCTTGTTGTTGCGGCTGGTGATGGATATTGTCGTCAGATGATTCATTCATTTCATCATTATTGTCTTCGTATTGCGCGGACGTATCGGGAATCTTGGTGACGACCAAGGCAATCATCATTGCACTCAAGACTCCAAACATGATGAAATTAAATTCAAATCCATAGTGATCCGTCACCCATCCCATGACGATACTTCCCAATCCCCACGACAACGAGGCATAAAGGCGATATCGCCCATAGAACATTTTGTTTTGATTTCCCAACAATTCCAAGGTGTAGGCATCGAGGATGCCGCTGGATACAAACAGCTGTGCCAAAATAGAGACCACTGTGGAATAGTGACAAAACATTTTAGTCGGCCGTTGTTCTTTTGTAAAAACAACTTCTAGTAGATTTTGTATACTACCATTATTTCCTTACCCAATATCCGTCGAAAAGATTGAAAGACGTACGGCAATGCCAAGAATAGCAGTATACACGTCGATGCCGATTTGGTGACCACCCACACACGTTTTCGACAGCAAAAACGATCGGATACAATTCCCCAGACGAGCATGGACAACGTCGGAAGAGCGGTCCGCAATCCTTCGATACAGCCAATTTGTTGACTATTGAGACCATGAATGTTGTAGTAAATGGCCGAGAATCGGCCCCAGGTACTGCTGCCGAGGGCGTCTAAAAAGTAGAGTGATTTGATCAGGATGGCTCGTTCCCAGAGGAGGCCGTCGACGATGCGATGGGGAAGATTCTGCAGTTCGTTGGATGTCAATACGTCTGCCGTTGAATTTTCGGAGGTACCAACATCACCACCGTTTGGAGATTGTGACAGCAATGGTTCTTGAAGAAACGCTATGATGGCTGCATCGTTCTCGTCCGTCATGATAAGAAAGACGACAAGTGAAGTACTCTCTCCAAATAAAAAACGATTCAAGATCCAGTGGAGACGGAACGATCAACTGAAACGGACAAGTTTTCAGCCGCTCTATACACTTTATAAAGATGATCAATGATCTAAGACCCGTCCAGTTGTCTTATGCATAAGATTGTCGTAATGCCGTTATCGTTCCATTGGGCTGCATGGTATAATCGATGTGATGACACTGTGCACACACAGCAAACACGATGTTTCAATGTGGTTGACTGTCAATAAAATGTGTTGTTAATTTCGGTTTTTGAGCTGGAATTTGGATTCCATAATCGACGTTCGACGGCAAGACTATATACTACAGAAATAGTCCCTCACAAAATCATACGGAGTACATCCAACCATTGCGTATTTTCGTGCCAATTTGAAAATTCTCCGGGTGGTTTTTGGATGGATTCGCCTCACATCGCCACTCCGACCACTCCCACGAAGGACCTTTCGGTATCGTCATCACACTGATTGGACGGTGAAGAGACGACGTTTCTTTCGCAGATGAGTCTCCTTGCTCACTTCCTAATTGTGACATTACTCATCACCTCACAATCGTTTTAACACACACCTAAAAAAGTATTACATCAGCAGCAACGACATGACAAGAGGCGTCTCGAATCTTTTTGGGCGACTGTTGGTCGTCCTTTCCATGTTGCAGGGCACAACCGCCTCCAAGAATGAAGGGGATGATGTCTATCAACTTCCCACTGCAGCCGACTTTAGAGTGAAGGATTTGGATCAAGTTGTTTCGGCCTTTTCCAAGTTCCCCGGACGAATGTATGCGGGAAGCTTGCCCATGGACCACAAGAGCTTCACACCCGGTGCTAATCCCAACCAAGAACGCACAGGGTATTTGCAATTTTGGTTGTTTGTTCCCGACAAAATTGCCGCCAAAGACACCATGGTTGCGTGGTTCAACGGTGGTCCGGGATGTTCCAGTTTCAGTGCTGGAGTCATGTTTGAACACTCCCCTGTCACAGTGCCATTGAATCCAGCGGGATGGTGTTGCGAAGAATCCGACGCCCCTCTAGGATATAACACCTATGCCTGGACCAACGCTACGGTCATGTTGTACGTCGAACAACCCATTGGTGTGGGCTTTTCCGAAGCTACCAACGACACACCCCAGCCGTTTTCGGAAGACGATGTGGCGGCCGACTTTGATGCATTTCTGCAAAATTTCTACAAAGTCTTTGATGGACATGAAAGTCCCACGGATGACTACGATCGCAAATTGGACATGCGCGTTCACAATCTCAACTTGGTCGGAGAAAGTTACGCCGGAACGTACATTCCTAGTGTCGCACGAGGTATTTACCTTAACAACCTCAAGAACGAAGACAACATCGATGGCAGTCCGAGATTTCAAACCCCACTCACCGGTATTGCAATCGGGAATGGAAAGATCGATGCTATTACCCAAGATCCGGCTATTATCGATTACGCATACTGGCACGGACTCATTGATTTGGGAACGAAAGAGTATCTGTATGCCGAATGGGACCACTGTATTGCCAACATGAAGGCTGGAAAAATGGGCCCGGGCACCGAACCCAAGCCCTTTCATTCCTTTACTATTCGTGACGACTGTGGCGTATTTGAGGGTATGTTGACTGCCGCCGGAGCCGGCGCCTTTGAAAAAATGATGGGCGGGCCCAATATTTACGAATACAGTACCTGGGATGAATACGCTGCGGCCGATGGTGATGGTGGCACCGTCTCCATGTTTTACAACAACATCAAGGTGCAAGAGGCATTGAATGTTCCCAAGCATCAACGAGGACCGCATCACAAATGGGAAGGTTGCATTCCCGAGACTGCTCCCAGTGGACGGCGTTTGGCTTCCGCGGATGTCTCTGCTGTCACAGGAGAATCGAGTTTTTTGGACGCCATGAATCGACAGAGACGAAAGTTATTCATGGACTATGATACTCCGTGGTCGGTCACACCATACATTGCCGAGCTTTTGGACGAGGCCAAGATTGACGTACTAATTTACAGCGGTGATCGTGACATTATCTGCTGCACGCAAGGCTCGGAGGAGGCGTTGCGAAAAATGGATTGGAGTGGTGCACGAGAATTGGCCCCTTCAGACGGCGTTGCCACATCAAAGCGCAATGCCTGGACCGAAGCACCGCGTGGATTGTGGTTGTACAATGATTACCCCGCTGGATATACCAAGGCTTACAAGAATCTCAATCTCTTGACGATTTACAATGCTGGACACATGGTAAGAAGAGGTATCGAAGTGCAGGACGTTGACTTGATAACAATCTTTCCTCACAATCTTTTCTCGTTTCATTTAGGTGCCATACAATCAACCCGGACCAGCTTTGGATATGTTGACCCGATTCTTGAAGGGTGAAGACTTTTATGATCGTCCTTTGGTCACTTTCTCATCGTATCCCATGCCAGACAAGGTCTTGCCTGTCGGAACTCCACCCAAAAATCAAGAGCCATCCGTTTTGAACGCAATGCAAATGTCGGCAACGTCGGGAATGCCCCATCTTCATTCCGCTGATGTCTTTAGCACTCAAGCGTTTGGATCGGTTGTAGCGATTGCAGCTGTCGCGTTCGTCCTAGGAATCTTGGTTGCCCGACGAACAATGGTTGGCGAAAACCAGGTTGTTCCCTCCAACAGAGAGTCATCGGAGGGGAGATCATTGACGGAGGGACAAACCTATGGATCACTCTAGAAACTTTAGAATATCATTAGAACAAAACTGCCCAAAATTTTCCCGCCGTTCCGTTCAGCTTGGGCCGTTCTTCTGAAATCGGGATTTGCCGATGACAGAAGTTGTTTGAACAGTGAAAACTAATAAGTTATTCACCATTCGAAAGCAAACGATGTGGTTGCGCCGTCGTGCTTGTTTCTTCGTCAGTGTCTTGCTTTCCTTGGTTCTCTTTATCTTCTTGGTCAATGACAAAGGTAGTGGTTTCTTCATTGCGTTTAAACAAAAGCTTCCGTTGCCTTTCCCAATGCAAATGTTCATGATCCATTCCCACCACTTCTTCTTGCAAGTTACGTTGGCCATTTTGAATCATTAATTCTGCCAATTCATCTCGTATTTTGGAAACCATCCCTGGCCCTTCGTAGATCATGCCACTGTAAACTTGAACCAAACTGGCGCCAGCCTTGAGTTTTTCATAAGCATCGTGACCAGTTTGCACTCCACCTACACCAATGATGGGGATTTGTCCCTTGGTGATTTGATACAGCAATCGTATGCACTCAGTTGATCGATTCTTCAATGGTTTGCCCGACAGACCACCAGTTTCCGTTTTGTACGACGACACCAATCCGGGTGGTCTCGATGTGGTGGTATTGGTAAGTATGATCCCATCAATTTTTAGTCTCATCAGCAGTGCACCAATCTCCTCCAGCTCGTCGTCTGTCAAATCAGGCGACAGCTTGACCAGAAGAGGCTTGACATGCTCCAACTTTTGACAAGCCTCCTGACATCCTGCAACCAATCCTTCCAGAGACGAGATGGATTGCAAGTCACGCAATCCAGGGGTATTGGGACTAGAGACATTGATGACCAAATAATCAGCATACGGTCCCAATTGATGTATCAGCTTCTGGTAGTCTTCGAGAGGAGTTTCGCTGGTCTTGTTCTTTCCCAAGTTGACACCTAGCAACCCACTGACAACCAATGTCTGGCTTCCTGGCCACAGAAAATTATAGATTTTGTCCCACCATTGGACACTGTTTGGGTCTTGCGGGTGTTGTGTTTTCCGAAATTCTTGCAAATACTCCTCTACAGCATCAGCTCCCAAACTGTTGAATCCATACCGGTTAATGATTCCTTCATCTTCTACCAACCGAAACATACGAGGGGACGGGTTGCCAGGCTGCGGCCTCAAACAAACGCTGCCAATTTCACAAAATCCAAATCCAAGCTTCAAAAGTTGAGCAATGGCAGTACCATCCTTGTCGTATCCCGCCGCCAACCCAATTGGATTGCTAAAGTTCACGTTGTCCCACAGCGTTACAGCGACATTCAACTTCTGTTCTTTGGCGGACGGTCGATGTGTCGGTGCCAGAACGGCCATACGAAGTGCCACTTTGTGAGCCAGTTCCGGGTTGAGCGTGGCTCGCATAGCTGGGACGATAACATCGTCAGCCAAGGAATGATAAAAGGCGGATGAGCGGCCCTGAGAAGGAAAATGAGTGGTGACTTCCAAGGTGCCGATCACTAGTGCTCCACCGACGACCGCTTGGGCTGTGGCCCGTCGAAGGGAGTGTAGAGCCTGCTGGAACATTTTAATTTGTGCGAAATACTCGGAGTAAGAAGAGAAAAGCTGAACAGCAATTGGGCTCTCACACAATTTTTGCAGCGGAGATGTGTATGATGAGAATGGGAACAAACAGCTTGTTGTTGATGTCGACGAAAGTTTCGTTTGTCGTTCACAGTCAGTTTTACGTCGAAGTCATCTTTCACAAGAACCACAGGGACACGGATGTGATTTTCAACTCTGTTTCATTCCGAATCGACGTCGTTCGCAAGAGATTCGATGATTTGATCCGTTTGCTTGTTCGCCTTGTACTGACGGACAGACAATATATATTTTCAGACGTGCCGTCTTTCATCCTACGTACAGTACAACTTACTGTTTTACAGTTTTATTAAATAACTGTAAGTACTTCTTCATTTCGGGATGGACAGGTTTACTAATAGTGCTGTTTATTTGTTAGTAGTGTAAAATAGATGGCAATACCATCGTCTTGTATTACGATTCGGTTGTCCAACAATTCTTTCACAGGCTGTCGCAAGACTTTGATACAACTGACGATCAGGTCCTCGTGGATTCGACGTTCTTGGTCTTGGGCACGTCCTTGCTTTCAAGTGGGACCTTTTTGTGGCCTCCCTCCCAAATTCTGTCATCGGCAACCACTTTCAGGGCACCTCTCTCACTCCTCCAAATCTAGTAGCATGTGAGACTAGGAGCAACACCAACGCTATAGGTAGCTTGTTATAGAAGTGCTGGGAAATTGCGTGCCATTTGGGGACATTTCTTTTTTGGATATTTGGATTGGGAAATTGAAAATGCCGCATAAATACTACTAGCGCTATGTATTACTAAAAAGTTGGCACACCCAGCTGGCTCATCCAAAACGACCGCCATTTTGTTGCAAGTTGTCTTGCTTACGTTGACTGTAAGTAAACAAAACAATCCTCGTTTTCCTTTCGTGCTCCTTGAATCTTTCCGATCTTTTTCATAGAGAGTCAATGGATTTTTTTGGCTGGAATGAAAACTTCGAAGCTGTTCCGGCTGACAGATGTATGACTGACGTGTGACATTTATTCTACGAAGTAGTCCTACGGTATCATACCGGTAGGTGCTCCGTGCTTCGTATTACTGCACATACCAAGTGGTTGTACTACGTGCCCGTAGTACGCGGGGTACCCCCTCTAGTGTTTTCGAGTACTACTGTCTTTCCAAAAAATTCTCAACATTTTTTCTCATGAAAAATCAAAATTGAATTTCTCCTGCTCTGGGACAATTGTTTTGTCGTCCAATCTTCAATTTCCTTCCCATTTCAAGGTTGATGCTGTCTCCTTCCCTTCTGCGGGATCAGAATTAAAAAAAAGGTCTATTGGTCACGCAAGTGTCTCACTACCGCCAATCTACTCCGCTTTCCGCCCTCCTATCGTTGACAGAAAATTATTGTCGTTTCTGGGATCCCAAATCGCTGACATCATGCCTAAGGATTCCAACAAGGAACTTCTTCCCATCCTGATCATTCCAGGCTTCATGAGCAGTGGGCTGGAAATCAAAGAATCATCGACCAACCCCAATTGGGTCAACAAGCGCCTATGGCTTAACTTGGGGTCGTTGGGGTTAAGTGCCATGTACTTTGGTAGCGCCCAACGCCGAAGCAACAAGTCTTCTCCCGTCAGCCGCTTGGACACGGGGGGCATGGAAAGCGAAGAAGAGCAACAACAGGCCAACTACAAGTCCGGTTGGTTGCATCACATGATGTTGAATTCGACCGATTTGCGATCTGACCCACCTGGCATAAAAGTCCGGGCCATTGATGGTTTGGAAGGCGTGGACTACTTGACACCCGGGACATTTACCAATATGGTCTCGTACGTCTTTGGTCCGGCTATCATTGCTTTGGAAAAAGGAGGCTACAACTCGACAACAACCAACTTGATGGCTTCACCATATGACTGGAGGCTGTCACCAGACGAATTGGAAAAACGTGACAAGTACTTTACCCGTACCATGGGCTTTGTAGAAAAGCTCTACAAGGACAATCAAAAGCCAATCATTCTGATTGGCCACTCGATGGGATGTAAAAATGCGCACTACTTTTTGAATTTTGTGGAAAGAAAGAAAGGACGGAAATGGATCGACCAGCATATCCATACCTACATGCCGATTGGAGCTCCACATTTGGGAGCTCCCAAGGCGTTGCGCAGCACCATATCGGGCGACAAAATGTCTCTGGATACGTTTTTAAATGACGAAGAGGCATTGGTCTTGGGCCGTTCCTTTGGAAGCGGACCATGGCTTCTGCCGACAGACCTACCTGATGGAGTTCCTGCCAGCTGCTACATACGACCACATGGTGTACTGGGAGTGTCCTTTCCGAATGCCGTAAATACCAATCCACTGGTCGAAAAACGCGAGACTCTCAATAGGCCCAATCGATATCAAATGCAGGTGATTGCTAGAGGTTTTCACGACGACGCGGAAGAAAAGCATATGGTTCGAACGCCATTTCATAGAATAGATGCGGACCTTGGAAGGGACGTTGTCGTATTCAGGGACCAAATGTCGTTCGCGACACATCCAAAACCATTGACGGGAGCTAATCTTCAGTTTCTCTTGTACGAACCAGGTTTGGCGGCTGCCAAGAAGGAAAAGGAAAAGTTCAATCCGTTAAAGTGTATTCTCTGTTGTTTGTGCTTCTGCTTCTGGCCTTGCGTCCTTGTTGTGCGAATTTTGAAATGCCTCACTTGTGGAATTGTCCGTGGAGCGACGCTTGCTGCCGATGCTATTGTCAGTACCACGGGAAGCGGGTCCACTCTCGCCTTTTCGGAAAGCATCAAAGTCCCAAAGGCCGTTTGGAAGGGCCAAGAAGTCACCATTAAAGTTCCAATGTATCATGTGGATGATTATGGGGCGGTGGAACGGACGTTGTGCTGTACCTACGACGTTCGACCTCGCACGGTAGACGTGTTTGTCAAGCTCAAGTGGCATCCATTTGTCAACACAAAATCTTTTCGTCGGAAATGTTCGAGCATTTGCCAACCTTCGACCAATGCACCTCATCTTCCCGTCAAGAGAAAAGGACAGGATTACCACGAGTTCCCTGGATACGATCTCATGGAGAGAGAAGGATTGGGATACATGTTGGATTTCGTTAAGCAAGCGTATGACGGCGACAAGTTGCTACCGCGGTCCTTGTCTTCTGTAGACCCTCCACCGGTAAATCGTGTTCATGCCATTTACGGCATCAATTTACCAACAGAAATTGGAGCCATTTACAAGCGACAAGACACTTGCTTGACTGAAAATCGGTTAGAAAGCCTGTACACCCCCGATCGAAGATCGCATATTGACACAAAAACTGGATACATCATTTCTGCTGGTGTTTTGATGGAAACGCCCAAGACGAAGCAATCGGTGGCTAAAAATCGTCAAGTCAGTGGAGATGGAACGGTCCCCTATTGGAGCCTTCAACATTGCAAAACATGGGACTCCCGAGATCGCATGGTATCTGTAGTCGAACTGGAAAAGGCGGAACATAGAGATATTCTTGCGGACAGTCGTTTCCATGCAGAAGTTTTGAGATATTCGTCTCAGCATGCTCAAATGGGTACGACTTATCAATACGCCGAGGCATAGCATTGATTTTGTCGGCAGATGTTTTTAGCGAAGTCCGAAGACAACCTATGCATAAAACTTCCAATGCCTTTTACAACGAAACGTTCGCAACGAGTGCTTTTTATTTTCATTCCATGGCAGCCTCCTCTCCGAAGCCTCCTAAGGCCTGTCTCCAATCGTAGGCGATTATCTGAACAGCCGATGCTAGATTCAAAGATCCAAACTGTGGATTGGTGGGTATCCCAAGAATGACATTGCAACTAGCCATGTCTTCGCCTTCCATGCCCATCTTTTCGTTTCCAAAAACAAACGCGATGGACTGCATAGTGTTGTTCTCTTTCATAAGGCTCTCCATAAAGAGTCGTGGTTCCGTGTACAATTGCTCAGACCTTGTTCGACTCATATCATGAGGCATACCCGTTCCACACGAGACGTCGATTCCCTCTAATGCATCTGCCAATGTGTCATAAATTTGGCACTTGTCAATAACATTCATGGCACCACTGGCAGCTTGCTTGGTTCTCTCTCTTCGCAATACTTTGGCATCGCGAGGATGCACTAGCACCAGCTCGTCAATTCTGAGGGCTCGGGCCGCTGCCCCCACGTTTCCGGCATGGTGGGTGTCGACAAGGACGAACCGCGTTTGCAACGAAAGACATTGACTGAGGGACAGTAGTATGACGAGAAACACGGGAAACGAACTTTTTGCTAGGGGAATTTCCATCTTCAATCTGGACAGACAACATTATGGTAATGGATTGATGGCAACTAGCTTCCTCTGTCTGCTTTGAACAGCCAAATGTGACATGTGTGGTGTGTGATGTTTGGATTTGAAAATGGTGAAGCGGGGAGAACCTGACTGATACCCTTCCAATCAAACCAAACTACCGTAGCTACTATCATACCTACCGGTAGCGTGTAACCGTGGAAAAATACTGTCAACAATTGAACCTATCAACTACGAAGTAAGTCGTACGTCGTACCTGATAGCAGCGGTATTATCACACTACTACTACAGTACTAGAAAACATTCTTGCAGCACATCCTTCTGCGAGAGCTAAACAAGATAGGAGCAGCGACACTCGGATGCTAGAATTTTATGGGTCATCCGAGACTTGTAGAACGAATATCTCCCACTATTCCCCATGTGCTGTGAACCCAGCTTTGTTGTGGATGGTCGTAAGGTCACTTTGGAAAGAGATTGGAATCATAAAATCGAACTGATTCTTTTCATCATCAGTTCTCGACTCGTTTTCAGCGCTTGTTTCGGGTTTCTTCGACCTTGGTACAACTGTGAGTTTCGTCATTTTCATTGTCCCTTGCCCATCAATGGCATCGTCGCGGAAACGTCCTTCATAGACAGCACCATTGGTGAAATGGATCGTTCCTCGCCCTTCACGGCGTCCATTGCTAAACATGCCTTCGTACTTTTGGCCATTGGGGTAGATCGCTAATCCTCTGCCCTCCATAGCATTATTCACCCACTGCCCGTCGTATACAAATCCGTCTTTCGCTTTGACTAAACCCTGACCATTTCGCTTTCCGTCCTTCCACTCGCCGTCGTACAGGCTGCCATCTGACCACGTAAATAAGCCTCGACCATTCATGACCCCATCTCGAAACTGACCATCATAAACACTGCCGTCTGGCAAGAAATAACGTCCCATCCCGTTTCGAAGATTCTCTTTGAACTCGCCAATGTACCTTGGACCTGGTTTGGCCGGATCCGAAGAGCCGTAGTAGTACGTTCCATTTCCTTGAATCTTGCCTCGTTCCCACTCGCCTTCATAAATAGTCCTGCGGCGGTCTGACGTCATGAGCTTGCCGTATCCATGTTCCTTATTGCGCTTCCATTCTCCTTCGTACAAAGTTCCATTGCTGTAGAGACAAATACCGCGCCCTTCTCGCTTGTTATCAGCCAATTCTCCTTCGTAAATGACATACTTGGGTTTTTGGGCCACTTTGGGGGAGTTGGGTTTGGAGGCAGAACCATCCGAGGGTTGTTGCTGTTGCGGCTGCTGAGGTTCAGGCTCGGCGCGATGATAATATAAAAAGTGCGCAGCTCGCCATCGTGCTTTTTTGGGGTCACCGGCCGCCGGAAGGCGGATATAGGGAGCACCCGAATTGCTCCCAGCGGATGATACTGATCCTCCGGAACCGGATTTCGAAGCGCTCCGTTTTCGAGATCCGCCGCCGCCACCACCGCCGCCACCGGAACTCCGCCTGGATTTTGGAGCTTGTACAGAATTCGTCGGCAAAGTGATTTTCAGTGAAGGAGGTGGCAAGGCAGTAGCAACTTTGATGTCACATGTAATAGTTGATGTTCTTGTAGCAGAACTCTTGGCGGTGGTGACGGATTTAGGGATTGCAGCAGCAGCCGTCTGCCCCGTACCTAGATTCGCCATTGTACTCATCACCATTTCCACTGTCAGAGGCCCTTGATGAGAATTTTGTTGTTGCTTTGGTTGCTTCAAGTCTTTTGAGGTTGGGGTGGTAGTCTTGGGACGCTTCTTGCGTCCATACGTCTCCTCTTCGGAATCGTAATGTTTTCGTTTCCAAGAGGGTTGCCGTTTGCGAGTGCTGTAGCTTCGCGAGGCCCGCACTGATGAGTTGGATCGACGACGAGGATTCGCTCTGCGTTCGGTGACAACATACTGACGCTGAATCTCCATCACCATTGACCGAAGATCTAAGTACCCAAAAATTTCAAAGGTTCCGAATTGATTGTCACCACAACCTCGAACTTGGACCAACTTCAGCTGAGAAGTTTCAGGAATACTGGGGATGTGTTCTGCCGACGCATCTTCAAATGTGAAAGCTGCACCTTCACCAGGCGTGGCATTTAGAAACAGATCGAAGGTTTCATCGACCTGTTGTGTCTCAATCTTTTGAAACTTTTCTCGATTCCGCCCAGTGACATTTTCAAAATGTCCTTCCCACTTGCCACTCCGAGGACAATGTTTGTTGTTGTACTTGATTGCAGCGTCTGTAAAACCTTCCATTACGGACGCAAATGTGACCGGTGGCGGTTTTTCTTTTGGCGCTGTCTTTGAGTGGGTTGACTGTGCCCCTGTTTCCACTTTGGTTGGTGGGTCAGTGGTGGAAGATCCACTTGTGTCTTGTGGCTTGGATGTCTCCGCAGAAGTGGACTGGGATTCAGGCTCTTTCTTTGTATCTGTAGCGGGTCCAGTGGTTGATAAGATCTTAGATGTGGAAGCAGTCGTAGTTTCTTTGTCGCCTTGCGTTGGGGACCGTTTTTCACAGGACGTTACAGCATTCTTCGTTGCTCCGATTTCGACACTTTCCATTTTCACGTCATCTTGCCCCTCCTGTGCCTTCATTTCTTTCTCTACAATGACCGATGTCTCTGCGATAGATTTTGATATATTTGATAATTTGTTGTTGTCTGGTGCGTTTTGTTGTTTGGACTCGGGAACTTGTGAAATACCATTTGATTGTGCTCCAGGTGGCAGCTGTTCGCCAGCAGCAACAGTTGAGACTGTTGCTGGCATCGCCTTGGTCGCATCCCCTGAAATCAAGTTGTTGTCTTTCTCGTTGCTGGTATTTTTGGCAGCGGTCGCCGGGGGAGCATAGGTCGACGGCACAGTCTCTCGTTTGGTGGGGTTAGTGCGTGTTGTCGTCGTATCCTGTGCCTGCTCCATCTCATCGTTCTCCTCTTCCTCATCATCATCGCCTCCAATCACCACTACGTTTAACGACGGTACTGGAACTTGCAACGGATCTACAGCCTCTTTCCATGTATATTGGAACGGTTGAGACGTCGGAGGAGGAAGGAATCGTGAAGAGGATGCTGCGGGGGAGGGAGCGGATTTGGTGGCCTCCTCCAGACTACTGCCAAAAGCCCAAGATCCTTTCCAGGTCCATTTTTTGATGTCCTCTTCGTACTTTAGCGTTCCTTTCAAGGCTACAGTCGACATTTCGGTGATTATACTTTTATATGTCAGAAACACTACTGTAAGAAACCATCGTCAACAGTTTTAACTCTTTTTGAGGTAGGTGGCGTGATGAGGTGTGGGAAGACTCTATTTTACAGTTACGACAGTTTTCGCGTTCTCGCAGGATGATGATTACGTCGGGATGATAATATTATATTTTTTGATTATGACTTTTATTAGACTACTACTTTGTGTTCATTCTTTATTTTCATATTCGTTCTCGAACGACTTCGATTTCCATCCATTCCTTTGAGACTTCAGACCAAAAATGATGAACCGGGCGCGCGCAAGCCTATTCGTATCTTTCGGCCCGTTTTTCTCTTGTCACACGACCACTTTTTTGGACAGTTCGCACACGCACAATTATTCGCAAAAGACGTTAATATCAAGGCATCAAGGCATACTACTGTCTTCCGACCATACCCGTAAAGCCTTTTCCCTTGTCGACACAGCGTGTTGTAACACTCCTATCGAAAAACAATAGAATCACACTATGAGGACTTTCGCTGCTTGGCTCTCCTTCCTGGAATTGTTACTTGCCACTCACGCAACGACGGTAGTTCCGGTCGAACAGATTATTGATAGAGCTCGACGAAACAATCTCCCGTCAGAAAGCGAGCAATTATGCGATAAACTGTTGAAAAAACTTGCATGGGGATGTTCCTGTACCGATATTTTGGAAGAAGGGGGGAATAACACCAACGGTCTAGTCGCCTTCCACTGCGAAATGTGTGACATTTGTGATGTGGATATGGACGACGAGATTTGTGTCAAGGCAGAATACTCCCACATCATCGACTACAATAGTGATGCTGTGACACATCGCACCAAATTTCGATACTCTACCGGCAATCAAACTGACGAAATCTTTTTGGAGCAAGATTGCAGTCTCAATGAAAATTTGGATTTGACTTGTAGCAGCAGTTGTGTCGCTTCCGTGAACAATGAAACCTGTAATTCATGTGAGGTTCTACAGACATGTGACAAAGATTCCATTCTCCCCTTCACGTCCATACCCAAATTTGACTGCAGCAACATTGAAGAGGGCGCCGTTTACGATCCGTGTACAGAAAACCAACAACAACAGACTAGTCACGGAGACTTATTGTTTGGATCGGAGTTGGCAATTGAAAACTGTCTTCGGACGGTGACACCAGATTCTCTACCGGAAGAAGCTACTGCCAAGTGCTCCGCAGCTATCAAGTTGGAACCCGGTATGGACCACACTGCTAATTATTTTGACGAACTGGTGGAGGTTCGAGGCATTTGCAACTCTGTGGGGTACTACAGCGCCGCCAAATTCTACAAAGTCAATGGTAACGGCAACGTATTCACTGCCTCTACATGCCGTGAAGGTACTACCCGGCTTGGCGCACTTTCGGTATTTTCTGGTGGATGCGACAACCTTGTTTGTACTGAAAACCAATCCCACCAGTGGCCATTGTGCGGTGACGAGTACTCCTTTCTGCGCTATAGTTCCGATGAAGTATCTTGGAAGACGGAAGCAGACGAAGAGTACTACATTCTCGTCATGGCAATAGAGGCAGGAGATATTCAAGTTGGGCTGACCGAGACAGCCCCACCCACCAACACAGAATGTGAAGCAGCAGACACAGAGAGTTTGATCCCAGATGGCCCTCCGGTAAATGGTAACACTGTTGCTGGTGGAACTGGACCAAGCTGTGACTTGTCTACCCATGGTGAAGAATTCCCTGGTCGTGGCGTATGGTACCGAATCATCTCTGAACAAGGAAATCAAACTATGTTCATTGCTTCCACGTGTTCCAACACGACCACCAACTTCGAAGCTGAAATCAGGGTTTTTTCAGGCGCTTGTGGATCTTTAACATGCGTCGAAGATTCGCTGTACGAGACTTGTGAAGGTGGCGTTGGCGGCAGTCGTGTTTCTTGGTCGACCAGCAGCGACATCGAAGATTACTTCATCTATGTGACAAGCCCATTCATAGAAGAACTTGGTAGTGCTGGGGTCTTTTCCTTGCGTCTATCAGAACTTGAAGTTGCATCGAACAGCGACTGCATCGGGGCTATACCTGTGGACGTTGGGGGCGGCAAAGTAGTGGGCTCAACTGTGGCTGTTGCAGGTAGTGGATTCCTTCCGTCCTTACAGATGGAGAGCCATATTTTGTTAGTCGCTCAACCTGGAGTCTGGTACTCGGTCAGGCATAGTAGCGCATCGACGCTTCAAGTTTCGACTTGTTTCGAAGAAACAGAGGCTAACTTTGTCGCTGTCATCTGGATCTACAAGCGCGGTAATAATCGGGCATGCAATGCAATGGAATTGATCGCGATGGAAAGGGGAAATGACCCCGAGTGCGTCGTAGCCATCGGTTCAAAAGTTACCTGGGCGGCCGAAGAAGGAGTCGAATACCTCATTTTTATCAGCTCAGAATCTGGTACGTTGTTTCTTCTGTGGCGCTACTGTGCGTAAGAAGATTAGTGGCTAACGCTTTCCTCCATTTTTGCTTGATACAGGTCGTGGAGAGTTTGGATTTTCCATCTCCGAGACTCAGTCGCCTGCAAATGACAGGTGTGAGTCTGCTGATTCCTCGCTCTCCATTGATGGAGCCCCAGTCGCTGGTTCGACTCTTTCAGCAACTCGTGACTTCCCCTTAGATGCCAGTTGTGGCAACACTTCGTTCCATTTTCCCGGCGTTTGGTATACGATTCAGGGCAATGGAAAAAGTCTTTCAGCGACGACGTGCTCTTGGAATCTTAATTTTGCTGCCAAAATTACACTCTTTGAGGGGACGTCATGCGAAGACTTGACCTGTGTTGACTCTGCAAGTACGAACGATAATTGGAGGTGTTCTGCTTCTGAATCGAGTGGTTCATCATCTACAATCAACTGGAAGAGCGAAGTGAACAAGACATATTTCCTTTATATTCATGGAGGAGATCCTCTGTCGATTGGGGACTTTGAGTTGTCTGTGAGCGAGCTTCCACAAACCCCAGAAAACAACTTTTGCCCGCAGGCCTCGTCTATTACTGCTACAGAGGAAGTTTCGGGATCTACAACCGACGCAGCGATTGGACTATTCATTGGCGGCTATTGCGGAGGGGCAATCGAGAATGGCGGTATCTGGTTCGATCTGGAAGGGACTGGGGAATCCATTCAATTGACTGGATGTTCGTCTGGAGATGATTATCACTTGACAGTATCGGTGTTCGAAGGGTCTTGCAACAACTTGACGTGCGTGACAGGGGAAACGTTCCCAATCGCGTGCATTGATTCGGTGGATGTAGAACCGTCAAAGAGGCAACTCCAGCCATTCAAAAAGCAACGAGAAATAACGTGGTTTGCAGAGGCTGGTGTATCTTACAAGCTTTATGTGCATGGACAAGCTCCCAACCTTACGCTGGAAGGAGGAACGGGTTCGTTCGAGTTGATTATTGATGTGGTTCCCACCGAAGAACCAAAGGGGACACCAACCGGCTCTCCTATTGTTATAGATACATTTCCTCCAGACCCAACAGAATCTCCTACGATATTTCCGACCGTTCAACTCACTTTTGCATCTCCCACTGACCTACCGAGCGCACTTTACGAAACAACCGCTGACAATCCTGACAGCGAGGCTCTGTCACAATTTCGCATGAGTATCATGAATATCGTGATGTGGTCCATGATCGGATCGCTTTATCTGCTACTTTTATAGCATGGGTCTTATTGTTAAAAGGTTGTTGCTATTATACTTTACTAAGTTCTCAGAAGTTACAAATCACAGTCAGTACCACTGTTAGAGTGGATTTGTTGTACTCACAGTCAATTCTCCAAGAAATTCGAAGATACGTCCTCCCACTACCGGCGTACAATAAACGACTCATTCGGGATTGGTTAGATGGAGTCACGAGTACTGCGTCAGAAAGAAATACCGGTACGAAATTGTTTTGTGAAGAATTCACAGCAGAGAGGTTCAAATGACATCGACATTTACAGGTAACAGTTATTTCTCACGTTGCTGCCGACACAAACAATCATAAGATACACCACCGTCGGTACCGAAGATAAGTCTATTATGTCCCAGTCATCTCTCCGGCGACCGCTAGCAAAGTTCTTGACATGGTACAGCCATCAACTTGATCGACGGCCATTACTGACGAAATCGATTTCTGCTGGTCTGATTGGAGCTTCGGGTGACCTTGTTTGTCAACATCTTTCCTTGACTGTGAGTTCGGAAGCTTCCAGCTCCCTAACCTATGATTGGCATCGAACTGGTCGTTTCTTCATCATGGGGTCCTTTTGGGTCGCTCCCATAACCAGCCATTGGTATGTCGCACTGGCAACAAAACTGGTCCCAGGCAAGACCACCATCTCTACTGTGACGAAACGACTAGTTTTGGATCAATTGTTCTTTGCACCGCTGTTTTGTCCGTCCTTTATGGGTCTGTTGTGGTTACTAGAAGGACTGGACCTGCCAACCATATGGACCAAGTTGCGAGAGGTCACTCCAACGATCATTGTGGCCAACTGGTTCTTATGGATTCCGGCCATGGCGGTCAATTTCAGCCGTGTACCGTTGAAGTATCAAGTATTGTTTGGAAATGTAGTGGCGTTGGCATGGAACATCTATCTGAGCTATATGTCCACCCGAGGATCCAAGGAGACAACTTAAAGAGAAGATGCGACTGGGTTGATTACTTCAAATTGGTGGGGGGAGGGGGCATAAAACAGAAGCAAGCTCACATGGGTTCTATTTCTTGAGTAAAAGGAAACAGGCAACAATGCAAACAAGGCAAGGCATCACAGGTCATATTACTGCAAGTTCAAAGATTGCATGTAAAACAGCAACAACTTCAAATTCCTCCCCAGGGATTTGTTCTTGGAGATGATCTACTCTATAGGATATTTTTCACACGTACCAGGTGAAATCAGAAGAGTTATAGGAAAGCCTGAATGAATACAGCTGTGTATGAAAACCTACTACCACCAGAGGTTTACAGCGTCCTATCCGTATTTTGTACTTCTACTCGGAGTAGTAAAAGTACATCCCCTCTATTGATTGTGGCCAATTCCATTTATTTAGGTATTACTGTTAATTATCACATACGATAGTACTCCGAGTATCATAGGAGGGTACGACTGTCGTTAGAAGAGATGGTATGTACGACGTACTACCTACTACCGGTAGCTAGGTAGTCGTACATGTACTGACGGCGAAAGTTGTTTTGAGTGTGTCTGCGTGTGTCTGCCGAAGTTTTATGACGGAGCTAACGTTGATCAAGGGTCATGCTGACTCACAAGAATTCTTCGCGCCATTCGAATGTACCGAGTCCTTTGCAGAAATTTGAAATCGACAGACATCCTCGAATGCATTTAAAGGGAAGGCACGGATGGCGGCTCTGGCCCGTCATTCGCCGCTCTGAAAATGACAAAGTGTGATACAAGAAGGACGTCGTTCTATTCCACCCGCCATGATTTTCGTGATGATGATGTATAATATGTTTTCTCTACAGACAGGCATCAAGTTTGAAGAACCATTCAACAGCTCTCACAATTAATCTACAGCGCACACACACAACTTTGGGTATTGTTTTTGTTGGGTCCACACATCATCGTAAATAATATATTCTAATTCTATCTTCATCTATTCACAGTCAACTACCATGCCGGTTCCTACTACTCTTGAACACCAATTTAGCTCCCTGTCGACGAACGACACCAAAATCGAGGATAAGGAAAACACCTTGAATAGCAATGCAGCACCTGTGGTTACCCCCACGAAAGAGGACTTGCGTAGTGTTTCCGAAACCGATTCCTTGACATCGGACGAATCACTGGCAGCCTCACCGGATTGTTCTAGCAAGTTCCTCATTCAGAAGACGGAACACAAGTTGAAGGAGGAACGGGGAGAGTTGGAACCCGAACCTCTTTTGAAGGAGAATCCGCACCGTTTTGTGATTTTCCCCATTCAAGACAACGATGTAAGTTGGAGCGGGACGATTGCTCAACTGTTTACTGCCGTCATGTCATATACTTACTCGTCTCAACCACACAATCTTTACACAGCTCTGGGAAATGTATAAAAAGGCAGAAGCGTCGTTCTGGACCTCGGAGGAGATTGATCTCGGTTCGGATATGAATGATTGGATCAAGCTTTCGGACAATGAACGCCACTTCATCAGTCACGTCCTCGCCTTCTTTGCTGCCTCGGATGGGATTGTGAATGAAAACTTGGCTGCAAACTTCATGACAGAGATCCAATCGGCAGAAGCCCGTTGCTTTTATGGATTCCAGATTGCCGTGGAGAACATTCACTCGGAAACCTATTCTTTGTTGATTGACACTTATATCAAAGACCCTCAAGAGAAGATGAGACTTTTGCACGCCATTGACACAGTTCCTTGTGTCCAACGTAAGGCGAACTGGGCCTTGCAATGGTGCAACGCGGACGTCGCCAGTTTTGCGGAACGTTGCATTGCCTTTTGTGTTGTCGAGGGAATCTTCTTTTCTGGAAGTTTCTGTGCCATTTTTTGGCTCAAGAAACGTGGGTTGATGCCTGGATTGGCCTTTTCCAATGAGCTCATTTCTCGTGACGAAGGATTGCACTGCGACTTTGCCTGCATGCTATACAACAAGTTGAACAACAAATTGTCAAACGATCGTATCGTCGACATTGTGACCAACGCGGTTGATATTGAAAAGGAATTTGTCCGTGATGCTCTCCCCGTCGAGCTCATTGGAATGAACTCGGGAATGATGCAACAGTACATTGAATTCTGTGCCGACAGATTGTTGGTAGCCCTGGGATGCCCCAAGCACTACAATGCTCAGAACCCATTTGAATGGATGGAGATGATCTCCCTTCAAGGAAAAACCAACTTCTTCGAAAAGCGTGTTGGGGAGTATGCAAAGAGTGGAGTTGGCGTGGAGCAAAATCATTGCTTTGACCTGGAAGCCGACTTTTAAAAAGGTATCTGCGTCTTAAAATGCAATAACAATTTAACGGCTGTGAAATCAATGGGACTTATGGATGGTGGATTGGGAAAACAAGTAACGAATCGGAATGATTGACAAAACAATAATCGTCGTCAAGGAAGGTCACGACACCGTCATGGTAGAAGGTGCGGCAACTTTTCCAATACGTACCTATGACAATTACAAACTCTATAATACATCTTATAAACAAAATTGATTGTTTACTGGGGTTTGCAATACTACTAGAGCTAGAGTCTTAGTGATTTGTATACTCAGGTGAAGCTTACGACACTCTCGTCGTCTCGATCCATTTGAAGGTTGTCGGGATTCAGAACAATCTCCCCGTCTTCATTCCTCTCGTTTTTCAATCTTGCAAGCTCTTTTAGTTTTCGAAAGACGAGACTCCGACCCGCATTTTTGGATTTCCTTAGCGACACTTGGGCTTGCTGTGATCCCAAGTTGAAATCATCAATAGTCACCACAGCGCTAGTAGTGTTGTCCCAGGACATGCTGTTTCCATCATCATGCCATGAGATTTTGTCAGTATACGGTTTCCTTTTAGTATCACCAGAATAGGTCTGTGCTCCGAAGGAAGAAGTGCCGGACGGCCGTTCTTTGCCTCCATTACAGTACGGGCATTTTGGATCGATTCGGACCAGCTTGCAAGCATTGCATAGGTTCAGTGAGGGGGTAGAAGGAGGATCGGGTTCCAGCGACACATCTACCATTCCTCTCGAGAGGGAAGATGGTGGCGATTCTTCATCAGAGGAACCTTCCGTGGAGCCTTCTGAGTTGTGCCGTTTTCGGAACAAACAATTTCGCGGAGACGATTTCTGGAACAGCCCATCTAGCTCTGCTTCAGCGTGATTCTTGGGGAGGCTTCGATGAAGCAAAAACGCCAGTGCCACTCCAACCAATGATAGGATCAGGAAAAGAAAGAACAGCAGAAATTTTCCCACCGCTGTTCTTCCAGTCTTTCCGATGCGACTTGGATTGAAAGATATCTGGCCAGGAATAGCGCCATTTTCACAACCACTTTGCGATTGAAGTAAACCATCGACATATCCAGGATCCATGAGTTTCTCTCTTGCAGCAATTTCGTTGGGAATTTCACATTTTGAAAACAGTTGATTCTTGTTTAGAATTCGAAAACGTTCGTGAGACTCCACCTCTGCTTGATATACACAATCTCTTTCTAGAAACAACGTTTCCAAATCATGAAGTTGCTGCAACGTAAGTCCCGACAATTCCTGATATTGCGAGTCATCTGACTCGTCGAATTGCGTCAATTCATATTCCAAACCAACTACCCGACCCTTGCGATCACATTCCACTCCTTGTAGAATATTACAAGCCAAGGTGTGCGACAAGTCTAAGTTCGATTTTTTGGTGCCCTCTTCATCAATCACCACAACATTGAATCCATTTTGTAAAAAGTTCTTGGAAAGCATTCCAATGTTCATGGCAGTGGCGGCATATTCTCGCCGTTTATCGGCCTCGTCATTCTCGTCACAAATAAAATCTTGGTATTCGTCGTAATCCGATTGGACATCCCAAATATCGATCCATTGTTGCAACCTCGGTGTACGATACACCAAGACGATGGTCACATCCTCTCGTCGAACACTCAGCTCTTCCACTATCCGGTAGATGACCTTGAGGGCATCCATTTGACTGTGAGGTGTTTCTCCCACTTTGTCAAATCTCTCGTGACCCAAGACAATTCCCGACTCGGCAATCTCCCAGTTTTCTCGAATTGTTCGGTGGAGAATTCTAGTAGCCCAACTTTCAGACTCGTCGGTGAATAGGAGTCGGAATATATCGGGGCGACTCACATCTTCGTCTTGGAGAAGGGACTTATCTTCCTGGTGAAGTGTGGGCCATTTCCACCCACCCCCCATACGAGAGGATGCGGCCGAGTCGTCGTAATCGGAGGCATACTGATCGAACCATCTCCGAATGTTTTCGTGAGCTGTTTGATGGGGACCCGCTAGAATCACAAGTTTCTTGTTATTGGTGGAAAACCCATGGCACACATATAGAACGTGCGAGAAGAAGATGACTACGACGGAGACGATGGAACACCGCATTGTAATTGTCGCGTAGGTGAAGCGGAGACTGTAGCGGAGAAGGGAAGAAGCAATGGGTAGAACGTAGAACGAATATCCGTTTTACTACGGCAGCTAGTTCTTAGTTCTCATACCACCCCTGCCAGTGAAAGTAGTTGATTTTCGGAGGAAAGGAAAAGCAACCGGGGATAGTTGTGCTTCACATCCAGTCGGGGATCAGAACGTTGTTCTTGAAGCATACGCCAGTGCGGAATTATACAAGATTTCGAACCATGGTGGGAGGTGTGCTCGGATCTTTCCCTTGGAATAAAGATACGCGTGCCACATCTTACATGATGTCAATGATAGGGGATAGATCCCTTAAAAAACTGCGGTTCAATCGAACAAAAACTATCCTCCAAATTGATCCCCCTCGATTCAACTCCTATCTGTTTCCATGTGACATCTCATTCTTTGAAAATGGATTTGCTCCAGAATTGCAGTTTAGGTCGGCCACGACCAAAATAAAAATGCCAAACTGTAAACTGTAACAAAATGTGTATGTAGTAGGAGTAGGTAGTTTCTTCACAGTCAGTGGCGCTAGCTACCGGAGTAGCTAGTGGCCGAATTTTTTTTCAAAAACTTCGCTGCTTCTCGAAGTGATGATGCAGCGGAAACATACCGTCGCCACACAAAAAGTACTTTACTATGCACTAACTGTACGATTCGACCATGTTTTCTAAATTGACAATGAAGGCATTGATTCTTATTTGCTGTCATCTTTGCTGGGTGCCTCTGGCAACCGCTGCCAAGAGGCTTGTGGCGTTTGCCGGTCCGCATGAGACAGGAGGTGGGGCCGTCAACAAATTCTTTGCCACCCATGCCTCTGCCACGGCCGACGAATCGTCCGCACTGGGTGGCTGGACATGGCCGACCATCGACGACAATGAAGAGGGAGATATTGTGGCCAGTCCTCATCATTTGTTTGATTTGTTGGTGGAAGAACAAGACAATGCGAATATTCAGTCCAAGCTTCTTGCCGCTATTCGGACGGCGTTTGAGAACAGTGACAATGGTATAATCATCGGTTCGCTCCTGCTAGATCGCGTGGGTACCAACCCAGACACCGGTTATGACGCTGTTAGCTCCTTGAACACTGTCGTGACTGAGCTGGAACTCTCGCCAGAAGATGTCGTGGTCGCCATCACATATAGAACGCCTCGCATTGACCAGTGGGCGTCGATTTTTCACAACCATTTTGACTTTGACTTGTATGAAGATTTCGTCTGTAGTGAGGGAGATCAGGTTAAGAATCAACGATGGGAATGGTTGGACACATGCATGAATCCATTCTTTGTCGCCAAGTCGTACCATGATTCGGGATTTGATGTTGTCATGATTGACGAGGCAGGCACGATCAATTCTGGGAAAGATGTTGCCCATGTACTTGCTTGTCATTTCACAGATGGAAAAAATTGCGAAGACGACTGGTTAGCAGGCCTTGAAGACGAGACAGTAGACCTTCCTTCTGTCGTTCCGATCAACGAACTGGGGGAGACACGAAGTGGCAATCTGGAAGAACTCTTTCGCCTACGTGACTGCTACTACATGACGCAATTCGACAGCCAAGAACGCTTTGAGATTCTCAACAGCGAGATCACAGACTGTCGTGCGTCTCTTATGAGCTACTACAAGCAGTTTGCGGACACGGACTTTCTCATGAACGCCATTCAGTCGCAGAAGATGTGTGAGACTTCGCAAGTCGATGTTCCATCACTGCTGGCACAAAAGGATGACGTAACGAACGACAACGACTACAAAAAATTAGTAATTTTTGTGGGACCCCATGAAACTCAAGCAGGCGAGATCCTCCAATTTTTCGTCAACTATGCCTCTACAAGCGAAGGGTCGACATTGTCTCCAAGTTTCAATGGATGGATGTGGCCCGACATACAGACGGATCTTGACGCCGACATTGAAAATTACAATATCTTTGATCTACTTGTGTCCGAAGCAATGAACGACGAAGTTCAATCAACCATCCTTGACGAAATCAACAGGAATTGGCAAGCGACAGAGAAAGGACTTATCTTGGGATCGGTCCTTTTCCAATCAATTGACAGCACACCGTACTCTGGATACGATGGTCTTGCTGCTGTTCAACGCATTGTGGATAAAATTGGAATCGATAATGCACACGTAGCCATTGTACTCTCCTATCGGACGCCCCGCGTCGATCATTGGGGAGCAGCTTGGGATGGCCATTTCAGTGCACCAACCTACAATGAGTTTGTTTGTTCGGATGAAGAGGAAGACAAGAGATGGGAGTGGCTTAATTCCAGCATGAATCCTTTCGGCATAGCCAAAGCGTACTTTGACGAAGGCTACAGAGTTGTTGTTATGGATGAGAGAGGTATTGTTGACGCGGGGTTGGATATTTCTCATGCAATCGCTTGTGAAATACTTGAAGGAATATCTTGCGAAGATGGATTTGTTCTTGGATTGAGTGAAGTAACAACAGATCCGTTTCCAAGTTACGAAATCGACGCATTGAGTGAACAAGATCAAGCAGACTTGGAAGCCTTATTCTTTGGTCGTGACTGTTATTATGCTGACATTCTTCCCGGAAGCCACAGGTTTCACATCCTCAATGATCACGGCATCTGGGATGAATGCACCCTCGACATGACAGATGCATATCAAGATCTTGCAGATACCGACGTATTGTTGAACGCCATTCAAGCGCAACAAGAATGCCAAGCATTTGATGTTGATCTTCCAAGTCTAATTGGAAGATATGACTCAAATGGCATTGGAACAGACGATGATTTGAGCGGCACAGACGACGACTGGAGCGGCACAGATGACTCATACGTTGGAAAGAAATTTGTCATATTTGCAGGACCACACGAAACTGCAGGCGTGAATATCACCAAATTTTTATCTAGGTTTGCCGCACCAAATAGTCCTGAGTTCTCAGACAGTTTTGATGGGTGGATCTGGCCATACGTGGATACCGAAAGCTTTGGACACACCCTCCCAGCTCATCGAGAGTTCGAGGTTCTGGTGAAAGCGGAGGTTGACCCTGAAATCCAAGACTATTTCATTCAAGCTCTCAAAGAGAGCTGGGACAATGCCGAAAGAGGTGTAGTCATAGGAGGACTTGAGTTTGACAAAACAGGAATCAATCCATACACGGGATATAATCCTTTGGGCGTCGTCCGAAGGCTCGCCGACTCTCTAGCAATCCCAGATGAAGATGTTATCATTGTTGTCGACTATCGAGCCCCTCGAATGGATCAGTGGAGCGCCATTTGGAAAAATGTCTTCGGTGATCTAAGCTATGAAGAATTCGTTTGTTCTGACGAGGAAGCATTGGCGTTGAAACGATGGGAATACATTGATACGGTCATGAACCCTATGAAGGTTGCCAGTGCTTATGCCGAACAAGGTTGGAACGTAGCTGTGATTGACTACTATGGCACGAGCCACGTTGGCCGTGATGTTGCTCACGTGCTATCTTGCGAAGTCATGAATGGCGTGGACTGCGAAGAAGGCTGGGTGCGAGACTTGAAAGGGGAGCAAATACCGCCCCCTTCTTACTATCAAATTGACGAACTTCCCTACACGGATCGAAATGAGCTGGAGCAAGCGTTTCTTTTCCGTGATTGTTCATACAAGACAAAACTGGAGCAAAATGTAAGAGTTGATGTTTATCATCAAAAGAAACTTTGGGAAGTATGTTCGGCTGAAAATGAGTTTCTATACAGACAGCTCCAAAGCACCGACCAATTTGTGGCTCTCTTGCAGTCTCAATTGTCCTGCGGACCCAGCACGATATCACTCTCTAATTTTCTATCCGGTGTCGAACAATACAATCCCAATGGTGGACGTAGTCATCTCGCAGGTGTTACCATGGTAGTGGCTTTGCTGGCGGTGCTATTCACTATCATAGCGTTTTACCTTGCGATGCGACGATCTCGTGTTGCCAAACGAGCTGCACATGAGCTTTCAGACGGTGTCTTTCGCGACAGCCCTAGTGTTGACGGCCGCGTTGGACCATTTCGCGATGAATCGGTGACTCAAGTATCTGAATGTCCGGATTCAGTGGAATTGACCGTCGAAGAATTAGACGAACCGCAGGGTCAAACCTATCTCAAGAAGGTTCAGAAGTCGTTAAAAGGTGGCGCCATAGCTGGCCAGTCGGTCCGTTCGGGTCCATACCGCGATGATTCTGAAGGCAAAAGTCGCGAGCGATCCTATTCGGGGGAAGACCGCGTACCAAGCAATGCGTCGACAGTGGTGATGAAAAAGTCCGCTGGACATCAGTCCTTTCCCAACGAAGATATATTGTTAAAACTTGACAGCAACGAAAGCTTGGAAAACTTTGGGTATGAGGTTTGAACAGCTTGCGCTGCGAGCAGCAAGGTTTTGACAGACGACCCGATTTTAAAATCTAAGTTCTAGAGAGATTAATGCGTAATATTTTGAAATTACCGCGCTTAGGCCTTCACAGCTAATCTACTGGTAGTGGGCAATTCACATCATAAAGGGTAGATAGTTGTAGTTGTGGCTAGCTAGCTATGGGTACTTCCACCTTTCGCTCTCACACGTTCGATCTTCCCTCCAGCTGAAAGGATTTTGAAGTTCGCATCTTTCAACAAGATCCATTCTGTGTGAGAATTGGCCACGGCTGTCTTGGCCAAATGCTCGATGACTGACGTGTAGATGGATTGAGTTCTTAAGTGACATGCGACCAAAAGAATGACGCATGATTGGTTAGAAGGTTCGCTTCTTTGTTCTTCGCCAACAAGACTGGCGTCGATGACATTGGTGTCAATAAAAGAAAACCTACAGAAGCTCCAGAGAAGCGGCTGGTGAAACGAAGATCGACCCGAACGGCAGCCTCACCCTACAGACGTTTCCACCTCCCTCACAATCTTTTTTCGATGCCCTTCTTGTTCCAATCGACCGAACAGAATTCGGCAAAAACGACACAGCTTTATCACAAAACAATCACAAGCTTTCAGACTTCAACCATGCCCGTCGGAGGACCCATCTTTCAGGCCTTTGCCAAGGCAGCCTCTTTTACTGCTCGAGGCGCTGCAGTGACCTTTGGCAGCACTATCTTGTCGTGCATGGCCGCCTGCAAAATCGAACAAGGTGCCAATCGCTTGATCTATCATTACGCTCCCCACAAGTTTGCCAATGTGGAGTGGGCCAACGGATTGACCCAAGAACAGCTAGATGCTGTTCGCATATATCAAGTGGAGACAGAAGAACAAGCGACGAGGCCACCCAAGAACCAAGAACACGTTGCCTCATTACCGACATTATTTACCGCAGAACAAGCGTTGCTGGAGGTGGTGGAGCAACCACAGCATACCGCAGTTCGACAGGAATCAGAGCACGAACACTTTCTTGCAAAGAACTACAACAAACTGAGAGAAGATACTGCGTCTACCAAGACAAGGTTTTGGAAGGAGGGAGAAGAGGCCTTGACAGCTTTGATCCCCGTAGCACTGCCGCGTCAAGAGATTCTGGCCTGTGCCATGACGGGATAATTTCGCTGATTCATGGTGCATGACGAAACCATGCATTCGTGATGCTTTCGATGCATGCATCGCGCGATCTCTCTATCTACAATTTTGATTCTTCTCTGGATGGTGTTCTTTCGTTGTTCTTTGTTGACAAGGGGTTCTCGATTTCAAAATACATCTCAAACGACTTGGAATGGCATCAAAATATACATGGTTATTCTATACAACAAAGCCAGCAATCGACCACTTGAATGCAATAGTTACACAAAGACGAGGGACTGAAAGGACTGCTCAGATTCTCAGCGTGCAACAAACGTGGGCCCATATTTTGAACTGTCTTGTTCTGCCCTTTGCAAGCTCGTAATTCATTGGTTAATGTTATAAATCACTTTCCTAGTTCTTAGTAGTAGTTCATGGAATGACTCTTCTTCGAAAGAGATATAAAATTGCAAGTTGTTCTATCTTTTGTTGGATCGGCTTTCGTATGGTGAGAGAAAAAGAGTTGACAGTGAGTAACATTCTCTTGTTTCGAATACGTCGTATTTCGTATTTCTGGAATTGGGAATTGGAGAACAGTACAATTATTACCGTAGTCTTCCGAACTGTAGCACGTCGTAAGGAGAACGGTAGTACATACGTACCAGGTACGTACCTGTACGGTGTGATACGGTAACCTTGCGAGTTGCGAGTAATAACAAGAATGACCGCTTGTTCTGATCCAATCGTGTACTTTATGATAAAATGTTGTTGTTGCCGTTCTCTGTAGCTACCGTAGCATTATTAGTCGTGCAACGTGTCAAGTTTTTAACATTCACGTCCGTCCGCCTGTCAATTCGAACTCTCTAGTGAGTTCCGGTACGTCGTACGTACAACGTATGATACAAGCAAGTTCTTGGAAAAGGACACACTCGACTACCGGTACCGCGAACCGGTATGTAGAGAGCGTCGTATGGTCGTATGATACCAGTACGATCATACTACGTACGACGTAGTCAACGGAGAAAGCTTGGATTCGGGAAAAACACATTCGTCGCAATCTCACTCTCTTTGACACGTGAATATCTTTTCGTCTTTGGCAGCCACCATCACATTATCTCATCCTCTCAAGCAGATCACTGTTGACACTGCTACTGCATTTGTGGCTTCAAACGCCTCCACCATTCGTTCTTTTCTTTTCCTATCTCTTCCGATAGCGTTGCATATCATTATTTCCGAGGCCCTCTCACTATCAACCATGTCATCCTCGATATCCGTCCCCGATACAATGAAGGCCATAGTCGTTTCCGATCATGGAGGACCGGAAGCACTCCGATATGTTACTGACTTCGAAGTCCCCAAGAATCTTTCTGAAGGTGAAATCTTAATCAAGAACGAATATGCCGGACTGAATTTCATCGATACCTACTACAGAACAGGTCTCTACAAGCAAGAATTGCCATTTGTATCGGGACAAGAGGGTGCCGGAACAGTGTGCCAGGTGCATGAATCCGTCACGAGTTTTCAAGTTGGAGACAAGGTGGTCTATTCTGTCTTGGGTACCTATTGCGAATATACACTCGTTTCCGCGGACAAGGCCGTCAAACTGCCCGATACTATCTCAATGGAAGCAGCTCTCTGCTGTATGGTCCAAGGATTGACAGCCCACTATCTGGTGACTGATGCGACTGCCGGTTTGTGTAAGAAAGGTGATTGGATGTTGATTTATTCCGTTGGTAGCGGAACTTGTCAATGGGCGGCACAAATGGCCAAGCTCAAAGGATACAAGGTGATTGGGACAACCAGTGAGAATAAAGTATCCACCACGATTAAGGAAGCTTGCGACCATCTCATCGCGCTGAAAGTACAAGATGGCAAGTCTCATGCCGATTACACGTCGGTCGATATCCATAAACAAGTCATGGAAATTACTGGTGGTGAGGGCGTCAAGTGTATTGTTGACGGCGTGGGAAAAAGTACGGCCGACATTTCTGTTCAATGCTTAGCAAGACGCGGGTTGTGGATCAGTTTTGGTAATGCGAGTGGTGCCGTGCCGCCATTTAGTTTGTTGAAATTGACCCCCAAGTCGGGGTACGTCACCCGACCCAAGCTGGGTGATTACGTGGCAACCAAAGAAGAGTTACAGTATCGGACCACAGAAGTTTTCGAATTTGTGTCCACCGGAAAGGTCAAAGTGAATGTGGACGGAATATTTCCGTTGCAAGATGCCAGCGAAGCTCACACATACCTCGAGAGTGGAAAAAGCAAAGGAAAAATACTGTTTAAAATTTAGAAGGATAAGCTTTATATCGCAATGTGCAACGAATAGGATCGGATTCAGTTTGTAGCCAGAAATGGCGCATCTTTGGAGAGTGAGTGCCTATGGATGCGTCGTGTCAAAGAAAAAACAGAATTCAAACCTTGACAGATTCATTGTAAGCCTTTTTACCGCATGAGGTGCTCCTTTCGGAGATTATCCTACGGGTCGGTAGCCTTAATGGAAAGCTATGAAATAGAATGAATATTTTACTGGAGTAGACTACCTACCGTAGTCTAGTCAATAATACATTATTTTGTGACTTACTATTCGTAGTACGTAAGTACAAGTGGATGATCTGGAGCAACTGCAAATGCTCCAGTCGTAAGGTTCGAGACACCGTATGCAGGCTAAAAATCTTTCGCCATGTTCCGTCTCTCATCAGACGAATACTGCCGTAATCTGGATCACTCGAAACTGAGAACTTTTATTGTATGATACTGCGTACGACATACGACAGTACAGTTAGATAGCAGTCCTTCCTTCCGACCTACTCCATACTACTTGGTAGTAGACTAGCTAGTTGTCCGTATTTGTGAGACAACATCCTCATACCATCACATCTACGACGTACTGTATTCCCTACTGGCGTATTTCCCTGTTTGGACTGTGTAGTTTCATTGAACATAAAGATGACCGAAACGCCCCCTTCGTTTGTTCCGACACGTGGCTTTGGATTCATTGCCAGCGATGACAACAACAACAACACAGACGCACTCTATTGGTACTGTGCTCCCGGTTCTTGGAACGACGAGGATGAAACCAAGAAGGGATGGTGGAAAGTCGCTGACGATAAATCCGTCCTGGAAGTAGCTCCTCCAGTCAAGCGAGATTTTTGGCGAAAGACCTATTACCAACCACTGTTGGTCAAAGACGACGCCCCGTTTCTCTATCGAACAGTATCAATAAGCCATTTGCCAATCACGGTTGAAACTAGCTTTTCTATTACCGCGAAATCTCAATTTGATCAAGCAGGTATTATGATACGACTAGACCACGAACATTGGTTGAAAACGGGCATTGAAGTCGTCGATGGCATTCCACGACTGTCGTGTGTCGTCACCAATGGCTTTTCCGACTGGTCAACTCAACAAGTCGCCACGGAAGGAATGAAAATTCGTGTTCACGTCTTGCCACAGCGGGGAGGGTCGCTTGTAGTAGAAGCAGCCCCATTGGATAGCGATCAGTGGGCATTCATTCGGATTGCTCATCTCAACAAAGATATGAATCACGATCTATTGAACGACACGCCAGAGGTGAATGAAGCGTACCAAGGAATGGGAGCACCAGATGGGTCCATAATGGTAGGAATTTTTGCAGCGTGCCCGGTTGATCAAAAAGGGACTGTGGTCAAATTCCATGACTTGTCTGTGACCAAGGGATCAGCGTTTGTCCATAATGCATAGTTTCAACTAGCCCCAGCCATTAAGATCCACAGTTTTTTGTTTGGACTGGAAAGACGTTGGGGATGTGGAGTTCCCAATGGACTTTTGCTTTATTTTGTCTTGTACAGCTGGAGACGTCGACTCTTGTTCTTTATCGCTGTTTCCCCGAATTGTGTACTGTACCCATCGTAAATGCTGGTCACCTGTTTGAATCGGGATCATTCGATCTCGTTTCAATTTGAGAATACCTGTTGCCGATTTGTCGCCTGACAAAACGTAAACACGGGTGCCACCAGGACACTTGTTGCGAACAAAATGTTTAAGACCTTCCCAACTCTCTTGGATATCTTCTGTCAATCGCACTCCCCAGGGTGGATTCGTCGTCACAATGGTATGTCTGCAAGGATCATTATCAGTGACCGCAAGGTCATAACAATCCCGGTTGTGAATTTCCACAAAGTTCATGAAGCCTGCTTGTGATAAAGCGGATTCCATCATTTCAATGGCACCAGGATGAATGTCATTGGCAACGATTTGTATCCGGTCTGGCTCTTCTTGCATCCTCTTGATTCCACTCTTGGCACGTCGTGTCGCATCCAGCAAGATACTTTTCCACAATTCCTCGGCGTCCTGTTGATCATTTCCTTTCCATCTGGTGACTGGAGGCATCCGATGTACATCCAACCCACATCTGATTCGCATCAACCCAGGAGCAATGTCAGTCGCCATCATACAAGCTTCAAGAATCAACGATCCGCTCCCTGCCATGGGATCAATAAGACGCAGCTTTCGGTCCGATTCTTTATGAAGAGTATCTACTTGTTCCTTCCATCCAGCCTCCATTAATAAGCCAGCTGCCAGTGATTCTTTCATGGCTGCCTTGTGAATGGCGGATCCTTGTCGGAATCCTCGTTTGTGTAAACTTCCAGACGGATGGAGACTCCGATACAGCGAAATAGAAGCTGTATTGACAGTTCCAGTTTGTTCTCCTCGTAAGATACAGACCAATGGAACGTCCGCGTTTTCGATATCCACATCGGGACGGTCCCCGCGCAAATTTCGTACCATATCACAAAGAGCGTTTTTGACCGTCAAGGCAGTGTAATGGGAATGCGACAAATCTTGGGGCAATTGTCGGGGATTGTTCAAAATAGCCTTAACCGAAAGCGTCAACAGTCCACCTTTTCCATCACCCAGCAAGTCCTTGATATTGACCTGCTGATGAACAAAGGTGTGAACATCATCGCGTGTTTGCAGGGTCATTGCCAACTCGTCCGACGTTGCCACCATCTCGAGCAATCGATGGGCCGATCGCAACCAACAGAGGGCGTAGAGAGAGACTTCTCGTGTAGCCTCAAAGGTGACGGCGGCATTGCCAGAGACACAAATGTTGGAAATATTGTCGGTCGAGTATTGTGTTTGTTGTATATCCTCCAACTCTCTCTGCAAGATGTGGGCCAAACCCGGTACGCACGTGGCAAGGTAGAACGATTTGGGATTGCCGATTGTTGGTGGATCATCGTGATCAGTGTATTGTTGTGTACTGGCCGAGAGTAACAGACCATGTCGATGATTATCTTCTAAAAAAAGTGGTCTTGAGGATGACAGGGATGTCGTTGCAAAGGCGACCGTTGGCTTCGTGAACAAACTCAAGCAGCAGCATAGTATCAAGAGCATCCCGACCATGTCACAATGAAAAAACCCTTTACTGCACTGATGCCACTGGGGAAGTATCATTGAATGTGATTGTCTTGATATCCGCTCATGCGTGGTCAGTCAGATTCAGACAAGTAGAGTACCTCAGAAGTACTTGTTTTGTTGGAATGAAAGAGCTACTACGTAAGAACTGTTAATGAAGTGGTGGGTCCGTGATCCCAAGATGTCGCCTTGTTCGAATGAATCAATCAATCTCGCGACTCGCGATCTGTGCGGGTGGTCCCGGCTCCCGCGTCTGTCTGGGTGGCAGACAGACGTTGTAGCGACAGAACACTTCGTGAACTCTCTACGTCGTATGTACGTCTATACCTCCCTGTGAGATTTGTACGACGTATCATACAGTACGGTAAGTGAAGTACCGCTTTATTACGGTATTATTACAGTTAATAGGAAATTTCTACCAACGTAATACCGGTACTCCGAGTACGTGTCGGCATGAAAAGAAAACGAGAATCCAAGTGGACGTCAAAAGAAACACGTGGTGTATCTTTTGAATTTTTGGCAAGTTGCAACGTCACCGTAAAAGTCGAATGTTTTTCGCACCAAAAAAGAATCCTTTCTCGATATTAATCATCTCAGAAGAACCTGGACATGTGGCACACTGCAGCTATCATCATCCAATCACCCTCTCATGCCATTTGTCGTCGTACGTTGTCACATTTTCACGGACACACCTCAAAACCCATCGCCACTCTAGGAGTTACAAACACGCTGAGGGACACGAAAAAGGGTGCGAAGAAGACACAGCCACCGAAAGAGCGAATCAACCGACAGTAAGGCACATTAATTTCATTTCTTTCAAAGAGAAAAGAAGATGGTGAAGTGTGTATATGGTTTGCTGTTGTCACTGCTGATGGTCGCTCCCATCGTTGAAGCTATGTTGGATCGTCATCATCATGGGCAAGAGTCTATCCCAAAGTCGACTGAGACATCTCTCCGGGGTGTCGCTAGAGGTTCAAACGGTTACCGGCAAGATGAGCATCACCGGAAGTTGTCGTTGGTTCATCCGGCCACACCAAAAGACGATGATGCTGTTGCTTCGACAAGCTCAAGTAGTGGAGGCACCTCGGATTCCAAGTCTGGATCCTCGTCGAAAAGCAGTACTGAAGATTCCAAGCCCACTGGATCGATTGCTAGTCGAACCAGCCGTGTTGCTAGCACTAGCAAATCGAGCAATCTTCCCGCTTCCGGTTCAACCACATCGAAGAGCTCTGGAACAACAACAACATCGACCAGCAATAGTCTATCCTCAACTGGTGGCACGAGTTCTGGTGGAAGCTCAACCGCGAGCGTCACACAGACCAACAGCACATCATCATCTTCGCAGTCATTCGGTGAAAACTCCACGTCCACAAATAGCAAACCGGCTGTTACAGCCCAATCGACTGATTCAGGTGAGCATTCCTACCAAGTCCCTTTTCCAACCATTTACTCATACACAGATGATGATAGCTGGGAATCTCATGGTTACGCGATAAATCGCCCTTTAAATCCAGTTGTCGATGACATTCTGCAGTTTCTAGATGATGATTCCTACAAGAATTCCACCACGCGACTGTTCCCCAAAGAAATGGACGAACCCGCCATGTGGCCCGTGATTTGTTCGGGCATTTTCATCACAGCTGCCGCAATCCTTTGTGCCACCACTGCCTACAAAAATTATCGCAAGAGGAAGGATTATCAACCAATACCAACACCACTCAATGTATGACACAGAATTTTCATAATTATGGTAGAATATGTAATTAGACGTCATATGCCAAATCAACAACATCATATTATACTGTACTTTTCACATTACTCATTCTTATGAATATCTAAGCTTTCCGTGCCAATATCTCTAAGGGGGTTGGGGCGAATGGGAATGGTAGAGCTCTACTTCTATTTCACATGTAACTATACCTTGGATCGCCCGTTTGATGATGGCCTTTGTAGTCCCAGAATTGGACGTGAAGGAAGGTCGTTTCTGCTTCCCAGGTTATCAAATTTACGTCGTATCTTCGCCGGTAACAGATCGGAAGAAATTCAACGTGTCGCTGACCGCTCGTAGCACACTATCGTTACTCCCTTTTTCACTTGGGTCGAATCCCAAGCCATCGTCACGTTTCAAAAAGCGCCGAATCCAGCGCGAAACCTGATCCCCGGGAGTCAACTGCCCATTAACACGAGTTTCTACTAAACGATGCTCAATGATCGCACCAGAGGCGGGATCGATTTTGTAGTCAGACTGAAGCTCAACTATGATTGGAGGGCTAGACACAGACTCTGGCACGATGACACCCGCTACAGGGGTCGGTATCCGAAAGGAAAACTTTTGAGAGAGCCTGATATCCCCTGACGGCATAAGCAACTCGACACGGGATGGAAATATCCTGTGGACGACGATTCTTTTTTGACGGATCGAATCTCGAAGTCCAAATATCACCGAACCAATGGAGCGATCGTATACATTTTTTCCTTTCAAAATCGATTCTCCCAGATAGCCCCGCAGATCAACGTTCTCGTCCATATATTCTGAAGCAGGAGGGCTAACCCTGCTTGAAGAAACATCCAAAACCATGACAGAGTGTTCCAGTAGGTCTGCCATGATGTAGTAACACGCTGCAGCTGCAGATTGAGAAAGTTTCTTGCCTGCCTTCGACACCGCTGCGTTGGAATCTGTGTTAACTACCTCCCTCATCCCTGGTTGTTGCATCAGCAGCTCAGTAAGAAAATCTCTTGACGCCTTTCCTGAGCCCTCCCTATCAAAAGCAGTCACAAGATTCTTGATCAACCACTGGCTATCTAAGGGTCTTTCGCTTCCGTTTTGATTGATCAATGTCGTTCTTTGCTGCTTTATTTCCGCAATTACCGTCCGTTCCCCGTTTGAAACAGCATTGTTCGTTAATGTGTAGATATCGCTTCCATGAACTGTCCATTGCGGCATGGCACCAACAGTTGATTCGTATTTTACAAGAATTTCTTTTCTTCTCCAGTCGATGACTTTGCATTGCGTCATTGTCCATGATCCACCCGTTGCCTTGCGGGTCAATGCTAGGCTCTGAAAGTAGTCAGCAAGTCGATCTCGGCCGCTCATCAGCACTTTTCCAGCATCAGTCCGATACGTAGCATTCTCTACGAATAGTTTGGGATCTACAATCGACAAATCCGACAGAGTCGGTATGACCTTCTCAAGAAATCGTGACAAAGCATTCCTAGATTTGCAGTAGTGTTCCCATTCACTTGTTCCCGGGCAGGGGAACTGGGCAACGGAACTGTTCCTCGTTGATTGTGATAACTCCTCCTCTTCTACCCAATGAATATCTTCTAGATTGGACGCTTGGATCACCGGAACTGGTTTGAGTTCACTTCCAGAACTTTCTGGATCGTTGGACTTGACCAGTTGTTGGGAGGAAATCAACGTTGCTGCCTGATCTAGGAAACCATCCCTCAACGAATTCAGGAAACTGGTGGTCCGATCGCGACTATCGTTCGGCCCTATCAAATTGCGAAGCAAGGGGGATTGCTGTAAATTGGTTAACGTGGATCGAACAGTCATCAGCGATTGTCCAATAGCTGGCCCATTGAGTGATCGACCATTCCAGGACAGTTTTCGAATCACGAATCGCTCTACTTTTCCCATGTTTTCCGGCTCATCGCTTAGGAAGAAGTCAGTGATTCCCTCAAACTGATTGCGATTGGTAGATCCCAGCAACGGCGCTGTGGTCTTCCATGGCACCCGTAATATTCGACAAGAGTCATCGACGATGATTTGACAGTCAACTTTCACGGTTGTGTCAGCTGCACCTCCAGAAATGGCAGCATTTGTTTGCTGAGCTGCGGCCGTTGCCAACACTAGTACATCCGACAAGGCAATTAAATCTTTTTGTCCTTGTAAGATAACAACATCTCCTTTGTCACCCTCGCTTCTTTCATTTACATCTGTATCATCAACATCGACATCGACGGTCAACCGAAAACTCTCTCCGGAATATACCAGCGCCGCACTTTGTGCCGTGAGAGGCTTGGTCAAGATTGTTGGTAGCTGTTCGCAGAGTGTCCGTATGGTTTTGTCAACTGCATCCAAACGTTCGAATTCATCTTGCCCCATCAGGCCTTCTACGACGGGAGCATCCCTGCTTGTCGAGTCTGAAAGACCCCATGTCCTCACAACACGATCTTTTCTGTTGCGGAACTCGGCAAGCTGTGGTCGAACTTGAAGTCTACTGCCAACAAATGCCCAACATCCACAGACCACAAACAGACTGACAGAAAACGCAATCAAGAGTAACGATGCATGACGAATCATGGATTACAACGACGACAACAACAAGGTCAACGACACGTGGGATGGCCAAGTTCCGAGAACCACTTGGGTGATTGCAGGGTCAATCCCGCACCAGGCGTAAGTGGTAACTGTAAGACTTTGCTCTTTTTCTCCACTTTGACAAGGATGGATGTGACACAATTCCGTAGCTTTGAGCTTTGGTAGATGAATATAGTGAGGTGGGCCGTCGAAGTTTGTCCAGTTGAAACACAGAGCAACACATACCGTACAAAAATCAATCGTATCATACAGCGCGAAGTACACAAAGCAATAATCAATCAATGAAAGTTTACTCGTACTCTTCCTAGCTAGAGTAGAATTCTATTCATTTTACCGACTGAATTTAAGGAGTCTAGTAGCTACCGGTCTACCGGTAGCTACTTAAGAGAGATGACAGGATTGTCCTATGGTATTCCATATCTTCGAAACTTCGCAACGTTTTCTTCCCATTCCAGTAATAGAGGAGGTATAACACTACACGTAGTACATCAAATTTACGCACACATATATTATATATATATATATATATTGAATATATCTATTTACAGTTACTTGTTTCACCAAGATTTTTTGCGACCAAGCACATTCCCAAATTCGCTGAAGTTATTCCCAAACCATGTTCTGAATGTTCTGCCATGCTCCAACAGAATCTTTCACCTTTAGGCAAACTGACCACTTAAACTGGTGCTGGGTTGCCCACGGTCTACTGTTTCCAACTGAATACTGGAAACACGAAGTTTTCCTCTGGTGATCATTTCTTGGGCTCCTAGTCGAAGATTGTTTGCGGAAACAAGCCAAGCTGCAGGGACCCGGCCATTGTTCTTGTATATGGACATGCCAACATACAAACCAACAAGAGCAAAGAGCCAAAAGAACATGTGGTGATTCTTCTTCTTATGGGAGACTTTTCCACTAGAGCTGACGCTCGTTGAATGCTTACCCAAGGTGAATTTGCCACTCAAGATATCGTCTATCGATTTTGGCATGTCATCGTAGATCACATTCCCACATTTAAGCTGTGACAAGAGGCCTCTGAAAACAAGTTCAGGGTTCAAAAGGTTAGCATACACCGAGGAGGAAAGATTTGGATCACAATTCTTCCACAAGGAGCTCTCATAGTGGACTACAAAGTCTGCAATGCCACTTGTTTCTAGCTCTTTCATCATAGCTCCGTAACCACAATCCCTTGCCAATAGCAATTCTTCTGCCTTCAAGCGCTGTTCATCTGTCAACTCAAACACAGAATGTCCATCTTCAGCTTCATTGTTGTGGATTGATTCATCAGCATGGTTGTTGACCCACCCGTCACTTTGTTGACATTTGGCATCCATGACATTGCAGGCAATAGTATGAGCAACATCCAGATTATTTTCCTCAATCCCTTGCATGTCCATCAAGGCAACATTCCAACCTTGCTTTTGGGACTCCAATGCAATTTGGAGGGGGTTTGCTGCAGTGGACAGAAGTTCAATCTTTTCATGGTACTGGCGAGTATGGCACATAAAATCTTTGTAGGTCCGATTGGTTCCCTCCACCGATCCTTTCCAAACAGACTCCCAGTGTTCAAAGCGGGGGGCGCGGTAGTTGACAATGACTGTAACCATGGCAGGGTCGTTAGTTAATCCCACATGGTCAACAATTCGTTTCATTGCTGCCATGCCATCATATTCTGAGTACGCCCCCATTTGATCAAAGAGTTCTGTGCCAAGAATAATACCATCTTGGGTAGTCTCGTAAGCGTCCTTAATACCAGCAAGTATATCAACATTCAAAGGATCCTTCATCGATGGCTCTAACACAAGATTTTGGAACACCTTGTACGGAGGCACCCCTGGTTTGGCATGTTCCTGGGAGACCACAGGCCATTTCCAAAATCGAAGAGCAAAGGACTCCTTGTCACCTTTGACAGCACCCTTGCAGTAGCGCTGAAAGAATTCCTCCACAGAAGCACTACCCGACCGATGAGGACCAGCAAATAAAACAAGTCTTTTTTTACTGGCATCTTCTGCCATTGCAACACCCAGAACTGCTGCTGCTAGCAACATGGGAAAGAGGGCATTCGCAATCATGACTCCAATTTGCGATCGTTTATAACTGGAGGCACTTTTTGAGGGACTTCGAATAAAATATGCACCAAAGAGTTGAGTCGAGAGAAGTTGGTAGGATTAAAGATTGCGAGTTCAAACCAAAAGGAAAGCCAAGGATTATGCCTCCTGCGTCAAATACAGCATGGATACATACAACGGTGGTGAGTTGACTGTGCTCCGATGAAGTGACATAACGTAAATGGGATCCATACAAAAACAATGAAGAACAGGCATAGGACCCAGGGGGGACGGCGTTGCAATGTCATGGGCAATTGACCGTGTCACGAAAACGAAGACGTCTAGACTGGTTTTTTTGACAGTGAATTCTCATCATGTACGTGTATGGTGTGATGATTATCGTCGTCTGTAATCCCTCGACGGCAAAGTCGCTCATTTGCATTTATCAACCCCCTTCCACTGGCGAAAAAGACAGCAATTGCTTGTAAATATACATTGGAACGCTGTTATCGCTTCACATTTTACATACCCTGTTGCATGTAATACGACTATAGTAATAGAGTTTGTCGTCGATAAAATGGCAGATGATTGAGGCCTGAGACAACAGCAATGTTAAAAGATCAAGGTTTCCTGCGATGCTGCTTTTTTCGGTCATTTCAGGAAAACACTGGAGTCATTGTTTTTCAATTTTTCGTTATTACAGTTAATTAACAGAGAGTAATAAGTGGCATAATTGTCTTTCTGTCGGTCATTTTTACATTCCCCCGCTCTGGAGCAGGCCTCCCTATTTTCGGTGGCCACCGAAAATAACGAAAATAGCTATTTTCGGTGCATTTTCAAACCTCAAATTCTGTGCACATTCGGTGCACGCTATAAAATGCCTTAAACGTCAATGTTTTGTCTATCTTCTACTAGTAGTTTTATTCCATTAGGTCTCTGAGCTTCTTATACTGCTTGCAATGCAGGATTGATTCGAGGGAGAAGTCACTTAGGCTTTGCGAGTTGGGGTCCTTCGTCTAATTGATCAAGGAGAAATCGGACTCAACACTGCTTGTACTTGGCATAATGCTTGCAATAGCCCCACAAAACATTCTCAATTGTTCAAACTCACTTCCAACTTGAGTCCAAATCTTTTCAAACGATTGAACAGCACAAGATGCTTGGGCATCAAGCAGCATTTGTGAAAATCCACTTTGCTCCTTAAATGCTAGACGCAACTTATGAAACTGCTCATCAATGTTTTCCACCTCTGCCTCTGAAAATTTGTGCCCAAGTTGAATTCTTTGATTTTCCAAACAAGACACAAAGTTTCTCGAAAGTACTCCACACAATTCAAGGGGCAGCACAGGAGGTCAGTGATCTCCTGAGTTGTTACGATTGTCACGCTCAGCGCACACCTTAGATATTCCACTGACCAATTGCAGCGAGAAATTTGCAGTTGTTGATATAATGCAGTCATGTGTCTCCTTATCTTCATCACTGCTGCTTGATCTTAACCCATCCATAGTTAACTGGACAAAACTTCCTACTTCATCAATGGAACTCGCAACCTCCTGTCTCAGAACACAATAGTTGTTTAAGTGAAATCCATTTAATGGATCATTGTTGACAGCAGCTAAGAATGAAATGGATTTCTCATCTGTCATAGGGCCTTTGATGTAGCAGCGCTCCTTGATGTCGTGTTTGAGAGCAGTCAGTAACTGTCTCTGCTCGCATACAAGAGTTCTTGTCCCTTGCATTGCTGAAATGGTTTTTTCTATGCGCTCCACTAAGCCTTGAATTATGATGACAACTAGCCACCATTCCATCGAGGGTGTACAGTATACAGGCTGGTTTCTTTTCAGAGAAGTGTTGAAACAGTCTGATACGGTTTGCTTAGGGTTATTCACCTCACTTGTAGATGGATCCCTTGTTGATACTTCAAGGCCGTATTTCACTATCCATTCCAAGTTGAATTTCTTGGCTTTACCTTTGCATTTTGATTCTGCCATTGTTCCATGTGCTGTAAAGGGTAACAAGTAACAAGTACTGTTGTAAACAAGGTACCGGTAATTCGATCGAGTTCCACAATAGACCAGATCAAAATCAAACACTCGATCGGGTAAAGCGTCCAGCTGAGGGGGGTATGGGGGGGAATTTGTAACATTCCGATTTTTTAGCATGTTCAACTTACTTAGGAAGCACTTAGGAGTAACATGGCATCGCCAGCTACTGAAAAAAAGCATAGAAGGTTTTTTCATTCCTCGGACTTCATGTATAGATATGTTTTCGAATCGAACATTTATTCCTTTGTACTCGTGTGTCGATTTCACGAAAGTGCAAAATGTCGTTTAACAGCGCGGCAATTTTTCAGTCACGAATTCAATTCGCCTGCCCTTCCTCATCTTGCTTCATCTCTTCTATGCGTTTCGCTGTGGAGGTGCCCGTTTTAATGTCCTTTTTGCTGTGGAGACTTCCGTTTTGTTGCTGCAGAGTTATTTTATTGACTGTGATTACATGTTGTGCCTTCTTTTTGTGGCTCTAGTTCAAAAACTGTTGCAGTACTTCAGTCTCGTTGGTGCCCGAGACTGAGGCTTCGGGCTCGTCGAAAAACGTACGAAAACAGACGTTGACGAGACTGAGTACAGTCTCGTGACCCTTATAAGGGGATAAATTTGATGATCGCGCGAGACTGAGTGCAGTCTCGGGCTCGGGCGCGTTGGCTATAAGGATTGGCCTCATATCACGTTTATACAAATCCTAGCTAGAAAGAGGAAAACAAAAATCTTTTAGTCATTTTTAACGTTTTTCAACCATTGAAATTTTTTGTTAGAATAAAATTAACAGCAGAATAATCGTCTTCGCTCGCGGACGTTATATTTCTAAAGCAATTCCATTTTTGTTCCGAACACGATCAGATCAAACTTGATCCGGATTAAAACCCAACTGGATTTACTTTTTGACTCGTTTGACCGCGAATACATAAAAGGCCTACGAAACCCAGGATTTACCACAGGCATTAGAGTACGCACTTGTGGGCGATAACACCAGTAGTTTCGGGTTTTTACAGTTACATGATGACATTTACTAGAGAATATACTAATATTGATTGACAGAAATGAACCAACAAATGTTATCACTGCCCTACAAGTCTTCTCCATGAAGAAAGACATGGTCACGCTTTTTAATTTTCCTCAATCTCTTTATAAATGCTCGTACCTCTGCTGCCATGCCTTTAGTTTTACTTGGATTTAGTGGTTCACGTAAAATAGCCCTTTCATAGTCCTGCATTGTGACAAGCAGACGTAAACCCAATTGTCTGTGTAGTCCCAAGCACTGACAACAAGATGATGAATTGACCGTCCTTGTAACTTGTGAACTGTTCTGGCATTAGCACAATTAACAGGAAACTGTTCAAAGCTGATACGTCTTCGTGTTCTCATGCTATTCTTGGTAATTGGACCTGTAAATGGCACTGGAAATTTTGCTGATGCAAAGATCACTTTTGGACTTAGTTCAATGATCGTTTCTTTATTCCCTCCTTTACAACCATCCAGCATGTTAACAAGTAATGAATCAGCCTGTGTTATAGAAACACAATTGACATGTTATCCATCAATTATAATAGTTTCAAAGTCCTTTTGTGACATTGCTGGCTTCGGTTTTACACCTCTAAATTCACATATTGCGCCATTTGCAACACAACCAGCAACATCTTCATTGTGATTAATGTACAAAGGGCGCCCATAGTACAATTTCAAAAGAGGGTCATGACGCTTGTTGCATTGGTCTTCCACATGAGATTCCCCAACAGCAGCATATATGATATCCTGTGCTTTCCTCTTCATGTTGCAATATTCATGACGAGTGCCTCTTACATGAAATCTCAAATTACCTGCTTTAATACACAAAGTGTGCATCGGTGGCTGTATACCTGGATCAGTAGAGTGTGTGTTCACCAGATGTTTTGCAAAAATAGCATCATTGATTGCCATTCTATCAACATTTGTTTTAGTTGCATATACTGCATCAAAAGGAATATTTCTTTCCCTTGGGCCACTTCGCGCACCAACCACTCGTGTATTGATCATGGCAACTTCCTTAGTACTCAATCCAACATCACGGAATCTCCCTAACATTCTTCCACCCCAATTCGCATCTTTATCAAATCTGTGATTTGTTCTCAACTCCATGAAAGCATTCAAGTATTCTTTCCATACAATGCTATGTTCACTTTGGTACAGAGGTCTCCCACCCTCAGGTGAAAGCTGAGCGAAATCTCCTGAAAAAACAATAGGGACTCCTCCAAATGGATCCCATGGATTATCGAAAATTTGCTTCATTTTCTCGTTCAACAGTTCCATATCCTCAACAGAAGCAAAGGATACTTCATCAACAATCACCAGATATGTATTTTTGAAATCTTCTAGTTCATCTTTAACCTTTCTTTTGAAAGCAAAAGCTCCAGCTGTTGTCTCCCCATTAATGGAGACAGCAGCTGCACCCGTGAGTGCAGTGACCACAATCGTTCTTTTTCACACCAATCGCTTTGCATAATTTTTGGGCATATTGACATGCGGTTTTAATGACATGGCTTTTCCCAGTCCCACCTGCACCAGAAAGAAACCCAATCAGTTGTTTATGGTCATTCACTTTTCCAATTTTCTCTTCAACCTCTTAAGACTGGAATGGAGATAATTGACTAACAGTACATACGCGTCTGTTGTTCATTGGAACAGCATCCTTTTTTTCAATTGAAGCTGTAACACATGACACGAAGATGTTAATACTATTTTGAGTAAAATCAAGATTCCTGTCCATAAAAAGTCGGAACTTACGAAACGAGACATCGTTCAAATTTAAAAACTCTTTTACAGTTAACAGTAATGAATATTTGTGAGCTCATACAAACAGTTTTTTAACGGAATTTTAGTGGACTCCAAGAAGGAGTGCAATTTAGAATTCATGAGAACTGACTGTATGGCTTCGGGTCGGTGATACCGTAATTTGCTTGTCTACTACTACGTACTTGATAGGTTATAATGGGAAAGGGAACAAATTGATAGTACGCCTTCGGGTTATGGTGCTACCGCATGAGTAGGTATTGACGGTTTACCTTTAGTACTGTTAGTTACAATAAAGGATATCAGATACTATCATAAGGTACTATGGTACTTTGGGATACGATGGATATTATTTACTGTAGTATCAAATACGGTACTCCGTACTACGTACATAGGTACCTACTGGTAAACACTTGTTACTATAAAAGACTACCCGGAACAACCCACGCCGGAACTCGACGGACCCCTCGGCAGAGGCTAAATTATCTCTTGTGTTCGGCGTCAAGGAGTGGTTCTATGATACGTTCTACGGTAGTGTTTCTGCGCTACAAAACACGTTGGTTTTGTTACGGTTTCGTCTGGCCTTTGTACGTGAGACTTCAATCAGCACCGAAAATAAGCGATCTTCCCAAAAACTTAAAGGAGCAGGCCTCCCTATCTTCGGTGCATGAGCTTGCTTTCGGTGCAATCACCGAATTTACAGTTGAGTTTTTCAGGAACATTTTACTCGCAACTACCGTGTACTCGTACCGTAGCGCAGAAAAACTATCACACCAAGCAGACTACTAAAGTAACATAAACGACAATTACGGTACTTCGTTTCTGTCATCATCTCTCTCTTGATGCGATGCACAAAGCAGGGAATTCCACAACCGAAGAGCACAACAGAAAAAACAGCAACAAAGGTCAAATCTTCACGTCGGTACGATCGTACGGGAAGCAGCTACGGACCGGTCTATGCCGGGCCACACCTTGCGATTACTGTTAAGCGTCATCTGAGAAAATTTCTTTCACAAGCATGCATCCCGACTCGAGGGGAGTAAAAACAACGAATCTGGAAGTGATCCTGTTGTAGAAAGCCTGGAATGATGATGAATATGACCTTCAGTCCAATCATGAAGTTGAATATATTCTCTGCAACACCGGAACGATCAATGCTGATCAGCAGGAACAGCCAACTACAGACAGACACAGCAAATATTCTATTCCTCGCTACTCGACCAGATAACTAGGAAATCCCAGCCGCCTCGTGCAGAGATCTTACGTGGAGAGGAAAGGGTCGGGATTTTTGATCACATTGGCGAAACGTCTAACACAAACAGCAAAGCTCTATTTCCTGTCAAACGTCGAAAAGGCTCTAAGATCAGAAATTGGAATTATAAGAAATTGGTTCGAAAAACGTTCTCTCCAGCGCGGCATCTTGTCGTCTGCATTCCTAGATTGGCCTTAGTGTTCTCATTCACTTGTGCCTGGGCAAGGGAACTGTGACTGCAGGTGGATTCGTCACTTGGAAAGTTGGCGGCACCCTTAAATTCTTCGGCAGCACAATCGCCACCATTTTCATCGATGTCGGAAGCATCAATACTCGGAGCGTTCCGAGAAGCAGAGCTAGCAACTGCAGCAAGCGCAAAAATAGCTCAACTTGTACTACTTTTTTGTGCCACGGGTGTAGCCTAGTGAGTCGAAAAAGACCTAATACTATCCAACAGTGGAATGTATAAGCTCTCGGAAGCGGGACAAATATCAAAAATAAAATTGTCCTGTATGATTGCGACATTTTGCGTATGAAACCTAATGTTGGCTGGAACTCTCGTTCACTTTCAGTAGCTGTGATGCCCCCTTTTCTCGGCAACTTCATTTCCCAACATGTAGGGTAACCGTGCAGATCCAGCCCAAAGTTCAGAGTGTACAACAGAAACTTAGGACGACCATAGAAGCCCCTCACACCAGCAACTGCAAGCTGTTTGGCGTGAATTGGATTAGCGATCGCCCCATTTTGCTGACGTTATAAAATTACTCTATTAACACACGTCCTTACGTAGAACCTTGGAGCACTAATTAGGTATGGTAGTCTTTCTCGAGCAGTCTAGTAGGTAGAGCGAATAGGCTTCACGTTTTGCATTTTTTACATTATGTAAACTACCTAGTAATATTACCCATAGTGGTAGCACTCGTAATGACTCATTCGGCTTTTTCTCATTCTTCTACTAGCTACTAGAAGCACGTCAAGCGGTATTCGATCAAGGTATAATAAAATACTCCGTAATATTATACTCGAGTTCGTATGAACCTTCCACTGTCAATGTTTTCCTATTCATTCTCACTATGGGCGGCATTCGATTGCGTCGTAGCACCAACCAGTCGCTCTTAAAGACCGTATATGAATCTTCTCTGGGACTTCATTCAAACGACCTCATCTCCACAACTGAGGATCCCTCTCATTTAGCTCTGATTAGAAGTTTTATTTTATGTTTCATTTCCATGCTGCCAACTACTAGCTACTACAACCTAAATCCTCGTCTAAGAAGTTGGCTCACCCCTCCTGGTTCCTAGTGGAGGGGCGCAGTGAAAGGAATAACCACAGGCCACTTGGGGTGTGTTGTGTGTTAGTAGAAAATTCATCTGTGACCATAGAGGGAAGGATCGTTTGACTGTGAGTGCAGACTGTAGTGCACGAATTTGTTGCCCGGGTAGGTACTACGGTACCTACCGGTACCTACAGTTAGTACGGTACTCCGAATAGTAGCAGTTCTAATTATCGTTCATGGCAAAAATCAGTACTTACCGGTACGTACTTGTATGATTTTTTCACAAGAGCCAAAATGATAGTACTACAGTAGCGTTTAGCGTTTGACTGTGAATTTGAATTCCGTATGAAAACGGTAGGTGAAGTACGTACACCTGTGTGGCAATCAAAGACATCGCCGAGGATCGTGAAAGCTGTTGTCATTTGAACTCGGAAACGGCATTCAATTCGACGTCAGTCCAGAAGGAGTGATTTCATTCGCTAAAACAGTCATTGGATGATACCACGTCACAATTTTGGGTTTGTGGGCGTATCAAAAATCGGACGAAACATAAATGACATTTCTCTCAGGGTTGATCATCTTCACTTATGTTCATCATTGAACTGCGAAGTACCTGAGACAGCATGATACCGTTGTCACGAGAATTGTTACTATTCACAAATATGGCTAGAGGATTGAGTTCGATGGTTTTGGACGGGGCAATTGAAACAATTTTTGCCCTTAATAATTGTAAGTATGGCTCACTTCAAGGAAGTGTTCTTTCTATTCTATTCGTCTAGTTTTCTCTTCAGACTGGAGCGAAACTGCCTTTCTGATCTATTATTGCGGTTCCCTGAGCGCAAGATCATTTGGCTCCTCGTGTATTTTCTGTTCTCTCTTGAAAATCAATCATGGCAGTGTTGTCATGCAACTTGAAGCAGCATTTAATCTCGCTTTGTGTGTAGAGGTCAAGGAAATCATAAACACTGGACTACAAGTCGTCCTCAACTTCTGTATCCAAAAACAACGATAGTTATCTTTCCTCTCCAGAGCTGAACAGTGAAGTCATAATACAATAGCTTTGCTTGTATAGCATTCAGTTCACGCCAATCGACAAACGTCAATTCTACATTCTCTCTTCATTAGTTTCATGATGATGATGACAACGGCTTGCCAATCTCAAGTGAGGCGTATTCCAAGTGAGTCAATCCGTGCAGGGTCTCTTTGCTCCATCCGCAAGAATGAGCAAGGGGTATACTTGCTGCAGGAGTGTCGGTATGAAGATGCAATTGAATGTTTTGGAACGTCACTTCGGACCTTGAATAAGGTTCTATCGTCACATACCCTTGATGGTGAGCCACAAACGGTTCAACAAGGATCTGATGATCAAACCATGGGCACTGCTGACTGTAACGATGTTTCACAAGATATCGAGATGGCACCCTTAGTTTGCGATGAGAAGGAAAATTCCGTTTTCGAAACAGCTGCTGGATCACAACACGATGGAAGCGGAAGGGGATGTACCCGCGTCCACGTCTCCTCAATGGATCGTCAGCAACAGGTGACAGATCCTATGCCCCGAGCCCTCCTGGGACACATTGATCTGATCTACAAGAAGCCAATCAGTATGTTCAAGTTCTTGAAAATGCCCTTCTTCTCCTACAACAATGTTGTTGAGATGTCGATATCCGTAATGTTCAACTTCGCTCTAGCACATCATCTTTTTGCCGTTTCTGGACAGAGTGAGAATCCCGACAAGGTAGTAGATCAAGCAGTGGCTCTATACGAGCTAATCCACTCCCTTCAGGTTCAAGAACGCATCGAGATTAGCCTCGAGTACAGCATGGGGACGATCTGTAATCTTGGACACATCCACCAGCTTCGAGGAGACTTGGACAAAGCATCCAAGTGCTTCCAGCATATGCTTTCGATCTTTTGCTTCCTGCAGAGTCAGAGTAGCTTGGAAGTTGGACAGCGTTATTCTTCTGATGGTACACACGACGATCAACGGGATAATCGCTTCTCATCGTCTTCACTGTGTCTCAAAAAGATTTTGGAATCGGATGTCTTGTTCCAAAGTGTTTCGCACCTTCTTTTGAAAACTGGTGCTGCAGCTGCAGCATGATTTGCTATACTCAGGGATACTTTTTGAATAACCACTTCAGTTTGGCCGGTTCTGGTTCAATTTCATGAAAAGCTACTCATACTCAAGTCAAATACGCTACCCCTATTACCAAAGCTACTGCTACCTGAACCGCTACCCCGGCTATCACTCAATATATGATGTAACTGTAAATAACAATCAACTCTATTATCCTGCTACGATGTATATTGCTTTCTATGGCTTGTCTGATGTTAAACTCCGTGTTGTGAAAACGTGATGTGGGGATGGTGCATTCAGCTGCTCCACATTGAATGTACGTGTACGCTCTGATGGGACACAGCGCAACTGATGTCGTGGGCCGTTACTTGGACGGCCTTGGTTGTGGTTCGGTAAAAATAGAAACCCCGTTTCTGCAGCGACAGTTTTGATTTGTTGAGAGGACTATAACGGATATTCGTCGTCCTCATCGTCGATCTCAATTTCAATAACGTCGTCGTCATCTTCATCATCTTCATCATAGTCTGTCTCATCGACCACTTGAAATTGTAAATCTTCGCGCTTCAGTAGCTCAAGGCTAGAAAGGTCTTCAAGGTAACCGCCACATAATTCTGCCACTGTGTCATAGATGGTTGAAGATAGTGAGAAGCGCCGTGGAGAACCCAGTCCTGTTGATGCCAAGTGTAAACCTACCTTCGTGCCAAAGGGGCTTCGGAAGTGATATGCATTGCTTCAGTGCAACGGATCGTGCACAAGCAACCGGTTGGTATTTACCCAGATGCACCTCCACGTCCAGAGCAGACTCTTCGTACACGTGGCAGCCCAAAAAGAATCGGAACTCCAATGGACTGTACTTCCCTTCTAGAATTCCTTGGACTGCCGAATCAATCCCTCCCTGAAAAATTTGAGTCCCTGGACTAATTTCGACAGCTCCAGGCAAATCCTTGATACCATGAATCATCACTGCTGGATTGCCTTGTTCGTCTGGCCCGCCGACGTAGACAGCGCATTCACGCTTGAATGCCATCATAAACTTGACAAGTTCCTTTTGTTTGTCTACCTTGTCTTGTTTCTGCGATTGAAAGGCGCCATGGAGGACAAGCTTCCCGATATTCTCTGTGAGTTGAAAGGCCATCGGGCGGTTTAATACAACAGTCCTTGCGTTTCCACCCTGCTTCTCGACAACAAGACAAACTTCTTGCCAGCTTTCTTGGTTGTCTAGGTACAACGACAGCATTTCGGAAGATTCCTCTTTGAGTTGAGTAGCATCGATCTGTCCTTCGTCGTCGGCCATGTTGGCGATCTTGCTCATCTCTTCTTCAATCATTCGTTTGGATCGTGCATACCACGTGCTGATTTCCAATTCGCGGCGAGGGACTCCTTCCTGATCTAACAATCTTTTCAGCCGGCTGCCCATGAGAGAATGTCGATAATTACGGAACAGCTCCACTTCCAGAGGCATCCGGATAACCAGCCCACCAACTTCGGGCTAAAAGAATGAAACAAAAAAGGAAACTTGTGATGAGGAAACGGTTTATTCCAAGATCCTTAAAACCTTCCACGTCACAAAGTGTCAACTACTGGAGTAAAACGTACCGTTGAAGTTTCATGAGCCCACACCCCATTCAAATACTCCTCTGCCAAGTTCTTGTTTTGACTTTTCAGAACTTCTTCGTTGTCTTTCGAGACGGATTTGACGCTGACACTCTTCTTTTGTGATTTGCTCTTTGGTTTTGATAGTTGTTCAGCGTCTCCATCTTTGGTTGAAACCTGCGTCTTTGACGAAAGAGAAGTGGTCGTATCGCTGTCACCATCCGCATTGATTTCATCCTCTTCCATCACTAAAGTCAAACTTCGTCGAAAATTCCTCCAATCTCCCAATGTGTCCGTGTCGATGTATTCGTCTTCATCATCGTTCTCGTCGTCATCTTCGTCCTCTCCATCGAAACTAGGGTATTCCAGAGAGAACAGAGGTGTCGTTTTACGTAAGGTGTGAACAGATCGGGATTCGGCCAGGATTCGTGTCGGAACAAAACTTCTGCTGGAAAAGGATGAAACGACGATCCTGGACGACGAGATTGATGACGCTACCACGACAGAGATTAGGAACCGATCGCTCCGCATGAAATTATTCTTTTGTAATGATATTTGTAAGGGAATCGGCAAGAGAGATTGTTGAAAGTTGCACTTGTTGAGTTTTCTGATCGATTTGCAGAGATGACTGTCTTGTACTGGCTGCCGGTAGATAAATCTTGTCCTGTGGTAATGCGACTTGCAGTTACAGTTTTATGTAAGATAGAGAGTGTAATAATGGTTTGCGACACGATAGAAGCGGAAAGAGCAGCTGTTGCGTGTTGATCATAATACTATGGTAATAGGCTGGCCGTCACCACGTCATGACATGATTCATGCTTTTTTTTATTTTTGGGAGATTCGTACTCCGGAGCTCCGGAGTACGGTAGTACCGCTAGTACCGGTAGTGTACCTGGTACCGGTAGTCTACGGTAGCTACCAGTAGTAGAGGTGGACTACCGGTACCTGTATGTTACCTGGGAAACCCAAATCGTAGGGAAAAATATCGTCTGACCTTCGAACCGAGCGCCTGCCCGCCGAAATCATCCTGGCTGGCGTAGTAACCGGCGGACTCGTTCGAGTCTGCCGGTCACAAAAAGGATTCGACTCGTCTCTTCAGCGGGAAAACTTAACTCTTTTATTTTTATACGTAAAACTTTGAGCACTTTCGAATTTGAATTTTTTGAACTTCATAATTTTCATTTTTTTTGTTTTGGCACTGTTTCACAGTCTCCAGACGATCACAATGACGACGACACCGACTATTGTCCCCTCGGAAACACAGTTACAACGTCCCTCCGGTCTCCATCCTGAACTCCAATGCTTTACGATCGTTCTTGCGACTGGGATTGTGAACTTTTGTTTGAGGAAGTCGATGCGAACAAGATTGGTGATCCTACAAAGCACAATCTTTGTAAATGTTTGAAAGATGGAAAGGGGTACATGTTTCCTGCCAAGTTTCATGGACTCGCGGCGAAAGAGAAGCTGGTTATAGAACTCAAGTTGGCCGCTCTCAAAGCTGGATTCTGTCTCGTCATTTCTAGCTCTAAAGTTCTGAAGTCTTTACCCGCAACCACAAGACGGTGTGCAAGTGTCGATGAACATGTTTGGCGTACGATGGCACTCGCAGTTTCAACATCACTATGGAAGGGAAGGTGCGGAGGACTGGACAGGATCTTTGATTCGATGATGGCGGATGAGTTTGAGAGGGACTACAGAAGCGGCGAAGTCATCAACATTGAGGGAATGGACTTCCTCACGCAACAACCGGAATCATGGCTGTTAATGGAAGACGACAACAACACACTGGTGAGGAGTGTAAGCAATTACATGAATTGACATGGGTTCAAAAAGAGGTAGCAGTGAAAGGAGTACCGTTGCCAGAGATTCGCAGGACGGTAGTGGCGGAACTGCATGGGAGGAACATGGACCAAGAACCCATCTTTGAGGTTGAGTGCCACATCCCCGACACCATTCACAATTTACAAGTGTCACAACAAAATGCGGTAACTTCTCTTCGACATCAGAAGAACGCAGCAGATGCACAAGTCACGGAGTTATTTCGGACAGCTCTCAACCTTGCTGGGCAGCGGAGCAGTCATAAAGAACTACTCAGGGATCATCTGCATGAGGTGATTCGCAAGGTGAATAGCGACATTGCATCTGGGAACGAACATCACAAACGCAGTTCTGGGTATGCGTTCCCTGAGACGGGAAGATCCAACGAAAGGGTGGAAAAGAGGGAAAAAAGTGCTGGAGAGTTCTGAGACATCCATTGATTTTTTACGCACCCTCTCGTACATTTTCTACACAACGCAGCAACCAACTTTCCATGGACTTGTGTTTTTGAAAACATCGGACGTGACGCTTTTCTACGCATCAACTCGTACAATTCGTATGATACGGAGTACAACGCAACAACCAACTTTCAATGGCTTGGGTTCGTGGGAGTCATTGATGGAGCTAACTAAGTCGTAATTAAATTATGGCGCGGACTACTAACAGTAAATATGAACTCATTTTTTGTGATTTATATTTTGGCGCGCGCCTGCCGGGTCTATTAGTGGAGGCGACGGGCAGACGATATTTTTACCTACGATTTGAGGTTCCCGTAGGTATCGGTACCTATGTACCTGTAGTATTTTCTTTGAGTTGTACTAACGAACCAGTAGTGATCCTGGGTAGGTACGTATCATACATATCCCATACCACCTTTACGTATTATAATACTGTAGCAATAATAAGGGAGTAATAATATACTTCGCGAAGTACTACGATCGTACGTACGAATCAGTAGATTTACGTCTGTCTGCTTGTATCATACCGACAAACTTCTCGTAGGTCCTGAAGGAGTTGTTGCTGAAGGTTAATAATCTACGGTACGGTAGATGAATGAGACGCTACAATCACACAAACCAACACTTTTAAACGATTGGCGACGAGGGGTTCTGTCGACCTTTTCGGCTGTCATCGCTCTTCCTACTAGGTGAGTAGGGAAACACCATGATCTTCCTTCAAATCATCTCGGTCCAACGCTTCAACGGGTCAACCATCTGTATTGATTAAGAAAGCTTTTCACTTGCCAGACGATAGTGATTATTTGATGGGATGTCATGGGAAAGTATCCTTCTCACACTTCGGACGTTGAGGAATATGCTCTTCTCAGCGTTGTTCTCTATGATCTTTGAAAGGAAAAAACCTCTCCCACAGCAAACGTCGCGCTGGTTGCGATTCGATCTTTCGGCAAATTGTGTGTGATCACCTCATTTCTAGAGCAGAATAGAGCTAGCCCGTTGTAACGTTCTATACAACCCATTCCAACAATATCTTGGTCCTTGTTGCATGTCCTCCTAAAATATAGTGACATCACTCGGATAATGTTTCCTTCCTTTTTGACTTCAGTGTTCTTTGGTGAAAATGGCGATCCCAGAACAGCCAACGAACCAATCACCACAAAGTCGACGGTTCGAGGGGAGGTTCATGAAGCTGGTATCAAAGAATACGCCTTTTCGGGAATGCAAGGGTGGAGAATGACGATGGAAGATGCTCACTTGGTGTGTACAGAAATTCCGGTGGAGGGTACCAATCAAGTATTGAACAAGGGACATGCGATTTTCGGCATCATGGATGGGCATGGCGGTGACTTCACCTCCGAGTTTGCCGCAGACAACTTTATCAAATTCGTTTCGGCTAATCCATACCTCCAAAAATACGCCAAATTGAATTCCGAAGACCAATCGAACGTTCCAGGTATCGAATGCCTGCGCCAAGCTTTGGCAGAAACATTCAACCGATTGGATGTCGAAATTCGAAAGTGTCAAAATAAAAGAAACGACACTTTTATGAACATCTCAAAGCAACAACAAAATAATGGAGAGGATCCTCCAAGAGTCAAGTTTGAACGATCCGGTTCTACATGTGTCGTGGTTTTCGTCACACCATCACATATTATCTGTGCAAATGCAGGTGATTCGAGGGCCATTCTTCGTCGTGGTGGATCCGTCTTGCCACTTAGTTTTGACCACAAACCTAACAACGTTCCAGAAATGGAACGTATTAATCAAGCAGGGGGATTTGTCAAGTGTAAGCGTGTAGACGGAGATTTGGCCGTGAGTCGAGGACTGGGAGACTTTTCTTACAAGAGCAACGAAACCTTACCCGTCGAGAAACAAAAAGTCATTCCCGATCCAGAATTTGTAGTGTATCCACGAAGCAATCAAGACGAGTTTATGGTCCTAGCGTGCGATGGTGTGTGGGATGTAGCAACAAATGAAGAATGCTCAACCTTCATTCAAAATCTGCTGGACGAAGGAGAAAGCAACCTCGGCATGATTTGTGAGGAAGCTATTGATACATGTTTGGATAAGAACAGCCGAGATAACATGACCATCGCCGTGGTGACTTTCCAAGGCTGCACTCTAACTCCTCCCAGTGGACTAGGAATCAGCAACGCCGTATGGCAAAGACGAACGACTCGACAAGCAAAGCAATTTCAGCAGTCTGCCAAGAATGCAGCCACCAGAGCTGCCACAGGTGTGGGTCTCTTTCTCGAAGAACCTCCTTCAAACAAGAGGTCTATAAATGTCTCCGCTGGAAAGTAATAGTCTATTTGAAACCTTTCCACGGAAATAGAAAGCTCTAATTTCCAGTTCCGCCTATACACTGGTACTACTAGTTGATAGTCAAATGGCATTAATTTTCATTACTCATAAAGATTTCTTTCTTTTACTTTTCGCTATCTGCTCTGTACCCTCTTCTGTAGTGGCCCAGGGGAATGCAGGAAATACACTTACGGATAGGGTAAAGTGTGAAAATCACAGTCAATGTTCAAGTTTCATGTCTACTACTTTTAATGTCAAGCATTTTTGCTTACTTAAAGAACCAATTAAGTTGAAGGTCTGAAATTGTGGATTTCAATTTTCAATCTTACGTTTGTAATCTGTTCCATATCGAGAAAAAGAAGTCGTTCTATTGTTTGTTCCAGCTACAGACTTCCTAGATTTACCATACTTTTTATTTCAATAGACGAAGCAAGAGAAGCACCACCAGAATAGACATTTACACCACTCTTGTTATGATTTTCATGCAGGATGTCTCATTACAATTTGAAGAACACGAGCAGCAACTTCCTTTCCGCAACTCTTATGACTGTTGGACAGGGCAGAAGAGAAGCTAGTTTAGGCATAGTCGTTGAGCATAGGTATTTTTTGCGAACTGACGTCTCAGACAGTCGTGGTAGATGTTTTTTCTTTCTTCAATTTTGTCGTCTACACGAAGCATGCAAAGGACAATAACAGCGTGTGATTTCTCTTTTTTCATGGCGCTTCAACTGCTCGAACCATTCTTGCAAGAAGTTAAATAATGGCATGTTTTGTGAGACAATTATGGAGGCAAACTCTACAACAATACAAGAGCTAGAGCACCTGCCTTTTAGTCTTGCCATGAAGAGAAAAGGCCATTGCCATCGCCAAAATGTAAGTAGTATTTACGCTTAAATTTAAGAATGTATGTATGATGATGACAGTTGATACAAAACAGCGATTGGATCGAATGACATGAGACTGCTACGATAGACACGAAAATTGCTTCCGAGTTTAGGTTGCTGCTGGACTAGCTATTACGTCACACCACGAATTATTTACTTAGAAGATTGTCTTACTTCCATAACATTGAACACACAACATTTCGCATCAAATTTGATGTGACGTTCATATAGAATTTCATTTAACATTTTCTGTTGTTTTTTTGTGTGGATTTAGCACGGCATATCGCGGTACATATTTGATATGAAATGTTGTATGAAAAAATTCTAAAAAATTCTAAAATACTTCGAATTATGTTATGTGCAATTCTATGATATTCAATTTGTTTCTTTTCCCTTCCTCACGACTGAATAAGCGTCTTGTCAGCGAGCAAAGCTAAGTAAATGAAAACGCCAACAAAAAAATGATATCTATCCCCACAATTGACAATTAATTTTTGTTTGGAGAGATTGTTAACACAGTGGCCTTGCTTGTTGCTCTTTGGTAAAATACGTAGTGCTTTCTTAGTACTGTCGTGCATGATTCCAAACGTTCCGAGGGTTTTTATCCTCTATCTTTCATTTACTCGGAGTACAGTCGTAGTCTACCTACAAGACTAGACTACCCTCCGTAGCTAGGTGTGCTCTACCTACAGTCGTCGTGCTCGAAAAGTAAGTAGGCAGTAGTGTAATACGGAGAAGGATGGCTGACAAGGAGTACCATGAAGACGCCAACAAAAAAATGAAATCTATCCCTACTGACAATTAATATTTGTTTGGCGAGATTGTCAAGTCTTACGTCCATCAACAGGATGGCCTTGCTTGTTGCTCTTTGGTAAAATACGTAGTGCTTTACTAGTAGTACATGATCCCAAAGGTTCCGAGGGTTTTTAGCCTCCAACTTTCATTTACTCAGAGTACAGTCGTAGTCTATCTAGACTACGCTCCTATGATGGTTATTCACACTCCCTATCAAGTAAATAAACGACAGCATGCTAATGAAATGTCTGTGATTGGAGCTTGGCATGAGACCGTCAACAAAAGGCTAACTGTAAGAACACTGCAGACACAATAATATTGATCATCATTTCCATCATTGTTATGGAACAGAATAATGGCACCACTTCATGATCCTTTTGCTTTTAGTTCCTAAACTATCAGATTATATAGGACAATGATTCAAACTAAAACTATATTGGACAGGACACTCAAATAAAATAACTTTCACAATTTATGTGTATTTCCTGCATTCCCCAGAGTGCATCTTAGTAGTCTAGAAGAATCACGAGTGAAGTTATCATAGCTGCTGGCTACTACGATGATTGATCATGGGCCAACAACGACCGCGCGCATCTTCAAACATCGAGCGAGAAAGCTACCGTACTACGTTGTGCGTGCGACGCCCCTTCCGGTACCATACCTGTAGTCTCGTATTAGTACGTCGTATCTTTTTGCTGGCTGAAGACAACAATACAACATCATGATTCAATTTTTCGAAAGAAAAAAGAACGCCACGATACCTTTCATTTGAACCGGATATTCTTCTCCTGTCATTACTTCTGTCCTTCTAATGCACTCTAACTACGACGAACATGGACAAGCTACTCTCCCTTGTATGTTCCCAGACTGGCATTGATGAACCTACTGCAAAGAAGGCTCTCGGTGCGCTGCTACGTTTCCTGAAAGATCAAACGGCCAAGACCGATTTCGACTTTGACGCCAAGATTTTGGCGCACCTCGATGGATCAAAGTCCCTGATGGACGACGACACCGCCAAAGAGGTTGTTGAAAAGGCTGAAACTGGAGAAAGTTCAGTTGGAGGAGGCTTTATAGGCACTGCTTTCTCTTTGGTGTGGTCTCTTCTAAAGACTTTTGGAATCTTGGTGATGCTCAAGCAACTGTTGCAACCGATTTTTGGAGACTACGCCGTAAAGTTAATCGATGGATTCGAGGAAGGTGCGGAAATTGCCAGCATTTTCAGTTCTCTTGGGATCGATCGTTCGCAAGGAATGACGATGATGCATACAGTGGTGGACTTTCTCAAAGACAAACTGGACTCAGATACTATGGACGCCTTGGGGGATCAGATTCCTGCTTTGAAAGTCTTTTTGTCGGAAGGAAAGAAAAAGGATTAGAAAAGAGACACGGCCACTTTGTGATTCAGCAGAACAACATTTCCATTGGGATTCATTGCAGCAACATTTTGAACGTAATTGACTGCACGAGTAGCTAAGGTTTCATGCTTTCCCTGATTTTGGTACCAACCCATTCATTCTCAGTAGCCTGACGAGTACAGAATTCCGTAGATGCTTGACGCTCCTGCTGAGCAAAATGGATGATGATACACGTGCGAGTAATACTATAGCACGGCTTCTATTAGCACCAGTCTGATGATGTGTATTGTAGTAGTAATTCAAATTTCAAAGGTATTCTGCGAATGATAGGGTTGACGCGCGTGCGCGCGCTCGCTTATCTAAGCTCAATTTCTTCGTGTTAACTTTACTTCTTCCATTTCAAAATTTCGTTGCACATCATCTCTTTATTATCCATCGCCTCTATCATATCTACTGACTACGACGGTACGACCGTAGTATTATCTTCTTCTCAGCAGTTGTATCAAGTCACCTTCGTTACATGGGCAGCTGATTGTTCTCACATATCTCAGTGATATACTATTTATAAAAAGAGAGAGAGAGGGTTCCCTGATCATGAACGAACCTGGCTCCAAGCTCGTAATTGCGATTGCCATTTTTGTTATTAGTTTCTTGAGTGCTGCGGCGCCATCGAAAGTGATCAACATCGATGACCAGATCTTCAGTTGTGGCAACCTGTTGGCGTCGGGTGTGCTACTGGCAGGAAGTCTAGTACACCAATTGCCAGACAGTATCGACAATTTGGAATCCCTCGGCATGGACTTTCCATTGGCAACCTTTGTGGCCGGACTGACATTCTGTCTTTTCCTCGTCATGGAGGAGTATCTTCACACCACCCTTGAACACAACCCGTTCGAATACAATCACAGACACAGAGACCATGATGATTCAGTTTCATTCCCCTCTGATCTTCCTGTTCAGCACGAGGGAGATAATGGCGATGCCATGACTAAAGCGTACGATCAACAAGAGAAGATCGAAATGGAAATCAGACGACTGATGCTGGAAAAATCAAGGCTTCGAGACAAGCAACAGCAAGCCTCGGTAATGGGTACGACTCTTAATGAAAGCACAACATCCAGTCATCGGTCTAGGTATCGACCGTCTTCTTTCACCTTTGTTGCTGCGCAAGATCTCAGTCGGCAGAGCACGCCAGGTGACGAGATGATGTCCCATGAAGCGACAGCTCTATTTGCTCGACCGAAATCTGCTAGTGGCATTTTGGCCATTCGCAAATCCGTGCGACCATCTGTTTTCGACACTTGGAGAAGGGAGTCTTTTGACACGATGCATCCCATTCATCATCATGATGACCACTTGGCAGAACACGTGCATGGGAGTCTCCTGGCTTCTATCATATTGATGTTTGCTCTCTCCATTCATTCCATCTTTGAGGGGCTTGCCATTGGAGTGAGTCCTGACATGTCAGATGTCATCTCCACTGCAGCGGCGGTGCTGGCCCATAAAGCCTTTGCTGGATATGCTCTGGGATCTTCTATGATTGCCTCCCAAATGAATGATGGTCACTTCTTTATGTTGGTGTTTGTATTTTCTTTTTGCAGTAGTTTTGGGATCATCTTGGGTCTAATGTGTGAACAGCTGGCGAATGCTGGCAATGTTGGTTCCATTACCGGAGTGATTCAAGCCATGGTGGCAGGCACATTTTTGTATGTTTCCATTGTAGAAATCGGAATGAAGGAGATCATGATGCACCGGGAATCTGAAACGCCGAAGAGTGGGCAGTTATCACCCAAGAATATGGATTTTGTGAAGCTGCTAGCATTTTTGGTTGGTTACTTGTGCATGTCGTCCTTGGCCATATGGGTTTAACCGTAACAACTTGTAATCTAATTGATTGAATTCATGCACAAGAAACCATTTTTTGACGGCGAGTGCGTGTTGTCGCTTCGGTGCTTACGAGGACCTACTCAGCATCACATTCTGCAGACAAATTAGGAAGAAAACGAAACTTGTTCAATCATTATTAAACCATATCTGCATTCTCTTGCATGCTTGCTCCTATCGACAACAACATCCATCAATCGCAGTTTTGCGCTTCAAAGTAATACCACGAGCAAACTTTTGTCAGAATAAATGTCATTCTCGACGTCCTCATTCACCGCTGCTGCTGCCGCTTTCACCAGCAGCCTCTTTTCCTGGTCCTAGAAATCTATTGGCCACATGAATAAGTCCAGGAAACGCCCTAGGATTTTATTAGCAACAATTACAATCACTATGGCCGTCCAGGGTTCGAAGGTAATTATGTACAGTGAAAGCGACGTGACTTCCCGCTCAAAAAGCAGGCGCTGGTGTCGAGAGATGCGGCGTACCACGCACAGAAGAAGTGAAGTTGGAGGGTTTCCTACAGATTGTCTCGGGCGACTTGGGACTTTACTAGACTAGTGTGAAGCCGAATTCCTTGAGTATCATACGCAGTCATTGTTTCCAACTTCCAACTGTCCCCACACAACCGTCAAAAAACGGCGACGGTTGTTCCCTCTCTGATACCTGTTCAATGGATATGACTTTGCAATTGAAGGGTGCTGTAAAGAATCCCACACACGGTGAGACGGTCGAGCTGTGCTACCATCAAGTATCCGGGAGCTTTTCGTCATTGAAGCCACGTCTTACTTGGCTGTGGCAACCATCCGGATGTTCTCTCGAATAATCCAACATGTTGATCGTGCAACAATTTTGGTGCAGTGACAATGTTGCCTTGCGAGTTGTGGACATGGACGATATCCACATGCCATGGTTTCCAAGAGCAACGGCGACAAATCAATCAGCTATTGCGCACAACTCAGAAGGCGAATCCCGACATTTGATTTCAGATGATGTTGCAATTACGTGTCGAGTAGCATCGATCTTTGTTCGTATTGGGTGTTGCAGAAGAACTTTTTATCAATAGATGAGTAGAGGCTGTGACGACGACGAATATGATCGCTCAACAATTCAATACGTGGAAGCGAGAGAAGGAGATCATGTTGCATTTCTAAGCAAGAAGCTGGTGACTTAAAAGTTTTTGGAGCTTGCAATGGTCAAAATAATTGCTGACATAATGCCATGCTGGGCCCGCGTGGGTTTGACCCAGGAAACTTCAACGCAGCCACTGTTTTGTGGCTGGCGAAAGAATGGATAGCAGCTCATTTGATGGATAGATTCAAAGACAATACGTTGTGTTCAATGACCAAGTGTTGTGGAAGACTGGTGATTTTTATGACTCCTCCCTGGTCCTTGCCGCTTCTATGCGCCAATGCAAAAATCTGTAAGACGATGAGAGATGGCCTGGTGAGAAGTGTCATGACACGAAGAATGGCAGCACTCAATAGTTTTAATTCGGTGATAGTTCGATATTCCAAAAGCGCTTCAAAAAGCCGGCAACTTCTCCGTCGCCAGGTCGATATTTCCGACATGGATTGTGTTTCAGCTCAAAAATATCTGCCTTATTTATTTTATCAGCCGTAGAGCACATCGCATGCCTCGTAGTCGCTGCATGTTACACTCGCGTCAACATGAGCACACGATTCCTCCACAGATGATGAGTAGCAACACGTAGCGGAAGAACAGAGCTGTATACATTTCGAGCGCCTAGATGTTCCGCCTGTACAGGCGGCTTCAAGTTCATCTTTATGCGACTGGATTAGAGATGAGCCGTCCGTTCCTAAAACGGCACAAGCTTGATACCTGTCGCAATACACAGAGTTGTCGCCCAATAATACCGCGTCATCGCAATCACCCCCCAAATGAAAGCAACATTGCATGACATGCAAGGAACAAAGTTGCTCACATAATGTAGGCTCTTCCGACTGTAGATTGGCATCGTTATGGTTTTGGCAGGCATCTGTAACCTCCGCTTTGCTCACAGGAATGAAATTGGGATGAAGGACGATGCATTCTGCGTACATGGCACAATCGACATTGCTACAGGACATTTTCTCTTCAAAACAGCACGCACCAGGACTGCAGATAGCATTGCATGCTTCGTTGTTGATGGCCTCGTTGATATCGAGTAGTCCGGCACAAGCCTCGTGAACTTCATCTCCGAGGTTAGCAGTTGTAATATCCTCTTTAACGTCGTTGACATCGGCATACAGCAAGTAACATGCAGAATAATCTTGGCAATCCACATCCGAGGTGGGAACGCAAAGATGATTGAAGCAACAGTAGGCAGGGGCACAAATTGATTCACAAGAATTCTCGCCGGGAGGACTGACTGTCTCAATGGCAGTTCCACAAATGGCATCAATTTGTTGTTTGAGGACAGAGTCTTCTTGATTGACGGGATTTGAGATAGGATTGGTGGCGGTAGATGTCGCTTGCTGCTGCTGCTGCTGCTGCTGCTGCTGCTGCTGCTGCTGTGATTGAAAAGCAGCGGCGCAATTGAAGTAGGTTTGACAATTTGGTTCGCAACCGATAGTATCGTCTTCAAAGCAGCAAAATCCTTTTCGACACAAAGCAACACAATCCGAATCAATGAGAGACGATGGAACTAATCCGATACAGGCTTCGTCAATTGAACTTCGGATTTCTTCGTCAGATATCGGGGATACTGCGGGTGTAGTCTGTAAGATTGAGCAGTATTGCAGATATTGTTGACACGCATTTTCATTTCCCTTGGAGCATGAGAGAGCAAATTCTTCTGGAATAGTGCAGCAATCGGCAACTTCACAGGCTCCTTCACATATCAAAAACCCTTGTTGTGATTGCAGAGCTGTCGCACTACATTTACTAGCCAAATCAGCTGGCGGCAGTGGCAGACTTCCTATAGCAGACGACGGTGGTAGTGATGTTGATATTGGACTCTGTGTCGAACCTGCGGCTGCTGTTACATTTGATTTCCCCTTTCTTGTCATGAGTCCCAACCCAGCCATGAGTGCGACCATAACGATGCAAAAAGCAACGGAGAAAAGACGTATCGCACGTCGACGACGCGCTCTCAACCGTTCTCGTACGTCCAGCACTTGAATGTGGGCCTCCAACTCTTCCGGATCGGACAGATTAACTCCCTGATGGATCATTTCGGGATCGTAGACCACAGGAGCATCCTTGTAGCCGTTGCTTCCACCATTGGAGCTGAATTTTGTTGTTGTGTATGACGCCATGGATAGAGAAGACATTCAAAGAGTAGGAGCGACGCTTTCGGCTTTCGTTCGGACGGTGGTAACGAAGAGCCAGAGTTGTGGGCTCCAACACCAAATTGTAAATTTGAGGTTCAGTCATAGATTTTAGAGAGAGGTCTTTTTCTCGTGCCAGTCCTGATGTCCTGATGATGTCTTGGTCGAAGCGGTCAAACCGAAGATTCAAAAACTTCGAAGGGTATGATACCCATACTGGTCTACTACAGACCGGTTCGTACCTATTGTTTGTGACTGTGAGAATACACTACAGGAGAATTCGCAGTGTCATGTCTACGAGAACATGAAAGTACGTAGAAGACTCGTAAGTGTTCACATATAGGCCTCAGTTTTTTTTTTGCTCTCTCTGCAACACTCTCTATGGACAGGCCAGTTGTTAAAATTTTCTTATGAATCTGTGACACATGTGTGACAATTCGGAAATAATGAAATGATATTTTCTTTTTAAGAGAATTAATGGAGATTCCTTTTTTTAAAAATTGTAGTAGATCATGCCGTTGAAGAAGAATGTAAAGACGGATCGGCGTGTGTGTTTGTTCTTGCGGACTTCCGTCAGTACGTAGATTCGTAGATTCGTTGAACGGGGGAATACACTACCATACTACTACTGATGATACGGTACACGAAGTCCTCATACGACAGCAGTAGTGTGATGGGTCTGGCTTGCGCGACGACAAACGCAAGAAAGAGGCGAAAGGACGAAAGGACGGTACGACGACAAAACGACAGCAAGGAGTTAACACCACTGAAACAATCACACCATCACTACCGGTACTCTGTCGACGAGCGCTACGATAATCAGAATCAACCAACCTTGTTCCAAGACCATGTCTACCACTGATGAAAAGAAAGATAGCGACGGTGGTCCCACCCACCACCGTGTGAAAAGTTCACTTGATGACCTCTCCATGTTGGCTTTGATCCATGAAGCCAAAGATGTTACTCTGACCGAGCTGGAGGTGGTCGAAGAGAAGGCATTGCCAAAAGCCACAATGGTCATCCTCACAGATTCGGAGAATCTTGAAAAGGATGACAAGTCTCCAGATGACCATCCCAGCATGATGGCCCATCTGGCGGATATTGACTTTCACTTTAACAAGTTGAAGGTCAAGAAGTGGGATGGCACCAAATTGTACTCCGATTTTATAAAGGAGGGACTCGAATACACGGGTGTCAACATTAGCGACTACACCGATGTCATCATGCTTTATGAAAGTCCCTCCTCTGCCACAGATCAGTCTTCCTTCCACAACAGAGAGAAGTTCCGCTTTCACGACTGGCCGCCTCCAAAGAGCACTCGTTCAAAGAGTATCATTGGTCCATGCAAGTACTCTCTGATGAATGGGCAGTCGTTTCCGTCCTTTTTGCGCGATGGAGCTCCTCCTCCGGGCTTGATGGAGCATTGGCAGGAGGCCATCCCTGGTCATCCAATGCCACGCTTTGTCTCCATGGTCCATGAAAGTGACCTAGTCAACGCATATTTGCCAGTGGAGCAAATCAAGAATCACGTCAATGACCCTGATACACACTATCATTTGGCAGGCAAGGATGCCATTCATCTCATGACACAAAAGACCACCAAATTGTTGCCTGATACTCGCACTGTAAGACCTTGTGTTGTCAAGACCACTCATTCTATGGGATCCAAAGGAATCTTTATCATTCGTGATGACGAGGATGAGAAGGAATTCGAACAGTTCCTCCAAGAATCTGGAAATCCTACCTTTGTGGTGGTTGATTTTGTGGACATTCATCGCAATGTGGCCTGTCATTTCTTCATGCACCCCAATGGGGAAGAAATCACTTGGTTTGGATCCAACGAAAACTTGCGTCTCCCGGATGGCCGTTTCAGTTCCGACTCTTACCTCATTGGTAAGGACCAGGCCGCTCTCAAACAGATGCAACTTCCTTTTGTGGAAGAGGTCGTTCAATACTGTAAGTCTCTTGGATTTTGGGGCTTTTGCGGAGTCGACGTGCTCTTTGATTCCTTTGGCATTGGATACATGGTGGATATCAACCCCCGTGTCACGGGAAGCTGCCCCGCTTTGATGACATTGGAAGTCTTCCGGAAGATGTACGGATTCGATACAGCTCTTTTCCGTCGATCGGGTGACATCAACTACTTTGGTAGCAACAAGCAGCTCATTGAGGAAGTCACTGCCTACAATAAAGAAAACGAGGGAAAGTCTCGCATTGTCATTCACAGTATGTTCGAAAGGACACCCAATCACAGCCGAATCAACATTGGCGTTTACGGTTTCGACATGGACGAATGCAAGACCGTCCTCAACCGCTTCGCCAAGCCCGCTAAAGATGTGGATGAGTAAGAAGACGCTCATTGGCCTTCTTTGAAAAGCGATCAACAGTCTAATAATGGGTTGATGATCTGTGATACCGTGTGTGTCAAATACGATTCCATACACCAAAACATGTATCAATGGACTGCATGAACAACAAAATTAGAAACAAACTTTGACTTCAAGCAACGCTGCATACTTTATTCATTGTGAACTACTTTTTACTACAATGGCAATAATATTATTGATTCTGCTTTCTTAGCTACGACGTACGTAACTGTTGATGTGCTGCGACATTCAAATAACCGGCGGAAAGTGGACACTGGATTCAATACTAGCGACACAAGCAGCTTCATAGTCCATCAAACTCACTCCTAATCCACAGATTAGCCCCCCTTTCATTGCAGAGAGAAAGTCCGCATCTAATTAAAGATCCATCATTGGCTAAGAGAATCTACTTATTAACTCCAAGTACCGTAAAAGTTGTACTCCGCAAAGTGCTTTCTGCTCTCCGATGAATCCTTTGTGACGTGATGGAACCATCTTCTCTTGCTCTATCACAGCTGCATGAATAGTACGTACTTGAGTGCGTACCTACGTCGTACCTGGCTGGTTCCGGCTTGCCCCGCCCCTTGTTCTTGGGGCTTGGGGGGCAGGCGTGGCTGTGAGCCAACTTCTCGGATGCGGAATCAATGGCGGCTGGTATAACACTAACTGTTTGTACCGTTGTTGGTATGGCCTTAAAATAGATTGTCTATTAATAGGGCATAATAATGATGATCAGATACGACAGTAGAGGATAAAAATTCTCATTGACTGTGAATTACTACCTAAGTCGTAACCCAATCCCGGTAGTACTTACCTAGTAGAGGTCTACCGTAGTTACCGTAGTACTACATACGTACGGTACTCCGAGTACAATATGAGTAATAATACACTCGAAGTATTATTAATATTATATATTATAATATTATACTTGTTTAATTATTGTAGTATTTTATAGCGTCGTATTTTTCTCACTACACTCTGTTACCACGATTGAGATTCGGAAGATTCCCATTGAACGCTTCTGCTCTGCAATTTTTCGACAATCATCTTAGAGAGTGCTAACTGTAAGTATTAACAGTAAGTACCCTCCGAAGTCCGGAGTAGTACAAAAGTAATCATAATTGCCCCCCCAAGATCCATTTTTTTATGTTACTACAGTTAGTACAGCATAGGTACCGGTACCGGTACTGGTAGTAGACAACCGGTAGTAGCACGACAGAACTGTAGGTACTACGTGCTTTCGTCATCCATGGATGTTACTGTCGACTCGAAACCAAACAAAACAATAATTTCAAACACGAGCTCGAGCACCCGTTTTCTTGTGGACAATTTCTGTCATCTGTGATCGTGTTAACGGCATACAACTGGTACACATCCATGTCAGAGCTCGGTGAAGCCGATCTATTTCATCTTTTTGTCACCCCAGAAGCAGAGGAGTGGTTACTAAATAAGGAAAACGTGGTAAAAGTCAGGCGGGCGGAAAGAACAAAGAGAATCTCATGCCAAGTATCTGAGTTGGGCTTTTTCTAACTGCACACACCCAAGGTCTGCCTTCAAGATGACTCAAACCGAAGATCTGATCAATGTTTCGGCGATCGAGATCCTCATTACCATGGTACCTCTCATGATGGTGGCGTGGGTATCGTCAATAATGGGCCTTGGTATTGCAAGTCCAATTCTGGTGGGGACTATCCGTGCATTTGTCCAACTGTCGATTCTTGGCTTTATTCTTGATCCAATCTTCGTGTGGGGTGTTGACCTTTGGTGGCTCGTACTGGGTTATTGTGGATTGATGATTCTGCTGGCGTCCTATGAATCCTCTGTGAGATCCAAATATTATCTGGATGGACAATTTTGGATGGTGCTTTTGCCAATGGCCGCCACTATTGTTTGTGTTGGAGCGTTTGCCTTTTGTATAGTGCTCAAGCCGGACCCGGTGTGGGACCCACAATATGTGATACCCATTGTAGGCATGCTTTTGGGGAATTGCATTAACGGTGTGTCTCTGGCGCTCAATTCTATTTTAAACTCCCTGGTGGAGTCCTCTCGGGAGATCGAGCTGCTGCTGAGTTTCGGAGCGAACAGCTACGAAGCTACCTCGCGCCTATTCCGCGATGCTGTCCGGACTGGAGCAATGCCTCAACTCAATGGCATGGCTATTATTGGCATTATTTCTATTCCAGGTAAGCTGATTTGAGTGGGTCTGCAAGTATCCTATCTGAGCCTCCCTAATACCAATACTTGTCGAATCCCTTCTTCAGGCATGATGACGGGGCAAATCTTAGGAGGTACGTGAAATTGACTAGGCTATGGAGCTTTTCCTGATGAACCATCACTGAACGGTTTCGTTCCTTTAAAAAAAGGGACGTCTGTAATGCAGGCCGCACGATATCAGGTGAGTGGCATTGAAAAAGTCACCAAGAAAGTTTATGAAAAATAATCTCAATCTTGGAGGCCGATCACTCTCTTTCCACAGATTCTAATCACGTATTTCATCGCCCTTTGCTCCTTTGGGACAACAATAATGGAGACGTACTTGACGCTACAAGTATGCTTCGACTCGAGAACAATTCTTCGCACAGATCTGTTAAGAAAGCGTGACGCGAAACCAACGTTCTTGGCGTTGCTGAGATCTTTATGCAAAAAGATAGGTAGCTATTGTCAAAGAAAGAAGCAGCTCTCTAGTCGTTGTGGTTTACCTTCCGACGAATCAACGCGACTCCTTCCCTCTGGAAGTTTGTGTGTTTCAACTTGGGGAAGAAGTGGAAGTGCCCCAATTTTATCGGTAGAAAAACTTTCTTACGGTTTTGAAACACAGTCCGACGACGAGGCACCTGGTGTCACTGCTAAGATTGACAGTGATACAGCGAACTTCCGCACCCTTTTTGAAAATGTTTCTTTTCAACTGTACCCAGGATCCACAACTTTAGTCAGCGGCCCATCCGGAGTAGGGAAATCCAGCCTCCTTCGCATAGTCGCAGGGTTGACGAAAGCAGATGCGGATAAGGTAGTCCTGTCTGGAGTCTCTCAAATTAACTACACCAACATGCCATTGTACAGGAAAAAGTGTCGATATGTCCCTCAAACGAAAGTGGACATTCCTGGGACACCATACGACTTCATGGCAAAAATTACATCCTTTAAATCGTGGAAAAGCGACATTTGCGGGACCTCGCCAACGCATTCAGAAATCATAAACGCATCAAGAGAGCTTCTCCGTTCATGGGGTATGAACAGCAGTCTTCTCGACTCGGAGTGGAAGTCCTTGTCGGGTGGAGAATCTCAACGTATTCTTGTAGCTATTTCGTTGGCTTCGCTCCCGCATGGTGGTGTTATTCTTTTGGACGAAAGCACATCAGCACTCGATTTAGAGAGCAAATTGAAAGTTGAAAGAAGTGTTCAGGATTATTGTACGAAGGAATCTATTGCTGCTGTGTGGATCAGCCATGATACAGGCCAACAGGATAGAATGAAACACAAATAGATAATGAAATCTATTTTATGGCTATGCCAACTATTAATACTAGCTACCGGTAGTTCCGTATCTAAGAAGTTGACTCACCAGCCGGGCCCCGAAGGATGTAGTAATGGTGGTAAAACCTCCTACGTGAGGAGGAAAAGTTCATCTGGTTGGAGAGGAAGGCATGTGAGATGAGAATGAGCATTTTTATGCGTTGGTGTTTGGTTGTTTGTTTGTCTTTTGGTTTTTTGGTGGTCGAGTTGATGTGGTGGTCGGGTTGTCTTGATGTGGAGGTTGTTCTCGCTGTGGTGGTGGTTGTCTCCGAAGTTGCAGTGGGGGATGTAATTCTGTTGGGAAGGAAATATGTGTTGATTGGACGAGTTGTTAGTCTTGGCGTACGTTGTCGTGATGCCATCGTGGGTGTCGGGTTATGTGTAGGTGCGCTTCTTATCAGTTGAAAGACTTCGTCAAGTTGGCGGAGGCGGCGATCTGAATTAGTCCGTCGGTGTCTGATGTTTTGCATGATCATTGGCTCGTATGTTTCCAGCCAGTTTTCAAGGCTGCTTGCGTCGGTATCTTTGCGAAAATGGTCCTCTGCTGTGGGGTAGAAATAATGTCGCTGGGCTTGGAGGGAACACTTGGGCTTGAGGTTGTATAAGTCCTTGATGCTCCGGTGAGCCTTTTCTGGTCGTCGCTGGGCCTTGTCTTCGGCATCTTTACCGTGTCTAGCTTTGTTTCTTGTGTTCCATTCCTTGTAGCAGTGATCCCACATGAGGCGGATAATGTTACTGGACCACGAGAGACCGTGGTTTTTATTCTTCACTTCAATGTGGTTCCGTTGCAGGTACTGCAACTGGAGGGTAGTCCAGTGCTTGGACCACCGGCCTAAGTTGTCCCACCCTATCGTAGTCTGACTGTGGAGTAGATGGGCGATCCGTTCGGGTACTCTGTGGGCTGGGATTGGTGTACCTTGGAGCCAATGGTTCAGGCCCCACAGGAAGAGGTCTAGAAGGGCTGGATATGTATCCACTGACTCACATCTGTGCCGAAGGGATGTCTTAAGGGCCGCATGCCACTTGCGATGCTCTGGGTTGGGGCGTGTGAGGAAATGCTTAGAATCTTCATTGGTCTCATCGCATGATGGGCAAGCACTGGGGTACTTGACCGGTTGTATCTGGATACTAACTTTCCCACGGGGAGCCATCCGTGCAGAAACTTGACAAGGAATATGTGTGGGCCGTCTTTGAACGTGTTAACGGAACGTCCGTGGCTCTGCCAATCTATGTCTGCAAATGCTGCTTCCGACATTTGAGTCTTCTGCTTTATACTACGTAGTATATGTTTTGAGTTCCTTGGTGCGGCGATGATCTCTGATGTGCTTGCGGTGTTTGGAGGCAACTGTTTGTCCATTGTAGATGAGTTGGGGGCCGTCGATCATTGGAGCCGGTATGTTCTTGTGCGAGGAAAGACGCTGGGAGTTTCCAGCCAGTTTGTCAGCCTGGACATTGAGTTTCGCGGGCCGGCTCAATTTATCTAGGGCTACCTGTGTGTCTTGATGGCCCCTGATGTGGTGGAATGTTATCTGCGGGAGGAGTTTGGCAAGTCGTACAACCGCTTGCAGAACATCCCAACTGGCTTTCAGGGCGTCGTTGGGAAATTGCGGGCGAGATTGTTCACGGGCGTTGTTAACATGTTCTACCAAGGCTTCATTGTCGTAGTATACATGCATTGGTGCTAAGGTCAAGTCGTAGTATTCTCTGAGCAGGAACAGAAACTGAAGAATGGAGCATTTCCCATATGCTTCAGAACGGTAGGAGTCCATTGGTGATCCGTAGGCGGGCCACTTCCCTCTGTGATAGAATGAAACACAAATAGAATGGAGATAAAACTATTCTACAGGCATTTTAATTATTTGCATGCCCATCTAAGTGGTAGCGATGCGGATTGCGTAGTGATCCGAGCCGATGATGGATCTGATAGGACCGACGTTTCATCTTGTCTATCATCCTGTTCTCCCTCATTTTGATAGTCTGATCGCATAATATCCGTTTTCATGGACTTACCAGAGAGAAGTGCCAAATCCATAGATCTTCGCGGCGTTTCGCTTAGATCAACAGAAGAGTAGAATTGGTCGGGGGCCGTCTCGCAAGTTGTCATTCCTTGTATTGAGTCCATTTTTCTACCATATTTCGCCAATAAGTGCTCGACTTTAGCGTGGGCACCATACTCCCTCCACATGTCGCGAGCTTGGTTGAGGTATCTGTAGCCACGCGTTTCCAAACCGAAATCCAACATCGCCTCCCCCGCAACTTCACAACTCAACGCCGCATCTTGAATATAACCTGACTGCATGGCGGCGTGGATCGCTTCATCGAAGGCTGTGATAATCTTGGAAGCATTTTCGGTACGAAGTGACATTATCTGAGCGTCCAATAAAAGACACTTGTGGTGGACGTTCATTCCTCTTGTGTTGCAAAGATGATGCAAACGCCGTGCAAATTTGACTGCCTTCGAAACATAACCTCTCCTCCCGGTCACCCGCGCTAAGCCACCGTAAGCAAGGCATGAATAGAAAGGCTCTCTGCTGATGGTGCTATACGATCCATCGTATTTTGCATGAGGCTGTATAAGGACAGACATTCGGACAGCAAATTCATAATTACCAAAGAAAACGGCAAGCTCCAGCCGAGAGAGGTACGCAAATACATTTCGATACAATTGCGATTTATCGTCCGAGACATGAGTTGGTTCTAAGACATTCCAGTCAACTTTCCTTCTTCCAACGAGGCACGAAACAGACAGTTGACATTCCTCCATCTGCACAGTTACTGAATCAACATGATATCGACGGAGTTGCTGCATCAGCTCTGCTCCAGTTTTCTCAACCGCCCCCAGCGGGTATCCACATACCTGAGCAAAGATATTACCGGAAGCCCAGCTTTGAAAGCCAATCTCAATATTTCCACTGGCCATTCCTATATGATGTGCACGCTGCAGAGTTTTCAATATGCGTTCTCGAGGAAAATTCCATGGTTCAATAATGGACGCTATCAACAAAAGAGTCAGAGCACTGGTGGATTGGCCGCAAGATAAGGTTTCCATCTTGTTTGTCATTTCTCGAGCTAAACAAGCCATCCTGAGTGCTCCTTCCGGATCATTTCCTGGACCTTGCAAGAAAATACCATAGGAAGCAAAAGCGTGCGCGCTTCCGCTGGCAAGACCATACTTGAATGATATTCTAATTTTCCTGACCATTGCATAGAGGAATTCTGTGAGGTAGCCACAATGATAGGACCGTAGGGCATATTCTGTCAGGAAGTCCATGATCATTGCTTTCATAGGATCTTGGCATAGCGGTAGGTCAAGTATTTTATCGTCTGAATTTTTTCTTAGCAGGCGTTGCACAATTCGAAAGTCTCGCATCATCCTGATGACACGCAACCGTTTTGGAATCGCGTTTAATCGAAATAGGGTCTCTCGACATAGCTCCAGAGACTCCGCATGTCGATGCTGTCTTCCTTTGGCGACGACCAAGGCGAGATATGTGGGAAGCTTGTCTTCAAATGAAGATGCATTTTCAATCAACTGTTGACAAAGATCATTTCCCGAAGCGAAGTTTCCCAAGCACAGCTCAATATCTGCAATCTCACGGTAAACACGCAAAGATAGGTGATAATTAGATTGCCATATATCCCCCCCAAGCTTTCGAAGATATTTTAAAGCCAGTCTCAGGTACAATGATGCTGGAATGAAAGCAGCAAGTTGGTTCGCTTTCTCTCCGCAAGCAAGGTTCAGCTCCGCGAGAAATAAGTCTGCCTGACCATGCCCGGTGCAAGAGTTCAAATGGTCGGCAGCTACAAATAGCATCCAATCTTTCCCGTGCGGTTGCGCTGCAAGTTCGACTAGCACCGTCCCAATCATTATCCGTAATTCATCCCTATCTCTTCCAGAGGGAACCATCCAATAAGCAGCTTGTTTGATTCGATCGTGTGCAAACTTGTAGACATTGGAATCGACAGTATTTAGCAGTAAACCCTCCAGCACTGCAATATCCAATAACCTCGTGAGCTCTTTGTGATCCAGATTGATATCATCGGCAATCAAGAGAGCTTTGAGGGTGTCAAGGTCTAGTGATGAGCGGGTGTATGAAGCGATTACCAAAGCTCTCTGAAGACGTTTTGGCAGACTTTGGATCTTCGAGACCACCGCTTCCGAAACATCACTTGACACCGCATTCTCAAATTCGACCCCTTTTAGATTCCACTCCCATTGGAAATTAATCATGGAAAAGTAAACAATGTTCCTTCTGCGAAAGTCCTCCAGCATCTGCATAGAAAAGAATATGTTACCTCTGGTCTTGTCGTAGATTATTTTCGTTAGAGGCAAAGTAATGTCTGGATCGAGATTGAGTGTATCAGCAAAGAATTCGTCAAGCTCGGCAATGGTGAGATTCAGCAACTCGATGCGAAGATTGTTTCCAGGTAGAGCGTCAATATCTCGAAGGAACTTCGACAGGGCCCCGTTATTCTTGTCTCCCTCGTTTCCACGCATTGCCCCAACAAACAAAAAATATCGAAGACATTCGTCTTGGATCAAGGAACTCATGAGTGCCAATGAGGCATCATCTGCCCACTGCAAGTCGTCCAGGAACATGACAATCGGCCTTTGTTCTGTGCAAATTGCCCGGAAAAATTTTTGAAAGAGATATCTCAAACGGTTCCATGAATTTCCGGTGCTTGCTCCGGGACCTGAAGATGCGACAACGTTACCTTCCGTACCTTGGGAAGGGGCGTCTTCTTCTGTGTCCAACACCTCGCGTAGGCTAGGGATGAAAGAAAGAAGAAAAGTTTTTTCGGATCCCAGTGATGTAGCGATGGCTTTTCGAATCCGTTCCAGGCCGTCCGTGTTACCTTGTTTTGATTCAAATAGCAGCGATTGAAAGAAACCGCCCAATGCTTCTATCACAGCAGAATACGGATACGAATTTTGAAGCTCTTCGAACTTCCCCTGCATTGAAAATGGACAATTGGTTGGGTTCTCCTCCATGCCCTCCTCTTTCAATTCGTTCAGAAATCTATGCACAAGAGCCGACTTTCCAGTTCCACTGAAACCATCTATAACAATCACAGGAGTGGAATAGGTAGCTATGTGGCTATGATCATTATCACATTCCTGAGTACCACAAACGTTCTCTTTGTAAACCCTTTTGAGCGTCTGGAGCTCTTCTTTTCTGCCGAAGAATTTGCTCGGTGAAAATATGATACGATTGCCTAGAATTTGCTCCTCGTCGTCATATCCATCGTCATAAAAGTCTCGTCCATCCGAAATCATAGTGTATTCTTCGTCTCCGATGAGAAGTGAACGAAGAACAGCAAATGGAAAAGGCCTTCCACAACCACTACTGGTGTACACTGCTCAGATATTGAAGATGCAAGGTAGACTATTCTGCGCGGCGTTCTTTAGTGTACACTCTTGGTGTGAGATCAAAAATGTTGCGGTGCTGGCGGAAGGAAGAGGTGACAGTTCTCTCCATCTCTCTCTCTCTCTCTCTCTCTCTCTCGTTCTTGTGAACGAAGTCAAGTTCCAAAAAGTGTTGAAAACGATGATATCCTTCGAGTACTCTGGTAGTAGTACAATGATGATACACTGATACACCACAGTAGGGGGAAAAAAGGATTACTGAAGTATTATATTGTATGGCTACCGTAGTGCGTACTACGTAGTATTTTTTTACCCCATCATTTGTATTTGACTGCTGTATTTTCTCAAAAGAGAGAATTAATGTTCGGTGGAATGCGAAGAGTATGTCGTACACAGCAGAATCAGTCTTCCATTTAAAGAGTGTTCCCTCCAATAATCCTGCAACGATTTCCCCCTTCGATTATTTAATTAATGGAATTGGACGTCGCAATAAGAACCAAGTTTAGGAACACACGCGACACTGAACTGCGAGAGAGTATGTCACTGACTTTCTCTCTCTGCATTTTGTTCGACGTATTCTTGAGGCCTTAAAAAAAGATATATATAGTAACTTGGAATTTGTCGGCGCTACGAAAATAGCTAACCCGGTATGACATGAAAACACGCAACAAGTTGATCACTTCCGGAATGAAGGAAACGCGATATCTCAAATCTCAAAGCCTTCTTGGAGAATTGCCGCTCTGGAATTTTTTTTTCTCCTACTACAGTTGGAATTAGAGGTGTACCAGGTACCTACTAGTAGTCGTATTAATAGTATACGAAGTACAAAATCCGCTACCGTTTACTGGGTATGATGAGATGGATTTGGCCTTACAGCAGGAAGACACGGTGGGTAGTCTGACGGTCGCACCGGTTTTTGTAGTTCTACTACGATACCGTACTACGGGTAGCTTCATGATGTAGAACTACGGAAGTACGGTGCGTACCAGGTAGTAGTATTCTTACCGGTACTTCGACGATAGTCTAGGTAGTACCGATAGGTAGTCATCGAGTGAGTCTTCTTGTGTCTCACTACTGCTTCGTACTTATGACTCCTCCAGTACTACTACTCAGAAGTATGCGCTGCAGTTCCAGGCAGTTTTCCTAGTTTTCGAATTCTACGACCAGATTTATCTGAACAAGAAGGTAACATTGGACACGACTAGTAGTAAATTCTTCACGCCGGTACAGGGTTAGGTTGACTGTGAGTACTAAAATCAAAGTTCATCCTATTAACGGTCAATCCGTAATAAAGTTTTTTGTCCCTAACCAAATGAAGTTATATCAATTTTTCTTTGTTTTGTAGTAAATTTGTACTTTGAAATGCTTTTGGGACGGATGCTGTCGAAATCATAGATGGGAAGAAAATGCATGCCTCCTGGTGCTTGTCTCAGATGGTTCCTCCAATGAAAATATTATGAGGCAGTCGTTTGCACCATAATATTATGGTTAGAGAAACCCTTGGACTCCACTTTGGATGAAAAGTGGTATCGCACAGATGAAAACCCGATGGTGAAGCAAAATCAAATGTGTTTTTCGTTTCATGTTGGACGTATTTGAGCTTTTACAGTTACGACAGTAACTGTGAGCTCGGAGCTCCGAGTAGAACCTGCGTACCTCAATCGAGGTACGGGTAGCTTCCGGTTGGCTGACTGAGATAGGAGATACCGGTAGACTACCGGTAGGTACTACGGTAACGGTACCTACCGTACCTGTACTTCGTACCGGTAGTCGAACGGCCGCTACTGGTACTTGGAATAATCTTTTATGGTGTGAAACTGATGGTCCTTGCCGCGTGCCATTATTTTTTGTTCTGTTCGCGCGCGTTCATTGAAGATTCGTCATAATGCTGCAATGGTGTTGTTGTGTGGTCCTTCCACCCGTCTCTTCGAAAGGATGGAAGTGCATCTCCAACAACAACAAGATTGACCCATGGCAACAGCGTCAACGTCCTCCATATGGTCTCATGAAGCAAGAAAATTGAAGTTGCGTCTTAGCAGTGTTGGTCTCGCGGCCCGACAGCCTTCAGCAGTCTGCGTCGAACCGACTGTGACATTGCCATTAGTTTTGCTTACTGCTCTCTTCGTTGTATCCCCAGCTGCGTCTTTATAGGCGTCCAACAACTACCCTAGCACGAAAATGAACTGCAACGGCCATCTTGACAGCGCAGTAGATGAGCAGCTGACCTTTGAAGAAGTCGGAACTGATGCCGATAGCTGTAACTCCTCTTCGATGGAAGGTTCCTCCGCTTTTTCACGCTTGTCCACAAAATGGAGAGAACCCATTGTAGTGGGATACGCTTTTGGACCGAAAAAGATGAGATCCATGGGAGTGGTCATGGCTGAAGCTAGTCGTGTTAAGGTCATTCATGAGGTGCCAGAAGAAGAAGAAGAGGAGGAGGGGGAGGAATTTGAAGATGGTGAAGAAGCGGATGAAAAAGACACCCATACCGTTGTTGGGGGGTATTCTCCTGGTCCTTCCACATGTTTGAATGCCTCAAGACAATGTCATGAACGTGCTCCCTCAACTTTGACAAGCGATGCTCTGCAAGACTTGGGGCATGTTGAGTCCACTACCTACTCTCATCTACAGAACAAGACATCATCGCCTCTCGGATCGACTGTGATTACACTGAGAAATTCGAATGAATCCTCAGATTTAAGACACATCGTCCGATGTTTTCGCTCCAACTGTTCTTCTGCTGCAGAAAGTCTTGCTAGTATGAGTGAAACTTCCGGATCCACCACTCTTGTCTCACTCAACAACAACAGTTCTTGCAGCAATCGGCGTCCGCGAAAAACTCGTTTCCCGATTTTGATTTCTTTTGTACCTTTAGATTTAGATCAGCCACTGGAAGATCAACACGGTGGAAATTTTGATTTGATTCTTCACAAATTGACGGAGGACATTCTGAGCTGCTCTCTGCAGCAAAATAGCTACGAGGCTACTACAGATGCTGCCGAAATAGTAGACGACCAATCTCGCAAGAGGGTAGAGGCCCTGCAAGACTACTACAAGCGTAACCAGCACTGTTGTCTGGTGGACAATCCAAGAAACGTACAAACCGTCATGAGTCGATCAGATATCGCTGACGTGCTACGACGATGCCTCAGGAATGTCACTTCTACCAGTGGTGTTCCCGTCCGTTCTCCTCTGTTTGTAGTGATTCCCAACTGCGACGATCCGAAAAAGCGGGCTAATGATTTGAAGATTGCCTTACAAGAGGAGACCCAAGGCCTGTCAACCCCGCTCATTGTAAAGCCGCTCATTGCAGCCGGTACCAAAGAATCGCATTGTATGCTGATTGCGCTGCACGAAACCGCTTTTGTCAAATTGCCCCCCAAGACGATTGTACAAGAATATGTCAACCACGACGCTACGCTCTACAAAATTTACGTCCTTGGAGACTTTGTCAGTGTGTATGAACGACACTCTCTTCCCAACCTTCCTGACGATCTGTCTACCGCGACGGTGGATTTAGTGGAGTTTGATTCACAAAGGCCCTATCCAAACCTTCGAGATTTTGTACATAATATGGACGAGACAGACAGGTCCCCCAAAGACACCAAATTCAGAAACGCCGTAGCTGTGACCGTCGAAGAAGTGACACCGGTCGTCAGGGCGTTAAAAAAAGCGTTTGGCTTGGAGCTTTTTGGCTTTGACATTCTCAGACGATCCGGCGACAAAGAATGGCTTGTCGTTGACGTCAACTATTTTCCGTCTTACAAAGAAGTTCCCAACTTTCCTTCCTTGTTGGCTCGGTACTTGACTCGACGAGTACTGGAGCAAAGGCGCAAGGGAAACGACTCGGGTTGATGGCATACAGGAGGAGATTCCAGCCAAAGATCCTATTGCCGGTGTGTCTCAGTACTGCCTTGGTATTTAGTTTTGTCCCTTCCAGGTAAGAGGTCATCACAACGACCTCCAGAAAAGCTCTCGCAAAGGTTGGAAGTGCACGGTCCACACCCTTTCGTCACAAGAGATTTGAACTTCGGCTGTCAACCCAGATAGCCAGGAACGATGCAAAGAAAAACAATTCTACCTTCAGCAACCTCTTAATTTCGATTGCATGAAAATACCAAGTCTACTCTACGACTAGAGCAGTAGCTGCACCACTGATGACTTTTTCTCGAGTATTATTACAACAACGGTATACTCAATGTTGTTCCAAATGTATCATAAATGCTCTCGGAGTAGTAATTTGCCCTTAACCATAATAGCAAAATTATTGCACGATATTTTTTAGATTCTTCTCTTGGATTGATTACAAGAGAGATTGAAGATATATCACGACCGCAAGCGAAAGTGTGAACTATTCACCCAGCAATCATCATGGTAGAAACAGAAGACTTTCTCAAGTCTGGATCAGTCGTTTTGGCGTGTACTCCTAGTGTATCATGGGAATCCAAAAATATTTCCCTTCCGGAAGTGGTTGACAAAATTGAAAATGGAAATTCGTTGTATATTGGAAGCTGTGCTGCAACGGCAGAATCAACCCTTCAAGAACTGACTGACAACTGGAAGTTGGCCGACATTCGAATCATCCAGATGTTACCTGGTGGAAATTTGCCTCATCTTTCGGAGAATGTGGACCGTTTTCGGACTCTTTCGTTCTACTCGTTCCAACGTACTGGTTACTATCAACAAGACGCCGGCGAAGGCTTGCAAGATTATTCGCCCGTGTCTGTTGTTTCCGTCCCTCGTCTTTTGCGCGAGGGGGAGTTGCACGTCGATGTGGCGATCATCAAGGTGACTCCTCCACACAAAAACTTTGTTTCCCTTGGGATGGGTGTCGAGTTGACAAAAGATTTCATCAGACATGCAAAGTTGGTGATTGCCGAGGTCAATGAAAACATGCCATGGACAGAAGGACATTCCAAAATTCCTTGCTCTGACATAGATTGGTGGGTTTCTGTCAACAAACCACTCTCGACAACGAAGGAACTGTGGCCAGGGTTTTTCGAACAACCAACGTTCGCTCCGGAAGTCTTGGAAAAAATTGGCGAAAATGTAATCAAAGAAATCCCTGATAGAGCAACAGTCAAGTTTGGTGTGTCGCCCCTCTGTTACAGCATATTTCCCTTTCTGCGGCAGCGAAAAGATCTGGGGTTACACAATGATCTACTTACGGAGACACTCTTCCGGTTGCATGAGGAAGGTGTGATCACCAACAAGTATAAGACAATTGACACCGGAAGAACCGTAGTGAGTCAAGCTCATGGAAGTCAGGATCTGTACGAATTCATTGACCGCAACCCAATCCTGGAATTCAAGTCTGGAAGCTACATCAATGATCCGCAAGTCCTAGCGAAGATTGACAATCTTATAACAGTGGTCGGGTCTCTAAAGGTTGACCGTAAGTAACTAGGCAGAAATGCTCACCCTGACTCAATCTTCAAATTTCTCAATTTTTCTTTTTGTCTCAGTGACGGGTCAGGTAGCGACGGACAGCATATCCACAAAATTTTATGGAGGCGTCTGGTCCGATATTGAAAGCATTCTTGGAGCGAAACTTAGCAAAGGTGGAAAACCCATTGTCATCCAACCGTCGAAGAGTCTGCATGGAAGGTCAAATATTGTTCTGGCGCTTCCACCCGGCACGGGTGTTAGCGTCACTCGATCTGATGTTGAATACATCGTCACAGAATATGGTGTTGCCTACATTTATGGAAAGTCGATACGGGAGCGGTGCTTAGCGTTGATTGATATCGCGCATCCGGATTTTCGAGACGAGCTTCTGGAACAGGCAAAGGCAGCTGGATATATTTCACAGTCACAGCCTGGAAAATTTTCGAAGAATTCCTATCCAAAACAGTTTGAGTGTAACCATACTACCAAGAGCGGAAAGAAAGTTTTGGTGAGGCCAATCAAGCCAGTCGATGAGGACAATTTGAGGAAATTTTTCCACAATCTGTCAGATCAGAGCATTTATTTACGTTATTTTCGCAGGATGAAGTCCATGCCGCAGAGAATTCTTCAAAAGACGGCCGATATAGATTACTCTCGTGATATGGCCATCGTAGTTTTGAGTCCCCCGGATGCGTATCAACATGACATCGTAGGCATAGCCCAATGGATATCGGATCCTCGAGGCCTTCATATTCCTGAAATTGCTTTTCAAGTCCGTGATGATTGGCAAGGTGAAGGCCTCGGAAAATATTTGTTCCGAAAAATTATGGCTGCTGCCAAGACTATGGGTATCATGAAATTGAAAGCCGATGTTTTGGCAACCAACAAAGCGATGAATGTGACCTTCGAGAAATCTGGCATCCCAATCATGAAAAGTTCTGATTTTGGTAAGTTCTTGCAAGCAGATCGACAATGATTTTTTTGCCCTTTTAACCAAATTTCAATTTTATTTTCTGGATCAACTGATTAAATTCAGGCGTCATCACATACACATTCGACCTTGAAGCAGTTGACCTTTCTACATTGCAAGATTCGTAACATTTTTGTGATTTTGTATTTCGCTCCAGTGCCTGGGGCCCTCTCGAAATCTAACCATGCACAGACTCATACCCGTACATAAAAGACCCAGTTTCTTCTTATTTTCTTGCCTGGCACGACCCTTCGCAGCTTTATTGACCTAAACGTCGGCATGACGACGTTGAAAAAGGTTACATCATAGACTAAGTGGTATGATCGTCAGTGTTGTGCCGATCTGTCATAATCAGGCTCTGGTATTTGAAATCGTTAGTATCTTGTCTTCGACAAGGATTCGACTGTACCTCGAAATTTTCTTCGAGCACCATGTCGTCATTGCCACAACAATTCCTGCAGGAGCTCCGAAATCCAAATGAATTCAAGGCTTTCGTGATCGTTTCGTACTGCAAAGAAGCGTTGGCTTGCGATCCTCTAAGAGGGAGATTCGACGACTGAAGCTGGGCAGAACTCCGATACATATAATACCGAAGATTATGGTGAAAAGAGTCGATATCTTGACGGCATCGACATCCGGTTCCAACGACTGAAGAGTTGGAAGGGTGGCTCGGCGAGACATACAAATTGTGTTGTCGAAAATGCGAAACGCGTGTGAAAGAACAGAACGACTGCCATCTTTGGGGTAAGAGCTTTGGTTGATGTAAATGAACTACCTAGTCAACTGCATATTTTTAACTCATCTAGTCTCCTCTACCAAGTCGTAACTAAATCTTACAAGTCCCTTGAGAAGAAGCAGTACAAAGTATAAATTAGTGAAGGGAAATGAAAACATATTACAGCAAATAGTGCGTGGTACCGAACGACCTTACCCGTAATACACAGACTTTGAACCCAGTCGTACGTTAGGTTGGACGGCCAGACATGTTCATACGTGGAACAGTGCCGCCACAACTTGATTGACTGACACATCGAATCTGCGTCTTTCTTCTAACTACTACCGTACGACTACCGGTAGTAGTAGAGAACGTCGTACTCCGTACGATCTCAAAACAAACCTTCCTGACGATCGCAACACGTCCTTCGTGAACACAAGACCACCATGTCCTCCGATGATTTCACCATGAAGACTTTTGCAGCATTGAAGATGAAAGCGTCTATCCTATTTTTTCAGTCTGTGATTCTCGTGACGCTGGCGGCAGCTTTCTCCACCACTCCAGGAGCGGGAAATGGAATAGGAATAGATAATGTGAAGCCGCGACAGTTTATTGAATTGACCAACCCCTTTGACACTAATCAAAATACCATAATTGATCGACTCCCAGCTTCCTTCATCCGAACATGGCCAACGTGGGTGTTAGAAGAGGACGGAGAACTCGTCAGGATACCCGACGAGGAAACTGAAGATGGTTTTCTCACTCCCTCATCCATCGACGAATTGTGGCAACCAGTCGATTTGAAACGACCTCAAATGAAGCTGGCGCTGGGCTTTCATGTTCGATCGGGCGTCATACGGCACGTCATGCCTGCACTTGATGTGAGCTTTGATGGTTCCCATCGAAATCGAGGTATGTGCAGTGTACCCCGAGCCCACAAGTGGATGGATTTCTCTTCCATGTTCTCCGACGACTGGGAACGTTTCAAAATGAGGCTTTCGTCTCGAAAACAAGGAGAGAGGGAGCAATGGGAGAGTTTATCAACTTCCAAGGAAGATTCGTTGGTAAAGGCAGTAGAAAGGGCGACAATTTGCCTTGCTGAAGCTGCACCTGTTGAAATGGGTGAAGGTTCTCATATTCTTCATGTGATATTGAAGGATGCCGATTCTGTGGAAGCCCCAATGTCGAGTCATGATCTACGAGTGACTTTGATAGCAGAACTTGATGATAATGATGAAGGAAACGAGGCTGGCGTATTACAGGTAGCTGTTGCAGCCACAATGGCGGGAAGTGACTCTCAATATTTACCTGAAGCGTACAAGCCGTTGTACAACGATGAAACACTACGAAATCCTCGTTTTAACGAATTCATGGAGCGAAAACAAGCCACATAGGATCAAAATTAAATTGACTGCAGTAATATTAACTTGCACTTCCCTTTATATCGCATTGTTATCGATTTTTCAAAAAAAAAAACGAACAAAAGGAAGATCTTACCTAGCTTCCTGTCTCAAACGAGCTTGCTTTCGAAGCTCTGCCATTTCAAAAAGAGAAGGGATAGCAGGAACGCAGCCACAAGCACATCGTTCCCCGTGTTTCGTGACAGGAGCGAGACTCCCGTTAACCACACCGCAGTACAAGTCTGCAGATCCTGGAGGGGGTTCTGGCCGAACCGTCTCCGTCTTTTCATTTTGAGTCAGTTCAAGGGAACACCCGATTGCCAAATGATCAGACGGCCAATGGCAGCTGGGCAAGAGATGACCATCCGAAATATCCAGATTATTCAACTCCTCATATGACCGTGGGACATACAATAAATCTGTGACGTTCAGAGCACCCTTCTCATACATGATGTAATCCAAATGGCCGACAAATCCAGACGTGACATTTGTAAATGGCAAGGACTCCACCCCACTATCAGGCGTTGCATAAGCACTTGCCATCTGCTCCAATGGATTGGTCAAGTTTTCATCTTGAAGCCACTTCACAACGTCTAGGTGGTGCATCAAGTGTGCAGAATCGTTCGTTTGATCGGAACCTTCTTTCCTGATTTTTTCTACATCAACAAAACCAAACATACCAAAATCTTCACCAACTGGAACACCTCCTCTTATGCATAGTTCGAGCAATTTGGTCGCTTGACTCTTCACTCGAGATGCGGAGCTGTTTGGTTTTTCGCACCACCAATACCCCTGCTTACAATTGTCGCATTGGTATACCCCGAGGACATCGTTGTGTACCTCTTCTGGCGCTTGATGATTTTGAAATATTTGTTTCTTCTCTTGATCATTCAATACTTCGTCAATGTTTCCATTGCAAACTACACATCTTGATAGCATTTCGTTGGGCTCTAGCTTTACGCCATGAGACAGTAGCAAATGAACGAGCGTTTGCTCCAAGTTTAGCAGACTTTTTGTATCGAGCAAATACGACCCAGGCGGACAGTCTTTTCTTTGTATGACTCTAGTAGAAGTCGTTACAAGTGTACGGCCTTCTTGAACGCATCTATTGAAAATGACCATATTTCCATTCTTGGTTCGTTCTTGTTCTTCTTCCTCCGTTTCCAAGGCAGCATCGAGACCTAAGATTCTCATCCATCGGCAAAATTTGTTGAGGGTGAAATCCAGCATGTACTTCACCGATACAGGTTCTTCTCCATCGTCGGATAGTTGAAGTTGTTCCAAGCTCTTTGCAAGGTCGTTGTCAAGTGCGGGAGGTTCTCCGCCTTGATGGCTTGCAGCTCTCTGAGCGTCGTCGTTCCCTGCCGCCTTGATTTCATGATCGGACAATCGGCTGGCTTTTCTTGACAAGGCGTACCAAGGAGCTACACGCTTGGCGTTGATCTTTCCCTTTGTCAAGTATTGATGAACACTGCTCCGTGGCTGTGAGTTGAAGTCCCCACATAAAAGTACGGGTTCGTTTTTCTTACAAAAGGCTTTGATTTGTTGCGTCACAAAATGTATTTGACACAACTTGACGTATTCATAGGCTGGATTCCAGAACAAATGAGCCACGGCAACGACCACCTGACGCTTCGAATCAAGATGTTCTAGCCGAACGAGCAAGGCTGCATTTTTTCGGACGAAGCTGCACTGCAACCCTTGTAGATTATTGGTGTACATTTTGTGGGTGTTGTTTTTGCTGTCGTGGGGCAAGGAAGAGGATGACCGTTTGAAGATCTTTCGAATCGACTCGTTGGGCGTTTCGACGCGTCCTGATTGCAAAATGGCAAGATCGTCCAAATGTACCGTCTTGTGTTCCAAACAAATCCATTTTTGCTTGTCATAATACAATCCACACGAATCAACTCGCCCCACTCTTCCATCCTTGCACGAATCGGTTTCTACGACGCCGTACCCTGCTTTCGTCATGAGCTTTGCCACGCCCAAGGGAGGATCCACCTCCTGCAATGCCCAAAAGTCTGGCTGTAGCACTTCGGTTAGTTGTTGGAACGTCTTTTGCACGATCAAGGGACGTTTCTTGCGATCAAACACCACACGTTGATATTTGGGAGGCAAATTTTGATGCGATGATCGGTTGCAGTAGGAATCTGCCAATACATTCCAAGATATGATCTTCAAGGTGACGTTCGAGTTGTTGACACCGTCCTCTTCCAACAAATTCTCAACACAGTTTGTTTTTTGATGTTCAATGCTGTTTATGTCATTGTCGTTTTGGTCCTCTGACGAATCAGCCAAGGCTCGATGAAACTCCTGGACGGGGATCCAATCCATACAATCCTCCACCCAGTTGCCTTTTTGACGTTCGGACTGCCTCCGGAGGACCTTTTTCTTTTGCTGTTCCTTGGCGCGCCTTTTTTGCGGTGCAGAGAGTTTGGGTTTCAGTTTCTTCATCTTTCGGTTTTCTTTGAAAAGTAACAACAGTAGTAGTCGGTGCAGACAAGTCCAGTTAACTGTAAATACTCTCGACGACCACGTTTCGTACTGTAGTAGCACGCTTATTATGATGTGTGGGTTGGTGGGCCCTCCCCTATTTATTTTTTCGTTGGTTGTGGAGGGTGATGAGTCGATTACGACAATATGTATGATACGTCGTACTAACTGTAAGTAACTGTAAGTACGAGATGGACTTACGCGCACAAGCACCAACTCTAATCAGAATTCGATGATTTTTGTTTCTTGACTACGACGTGATACGGAACGTGATCTGCAGTACTATCAGTACTAACAGTCACTACCAATACTACTCCCGACTCCCGACTCCCGAGGATCATGTCAGAGAAATGTCGCGCTCTTCCTTCTACTACGGTTTCCGAGGTTTGTAAAGATCTATCATACCATCCATATTATCTTCATCCGATCATGTCACCTTGACGATCGACACAACACAGACAAAGGAACAGAAGCTCCGTTTGAGGTACTAAACCACTCGTATCCCTGTGACTGTGGTCTTTGCCAAATGTTGTATCAACTCGTTGTGACGCCATTACGGAGACATGGGTACAGGGGTGTTGCTCCATCCGCCGCGCCATGGTGGAATCCTCCTTCCGTCGCCCGTACTGGCGGTTATCTTTATTGGTGCAAGATAAAGTCACTTCAAAATCGATTCCTGTCCGGTACGAGGCCGTTTTTGGATTCGCAACAATTCCAACTTCCCCATGATGTGGGTGGAAATCGAAAACTGTTTGGACCTATCCAAAAACGGACGGCGTTCCGGAGATACAACTGTGGGAGCAACAGTGCCATGCCCTTTTTGCCGTTTTGGCCACCAAACAATTTTTCAAAACGGATCAATTACGTCGGTCAATCGAAGATTTGACGCCCCAGCAATACGAAACTTGGGGCTATTATGAAAAGTGGACCGCCGGTATGGTGTCCATGTTGTTAGATGCTGGAGCCATTTCCCGTGACGATCTATGTGAGGCGCTATTTGGAAATGATCATATTACCGATGCTCTGATATCATCACAAGAACCCAAATTTCAGGCGGGAAACAGCGTACGCGTCAAACCATACCAACAAGGGAAAAAGGTAGAGTGGAGGCGTCCGCATATCCGAACTCCTGGATACATTTACGGCGTGAACGGAAAAGTTGTGGAGAGATGCGGACGATTCGGCGATCCATCTTTTCTCGCATTCGGAATCAAAGCACCGCAAGTGTGGCTTTATCGTGTCGAAGTGTCCATGGCCGATCTTTGGCCGGAGCAGTCCTCCAGTAAAGACACGGTTAGTGTAGAAATCTACGAGCACTGGCTCGAGCAGTCCGAATTAGATTCTGGTCACTCCTTCCAAGAGGTGGCGCTATTGAACCATGATGATGATGGGCGGGATTGCGTTCATCACCACCAACATCAACATCAAAGCCATCACTGGGCCGACGATTCGCATACGCACAACCATGAAGATCATTCGCACGACCCAAGACCCATTGTGGAAGAACGGGCTGTTCATCGAGAGGGTCATCCTCGCCCAGGCAAAGAATTGTTCGCAGCATTGTATTCTGTTGTAGTGAATAAGGGTCTCGTCACTCAAGATGAAATCAGGACGATGGTCGAAGGCTTGGACAATGCTGGGAAAAATCTGAATGGAGCATCGTTGATCGTCAAGGCTTGGACCGATGACGTTTTCAGAGAACGGCTGCTTCAAAATCCCGCCACGGCAGCTTTGGATATTGGCATTGAAACGTCCAATGCGAACGCTCCAACAGTCCTGACGGTGGTGGAAAACACGGAGGATGTACACAACATTGTAGTGTGTACTCTATGTAGTTGCTATCCCTCGAGTCTCCTCGGTATCGCCCCTTCGTGGTACAAATCCGCAGAGTACCGATCACGAGCTGTTCGCGAGCCGCGCAGCGTACTACAAGATTTTGGGACAAACATTCCGTCGGAGCAAACTATCCGAGTACACGATTCAACAGCTGACCACCGGTACTTGGTACTTCCCCGACGCCCCAAAGGTACGGAGGGCTGGTCCGAAGAAAAACTACGGGCGATCATCACTAGAGACTGTATGATCGGCGTCACAGTGCCGACAAATAACTACGATCCTGGAATAGCAATGGGATGATTGTCGTTCATTGTCTCATCTTTCATAAATGCGATTAGCAATATCTAATGGGTATGCACCTCAATTTTCGCCATCTTGGCCGTACAGTGTGGGATAGCACCCAACGTAAAAAGCCGTCTACTTATCGTACCTTTTTCTCCGTCCTCTCTATACGTCTGATCCACTTAGTATCGATGATGTTGAGTCGGGTACGGCTGGTAGCCGCCTCTGCCATGACTTCCGGGACGGTTAGAATGCGAAGAGTACGATCCATGACCTTCACTGCTTTGTCCCAAAATGGGGCGTTTTTGTTCATGAACACTTCTCTCCTTTGCCATATCTTCCTTTTCCTTGTTGTGCATCCGTCGGACAAAGGGAAGACTTCGTGTTGCCTTCTCAGCGGTTGGAGGTGCTTGAAAAGAAGACCCAGCCGACACAGTTGGTCTACCGAGCGCCACTCGCTCTAATTCCATCTGAAGCTCACGAATTCGATTGTTCTGTTCTTTGAGTTTGATCTCTTGAAGTTTGTTCTTATCCTGGAGCTCTCGAACTATTTTTTGATATTGCTGCTTCAGTTCATGGTTTTGTTTCTGATATGCAACAGCTTTTCGTTTCCAGGCGTCGCCTTCGCCGATCTTTTGATCCGCCTCGCGAACCAATTGTGTCAGGAACATTTGCGTATTATTCATCAGTGAATCTTGCTCCCTCATGAGATTAGCGCAAACGTCCTGGAAGGACAGAACAAGGGCATCGCTTCGTTGACTTTTGAAGATGGCATCAAGTTTCGCCCTGTCGTCCGCAGCAGCGACAGCTGGCTGGTCTGTCACCACCACATCAAAGAATTCATCTTCTTGTAAATAACGTTTGCAAACGGGGCATCTGGAATCTCGACAAAAGTGTTCTTCGGTGCAAGCTGTGATGTGACAGCGACAACCATGATTCGCCGTTTCATGCGATGGAACACAACATGCATTGTGAGTCGTCGCTGGATGGCGGCACAAGTCGATCCTTATACTTAATATCGTATGTTGCACTTACTATCACAAAAGACGCAGTTGCAAGAGCATACAAATGCGACGGCTTCCAGAGGGAGACGACATTTGTTGCAGTGAAGAGGGAAGCACCCTTTGGCTCTTGACGATTCTTGCGTTTCTTGCAATGACGGCTTCATGCTGCAGTTACTGCCCTGCATTACTGACATAGTAGTGATGGATTGTACTGAAAGTCTACGAGATGTTCTTGCGGCCTGACTAGTATTGGTGGAAGCGTTTCTGTGGTCATGAGCTTGTTGGAGTTATCTCCGAGGACTGCAGCCGATGTGTGCTTGACACGAACATATTCTTTCTTACAGTTAACAGTAAATACTCTCTCTACGATGTATACTTCGTATCCCTCTACTACTCTATTACGTAGTAAGTGTATTATCAATCAAGCCAGATAGAATTTTCGAAAATGAACATTGGATGAATCGGCGCGCGAAAGCACCCCCAGAACTCCAAAACAGCGGCTGTCCGCGTCCAACGCATGTCAACCGATCGAGCCGTTGAGATTACAGTTGTTATTGCTCTATTTACTTTACGGAGTATGAGATACTTCCCATAATAAGCGTTAAGGTGTATGGATTATGTCGTGTACGACTAGTACGTCGTAGTTCTCAACTCTCCTACCTTGCTCTCTGTCACAACATAGCGGCGACGTTAATCTTCGCAGTGTCACTCTCCCGAAACCCACCGTACCAACTGTCAAGTTTGACAATGACATTTACATCTACCGCCAATTCTCCTGGTAGTAGTTCCAACCCACGTCGGAGCGGACTGGATCGTTTGTTTGAAGGAACTACAAGCCCAAGTGCAAAAGCATACAATGATATTTTTGGAAATGAAACCAGTACAGTGGATACGAATCTTGCGACTCTTTGCACTTTTCCGGCGACCACTGGAAGCGAAGAACCGAGCAATGGACTAATCCACAAGGTTCTGTACAAAGGTGACGAGGTTTGGAGGGTCGAACCACAAAAAATGGCCTTGACACTGCTCGAGAATGAAGATAGGGATAGGTTGCATAAAAACTTCACCAGTAATCGTCGTTATGAATCGACCTGTATCATGATCCAAGATGCTCAACAACTGGAATTTTCCGTCGAATCAATTCTTTCCCCGGTTGCCAGCGAAAGGGAAGTCGAGGATGAGATTTCTGCAGCTCCAACATCAGTATGGTGCAACACCTCCAATGGATGTCACGATGCGGTCTTGTCTACAACGCACCCCGAGTTAGGTGTAGTGATTTTCCGTGAATCGCGGAAAATCAGTGTCGAAAGCTTGATTCGTGCCTCTGCGGAAGCTTATCAACGACTTTCTGCAGCAGTGCCGGAACGAGAAGCCCAGGTGATCGAGTATTACGTTCCGAGTGCCCAACATGTGCAGGGAGTGACCGACACCGAGACCAGCGATGCCAGTGAGTACGACGAGATTGACATCGGCCGCGACGAAAAAGCCGGGAACAGGCAGGACTTTGATACGGTTGGTGTCGTCAAAACGTCTGTCTCCATGACCAGCGACAGCAGCAGCGTGTACCTCAATCAAGAAGACGACGAACTTTCGGCGCAGCAACAAGAAATGGTACGAGCCTTTGGTGGCGTAGGTTGCTTTGTCAATGTTGCATAAACTGATAGATTGGCGATGCGAGTGAGTGCAAAAAGAATTCGTAAGACCAACAATGGAACGAAAAATAAACTCTATAGAAGACGACGATCTTCATTTTAAAAATCTCATTACTGTTAACCGCAAGCAGTTGCCGTAAAATATTTTTGATGATCTCCTCTGTTTGTCATTGGAACTGATGTTTCAGCCTCTGTAGCAGCTACGAATCTACTGTTGTCCCATGTTGTTGGCCACTCCTGGAATGCACTCCATTCCTGCTTTTACCGAGAATCGAGCCCTGTACTACTAGTAGTAGGCCTCGACAACAAAGTTATTTCTACCAGTGTCGTGCCGGAGTACCAATTGTGCTACTGAACTATTTGTCTAGATAAGGATTGAAATAAAAAATTCAAATTCCACTACTACTCGGAGTACTACCGGTAGTCTACCGTTAGTGCGGTAGGTACCGGTAGTGCTGGAATACGATACGTAGGTACTATGATACGTAGTAGAACGTGGACGCATGCAAATCACACATCGAACATGCTATTCATGCAATCAATGTTCGAGAAAGAAGTATACTCGTAATCTATTAGACTACCGCAGGCAGTCATCACGAAGGTGGTATTCTGGGATTCTGGGCTACCTCTCCTTGAAAAAGACAATGGTAGTGCGACTACAGCGACGACTAGGAGATGAAGAGGAAGGAAGACGCCTTGTACGGGGCGGCACCAATGGACACGGAAACAAAAAAAAGCCTATAACTGTAAACAATGGATCCAGCAGTGTCTGTGTCTGGAAGGGCGTTACGTTCCTTCTGGTAGTCCTTCTGATACTGATTGTGACAGAAACCATTGAAGTTAAGAAGCCAATGCCCAAAGAGACTAATGGTCAGGCATCCATGGGGGGTATAGTCCAAATGAAGACCACGTTGCCGCCATCGATCAGTGAAGACAGAGACACCGAAACGAATGTACAAATTCCAGCGGAAGCCACCAAGCAACCAGATCCTACCAGTCCACCGAAAGCTCCCGAACCGGAGCCAACTAACCCGCCGACAGAAGAACCCAAACCAGAACCTACCTCCCCGCCGACAGAAGAACCCAATCCCCAGCCCTCATTGTCGCCGACGGAAGCTCCTAAAGTGGAACCGACAATCCCACCAGTTGAGAAACCCAAACAGGAGGAACCACAAAGTGAAGCACAGCCTCAACCGGTTGCCAATCCGGTAGATTTAATATCGGCTAGAACGACCGAACGACACACCTACCAACGTCGAGGACAACCCATGAGCGAGGAAGATAGAAAAGCTATGATTGACAAATGGGGACAGTGGTTACTGGTCGACGACAAAGAAAGGCCAACTACCGACTATTACGATTCCTATCCCAATCGAGATATTCCTCGATCTGCATTTCCTTCCAATGCTTGGCAGATCGACACAAAATACTTGTCAAAATTCTTACCAGAAAGTATCAACCTTGTGGATCGAGCCATTGAAGCAATTCTGACCGAGTACGGAAAGACCGAGGGAACATTCGAAGAGAGAGCCGAAATGTTTGAGCTAGAAATGTATGACAGCTTGGAGAAAGCTGGCAATTATATCATCTCCAAGCCAGAGTGGAGAAAAGATGAGGTTGGAGAACGAGGGGGATGGAGTACCTCCAAAAGCATGGAAGGGTTGAAACGGCGACTGCTTCATGCCGTCATGACTGAAGATACCTTCATTTTTGCTCTCGCAGGCCATAGTGCAGCTGCGGGGCACGGAAACTTGTTTGCTCAATCCTATTCTGTTCAAGTGCAGTGGATTATGGAAGCCATTTTTGCCAGATTGGGCGTCAGGCATCAGGCGAGGAATCTCGCCAATGGAGGATTAGGGACTGTGCAGGTAAATGGGACCACTTTTTTCCCTTCCAAAGTTTTGTTCCGTTTCCGAGAAATCTCATCTCTCTGTAATTCTTTCGCAGCATGGTCTCGCAGCAAACTCGGTATATGGGCCTTCTATTGACTTGCTCATGTGGGATTCAGCCATGACAGAAAAGGATGCGCCAGCCCTAGAAGTACTTGCACGACAAGCTATTTTGGCCGGCAAGAAAGTACCGGCCCTGTGGGGATTCCTCGGTGGCACGGCAAAATACCTGAGCATGAATTTTGATGCAGATGTTGGTGCAGCTGGAAGGGGGACGTTTGGCATTCCACAGGCGGAAACTTTGGAAGAAGTCGAGGCCCTTCCGTGGGCTTCTCGATATTTGAAATGTGGGAGCGACATTAACCAAATCTGCAAAGAGAACAAATACATTGGTCATTGTTGGGATGATGATATTCATCCTGGTTTGGAACCACCGACAAAACAAAAGTCTGTCCCCGGTGGGCAAGCCGGTTGGCATCCTGGAAATCGTAGTCATCAGTTGATAGGACGAATTTTGACATTCACTATTTTGCGGTCGCTTAAAGATGGTTTGAAGGAATGGAACGAAGCCGAGGGCTACGCTATTCCAGATGAAAAGTGGCATGTCACATCATGGTACGACAACATAAGGTACAAAGTTGAGAGCAGCGGTCCTGATGTTGGAAGCTGCAACGAATTGGCAAAACTTGATTTGGACTGGACATGCAAATACCCTGTCAAAGCAAGGACGGAATTCACTCCAAGAGCGTACCCTTCACTATCAAACATTCGAACTTTAATGCCACCAGACATGGCCAAGCTGGTCCCTCAACCAGATGCTCCATTGTATGATCCTCCAGAGAATTTTATCAAAGATCTTCACCCACCCGCCGGAGCTCTAGATCTACTCAACATTGTCGAAGCCGGAGTTGACTTCCGATCGACGTTAAATCCAGATTACTCTGCCGAGCACTACAAGAAACCGACATTCTCTAGCCCAGCCACAATGCCGTTTGGGAAAGGTGTTGGATTGATTTCAAAAGCTGGTGATCAATTTTGCGATGGCACGGCCGACTCGTTTTGCGGTAAAGGTGCACTGGATGACTGTTTACTTGCCGGAACTAATGATTCAAGAAATGGTCTCGTTTTTGATGGCTTCTCCGGCTGGGTAGTATTGAACATTCCAGATTTAAAATTCGGCTACGTTGCATTGAAATTCGAAACATGGCATAAGAGTGGGGAAAACTCACAAACCAGAGACTTCACATCTGAAAACGGAGAAAGCGCCATAAGGCGAGACTTGAAAGGTGACGAGGCTCCAGAATATTGTGATGCTTTCAAATTTGAATATGCGATAGATGGAAAGGTCACGGTTTTGTCTAAGGATGAATTCTTAGAGAAAGTACGTCTGGTCCAACGTGTGGTTGAGACCATTACAATTTTAAAGGATCCGGACTATACAGGGGGGCAGGAAAAAGAGGTTGAGGTTGCATTCCGAATCACTGGTTGCGAGCGAATCAAAACTTTCGTCTTCTCCCATATATACTGGGCATAACTCTACTACGAAGATTGCCTCTTAGAAGTAGGTTTGTTCGAGGTGTATAGATCTAAAGAATACCTCTCTAGCGGGATTATTTGAAAATGTTAAAAACAGGACAATTTTCCGAGTTCTCGTGAGCATAGGCTGGATGCAATCCACCTGGCTCTGCAAAGCATCGACGGCAACAGTCGAAACGAGTTTGGAGCATGGATGAAAGAAGCACTCAGTTCATGTCAAAGAAACTCCACAATGGACTCATCCACGACGACGGACTTCTATGTTTGAGTTCGTACAACTCGTATTGAGTCTTCATCAGAACTTCGATGACCTTGCTGTGTTCCTTGTTCATCGATTCAAGTTCTCCTCGGGCATCAAAAAGGGCAGCCTCGATAGAAGCTAGCATCTCCCGGATTTTAGCAATTTCATCATTCTTTGCCTTGATGATCTCATTGTGCGAAGCCTGAAGGTTTTCATTTGTCTCACGAAGAGTTAAGATTTCTTCATCCTTTTCCGCGAGTTGCATCATGTGCGCTAGCTCATTTCGCATGATCTCAAGATGCGTGAACGTCATTGTCTTATCATTTTCAGTACTAACAGCAATGTCCTTGGTATTCGCTTTAGCCGAAATTTCAATTGTTTGCATCGGATCCTCATCGCCTTCATCGAACAACTCTTGAACTTGATTTTCAATATCGCTCACAGGAGAATGAATAATGTCACCCCCTACCTCGTCTTCCGAAAGGGTAAAGGTTATTGTTGGAGCAATAGTGATTGAAATAGGATCCTCGATGTCTTTCGAGACCTGTTTTCCAGAGCGTTGACTGTCTCGCCGTCGAAAGATGCCATTTGACTTGGAGGTTCGTTTTTTGGCAAGATCTACCGCGGAAGAAGTCTTTCGACCTCTAAGCATCTTAAGAAGCTTTGGCATTGTCAAACTGTGGATTTTTGGATAATTGAATGGGTGTTACAAGCGTCGTCCGTCGATTTTCTACGTAAAAGGTTGGTTTTGTGTCCTGATTTTGGGACAGGATTTCAATAATCTAAAATGTGAGCGATTACTACTTTTAAAGTTTGGCGAAGAATCAATCATCATTTTCACACATGCATTTTCTGGACGCGTTAACGGTTTTTGTCCGTAAACAGAAAAGGGAGCAAGTCAGACTATCAACTTTTTATGCACGGGCCAGGCTCAAGGCTCAACGCTGTCACTTGTCCGACTACCGGGTACTATGACATACCGGTAGACTAGTACGACAAAATAACGCTAAAACTGTAAGGCCAAAACACAATTTACGGTTAGTAATTGATTTTCCTACAGCTATGTACGGTACCTGTACGTAGTACTGCGGTACGACTAGGGGTACCGGTAGTGGTTAACATAAAAGCCTTGTACAGTAATACAATATCAAGTGTGAAATAATTGTTATCCTTGGACACCGTTCTCTTCAATTTCTATGTATTCGATCTCTTCGTAACTTGCTTCCTCATCGAAATAGCTTGTCTGAGATTCATCTTGCTCTTCGATTATCTCCTCCTCGATGAATGATCGACTACTCAATCCCTCCACGAATTCCTCGATGTAAGAACGTGTGCTACCACCCAGGTCTTGAAGTGAGCATTCCAACCCAAGCTCCCCGTTTTCTTCCCAAATCTCCTCCTCCGCAAACCCATGTGAATCGTTGGGCAATCTAGTGGTGTAATCCGAATTACTTTCCTCAACACAATCCTCTTCTGCAATGCTGGCGTCATACGTCCATGGCGTATATGGTGTCCGTTGTTCAGATTTCCACCCGGCGTCCATTTCAATTCCCTTCTTGGTTTCACATTTTATCGCTGAACATTTGATTCCACAACTTGTGGTTTCAAAACTGATGAATTGTTCTCCACCCTCGCTGCTTGATGGTTCTTCGTCAAATCTTTCAGGGGGTTCATCTTCCCGTACTTGCTGCACCCGTTGTTGAAACAATTCTTGCAAACTTGGTTGAGTTGCTCTACTATACGGTACCTCTTCCGCAGTCTCTTCACATATTTCCTTCTTGACATCCTTTTTGTAGTCGTAGTGCTGTTTCAAATATTTGTAGAGCTCTGACAATGGTGTCCGCCTCATTATGGTTTCCACATCCAAGTGCTCTTCCCCCTTGTAAACAATCGGAATGAGTTGTCTGCAAGCTGCTTCTAGGTCGTCCGGCAATGTATCGACCTGAAACCACTTTTCAATAACTTGTTCTTCATAATAAAATATTTCTTCCTCCAACAAGTCGTCGTTGTCGATAATTTCTCCGACGAAATTTTCTTCACCAAAATCGTCCTCCTCGTTCTCTTGGTCCAAAGCTGGTGATTCCGGAATGAATGTCTGTGATCTTGGATCAGCTCTTTTCTTCCGAGCCAAAAATTCCTTTTGAATAGAAAATTTGATGGACGCCAAGTAGTCTTCATCCCCAACCGATTCGTCGTCGCAACTGGAGTTGTCATCCTCAACGATCTCCTCCTCAATTTCCAACACTACACCCGCTATATTGTATTCCGGAATCATTCCCCCTGAAAGTGACATTCTTGTAGCATCTGTGCATTTCCTAGGATGCCTCCAGTTCAACGACGTTGCTATATTTCAGTGTCAAGGTTGTTACAATGCCAACCACGCCGTTTACAGTTAGTGTTTTTCATTATCGCTTCTTTCTTTTCCGGTAATTTTTTGGTCGTAAAATTCCGAACTTCGGCTCGTTCGACCATGACGATGGAATCATTGTTTTTCATTTCGAGTGGTCGTCGCGGTCTGTGCGCGCACGGCAGTATTTTTTATTCATCATGTTCCACCACAGCTAAGACTAGTATGATACGACGTATGCATACGACTTAACTACCTAATCTTCTTCGTAAACTCGTTATTATACTACCGTACTTACTGTTACAGTTACGACGTAGTACCAATCCTCCTGAAGTTATCACCTGCTTACTGTCAGTGTAAAAAAAACAAGCCCATTCTTATCTTATAATTGAATATCCCTGTACTATTACATCAGTTTCATTTTACTTGATCATATGAGCAGCCAAAGCGAAAGAGATCATGTCATCCAGTTTGTCGCAAATACGTTGGCTTTGAGCATCCCCTGACAACCGAGAAATTTCCTTCCAATTGCTCATCAGAGCGTTCCGGTTCAATCCACCCGTGAACTTGTCAAGATGGGCCAGAAAACGCGCCATATCGGCTTGCATGGGTCCGTCCATCTGCAAAAACGCCTTGCCCACGGCAGTTACTGTATACATTGAATCGTTGGACACGATTCCTTGTTCACTGTTCATTGCTTCCACAACGGCTCGTTTGCTTTCGGATCTGGAAAACATGAGTATAGGTGGACCCAGTGTCCTCGGAGAAGACGACAATGAAGCTGCAGAATGTGCCTTGTACCACTCTTGTTTAGAAATGAACTCTAACATTTCTGGTAGAGAAAATTCATTGGCGGCCTTCGCCGCCTCTTCCGATCCAATGTCCTCGGACACCATTGTAAGCATTGATTGGCAGATCGTCTCTAGTTTGCTTTCATATCGACGGATGAATCCAGACAAACGGTCGGCTTCGCGGATCATCGGCTGAAGGATGAGGGACGGTGCTCCATTTGCAACAAGGGGACGGGGCAAAGTTGTTGAGACAACAGCATCTTTTGAATATAAGGGAGCAGTACTGGAGTCTTCCCCACTGGGTGCGGCATCTCCCTTCTCACTTCGTTGAGCTTCTCTTGCCAAACGATTTTCTCGTGCCAGTCTAGTTCGTTCAGCCAAACGGTGTGCCTCCATTTCGCGCTTTGTCTTCTTATCGTAAATTCCATTAGAATCGGCTTCTTTAGAAGTGTACTGATCTTCTGTTGAAGCTACGATCTTCAACTCCTTTCGCGCCTCTAAAATCTGGCGGCGTTTCTCAGCCAATATCTCTCTCCGAGACATTCCCTGCGTCTTTTGGATCTCACTCGACTGGTCGCTCTTGTTTACAGTTACTTCCAAGTCACCAATCAACCGCTCCGAATGCTCGACGGTAGAATCATCGTTCTCCGGTTCAGCGTTTTGTTGGACTGTACTTTCGACCATCTCTACTGGAGCTCGAGCCTGAACCTCCTCGACCAGTCTTTTTCCATTTTTGCACCACCAGTCGAGTCTGCCGGGATCATTGCCGGGGGATGATTGGAAGCATTCTTCTTGTTCCCCAGATGACACATCTACTGCCTCTATCGCCCAATCAAAAGCTGGAGCGTTCCCCCCAGGTAGCAGTGACTTAGTCTCTTTCACTGCATCGACTCGATTTTGCAAAAACTGCCTAGCCTGCACAAATGTTGCTTCGTTTACAGGATCTTCTTCGAAGGTTGTTTGAGAAGATTTCTCTGGCGGAGAAGATCCCTTTTGTGGAATGGCAATTGCTTTCTGGCAATCTTTGGCAGCATTTCGCGTCTTTTCGGAGAGAGACTCACGAGCGGGGCTACGAGGTATACCTTCCTCCGTCGGATTCTCAGTAGGCCACTCTGGTGAAGTAACTGCGAACGAAAGATTATGAGAAACCAATGATTCTGTCAGGATTCTTTTGTCTTCTGTTTTCGAAGGGTCCGTCTGAGCATCTACCAGGCGTTTTCCGTTGACTTTCCACCAAGACATTCTGTCTCGATTTGTTGCATGCCCATGAGAATTGAGCTCTCTTGCCTGAAGGTCTCCAGTTGGCTGCATTTCATTAGTTACGTTCTTCGCAGCGAGTTCTTCTTGCAGATCATGAGATAAGATTTCGTTTTCTTTCGTTGTTGCACTACATTCATTCATTGAGTTCTCTTTGAATGCAACTGCTTCTCGAGCTAACACGCTAGCTAGCCCGACAGCTTGCTTCTTCTTCCGCCTGGGCGTAGAGTCCTCTTGGACCTCTTTAAGGGGACTTTCGGGTGTATCCACCTCACAATCGGAGGATTTTGTTTGGGAACACACGATAATTGTTTCTTCCACATGATCTCTTTCGGAAGGAATATCTAGCTCAGACTGGACATCTGACATGGTATTAATGCTAGATTCCTTTGGACCATGAAGAAAAATGTCATCACTTGGAGAAAGTGACTTGGACAACTGCTCCATTTTCGTCTCCATAGGTGCTGTCGACAGCGGATTATGGAATATCTCTTCGAAGTCTTCAACATTTTTAGGAGGATTAAAAAAGTCGCCCTCCTCAATTGAGTCTCGATCGCCCTTCTCCGGAATATTTTTTGGTTGATTTACCATATATAGCTTGCTTGGAACGCTCCTTGAAAAATCTGACGAATCGTGAATAATTGGGGGCAGACCCTCAAGGGCAGAGAAAGATTTAGCCATTTGCTCATATTTTGCCTTCATGGCAGCGGCCAGAAGGGGCTTGCTGGGCTTCACTGTTTCCTTGTAATCGTCGAATACATCAAGTGACTCCATGGAATCTGCATCTTCCGTGTCTGTAAATCTTGGCTGGTTTAGAAGAACAAGATGATCAGGAACGCTTCTGTGCAAATCTTGGCTTTTTGTTGTCTTGTGACTCCCTAAATCAAGAGCAGACAAAGAAGAATTCATCTGCATTTTTTCCTTGGCCATTAATGCTGCCGCCAACAACGGTTTCTTCGCAGGGGAATCATCGACCTGTTGATCAAAAAGCTCTGTGATCGAGTCTATGCTTTGAAATGATTCGAGACACTTCGGCTGATGCAAGGCAACGAGATGATCTGGGACGTTCTTAATTGATTCCTGCTCATCGATACCGTCTGGTGAAAAATGCTGGAAGTCTTCGAAACGTTCTTGCATTTCTGTAATTGAATCGAAGCCGTTCTCTTTTGATTGTGAGTGGTCTGAATTATCACTTCCATTTGGTATGATTTTTTTGTGCGGAGCCCTCTCATAATCCATCGCAATAGGCTTCGTGGAGTCATCTTCATCCTTGTGCCCGTCCGTTTCCATGGATATCTGTGCCACTTCGACAGGCTTAGATTGATCAGAAGCTTCCCCAGGAATAAATTCGCCAAACGATTTTTCAAATGCTTCCACTTCTGCTGCAAAAGCAGCCTCCTCCTTCATCCACTTTTCTTTAATAGCAAGGGCATTCTTCCTAAGGCGATCTTCCTCGCGACGTTCTCTTTCCATCTGATTTTCCAATTCAAGCTTCAGGTGTTTCAGACCCGAAAGGCGCTTCTCCTTCAGTTTCTCTTTCTCCGAATGGATCCAGGCTTCGTCATCCTTTTTGGTTTCTTCCAATTCCCTCTTGTGCTCCTCGTACTTCATTTTTCCCTGATCCAATTTTCCTTCGATCATCTTTCGCTCCATGTCAAGGCGCTGCTGAATTTCAAGTAGTCTTTTCTCTAAGTTGCGTGAGTCTTCGTCGAGTTGAGTTCTCCTTTTCTGACGGTCAAACTCCATCTTCTCTGCCTGATCCTTAAGTTTGTTCTCTTCCTCCCCCAGCTCTTGTATCTCTTTTTCCATCTCCATTTCTCGCATCTTGAAGTCCATCAATTTAGCTTGCTTCTGTTTTTCTCTCTCGATGTCACTCCTTTTCCCTCGTCCTCCAAAACCGAAGAAGCCTACTTTTTTCTCATCAGGCTCAGGTACTCCCACTTCCTCCTCAGCCTTCTTCCTCTCTTCCTCCAAACTCACACTAGCCGCAGCGATCTCTGATCGCAGCATTGTAAGTTTTTGCGAGTAATGTGCTTCGTCTCCTAGTCTCTCCTTCTCAATCTCTTCTAGCTCTCTGTCGACGCGTTTCTCTTCTTCCTGGCGTTTTAGATCGAGAGATCCAACTTCACTTTCAATGCGATCAAGTTCCGATGATGATGTAGCCTGCAATTCCTGGAGGAACTCCTCGATCTTGCGTTCGTCAGCCAGCCGTTTCTCAGACAGAAGAGCAGCTTCTTCTTCAAGGCGCTCCTCAGCTATTCTTATCTCCTCTTCTAAACGCTTTGTTTCCTCCTCGAGTTTCTGTCGCCCTCTTCTTTTCAAATCTTCCAAGGCCTTGGCTTCATCCGATATTTTTTGCTTGTCGACTCGACGTTTGAATTCAAGAATTTGGGCCATTTCCTTTAAACGGGAATCTTCAGCTTCAGAATCATTAAAATTTCCATACGTGAGCTCTGACGGGACAGAATTTAGCACCCTCTCCTCATTCACGGCAAAAACTAACTCCATCTTTTGAGGTGAGGTCTCACCTGAGCTAGTTTTTTCCATCTCTTCGATCACAACATTCTTCCCCTCAGTACCGACCTTCTTATCTTCGCTTGCGGTAGCTGTAGTCATTGGCTGATCTTTTTTGGCAGCCAAAGACTCCTTACCCTCTCTTGCGGTAGCTGTAGTAATTGGCTGATCCCCTTCTGCAGTGGACGTCTTCCCATCTTCGCTTGAGGTAGCTGGAATCATTGGCTGACTCCCTTCTGTAGTCGACGTCTCCTTGTCTTCTCTTGAGATAGCTGGAGTAATTGGCTGGTCTCCTTCAGCAGTGTCCGTCTTCCTATCTTCGTTTGAGGTGGATGAAGTCAGTGGCCAACCCCCTTCTGCAGTCAACGTCTCCTTGTCTTCGCTCATAGTAGCTGTAGTCACTGACTGCCCCCAATCTGCAGTGGCCGTCGTCCTATCTTTGCTTGAGGAAGCTGGAGCCATTGGTTGATCCCCTTCTGGACTGGACTTCTTGTCTGAAGACGCAGTGAGATTTTTAATAAACTGGGATTCGTTTACGATGTGGGAGGAAACATGTTTCTCGACAGTCGAATGCTGGACAGTGGAAGAAGTGATCTCGATTCCATCCTCATCGCCTTCTTTAGCTTCATTATTAAAATCTTCCATTTTTTCTTGAGGACCAAATTCTGGTTCAATGTCGGATGAATTTTCCTCATCTCGATCAAAGCTTTTCTCTGGTCCTTCATTTTGCTGGACAATGGAAGGAGTGAACTCGTTTCCATCGTCATCGCCTTCTTTAGCTTCATTCTCAAAATCTTCCATCTTTTCTTGCGGACCAAATTCTCGTTTAACGTCAGGTGAATTTTCTTCGTCTTGATCAATGTTTTTCTCTAGTCCTTCGTTACCGTAGTCAGTAGGTAGTGAATTAACGTCAGATGAATTTTCTTCGTCTTGATCAATGTTTTTCTCTGGTCCTTCGTTACCGTAGTCAGAAGGTAGTGAATTAACGTCAGATGAATTTTCTTCGTCTTGATCAATGTTTTTCTCTGATCCTTCGTTACCGTAGTCAGTAGGTCGTGAATTAACGTCAGATGAATTTTCTTCGTCTTGATCAATGTTTTTCTCTGATCCTTCCTTACTGTAGTCAGTAGGTAGTGAATTAACGTCAGATGAATTTTCTTCGTCTTGATCAATGTTTTTCTCTGATCCTTCGTTACCGTAGTCAGTAGGTAGTGAATTATTGTTTGTTTCAGGATCGGTTGTTGACGCGTCGCTTTCGATCAGATTTGGTGATGGTGTATCCACCCCGATGGAAAAGGATATTGGTGGAGAATTATCCACAGGAAGTGCCAGATTCTCCATGTACTCATAATCCAGATCGTCATTTGCCGCTAGGGCGATTGCAACTTCGCGAAGGCTGGATACATATACCAAAGGAAATTCCTCGTCGTCAGAATAAAATTTTTCAGCCTCTTCTGTAAGAGAGTAATCCCCTATAGACTTGGCAACCGAAGGGAAAAAGATCACCTCATCCTTCAACACGTCATAGTACTTCATTGTGTAGCAGATACTCAACGCTGAGTTCAAAGCTTCAAAGGCATGGGGATCGATTTCCTCCCCTAATTCATACTTTTCCGCGCTCTCTACAATTTTACGTAGCTCATCCTTCGCCTGACATTGAAGACGATCTCTCTCAGAGAGATTGCTTGGGCCCATTGATATAGAACCGAATTCTCCCTTTGATTCCTGACTAGGCGCATGGTTTCCTTTCGATTCGGAGGAACGTTCCGAATAGGAGTTCTCGCCTGTGGTTTCTGTCATTTTGGCGTCTTGTTGTTGGTCTTCTCCATAGATCCCGATATCAACATCAAGAGACATGTTGACAATGTAGTCATCTGACTCGTCAACGTCGCTCAGTTGCAAAAACCTCGAGGCACTAGCTCGAAGAGCGGCAATGTGTTCAAGGGAAATTGAACTCTCCGCTGGCCCTTCTTGGTTCTCAAAGAGTGAGTAGTCAACGATCGTCTTCGACACTGAAGGGAAGTATATGAAAGTATCCACTGTCACGTCGAAATACTTCTTCAAATAAGCCACTCTAAAAGCTCTCGACGTCAATATATCTACAACATTCCTCGGCAAAGATTCATTTAAATCTTTCTCTTCTGTGTCTTGAATGATTGACGCCACCTCTGCCTCGATTAATTTCACTCTCTTCTCCGGTTCTGATAATCCCTCCAGGTTCAGAAATAATTCTTCAGCACCTTTTTCCTGTGAGTGGTCAGAATTGCCCTCTGGAGGGGCGTTTTCGACAGAGCTACTGAAACTGTCATTGGGTTCCTTCGTATCGAAACCATCCTCAACCACTAAACCAGCTGAATCTAAAGCCTCGGTACCATCTTCAAATATGTTTTCCTCTTTGAAAACCATATCTTCCTGCAAATCAGTATCTATGTCAAAACCGGCAGCCTTTTCTTGGAAAGCGTCACCAAAGACATTGCTTGAATAGGATTGTGCATCGATCACTCCTTGCATACAGTCGAATGAGCTTCTTTCGTCACTCTGCCCCCCCTTCATGGAATTGTGGGATTTCGATTCATCAACTTCATCAAAATCGTCTGCGAGATTACCAAGAGAGATTGTGATGGAGCCCTCGTCGGGTTCGGGAATGTTTCGTTCGACACCGTCACCTAGATCGACAAAAACAGCGGTTGTTTTCACGTAAACATCATCCGGGTCTACCTCCTCGACATTTCCTCGCAAGTAAGACGCAGCAATAGTGCAAAGAGCATTTGTATATTCCAGGCATATCTCTTCATCTCCATTGGTCAAATGGGTCTCCGCGGCTTCGATTAAAGAATAGTTGTAGACTGCCTTCGCGACAGAAGGAAAGTACACAAATTTTGCCTGTTTCATGTCGAATACCTTCTTGATATGAGCAGCATCCATGGCACCCTTTCGCAAGGCTTCTTTGATATTGGCTTCAATAGGCGCTTCAAGTTCTTGGCTCTCCGCATCAAGAATCAATGTAGCAATCTCGTCTTCAATTAGTGATCGACGCATCTCAAGCTCAATAGACCCTGCCGAATGTTGATCTCCGAGGAGCACTGTGATTGCCTTATTTTGGATGTAATCGTTGCCCTCATCCACTTCGTCAACATCACCATTGAGGTGAGAGGCTGCGACGGTGCAAAGGGCGTTAGCGTACTCGACGGGAAAATCCTCTTTTCCATCCTTGTAAAAAGTTTCAGCAGCATCAATGAGACTATAGTCAAAAACACATTTTGCGACGGAAGGAAAATATATGTGCTCTTTTCTGGTTGCATCAAAGTACTTCTTGGTGAAGGCAACCCTAGTGGATGCTATTTTTAAAGCAACAACGGCTTCTGGTGAGATCAAGTCCTCTAGTTCTTCTTCCTCCGCCCTTTCAATGAGATGGGTAAGATCCTCATCAAGCTTCTTTTTTCTCCATGCAAGTTCAGCAGGATCTGGAAGAATAGCGCGGCTATCACCTTGACTCTTTGCACCGGCTTCGTCAGAGGATTGAGTTGATTCGTCTTGTATCGGGTCTCGGAAAACGGATGAATTGTTCTCTGACTGGCTCGTCTCAGTAACATCTTCTTCATCAAATCTATTTGTCGAGGGACTGCCCTCCCTTCTTACGGATACTTCATCATAGGCCGAACCATCATCGTCAGGGGATGAGTTTCTAGATAAGAATTCGGGATCCATTTTTAAGTTGGTACTTTCGTTGCATTCATCGTTCAAGTTACGAAGACAAAGCACTGCATCTCTAGAGAGGTTAACCACCTCTTGCTCATCAAATTGGCTCAGGTCTAAAAGCTCGTTCTCGGTGAGATCCTCATCAAGCCTTTGTCGCACCGCAAGCTCCAAAAAGTACAACCGGACTTCGTCGATATCTTCCCCATTGTCACATTTATCTAGCATATCATTGTATTCTTTTGTATATGCCTCGAACCTTTGCCCCTGAGACATGTTGCCGTAGCGATTGATATCTATTTCACAGCTTCCCCTTCCGTCTTTTTTATCTATGTCACAGGTGTCGCCGATGACGTTGGATCTTGCACTTGTTTTCGAACCATCTTCATCAATGTCCCGATTCATAAGAAGGTCGCGATCTCCCGTATCGGCATCTAACGTGCTCACAGCAGAACACTTCCGTCTTGATTCGTTATCAGTGTCAAGTTCATCGAATCTTTTCCCTCCTTTAACAGTTACAATTTCATAATGCGTTGGCGCGTGAATGTCATCTTCCGTGGGACTGCAAGTTTGTGTGATCTTTTGGCCCAAACGTTCCTCTTCCAGAGCCTTTCGTAAAGTAGCTTCTTCGGCTGCAAGTCGCAACTCTTCCTCCTTGACACGTTCCAATTGAAGGCGTAGTTCGTCTTCATCTCCAGTCGTGCATTCTGTCTCGGTTGTCACCGGGGCTTCTTCATCAAATAAGGATTTTTCGGACACTTTGCGTGCCACCAAGATAGCATCCAGCTTGGAAGCCGCTGATTGATTTGAACTGACAAAAGCGGTACAAGGCTCGGTCTTAAATGAATCTTGGGGTTCTTCCCCATCCTCTGTCAACATGGATACCAGTTGAAGGGCATTTTCTTCGAGTTGTCCGGTATGGATCATATACCAGTACTGTTGCTTGAGGTATCTATAAAGTTCCTTCGGTGTCGTTCTTCGCAACATCGTATCCGGTGTGTGCTCTTCGTCGTCCTCGTCGTACATAATTTGAATCAATCTTCGACATCCGTACTCGTAGTCGTCGGGATCGTCGGCGTTGCGTTCAAGCCATTTTTCAACCTTACGGTGGCCTTCGCCCTCGGTATTGTCTTCGTCCTCAAAGACCTGGACGACGTTTTGCGTTGCTTTGTCGAAACTGGCGGGAAGCCGATTAGCGTTATCAAAGTCCACGTCATCGTTCCCCACGGCTTCTCCCTTTATTGAGCCCCAAGCGTCGGTCGATTCGAACGGGTCCTGATCGAACGAGTTTTCACTAACTTGTTTGGCTTGTGTTCCATTACCATTCAACTCAGTGCTCGAAAGCGGGTTGTCCCAAATAATATCGTCGCGATTTGGATTTTCGCCCATATTACCGAACGAATTCCAAAGTTCCCCCGCCTCAGAATCATCCTGGTCATAATTTATCTCCAACTCGGGATTCTTCCGGATCAAGTGGTGGTATTGTTGCCGCAAGTTGGCGTACAGAGTTTTCAGATCACATCGGTGAATCATATCATCGGGATCCGAAGTTGGATGCACCACAGCGATCATGTCTCGGCAAGCTTGTTCCATATCTTCTGAATTATCAACGTCAGAACCACAAGACCCTTCGCCGTTGAAACTTCCCAGATCGAAGTCAACGCTGTTGCTTTGCTCGAGCGAGACGTCCTGACTGCGCTGGCTTTGAGATACTATTTGAGACGACTCGTCCTGGGCTCCATTACGAGAGGGTTCTGCAGAGGACAACGCAACATTCGAATCCTCTTCTTCCAGAGATGCCAAGGAATTACTTCGCCTCCCAGTTTGGGCCGGCCGATCAACAAGGCCACGAAAACTCGACTTGATTTTTTGCTGCTGTGAGTCTTCCTCGTCTGCTGCACTCTTTTCCTCTTCATAGTCCTCATCCATCATTTCGTCATCGCAATCGTCGTCTTCAACTTCCTCCCACAGTTCTTCCATCTCTTCAAAGTCCTCGTCTTCAAAGGCAACGTCGTCATCATCCTCTTCCTCCTCTACATAACTGGCATTGCTATTTTCTCCACTGGAAGACCGACGGACGCTTTCATTGTTGTTCGTGTTTTCCCAAACTGTTTGGTCAAACAGTTCTTCGTCGTTGATTTCCTCCTCAAAACTGTCGTCCCCAAAAGGATCATTTGGAAAGCCGTCGTCGTTGCTCATGCTGATCGTGTTCCACAAAAAAACACAAGGGCCGATATCTTAACACTGCTGACTCGAGCAATACTATTTGTAAAGCAAAAAAGGCTTAGACAACAATCAATGTTATTTGTAGTAACAAAAGAAGGTACGTGTCAATAGAGAAGCGATGGAATGTGCTTCAAGACTATCATGATGATTTTATTGACTGTGAATCGATGAATCCTCAGGCCTCAATAAAAAATTCAAACGAATTTGGCGGGATCTCGTCATAAAACGAAGGCAAATACAGCATGACTCTCTGTAATTAACTGTAGTATTTTTTTAACTGTAAATACACCGAAGTAAAAATTATTGGAATACGACTTTACATCATCGTCATCCATCATGCACACAAATGACCAAACGAAATGACTCTATCATAGGTATGATACAGAGGGAGGCACAACCCTTAACTTTATAGGAAAATAAAACGACATACCGCTATTCGTTCTCCGTGAAGGAGTTCCTCCTACGGAGTACGATTAAGAATGCTCTACTACCTACTAGTAGCTACTAGCTAGAGTAGCCATGAATGAACCCAGGAACTGTAAGGGTAGTCTAATCTTGTGCGTTAATCTGCAGTAGGAAAAAAAATTACTGGGCAATCGGCTTCATGCCTGTTTGGAGCTGCCGGGTTGGATGGTCAAAATAGCAACGCCATGAACAATCACAAAAGTCTCCGGTCGTCCACCTTTTTGATTTCCTTTGGGATTTCGACCGGAATGAAACCCATCTCTCAGCTCCTTTCAGAAGAAACAAGGTTCGTCTCCAGCTCCTGTGCTGTCTTGCGATGGGCAAACGAAGTTCTATATGCAGATATGAGATTGCAATAGGACCCTCTTAATCAAAGAAAAGTCCACGACAGTAATTCGAAATAAGCTTTGCTATTAAATGGAATTAGTTTGAAAACTGAAACGTAATTTGACAGAACACCAAAGTCAGTCTAGCACCGATCAATGAGAACGTGAGTCGTCTGATTCGTCCGAGTGAGACCGCGAAGACCGGGACCTGGAACGGCTCCGTGATCTTCGAGATGACTTTCGAGATCTCTTTTTCTCGCGCCGTTCCCGTCGTTCTCGTTTTCTCGCTCGTCTCTCTTCTCGATCTTTATCACGACGTTCGTCCTTCTCTCGACGACGGTCCATTTCCGACTCTAACTCCAAATCCCTGATCAATGCGGTCGGAACTGGCTTGGAATGCAAAAAGTTACAAAACCCACCACGGGAACAGAACGTTTCGTCGTAGTCTCTGCATCGAGCTTCTCGAAAGTCTGTCACCGGCGAAAATTCCACCTCCATCCGCCGTCCATCGTAGAACCGTCCATTCATTACTTGCAAGGCGTCACTGGCATCTTCTTCGTTAAAGAACTTGCAATACACATGCCCAATCATGTGATCCCCCAAATTGTCACACACATGCAGCTCGTCAATTCGACCAAATTTGGAAAGTTCCAGAAACATATCTTCGTAAAAGCACAAAAAGTCTTCCATGGCCTGCTTTTGGTCGATCACTGTCTCACCAGCTGTCGCCGCTTGCTGTAATTCGGCCAAACGCACTGGGTGACGATAAATGTGCTTGATCAATAAGGTGGGAGAAAAGGCCGGACGATGATGCAACCTCGAACATCGATCCGAATGACGGCATGCTCCAATTTTGAAATAAAAGGGACAATTGACTCGGTCTTCTTCCGTCCCGTGGATACGGGCAAGATGTTTCGCCATGCTTGCTGAGGAGGATGATTTTACACAAATCGTTTATGGTAATATAAATGTACGTTCCAGCAGTATGGCTTGGTGTTTCGAAGCAGTAGCTTTGGGGATCAGGGAAGCGATGGATTTGGCCAAAGAAAATGTCACTGCCTGGGGTTGCCGTTGTCATTACCAGCAAGGAGACTGCTGCAATAGTAATAATATAATCTTTTACTTAATTGCGCCAAACGGACTGGGATGGCATTCTGATGCAATCTGTATCATAGAGATATGAGAGTGACAGAGATTGAAGACTCGACGTACAATAACATCATCCACTCGCGTTCTGTGGTACTTTGTGCATTATTGAGCGCATTGAATGGTCAACAACAGTCGTGCGAGTCAAAAGAAATCCATCGAAAAGGCCAGAAACTTCGACTGATTGACGGCAAGACATATGTTGCCGTAGTGTTTACAGTTACTACCGGAGTACCGGTTCGTAGAAACAGTAACTCTGTGTTGAAATAGTTAACAGTTACGAAGTCGTGAAGTGCGATTCAGATTGGCTACCTTGACCCCAAATCTGGTAAATGATGGGCAGATTTCTGATAAGAATCTCTTGTCCATTGACATACTATCAGCCGTGCAGCGTTGTGTTCGCTGAGGAGAATGGAGACGAAGAGGTAGGTCCTCTGCTGCTGTGAGAATCGATTTGAACTTGTTGGTGCACAATCTGGTGAATGATAGTTTTTAGTTGATTATGAACGTCGACCCAAAAAGTGAATTGTAATCAAAGGACCACGCTCTCTTTGAAGCGTGTCGATGTGGGGATTTGAAGGTTGCTAGACTCACTGCTTTTGGAAGCTAAGGAGATATTTTACATTTGAACTAATTCTGGGGATCGCCGCTGAAACCGACCCGAAAAACCGATTTTTCTGACTACAGACGATCTACTGGTCGCACAGTGAGCACTGAAAATTGCTCCAACATTGAGCCATGAAGAGACAGTGCCGCTCCTCAGATGAGCAGCGATGGTGTGTTGTTCCTTTACAGAATTTACGTAAAAACGCGATCGCCTGACATTCAATAATATTAGGTTTAATCATAGAACAAGAAGAAATCCTTGCAGATTTAGACTGTGAGACTCAGATCAATTGATTATGACTTGCGTCGTACAATGCAGTCATCACGTCCCCACAGTAATACCCTCCTATAGACTACTTTCGTTACCGGTTTCTCCTACGAAAGCATCCTTGAGCATTTCCACATATGTCTTTTCGTTGGGAATGAAGTGAAAGATGGAGTCTGCCACGGCAAAGACTACGTATGCTAACAAAATGTAGGTGAAGAAATCACCCGAAGAAGTATTGTCGTCTTGCGGCACAGGATCAAACTGTACATCGATGTCTTTGAATGACGTGGTCTTGGAAGTCTCAGAAGGTGACGAGTCTTGATTCTCGTCTTTCGACATGTGTTGAAAAATCTGACTGTCCATCAGTTTCGGTTCAGCGGCCGGACGGAAATTTGCAAAGCCGACCTGGGGATTCCATTGTGATGTTGGTAGCGTAAATGCAGCTGAGGCGCTGACCAAAATCAGGACAACAAATGGAGTTACTATTCTCTGGTGCATTCTTCGGGGTACAATGCTGAAGGTCGGAGAGGAGACAGGATATACTATGATGGCCTGAAAGTAGCAGCAACGTTGAATGGAATGATGAAATCACTGATGATCTGAACAGGACGTTTTTATACCTGTAGTAAGTACTGACTGTGAGTAGCGGTGGACGGAAAATCCGAAAAACCTCTTTTTATGATACGTACTGTGTATGTGCCGATAGTATGGTAGTAGATTGCTACGGGGGGGGAAATTGAAAGATACCCTCAAGGACCGCCGCTGAAACCGACCTGAAAAACCGATTTTTTCTGACTACAGACGATCTACTGGTCGCACAGTGAGCACTGAAAATTGCTCCAACATTGAGCCATGAAGAGACAGTGCCGCTCCTCAGATGAGCAGCGATGGTGTGTTGTTCCTTTACAGAATTTACGTAAAAACGCGATCGCCTGACATTCAATAATATTAGGTTTAATCATAGAACAAGAAGAAACCCTTGCAGATTTTAGACTGTGAGACTCAGATCAATTGATTATGACTTGCGTCGTACAATATGCAGTCATCAAAAATGGTGGCAAGTCGCGAGAGACGGACGGAATTTTCACTTTAACGTTAAACTGTGAACTTTTTTGATCCCTCCACTACGTACATACGACTTACAGTAAAGGGCAGCTACCGTAGTACTACATAGCTGCCGGCTGCCTGCCGGCAGTAGCTCCTGTAGTACGACAGTACCTAGTGGTGGTAGTCACCAGTGAACAGTGAACTTACAGTTAATTCTGAACTGTCTTTTTGAAATATATGCACAAGTTGCCATCCTCACCCTCAATGTGCTACACTACGGACCAATATCTGTGTGCAACCATCAGAATGACAAGATTGAAGATCACAGAGAGCACAGCAAGGAGATGGCTGCTGGAATTTGCGATGATCAGCAGTGCGTCTTTCGTGCTGCGAACGTCTTCAGTCTGTTGGTACGAAAGTTGGATAGGGAGACGAATCGGTGGTGACAAGGAGCATTCAACGCCAGATGACAAGCCACTGTTTTTGCGTTTGTGCAGCCCAATCGTTCTCATCAATTATTCGATAATGGTGCTGAGTGCAAACAGCATGCATTCGTAGCCGCGGGCAGCAGCATACTACGAATGAAAGAGAACATTCTCAAACTTTTTTCAATCTCAATTTGGGAGTCCACAAACTATTGACATCTGGACAATAGGTGGAAGGAGTCTGTTCCTCGCCTGCAAAGCTTTTTTGCAATCAATTCAAAGAAAAGGTTCCGAATAGCGGGAATACATCCTTGTATGATAGGTACTACCGGTACACCGGTACCCGGTACGTACGTAGTATTACTCCGAGTACAACAACATAATCGTTCCTGTAAATGCCCAAGCTTCCAACTACGGTACGTGTAGTACCTACGGTATGGTGCCGCTACCTCTTATTTTAACTAACGAGCGCCAATCCCTGGGACAATTCATCACAATAGAGTGATAAGTCCGATGGCATCTCCTTAAGTGGAATGAATCGTAACAGGATTCATTCTAGTCGCCAAATCATGTTCTTTTCTCGTTATGTAATAGGTTATTGTTAGTGCGCCGTTGTAGGATGATTGAACTGGCAGATATTCCTTATCGTTCCCATAAGAATCTACTTTATTTTGAGACACATCCCGAGTGCTCGCATTGACTGTGAGTACGCACGCAATTAGGAGAACACTTTCTCTGTTTTGTGTGGACGGACACAAAGCCGAAGTCTCGTTGCAAGCTCCCAAACCGGATGTTTTGTGAATACGACAGTAATAATATTTTCGACACAACCATTCTCTCCGAGTAAATAAACCCTGCCTTCTCCTTTTTGTAGCCGGTGTAGTGCGACGTAGCTATTGTACGTCGTAGTACCTCCCGGTAGTCCAGCTACCAGCTAGCTAACTAATAGTGTAACACTTTATTTACTCGTACTACGTACAGCTATACCCGCGGATTTTCATTCGACGCAAAAACAGGACTTTTTATCTACGGCAATCAGCCAACTTGAGGAACAAGCCTTTCTTCTTTCTTTGCTTCCCCACACATTCATCCTCAACAATAAGAAGACGTCGTACAGGTAAGAAAGAGTTCACGTGAACGACTACTGTAGATTGACAACCCGAAGATTAGATTCTGACAAGACATACAGTGAGTGACTGTTTTTTTTCAAAACCTAAGTTAGAAATGACATCTTCGATGGATGCCTCGGATCATGATGTCGCGGCAGGGGATACATTCCCTGTGAAACTCATGAAATTACTTCATGCGGCGGAACAAACTGGCAAGACAGATATCATTTCTTGGTTGGGAGACGGGACCAAATTCAAAGTTCACGATAAGAACAGGTTCTCCTCCGAGATCATGCCTCACTACTTTGCATCTTCCACGTACAAAAGTTTTCAACGAAGCAAAAATTTGTGGGGCTTTCAGACAGTGTCCAAAGGTGTACACAAGGGAGAATGCAGCCACCCACTGTTTCTGCGTGGTGATCTAAATTCGTGCCGCAAGATGGTCCGGCGGGTCAAAAGTGATGACGGTGGAGACTTCGATGCTTCGGAACAAGCGTTGGCCGGTGCCACTAGTACTACCACAAGTCACGTTGGCCCTTCTTCTGTTGCTAAGCCGGGTCAGCAGCAGCAGCAACAACAAGCTGGAAATGTCATGAAACTTTCCCTTTTGGATAGTATTTCTAGTTTGAATCCAGATCTTTTGCGCGCGCACCAGCAACAACAACAATTGGCATCTCTCAACCCACTTCTTGGGGCAGCAGGTTTGGGCGGCCAAAATCACAATGCTATGAACAATCACACAAATGCGCTTCTTTCTTCCCTTGCCCCGCTTGGTAATGGCAATGGGAATCACAACCTTCTCTCTCTTCTTCAACAGAAGATGCAAGCTCCAGCCCCAGCTCCTGTACATTCAATATCTACCTTGCAACAGTTGCTCCAGCTGGCGCAACAGCCACCACCTCAACAACCACCGCCATCCACCTTGAATCAGCAAATCATGGCTTTGCTTGCTCTACAACAGCAACAAAACCAAGCTTCGAGCTCTGGTCTGCCTGATATGTCAATACTGTCTGCCACTACGGCAACCGCAAAACGTCCGCCAGCAGCCTCTACAGCAGTTCTTGCTCCGTCCTCTTCTCCACCTCTTTCTGCCATTGATTCCTCTGACAAGAACAGCAAGAGCAAGTCCAAAGGAAGTGGCAACAAAGCTGCTGCCAAGAGCAAGAGTAACAACGTAACTGGGAAAAACAACGGCCTTAGAGAAATGGCATTGGCTAGAGGTTCCAAGGTAGTTGCCTGTCGTGCTCGAGGAATGGATCTGGATCACAACCAATATGTAAGGAGCTCTGATCTGTGTAATGACATGAAAGGGAAATCGAAGTACAATGATGTGCGCACTTACTTTTTTCTTTGGCCTCGTTTTGTTTCTAAAACCAGACTGCTTTCTTTGAAATACCCAAGAACCCAGAGCACGGAATGGATCTTGTCTGTAGCTATGTAAGTGATCAAACATTTGCTGTACTTAGCAATAGCAGATGCTGTTCAAAGTTCCTCATTGAAACAATATTGTTTTTTTGATTGTTTGTTCGTTCGTTCGTGATCCAGCCGGCATGCCGAAATGGTGGAATCAAATTCCTCTACTGCAAATATTGCGATGATGTGATTGCAAAACGAACATTCAGGGTACAGCATTTGCACGAAGATCTTGTCAAAGAAGAGGCTGGTGGTGAAAAGGAGGACACTGCAAACGACAGTGCAGATATTTCAGACGACTCTAACAAGAGATCTGGGAATATAGGGGATGTGCCACCAAAGAAAAGACACAAGAAAAATGCCAGCAACCATCAAGTTAACATTGGCCCAAATGAAAGTCGAGCAGCCGAGAATGTGCATGAGATTACCAACGAAACATCCGATTCTCAGTCAACTTCATCATCAGAGACTGGCAAAGACGATGCCCAGGGCGGGGAGAAGGTGTCCAATGGAGCCATGAGTGAGAACATGTTGGAGCTAAGATTGCAGTGGGACGGTTTGTTGGATGAGCGACAGAATTTGAATTCAAAGGACGACATTTCCGCTTGGCTGGATAAAGTCGTTGAAACTAGCGAAAGGTTTAAGAAGGCATCTCGTCGATCCAAAAGAAGCTCGAAGGAATCTGAAAAATCATGAATGGAATTCGACGACCTTCGGGCGTTTATAATATTTCCAACACTATTGACTGTGAGTTACAAATTGGTTTCTCTGATGTATGTATAGTATTTCCTCAGCTTTGTGCTGTCGCACCGATGAAAGGAAAGCAATAACAGGGTACGAAATGCTCATTCATAGGAGTTGCGAAAAATTCCGTCGTTTGCTGTCAAATGGTGCAACTATGGTATGGAGCAGCGACACACAAGCCTGTAGCAAAGGATATTACTCACGTAATGGCAGTTAGTATTAACTGGGGACGGATGATCCTGGCACGTCTTTGTTTTCTGTACGTTGCACTAACATGTGGCGATGGTGTCGTCCGAAGAAATGACATCCCTTCATCGGACAAACACCGAATTCCGGTATTCACAAAAAATCGGTAATGTTACCAAGCACCAAGGTGTAGAGTGTAAAACGCAAGTACTTAGATTTGCCATGACCGACTTCCGATTTCCAATGAACGTTCCCAAAAGGACGGCTTTTCCATCATCTCTGATGGAAGGCCACATAAGTTTGGCGAAGAATTTGAGATCTGCATCACCTTTGGACAGCCAGCATGGCATTGATGGCCTATTCCTCGTACAGGTGCGGTTCCCGGTAAACAGCTGGCAGCAATAGATTTGCTTCTCATGGGTATTTTGAAGTTTGGAAGCAAGCATTGATTAGTGGAATAGCCAGCAAAAGGACTACAATACTCTAGCTAGAGGACTTTCGATTCAAATTTTTGATCCGAGCCGCCAATAAATCCTTTATTTTTATTTGCCTCTTTGGTGGTTCGGTTCCAACAAGCTGAGCGTGGATAGGAGATCAGTTCTGCGGTGGAAGAACAACATTATTTCGATTGTTGTGTGGAGCAATGAAATTCAGAAAGCACAGCCGGCTCGAGAATGTGAACAATAAAAATCAAACCGCCAGCATCACGCCCAATATCATTGATGACGATTGCACAACGGTGGCCTGGTTCCGAACGATGGAGGCGGCTGGATATGACAGAATCGATGCAACGGATCTGTTTCGCAGAGAACGTCGACAAGCCTCGATCACAGCCTGTTACTATGTCGTCCGGAGTACGAACCGGTAGTATGTATTTCCTCCTTCCACGGGACCCAAGGAGAAACGACTGGAGCCATTTTAGACGAACGTGGTGGAAGTCTTCTCCTGCTATGATAGTAGCAAGATCCAAAATCCAGTCCCCGAATTCGATGATGGAATTCGATGATGTGCGACGACTTGGTGTATTCCAATATTCGGCTGGATATTTTTTATGGTTGCCGTTTGTCGCGCGAGGCGATCTTACAATAGTCAGATTTTTCGCCATCCGCGAAACGATGCCTTTCTTCCACTAACAGGAAGGTAGTACCAGTAGTTGCTTTACATACTTTGTTCATCATGGGCATCTTTGTCACCACTGATCTCTGTCCGAGCCTATAATATGTTGCACAGCATCAGAAAGACCCTAGATAGCTAGCGAACTCTCTACCATGGCAGCAAAAACGAAATACTCCAGGTCAACCTGGAAAAAGAAGCAACTGCAGCAAAATATGAACACTCCACACCTTGGGAACAAAGCGTGTTCGCTGTGCACTGATCGATCCATCCCGCAAAATCTCAATGCTCATGTCAGTGTTTCGCAAACATGTGCCGATGTACATTTGCAACTTGCGTTGCTTCGGTACGACAATGCCATGTGCTCTGTAGGACAGGAACAATATCAAGAAATTTGTTGTCCCAAAAAAAGATCAGGGCATGTGTTGAAGTCAACGGTGGGTTTTCTTGCCGGACTTTTCATAGTAGGATACCTCATCAAGAGACTCTCATCGAAAAGAAACGATAGCCGTGCGAATCGAGCAATCGAGAGCAATGCCAGCAGCAACAGAGGAAAAGGACTGCCAATGACACACGAAAACAGCAGTTCTAGTAGAAGTGGCAAAAGCAATTCCTCCGGCAGCAGCAGAAGCAAAGGATCTTCTGATCTGGAAATGCCAACAACTGCTTATCATAATATGGACAATGTACCAATGATGATGGCACGATCCACTATCCAAAAATCTCGTAGTCAGTCGAGAAGTCGACCGCAGAGTAGAAGTCGATCTCGTGGTAGAAATGATGTTCGCTCTGCCAGTCGACCACGAGCGCAATCACAAAGTCGTTCTCGAGCCTTGAGAGCATCTCCGAGTCACACCGACAGCAACAAGAGATCCTCAAGCAGGGTGAGATCGAACAGCCGCCAGCGAAGTGTTTCCAGAGGAAAAGGTTCTCAGAATCGATCCCGCAGCCGATCCAAATCAAGGGATCGAAGAAGACATCAACCTCATTCAGCTTCATCGAATAGAGAAGAATTTGAACGCACCTACGAAAACCCCGGGTACGTAAACCCCGGGTACGTAGTGGAATTCAATGTCAATCCTTATCAGCGACACGACGAGGTGGAAGTGTCAAGCAATATTGGTCCCACTCCACCAACCCAGCTGGTGTGACTTTCTGCGCTAAAACGCTAACAAATTTATTTATTACATAGTAGATGTATTTGGCATACGCCTTATCTTTGGAGAAGAAAGATTGTGCGTTTTAACAGTAAATATGAATGGAGGTCGAGCGAAAAGGTATTTTCTCCTGTTTATGACGTGAATCATCCGTGGTTTTTAGTATTGTTGATAGTACCATCGCAACGGCACAATTTGCTAGATTCTTTGTGCCAAGCATGTCCCATAATGATATTGGAGGGCACGGTGGCTACGGGCTTCTCGTTAATCCAGCACATTTATTCAATCTATGGGCTCACGGTTGGAAGGAAGACCATTGCCACTGAATCCAGAAGAAGACTTTATCGAAAACTCGTTCCTCTTCAATCCCTTTTCACAGTCAAAAGTTACATCGGTATCCAATTCCGGCGGTATAGAAGACTCGGCTTCAAGCCACTTCAAAATCGTCGTCCCCGTCGTCCTCTTTCCAAGGAATTTCTTCATCTTCGTGATCATCTCCAACTATGTCGTCTCGCTCCAGCGCTGAAGCTAGCGCTGAAACTCGTGTGGAAATAGCGCCACAAGTAAGCAAACCGTATCTAGATCAGTCGATTGATTGGGTTGTCCATCGGCCAAAATTGTTCTTGGAAGGAAGTGTCAAAAGTCCATTGTGTTATGTTATTATCATAGAGCGAAGGATATCTAGTCGTGTTATCTTTTTCTTGCGCTTCCTACTAGGATGCACCCTTGCTTCAGGGTACGACCATTACTGTCGTAAGCGTTTCCGATCTCCGTATGTTGGATTCACTAATGAGAACGTCGAATTCGCATTATTAGACAAAAAGATGCACCAAAAAATAAGTACATACTACGGAATGCGTGGTGTTGGGATAACGCAAACGGGAGAGTGGAACTATGTGACCTTTTACTACCTACTGCTTGATTTTGAGACTGAAATCAACACAAGAGTATCCTTGGGTGAGCTTGCCCTGACTGATCACATCCACGTGGTCGCATAGGTACTGTGGCATGGTCTTCGTAGTGATTCCTCCACTAGCTTCCACCAAAACTTGTGGGTACTTCTCCTTGAAAATTGCAGCATCCTTGCGTAGTTGCTGCGGTCCAAAATTGTCCAACATAACGATATCTGCACCAGCTGCGGCTGCTTCCAGCGCCTCATCCAAATTTTGGCATTCCACCTCAATCTTTTGCGAAAACCCAGCAGCATTTCGAGCTAATTCGACAGCCTTGGTTATTGAGCCACAAGCCCATATATGATTGTCCTTGAGCATGACCATTTGACTTAAATCGAGCCGGTGAGTTGCCGCTCCACCAACCAACAGACCATACTTTTCGACAACACGAAAACCAGGTGTAGTCTTTCGCGTCCCTGCCACATATCCGTTCCAACCAAGACTCTTGGCTCGCTCTGTAGCTTCCCTTGACAATGTAGCAACTCCTGAACATCTCGATAGTGTATTGAGGGCCGTTCGTTCTGCTCGTAGCAGTTTGTAAACGGGTCCCGTCACGGTAGCCAAGCAAATCTTGCTGCCACTTTCAACCTCAATGTAGCTTCCTTCCTTGGCAACAGCGTTGTCCCATTCTACGGTACATCCCACCAGTTCCAACACACGCTGAAAAAAAGGCTTGCCAGCAAATACACCGGACGACTTCATGAGCAGGTGCGCCTCTTTTTTGTCCTTCCCCACCACCAATCCTCCCACGTCAAAGGAGGGCATGTCGTCCCTCAGCCAGCCATGCAAGATTTGATCTAAATCTTGGGGCAATAAAGCACTGAAATCTGATTCTGACATTTTGTACTTTTTGGGAAACAAAGAAGATTGTAGTCCCAAACAAATAATTAGAGCGTTTTGGGCTGATGTGGCGATGGCCGATGGCGGATGCAGGATGTTCTTGTTTGAATTTTTTCAACCACTCGAACGATGATGAACTTGATGCTTCAGACGCTGCTGAAAATGGGGCACCCAGGCTGTGAAATGAATCTGTCGTCGTTTCGAAGATGTGAGACAAATTTTAAAACAGTCGAGTAGTGATGGTACGAGTCGTTTGTTGATGATGATTCATGTTCATTGTGAGGATTGGATATTCGGTGTTGTTCCCATCTTTCATCCCCATCACCGTCCATTCCGAGGCCTGTGAGGCCTGAGTACATAATATGTAGTAATATTTCATACGACTTATGTACTTCGATCCGGTCTGCCCGCTTCTTCGATTGTCTCTTGTTGTTGTTGTCTGTCCCTCGCTCGTCCATGGAGGAGTCTACCTACCTTTATGAAGTACCGGTACTACGGTACCAGTACGTTTGACTTACAGTTTGTACCACTGTATGTCGGTAGTAGAACATTCCCTCCCTCTACTAGCTAGCTACTAGAGAGAGTTTTTTTTACAGTACATCTTCCAACTACTACCGGCAGTGGTATCATACGGTTCAGAATACCGAAGCATGAAACATGTCCACCTACGGGTATGATAGAAGCTTCGGTAGCGGAGTTTTCCTGTCCCGACACACTGCAACTGATCTCTTTAGCCTTATAGTCTGTGCCACTCAGGGTTCATTGTCCTGTGGCAAGGAGAGTAGCTAGGCAGGCGTGGTAGCCCGCGAACGGTGATAGAAGAAGTGGGTTTGTGGCCAAGTTGAAAATCTTGTAACGAGACCGTACAAAAGGGAAAATGGGCCACCTTCCAGTGCCACAGGACCCACTACCAGAGCATATTGAGCCGATAATACACGAAGCCGTTTCAAACCCACAAATATGGGTCGTCCCACAAGGATCGGCACGAGCAACTCCTGTATTTCGTCAAGTCTTCTTGTGTCGAAGGAACCAATCGACGCAAGCCTACCAGATTATTCAACCACCCGCATTTCAGCCAGTCGAGCTGAGTCATGGTGGACCCATTTGGGGATATTTGTTCATGGGAGTGCTGATACCAAGACGGCATGACCTCATTTATGAAGAGCCGATCGATGATGCCTATGCGCAGCGAGTAGCAATCAAACGGCTCGACTTGCGGGTTGTAGCCTTGGAATTGCAAAACGGATCCAAAGAAGATCCATTCAAGGAAATTTATCGCATGCAAACAATTGGTGACAATCATCATGTTTTAGGGATAATCGAGGCGCTACAAGACGACAGGTATTTGTACATCATTACCCCGTGGTGTGAAGGTGGAAGTTTGTTAACCCACATCCCACTCCAACCAGGAGATTTGACAATTGACCAGCAAGCCAGAATCCTGTTTGAGCAAATTCTGGAAAATTTGCACTATCTAAATAGGGTCAAGGGCATTTGTCACAGAGACATCAAACCCGGGAATTTCCTTGTCAGTGGAGAGGGCAGGGTCCTCTTAAGCGACTTGGCAATGAGCTTTCAAATGCCACCTGGTGGTCTCGTCAACCATATCGGACAGTTTGGCACTCCTCCCTATATGGTACGTGTGTTTCATTAAATAATACATTAGACAGGATAAGCGACCATCGTTTGAATAAGGCTTGTTTCTAATTCTGTTGGCTTCTTGTCTCTTCTGGACAGCTCCCTGAGATTGCAATGAGGAGTCCGTTCGATGGGAGCAAGTGCGATCTGTGGGCTTCCATCGTGTCATTGTACAATTTGGTCACGGGGCTACCTTTTCTATATCGCATTCCCCATCCTGACGACATTTTATTCCGATATTGCATCATGGCGAAAGGATTGTCTAGAGATATGCATAACGAGTTGGTGCAAGAGATCATTGCGGAAGCCAACCCAGAAGATTTGATGTCATTGAACACAGTGGCGCAGAGAATCAGCTTTATGAGTATGGATCTCTTGGAATTATTTGAAAATGCGCTAGCCCTGGATCCGGATGATCGATGGACAATCGAAAAGGTGGCTGCTTGTCGCTGGATGCAATTGGAACGGTGACATAAGGTCATGGATGAAGTTTGCCACTTTTGGAGAACTTCATTATAATATTTCGGATCTGGTATCTGCAGTATCTGCAAAGATCTAAAGCAGGTGAAATCTTTGATGTTAAAGGTCCGCACAAATGCAATTTACGGTTGTTACGGTTGTTAAGTGTCTGAGGGGACAAATGCTCCCTCACAATAGTGCAAATTCCCTTCCTTTCCTCCTCCTTATTTCATGGGACATGGAAATGATGGGGGCCTCTCCTTTGCAAGACCCAGGTTCTTTCCCTGAAAGTCCACAGTTGTCATAATGCTGGATCTTGAAGCCTCTTCTTGAAATAGCAGCATTGCAATACTTGCAATGAAGGAACCTTACACCAGTGTTGCGACAAGCTGGATAGCTGCAATCCAGCTCACCTCTATGGAGTGTATATTTGCGTATACAAAGTAGGCAGTATGGGTGTAGGGATTTCATTAGAAGATAGCAATACAACGATATGTAAGGGATAAAAATGATAGAATGGCTTAGCAGGAAAGTGAACGCCTGATTTGTCACTGTCGCAAAAAGTCCAGATATTGTGATCCATAGACACTCCTCTTCCTATACAGGGCAAGAATATGGCTCCTTTTGCTGTGGCAGTCTCCTGGACATCCTGTTGGTCTTTGAAACATTGCAACTTGATTTCACCTTGCAGCCTTTCAAGGAAGGGATTTTGTCATCTTGCAGCCTCACAGGCAGAAACTGTAACTGTACGATACAAGTAGTGTTATTCAAATGAAGGGAGCATTGTTGTCAACTGTTTCTTTTAAATCCATGGCTAGTAGCTAGGGATGCAAGATTTTACAAGAAGCATGAGGCAAGCAATGGAATTTATGCTTCTGTCTGCTCTACTGGTGCAACTGGTGTAGGTCAGCTATGAAGAGTATCATAGTTCAGAAGTCGAAGAAAAACAGTTCCTTAACTGTTTTGAAGCTGCGCGATGCTTATGATTTGGACTATGTCATTTATGATTCTTAAGATACTCCTCGGAGTAATCTAAGCCATCAAAAGCACAATGCCTTGCACCAACGATGCATTTAAACATGATCCTACAGCACAGTTTATTTTGCTCCTTCATCGGTTGGGTTGGACAGGAGCTCTTTCAACTCAAGCTTTTCCCAACCTGGCTACATGACAGAGCAGGATCAATCTCTCCAATTGTATGCAAAAAAATCATCAAGTGATCTTTAAGGTTTACACTTCAGTTTCAAATACTCGTCGTAAACTGTTTCCACTTGTTGAAGCCATTTGGTCCGTTTTCTTTTTGCTTCAAAACTGCCAGTGTGACCATGACTCTCTTCCAATAGTCGAGTCCATTCTCGCTTAAGTTCTTTCATACGCAACATTTTTCTGCTACTTCTTTCTTTGGGTTGCTCCTTTGTGCCCCACTCCATGGACTGTGGAGTGTTACCTTCTCTCTCTCCTTTTAGAAAGTTAGAAGAGGAAGCGGATGTTCTGGAATCATCCAAAGGGACAAAGGCTTCCTTCGTCATTGCATACTCTACTTCTTCCCTCCTCCTTTTTACATGGGACAAGGAAATGATGGGGGGCTCTCCTTTGCAAGACCCAGGTTCTTCCCCTGAAAATCCATAGTTGTCATGGGCATGCTTGATCTTGAAGCCTCTTCTTGAAATAGCATCATTGCAATACTTGCAATAAAGGAACCTTACACCAGTGTTGCGACAAGCTGGATAGCTGCAAACTAGATCACCTCCATGGAGCGTGTCATTGTGGATTTCAAAATAGGCAGTCTGGGGTAGGGAATTCATTAGAAGATAGCAATATGAATGACAGAATGGTTTAGTAGGAAAGTGAATGCCTGCTTTGTCACCGTCGCAAAAAGTCCAACTTACATGGATATTGTGATCCATAGGCATTCCTCTTGCTCTACAGGGCAAGAATTTGGCTCCATTTGTTGTGGCAGTCTCCTGGATATCCTGATGGTCTTCAAAAACATTGCTACTTGATGTAGCCTTGCTGCTTTTAAAGGAAGAGACTTTGTCATTTTGGAATACCTCAGCAATGGGGGCAATGACTGGCTTCATTTGGGTTGGGTTTCTCAAGAACGCCAAAGAAATGGTTGTATGGTCTAATCCAGAGGCCCCGCCGGTATATTGGAAGGAGTTAGTGCTGATGTCACCACCTGTGAGAGCTCGAGCGAGAGCGTCACTTGTGGTATTATGATCATTGTTGTTGTTTTTGCTGCTGTTGCTGCTGCTATTATTTTGGTTTCGTGCGCTCAATCCTGCAACGTTTTTGGACTGCTGCTTCTGTTACTCCTCAAGCAACAAAAAGGCTAGAAGTTGCTGGTTGATCAATCCTAAGCTGCTTGAAGGGAGTTGTCGTAATCTTGCGAACATCTGTAGTTGCTGTTGCTGCAGTAGCTGGGGAATCAGCTCTCCCATTGCACGCAGGGCCTGCTGTTGCGTGGGCAGCGAAGCAAGTGCTGTAGTTTCCCCTTGAGGAGCATATCCGAAGTGTTTAGTATTGTTGCTATTACAAGACGACGAGACAAGAGAAGACAAAGCTGTCAAGAGAGTTGCTGCACTGAGATTTCTGGTCGTTACCGTTCCCATGTGGGAGTTGCTGTTGTTGTGCTGAGCACAGTCTCCCATGGACAAGGAGCAAGCTCCTGGATTAAGCAAACCAACGCTATGTTGAATCATTCCATTAATAGCGTTCCCAGCCTCGAAGGGCCCTCTCGAGTTATCTGAAATACCACCAGACAACTCCTGCTGCTGTAGTTGAAGGTGTTGCTGTACAAGGGTAGTTTTGCCGTTGGAGACAGCGCTGTTGACGTCTGTTGGAGCTCCCATTGCAACACCACTCCCATTGGCACCGGAATTCCTTGACATTCTCTTGTCCGCAACGATGAAGATGGCAATCTGGTTGGAGCGTAATGAATTGCTTCAGATTAGTATGCCTTTGTAGGTGGGAGTTCACGACATTTTTTTATGATCAATCACAAGAGGAGGATCGGATTCAACATCTCTACCTGAATCGTTTTTGCTCCATGTTTTGTTGAGGAGTACTACGTATCACTACTATCAGTTAAGGCGCATGCCTTTTCGATTTCGAATGCCGGACGACCTGGAACAAGTATGATATCACCAAATTCAAATGCAAGCAAAGAACTCACTTGTTGCTTAGTAAATAACGCACAATATTTGAGGTTATTGTAACGTCTTGCACTGTTTTGTCGTGATTTGGACATTTTCCGGGGTGGTTTCTCGAACAGGAAAGAAATGATGGTACGCTTAATGCAACCATTAATTCTCTCCTGTATCCAGAATACGACTTCAAACACAGAGTTTCTTTAATATCTCTTCAAATAAACTAAGGTGTTGTGGACCCACAAATTCCGTGAAAAATCATGAATCATGCACATCGACGTCCGGCAATTGTTCCATTTCGGCCGTTGCCGACCGATATGCCGACGGGTTGTGCTCCGTCCATGTGTTAACTGTAAATCTATCTAATATCTCCATGGGGGGCAAGGTGAGCAGTTTCATTGGATTGGCAGGCCTTGCTAAAGCTTGCGCAGCATTAGCTCACGTCTGACTATCAAGTAGTACGACGTAAAACGTAAAACTGAAAACAGCTGTGACAACAGCACGACACAATCATAACTTTTGCTGATGACTAATATGGAAACAGTCGTCAATGTGGACAGTGACTTCTATTTTGCTTGCTCATTGTTGATTGCGAATGTCACACATGAGTACACATCGTGTCGAAGACGTGTCGGAAAGTATACCGCAGCAGCGGTAATCACGGCCATCAAGATCGTTGAATTTGGCTTGAGACAATCGACGATGCTCATGGTGAAACAGTGTTTTTTATGCCTTTTCTGTTGAACTTTTTAAAAATCTTGCACAACAATCGAGGTGTCGGCCTCATGTTTTCATGCTAAAATGTACGTTCCCATGCTGTTCTACGTGCTTCATGTGCTATTTCTTTGGCAAACATACCGACTATTCGAGGTTGGAACGTCTCTGATGATATTCGCTTCAACAGACCATCTTGTCAGCGGAATGAAGAACGTTACCGAACTTGTCAAGAATTTTTTATGATTTTGACTTGTTAGATGGTGTCCATACGGCACTAGGAACCACTGCTACCACTGCCATTCACCAGCGAGAGCATATTGCCATAAACAGTTTGGAACTTGGTGCGGCCTTGTTGGCTTTTCTCGTTCCCAGGTGCTAGGAACATTCCTTGGGGATAACTATTGCAAGCTTCAAGATCGAGGGAGTGCCAAAATATTTTGCAGTCAGGATGTTCTGTTGACTCTTGCTGCAAGCTTGCTCGGCCGATAATCTTTCCTATTTGTTTGGTTTGTTGGGGCATGCCTCAGAGCTAGATGCACTTGCACAATAATCACCATCTTTGTTTACTATCGTCAGTCCCTATGGGAATGATGAAAACGAAGTAATGATGAAAAGATTTTCTCCTTCTAGTGTTGCCATTTAGCTTTATTCTGCCCCTCTTTTGTGGGTTAAGTGCGATGGGTTGCACGCATGGATCGGTGTGGCAACCTCTTGGCGTTTTTTGCCGGCGTTAGTTGGACAAGAAGCCTACGGTAGGAGATCACGAGGGAAGCCGAAGAAATGCTTCAAAGGACGACACCAGTCTAAAAGATATCGCTGTTGTCGCGATTGAGTTCGTAATAGTAGATAGATTAAACAGAAACGTACTAGAAGACACCAGCGGAATGGCTATCACCGAAACTTTTCCTCTACTCGCGCCAATAAAATAATTTTATTTTCTATTCTTCCATTTGTGGTTGTTTTCCTGTTTGTCGGCCAGCTCGCATCACTTCGTCTACGAGCAGCAACTGGCTGGCGAGGACAGTCGACAAGTACAGAGATTGTCGTTTCACTCGAACATTGTCCCAAATGCCTTCGTCACTGGGTAATATGGCCTCTCCTGTTTTTGTGTCTAAGCCGACCAACATCTTCGAGGACGAATGCTCTTCCTGCAACTTCAACAATGTTTCTTGGACATCCAAACCCGAATTTTCGGCCAACGTCTTTGGAATGATTAGCAATGCATCACAAAAAGCTTGCACGCCCAACTTAGCCTTGCCTTTGACTGTGGGAAGAACATGCTGTTGCAAATGACACGCAGTCGCGACTTCAAAGGCACCCGCACCTGCTACCACAGCGTTGTCCTCTATAGCGTTCTTCAAAGCTCGTAATCCATCCTTCACGGCATCCTTGGTCTGATTCAGAGAATGTTCATTGGGTCCTTGCAGGAGTAAGGTACAGGACTGAGCTTTTTCACAATCTTCTACGAACGTGAATTTGTCCTCCCCCAAAGTAACTTGTGATACCTTTCCGGCATACCCCAGTTGAGATTCTTCCAAATCTTGCAACGAATGAATGGGTGATCCGCCGCAAGCCAATGTGAGTCGTTCCATGTTACGGCGCTTGGCTCTTCTCAAGCACAAAATACCCTCCTTGGCAAAAATATCCAAGCTCAAAGGATCGACGCCTTTTTGATTAATGATGACAAAGGACTGAGACGAAAAAGAGAACGGAAGAAAAAGAAATACAAGTTCAGTATAGTACGGACACGCACTGTCGTTGGTTGTGTCATGTTTCGTTGATATTTACGTACCTCTCCTTCCTTGCAAACGCTTCTCTTGAAATCAATGATTTGTTTGCACCGCTCGTCCAACCATTTGCGTTCGCTTTCTACTAACTTTTCTCGTTCTTCGGCCGTCGAGTAGAAAAATCCGCTTTGAGTCTCTGTCTTTTCGTATTCCAAACTGGTGTTTAAGGTCATGATTTTGCAATTGTGCAAGACGTCTGGCATGTCTGGATGACGAGCACCATGATCCAACACAATACCGTTGACGAATCGGGACTCGTTGGTAGATCGGGGCATGGGCATGACTTCGATGCGGTTCAAATCGATGGGCTGATCGGGGCCGGTGTAGATACATTGGATGGAACTGACCACAGCCTCACTAAGCACCAAACTGGAATCGTAATCCAATTTCGTGGCCAGGGATGTCAGAGCGATACTTGTCAACAAATCGCGATCTTCAATCATACTTTCTCCGTTGACCTTGTCGGTAAAGGATGTTTTGATTTCATTCAGATATTTGAGCGCCTCTTCTCGTGCCGTTTCCAATCCCTCGACCAGAATACGTGGATGTACACCCTCCGATATTTGACGATCGGCCTGTCGCAGGAGTTCTCCACATAAGAGGACGGTGGACGTCGTGCCGTCTCCCGTGACATCGTCTTGTGCCGTCGCGGTGCGGGCAATGAGAATGGCAGTGGGATGTTGAATTTGCATTTCCTTGAGGAGGACCATCCCATCTTTGGTGAGTTTGAGTTGTCCAGCGCCACCTACCAACAGTTTGAGTGTCCCCCGTGGGCCTAAATTGGATTTAAGAACATTTAGTAGACCGACACCAGCCGCGACATTGACGGCACGGGCTTGTGTTTTGGATACAATTTCAGCATTGGGGTTGATATCGCGGAGTTGAGACATGATTCTGGTTCTGTGTGTGTGAATATGTCACAAACACTGCTTTGCGTTTTCGGCTTTTACGCTATCACGAATGTAGCAACGTCTTCTGGACAAATAATGTTGACAGTGGCACAAGAGGACAAAATATAGAGTGGACAGAGATGCAAGTCAACAAGTTTCGGAACACGAGTTGCTGCAAATCGATAGGGAAAATATTAATGTTTACTGTAAATTTTGTGCGGTGGCTATTTCATATTTATCGAGAGATGCGATCAATTGAGAGGACGGCTATCATCACATATTATCATACGAGGGAAGAAGGTTACCGAAGAGTTCAATGCGGGGGACAATGGTTTCGAACGACGTTCAGACGGATCAATTCGTGACACACAAAAAAGGTCGATCCCGATTTTATTGGTTCATTCGACTCCAAAACAACGCGCCATCCCACAGTCGTCCTATCGCGACTTTTTCCTACGATCAGTCTCTCATCTGTGTGTCCTTCATCCATCCATGATGAATGCATCCACCCATTGTTACATCATCGTCTAAAAAAAGGCTGACTATTTGGTAGTCCAGTGTCCAGTAACCGGAAGTTACAAACGATCAAGTACCATGTCTTCGACGTCGAGAAAGTCCTTGTCTCGACTTATCCGTGAACGGGATCAAAAACGGGAGAGAGTGTTACAGCTGTTTGAAGAAAGAAAGAGGATCAATGACGAAATGTCCAGTCTGAATGCACAGCTGTATCAACTGGATGAGGATATTGAGCGTCTAGAAGAGGAACAGAATAATCAGTTCAATCTCCAATCTTTCGTCAAACAAGAATCAGAGATAGGTGATTCTGAATCAGTGTCGTCTCACCTAACACCAACACATCATCAACAACAACAACAACAACAACAACAAGAGCCTTCTTTGACCATGAACCCAGATGAACTCTTGACCGGACCCGCGACACAAGATGCAGTGGAAGACAATTCAATGTTGGATGATCGAGAACTTTTGACAGATCCACTAACATGGACCCAACCGGAAGTAACGACAGAACAACGGCCATCTTCATCGTCCGGGTCATTGTCGAATGGTCGGGCTCCCCTACGTCCTCTGGATGTTCGACCAGTCGAGCGAAAACAACTCGCCAAGCGAAAGAAGGACACTGATGCTGCTGCTGCTGCTGCTGTGGATAATTTGGACGCATATCTCGTTTCCAACAATAATGACAATGTTGATCATGATTGGGAAGGAGAGGATGAGATGGGGAACTCGTCCTTGGCCGTTGGAGTGGCAACCGCAGCTCCGGCACCGCCACGAAGAGTCACGCTAGTAGGGTCAGCATCGCCATATTTTTCTTCTCCCACCGCCAGAAACGTGCCAAAGTGTCCGTACTCCACCCACGATATCACACAAACACTGCGACAATCATTCAGATTACAATCCTTTCGAGAAAACCAGCTGGAAATCATCCAAACGACACTCTCTGGCAAGGATTGCTTTGTATTGATGAAAACTGGTGGAGGAAAGAGTTTGGTAAGAACCCTGCTGCAAACGGTGTGGTATCATTTTTTGTTGTGGCGTTTATTGTAGCTCATTGACTTTGAATCGATTTTATATGCAGCTCTATCAACTTCCTGCCGTGCTGGAAAGCCCCAAAATTACACTGGTCGTTTCGCCACTCCTTAGCTTGATTCAAGATCAGGAGAACCAAATGAATGATTTTGTTCCTCATTCTTGCGTTAGCTTCACTTCCGGTATGGGAGCCGAGCTACACAATGCCAACTGGAGTCGCGTGCGCGACGTCACAGGAGGAGTCATGATGATTCTTGTGACTCCCGAAAAAGTCTTTAAAAGTAACAAGCTCAAGTCAGAACTCCAAAAGTTGGAGGAACAAAATCGATTGGGAAGATTTGTCATTGATGAATGTCACTGTGCTTGCCAGTGGGGACACGACTTCCGTCCTGACTATGCCAAAATTTCCGTCTTGCGGACACACTTCCCACGGGTACCGATTCTGGCTGTGACGGCCACAGCGTCGGATCAAGTTAGGGAAGACTGCGCCAAGATTTTTCAGCTATCGAACGACTACGCCTATTTTCGCTCAACCGCCAATCGACCCAATTTGAAGTATCAAGTCCGTCCAAAAGAATCGGCCGCAGACGTCATCCAGGATATGGTTGCCTTCATTCGAAAAAATCACCCTCGGTCGGCTGGTATTGTATACACGTATTCTCGAAAGGATGCTGACACGGTGGCAAGAGATCTCTGTAGCGCTGGTATTGTCGCAGAATCCTACCACAGCGAGTAAGTTTGCAACGAATCCTTGATCCAATCCGTATCTCCGTTTGTGCATCTCTCACGGAAACATTGTTCGATTGTCACTTTTGTAATATGTTCCAGCATCGACGCCGTTCAAAAGAGAGATATCCACGAAAGCTGGATGAGGAACGAAACTCAAGTAGTTGTGGCTACCATTGCATTTGGACTGGGTATCAACAAACCGTAAGTTGCATTGTGTGCTTCGTTTTTTTTTCTCCATCATTTTTTCACATTCTTCACTTCGGACCACAGGGATGTCAGGTTTGTGTTACACCACACGCTTAGCAAGACGTTGGAGGCGTACTATCAGGAATCTGGAAGGTAAGGCCCCATATGAGCAGGATTGACCATTGTTACCGATCCAAAATCACTAACATTCAAAATCACTAACATTCGATTTGAAGAGCTGGGCGTGACGGAAAGCCGTCGGATTGCGTGCTGTACTACTCTCCAAAGGATGTACCTAGAATGATCAGAATGATTGATGGTGAATCCAACGCAGACCTTTTTGTGACTATGGTTAAGTATGCACAACAAGTACGTCGTTTGACATTCCAGTCCATGATTTATGGTTTTCTTTCAAGAAAGTTCTAATACTTGCATTCCTCCCCAGTTTGGCGACGACAAAGCATGCCGTGCACTCATCTTGAGAAATATGGGAGAGCCTAATCAAACGCTAGAAGGTTGCCAAGGACTCAGCGACATGGTGGAGAAGAGAGATGTAACATCTCACGCAGCGACCGTCTTGCAACTCCTACAACTCCATCGGAACGAAAACATGACTATGCCCATGCTCGTAAAGTGTTGGCGACAAAATCCGAAACAAGCACCAGAATGGTACGATTTGTTTTGCTGAAGCCGTCAGTGTTGCGATGTAAAATTCACCGTCCATTTCTTTTCCGTTTCTTCAGTGTTCGAAATAACCCACCTGGGAAGGACCTTACTCCAAGTGATTGCGAAAGAATCATAGTTGGGTTGCTTGTCAACAAACTAATTGAGCCAAACTGCCGCTATACGGCATATGAGTAAGTAGATCGAGGTGCAGCGTCTTGGTGGCTTGACAGCCTCGCTCCACTAATACTTTCGATTCTTGTATAGCACTGTTGTTTATTTGAGCTGCACACCAATGGCTGTTTCTTTCATCAAATCCAACAAGGCCCGTATGACCCTGCCACTTCCGAAAAAGATTGCTAAAACTGGCAAAATGTCGTCAAAGAGCTCGGAAGTCAAAGAGACGGAAAACGCGAAGTTGACCAAGAGAAAGCGCAGTTCTAGTACTGCGGGGAAAGAAAAGAAGAAATCACCAAAAAACCGTTCGTCCAAGACACACAAAAGTAGTGTAGACGCGAACATTGAAGTGATAGATTTGCTAGATGAATGCGACAACGATCATCCCGTCGTCATGGATGACGGAAGATCGTTGCCAACACGCAAGGCAAACTCACGAAGGCCCACCGAAACTCCTTTGGGCTATAATAGCGATTCAGAAGATGAATCGGATTCTGAGTTTGAATTTGAGGGTTAGCTTTCTCTATCTAGAGATAGTATAGATACATAGAATAGAACATGACAACGATGTATTCAATTAATCTAAGCTGCGGGTTCGAATGGACTGTTTCTTCGCATCAATTTCTACGATGCTGCACCGTACCCTCCGGCACCAGGTGTCTCAATACGAAGTCGCTCGCCTTTATGCCAGTCTGCGCTACATCGTCCACCCATGTTTACAACAACACCGTTGTTTCGGATTAGCAGATTCCTCCCGCAAGCGCCAGGCTCGCCCCCCTCCATTCCAAAAGGCTGCAAAACGCGGCGCTCGCTTAGAATGCTGACGGTTAATGGACGCAGCGGTTCCAGCTCTCGGATAACGCCATCACCTCCTCTGTGCTTGCCCTTTCCTCCACTACCTTTGCGGATTGAAAATTCCCTCAGCAATACAGGGTAACGGCGTTCCAAAATTTCTGGGTCTGTTATCTGCGTCAACACGGAATAAGAAATACGAACTTCAGCCGAAAATATCCTTGCCAACCATGCACATACAGACGTGATGACTTACCCGAGTATTGGTGCAGTGCGTGTGAATACCAGATCGGCCTTCCCATGTTGGACCAGCACCGGCGCCTCCTGCAATAGTCTCATAATATCCAAACTCCTTGTCGCCAAACGTGAGATTGTTCATACAGCCTTGACTAGCAGCGCAAGCAGAAAAGGCCTTCAGAACAACATCAACGACTCTTTGAGATGTGAGAACATTACCACCCACAACCCCTGCATCAGAAGAAGGATTTAAAAGGGAGTTTTCGGGAATGATAAAGGAAATGGGAGCCAAACAACCTTGGTTCAGGGGGATTGTTTGTGCCACCAATGATCGTAGCGAATAAATAACTGCACTGTATGTGACCGCAGGTGGTGCATTGTGGTTGGCGTACACTTGCGGACCAGTTCCTGTGAAGTCAAAGACTGCACTTCCTGTTTCCGGGTCAATTTCGATCGACAACTTAATTGGGGATCCATCGTCCATATGATCAAGAGCCGACACTTTCGTACCATGCTTTGCAGCAAAATCTTTCAACATATATCTTACTGTTTGCTCAGCATTGTTTTGAATGAATTTCATATACGATTCCACAAAGTGTAAACCGTGCTCATGAACCAACTCTTGCAAGAGACGGATGCCAGAGTTATTCGCCGCAACTTGAGCACGCAAGTCGCTTAAATTGTCACGGAGATTGCGAGTGCCGGAGTTACCAGGAATCTTGCCAGGGGACTTGAGAATTTCTGTGATGCCCTCCTCTTGGAATTTGCCATCTCGGACAAGCTTAAAGGCAATAATCATGGCACCCTCGTCTTCCAATGAGTTTGAGTGTGGGGGCATCGATCCGGGAGCGATTCCCCCGATATCAGCATGGTGGCCCCGACTTGCGACAAAGAAAATGATCTCACCTTTGTAAAAGACCGGTGTTATTACTGTGATGTCTGGGAGGTGGGACCCACCAGCGAGCTGGGGATGATTTGAAACGAGCACATCTCCTTCCTGGATGCCTTCCCTCTGGCCCCAGTATTCAACCTGAAATCGGACAGCATGTGACATTGCACCTAAATGAACAGGAATATGCGGTGCATTTGCTACGAGCCCGCCGTCCTTAGTGAAGAGAGCACAAGAGAAGTCTAGTCGTTCCTTCATGTTTACCGAAATAGAAGTTCGTTGCAATGTTCGTCCCATTTGCTCTGCGATTCCCATAAAGCGGTGCGCGAAGATGGACAGCTGTACAGGATCTTCCTTCACTTCTTCGACAATTCTATCATCGATATGATCTGCGGTCGATTCTTTCTCAATCGAGATTTTCAAATCACCGTTTGCTGTGACATGAGCGTCGCATCCTACCTCCAGCACAACGGTGGAGATGGGTTGGACAATGATGCTGGGACCAGGAATGTTGTGCCCAGGTTTGAGGTCTTCAATTTTGTACACTGGAACTTCTTGCCATCCATTCTCGAAGTAGGCCTTGGTTGTTCCCAGTGAAGCGGTAGGAACGCCGAGAGATTCCGGTGTAGGCGGGATGGTGAGGGTTTGGCCAGGAACAACCGCTCGAACACGATAGTCGTCTATCAGGATTTCCCGATTTTGAAGTACGAATCCGAATTCTCGTTTGTACAAAGCCATGAAATCCTCTTCAAATGTAGAGCCTTGAGATTTTGGGATCATGATCGCATTGTCCGTTCCTTCATACCGCATATTTAAGTATTCCTCGACAACGATTGTGCGTTCATCGTAACCCTGCTTTTTGAGAGCCTCAGTGGCAACTTGTTTCAAGTGTTCTAGTCTCTCCTTTCCACTTGGAGAAATGCCACCGTGATATGTTTCAGCAGTTGGTTCTTGTACCTCATGAACGGCATCTGCCAAAGAAAGACCATAGGCGCTCAGAATACCTCCATAACGATGGACGAAAACCTCCGATATACCGAGTGCCTTTGCCGCGGGAAGGAAAAACAAGTGTGAGATGACAAAAAGTTTTCGTTCCTCCACGAGAAACATCTGATGCCGACACTCACCTTTGCCATGGCACAAGCATGCTGCGGTCCTGCTCCACCAAAACAAGCCAGTATGTGTGTGGTAATGTCGAATCCTTTCATTTGCGTCAAGTTACGGATGGGGCGACACATGGCCTCATTTGCCACCTGCAAGAAACCCCATGCCAACTCATCGGCATTTCTACCAGCGGCCTCCGGCAGTTTTCCCAGCTCCTCAAACGCATGTCGCGCTCCGTCTACATCCAAGGGCTGGTCTTCATTCGGTCCAAAAATTTTGGGGAACTGTTCTGGTAACACGCGTCCCAACACCAAATTCGCATCTGTGACGGCAAGGTATCCATTCTTGCGATAGCAAATAGGTCCCGGATGAGCTCCTGCCGATTCGGGGCCGACCACAAACATTCCTCGTCGGAGAAACAATCGGGAACCTCCACCCGCCGCCACAGTATGAATATCAAGTTGGGGACTATCCAACGAATGATGTGAGTGCATGCATGATACTACAACAGTCATTCCCTATCGAGTTGATGACACAACTTACGCTTGGATGGCCACACCAGCAGTGACAGTTTCAAATACATGTTCGAGATGGCCATCAAATCGAGAAACATCAGTTGATGTCCCACCCATATCAAAACCAATGACCGGAGTCTTGGTTTTTGGGTCAAAGGTAGTCTTGGCATATCCCACGACACCTCCGGCAGGTCCACTCAGAATGGCCTGATGCCCACCAAAATCATCGACTGGCGCCAAACCTCCGTCCGACTTCATGAATTGCAACGGTACTTTGGATAAATGTTCATCAAATCCTTTTTGAAAGTTTGCAAGGTAGGTTGTGATTTTGGGAGTCAAATACGCCGCAGCACAGGTTGTATGACCCCGTGGAACCAACTTGATCATGGGCATCACCTCATGACTAAGGGAAATTTGTTCAAAGCAATTCATACTTTTGGCCAATTCTCCAACCATTTTTTCGTGATCTCCAAAGGTGAAGGCATGCATAAAGGCAACGGCCAAGGCAGTGATACCGGCATCGCGCAACTTTTCAAGTTCTTGTTTGACGGCTTCCATGTCTGGGACTTTCTCAACCAAAACCTTTTCTCCTGTCAGGCCCACTACACTTGGACCAAGTTTGTCAATGAGTTCTTGACTGCAGTACTCTTCCAATAAGACTCGCTCATTCACTTGCACAACTTGTTCGTACAACAAACTGGGCGTTGAACAGGTCAAATCAAAAATGTCTGGACGTGATTGATTCCCAATTTCCAACAAATCAGCAAAGCCTTCCGTTGTCAACAGGGCCATGCGAGCACCATCTCGTTCCAACAGGGCATTGGTTGCGACGGTCGTACCCATGCGGATACTTCCAATCCGTTCCGTAATGACGGGACGGCCTCGGGAATAGTCAAATCCCGATTCCTTGTCGTGTTGTTCCAATAAGCGACGAATGCCTTCGGTGGGAGCGTCAGCATAATGTTGGGGATCTTCACTGAGCAACTTACTAACGACTTCTTTGCCATCGGGCAAACGGCACATGATATCGGTAAAGGTGCCGCCACGGTCAATGGCAAAATGGAACTTGCCGTCTCCGGCAATGGCAGTGGAAGAAGCAGTGGACAATGTCATAATAGTTCTTGATGATGATGCAAGCAAGTTTGTGAGAGTTGTGTGACTGAGCGGTTTGAAAGAAATGCTATCACGACTGGTGATTGGTACTGTGGATCGCAAGGTAGCTATGTAAGGAGAGAGCGACTGGACTGGTCGAAGTTCCAAACGCAATGACAGCAACGAAAAAAGTAGTAGTAGTAGTGTTATTCCAAAACGATTCATGCACACGAACGTATGACGAGAAAAGGTTTGGCGAGAAACGAGAAGAAAGAGGAAGGAGTCAGTCGGCGTTCGGCATGTTGTTGACCATGATGTTTTTTTGGAAATAGCCGACTTTCGAACTTGCTGTCGAGAAATTTTCGTACTGCCGACAAATACGGTAAATAAAAAGTACCGGTAATACTGCTACGGCACGTCGTATGATACGTGGTGTATCATCGATCCCTTGAAAAAGATCGACCGCGGAGCTCGTTAAAACTCTGTAAACCCGAAACTGTAAAACCCCAAAAAAGATACGACCTCGAAGCAGCAAGACTAAAGGAAGTCCCAAAATGGGTCAGTTTACTACTGTTACAGCAAGTCATTCATAAAAAAATATAAAATCGTGAAGTACAAGATTGCTTGGTAAGTGGAACGTCGTCACTACTGCCGAATAGCCGATTTTAGAACCTGCTACGATTACGATGTATTTGGGTGTAGCATGTATATTATTTTATTGCCGACCTCCTTCAAGAGATGCTGGGATGTGGGATGATGCTAGGAGAGGGAGAGAGCAGCAGCAGTAGCAGGAGACTTTCGAATAGTTAATGCAACACCTCATAAAGAATGAAATGAGCTATGCTTGAGAGAATGGTATGCAGCGTTCTTTCATTCTCACCTCTGGATATTAATTATCACGACCGTGCAAGCGTAAATAGCAGTCATTTTTATTGCCGCACATTCATCTTGTGCCGTTTCTTCCGATCGGCAGCTTCTTGTTTGATCGCATCGATCTTGCGTTCTCTTTCACGGACGTGAAAGACTTCCGTGGCCCGGTAATAGGCATTCGGTTTCAGAAATGGTGGAAATGGTCCATCATCTTTGAGGAATTTCTTGTATCCTTTGGAGATGATGGCGCAATTCATCGTGTTCTGGTAGCGATGGTCCGACCACAATCCGCTTCGAGGTTTGTTCGGAAACACACAAGGTTGAATTGGTCCAAGCTTGCCGGTACCAGTCAGATTTTGGCCACCCAAGCTCCATTCCCGATCATCTCCCATATGGTAAGTTAACCCTGCTTTGGATGAATATTCACCATATCCAAGAGACATAAATTTCTGAAGTATAGTTTTGAGCACTCCGGCCCAGGGTGGCTGCCCCAGAAACAAATTACCTAAGTCGATTCCATCCATGAGGTCTTTCCTCATAACAAAGCAGTCCACGCCTGGATGAAAGGTGTAGTTTCTAAGGATTTCCTTCTCGATCAACTCCAAGTCGTTGGATGTCAGTGGACGAGGCATTTTGTCACTCGAGTCACGATATTCACTTGCGACAGTACGTCGATTGATTTGAAAAGCTTCATGAAGTGTTGGTTGTGCCACAATGGCCTTTTCGAGTGTCGTGTAAAACTTTTTTACCACTGCAATATCCGCATTTGTGTATATCATGTACTTGTTTCTTGCGCTGCTCTTATTTTTTCGTCGGGTTGAGTAACGATCCATTTCATCGCCAGCCTTCAGCAAAATGTCATTTATGAATGGATAGTGAATGGGTGGTTGCAAGTCTGGATACTCGGTGTGAGTCGACCGATCCAGAACGATCGTATTTTCTTCTTGACACAGCGGTGGTTGATGTTTTTGCAACACTTCCACATCCATCCAAAGGACGGCACAGTAAATAGTCAAGTTTCGATCTGGGTTTTGCGTTTCATAAAATTGTTTGGCACGCCACATGGACCCCCAAGTAACGTTTTGGGCTTGATCGAGTGGAAAATAAGGATCATCCGGCACGTCTTGCTTCCGCCAAACCACGTACGGAGACCAAACATGTGACAACACCAATTGGTCGGACTGTTTCCATCCGGGCGATTCTAGAGAGATGGGAGGATGGCGCCGTTCCCTGCTTTTTCTCTTCTCTACTTTTTCTTCCAAGTACTGGTCCCATTTCTTCGTTGTTAAAACTCCATAGCTTACATTCCCATTCTCGGAGTAGAATTCGGATTCCTGCCCATTGCCAACAAACGCGTGTGTATCGTCGCGTGAATTGATGCCATGATCAGTGGTGAGACTTTCATCGTAGTTACTACTTTGCGTAGTTTCGTTATTTATTGATGATCCAGCAAGGACAACAGATGTGTCATTCTGCGACGGTGCACGAAGAGAAACGTCCGTGACAGACGCCGAAAAGAGTAACAGCCTTACTCGTCCCCGCTCATCCAGCAGATGGAACAAGCAAACGAAAGTAGTTGTTGCTACGACCAGTAGAAACTTCGGTATTCCTGTTCTTCTTGTCATGGTTGTGAAGATTGCGTGAGAGTTTGAGTTGTCGTGGTCGGGTATTCTACGGTATGGATCGTTCGAGGAATTTTTTTAGGAGTAGGCCATTTGATTTCCAATTCACAGATGGATTGCAATAGAAATGTGAACAATCGTTCTTCCTGTATCGATAAATAATATTACTCCGGATAACTGTCAGTTTAAAACTCCAGCCAAACAATAAAATAACAATGGATCATATTACTTAGAGCTTCAAGCGACTGGCAATCGTTGATTTGGCGAGCAAGACTGGCGAGCACTGACTGTGAGCACGATGAAGTTACAGTTAGTTTCATACGTTGTATTATTATCTTGCTTAGCTATGATAGTGTCGCAAAATGGGAACACCAAGCAAGTCATAAATCGTCGATTCGACGTTCTCATTGCGTAATAAGGTTTCTCCATGCGACCAAAGTTAACGAGCAGAAAAAATGTCTAAGTATGAAAGAATGTTTTATGCCCCAGCAATCCATTAATTAATCTATTTTGCATGCCATCAAAGTCGTACAGAGCACTACATATTTAAAAGGTGTCAAGTGTATTTAATATCTTCAATCTGAACGAACGTAATACTTTTACAGCTAACACAATACCGATAGAACGTGCGCGTCGTAATAAATAAAAAAATTAGGCCTTAATTGTAAGAATAATTCCTGTCCCTGAAACCTAAAATGAAAAGGCAGAGAAGATTATTTTACAGAACCAGATATATTTTATTACAACACTGGTAGTCTCGTCTCTCTAGCTCGTATCATAGTACTGCCGCAGTAGTTCAGTTCAGATATGTCGTAATCGTGTTTTCACTGTGAGACCATTTCACATTCGTAGCACGTTCAACTGGACATTTTGACATTTGATACACAGCCAAGTCAAAGAAAACTTTCTAATGTAAACGACGTTACTACTTCCCTCTAATGTACTCTTCGACACCCCAGCATTTACAAGAAAAGAAATGCCAAAGTTGATTGACTGCGAGATCATCGGTCCTGTACAAGATTGCTCCCTGCTGCTTCCATTTTCTGTAGTCTCCGAGTAGAAATACAACTCCCAACTTCGATTATCCATCGTCATCCCAGTGTCTATCACCCACGATCGACAACAACATCATGGACGAACTTCGAATCAAAGATGCCTCGCCCGATCTTTCCTTCCCTTTGCGTTTGTATCTGATGTTGCGAGATGCGGACGAAGAATTCCCATCTGCAATACAATGGGTGTCATCTTCGAACGGACGAATATTTGAGGTCAAAGACCCTGAAGAATTGGAGAAGAATGTCCTGCCTGTTTACTTCAAAAGCTCTATCAAGTATTCATCCTTCCGGCGACAGTTGCTCGGATACGGCTTTGAATCTATTGGAAAACGGCAATGTAAGTTTTGTTTATTTTTGCTATAAAAGAACGTGGCCCACTTCGACAGTTCCCTCTTGGTCTAAGCCAAATGGATGTTGTGATGTCGTTGATTGACTTGACTCCCTTGTACTACTATTTGCCGGTTTTGTAGACACGCACAAAATCTTCTGTCGACATGATCCGAAGGCCTGCGAACAAGTCGAAAGGATCAAAACTAAGCCCAAGAAGAACAAGGCGGTGAATCGGTTTTTGTTAACTTCTACCGTACAGCCACTCGTCTCACATGAACAAGGAGTTGATCCTGTACTCATCCCTTTGGAACCACTGGGCAAACACCATCATCAGCGCCGGGACTCGGAAGATATCGAGCCGATCGGAGTGTTTAATGACCAGGGAGAAATCGATTCCGACGAGGAGGATTTGTACATGAACGTACTACGTTTGTTTCCTATCTCGTCGAATCCCAATCCTCCAACGAGAATATCCCCTGCAACCCTTGTGCAAGATGACCAACTGGTGAGAAAAGAGCAAAATGCGTCTCCTCAACACAGCCCCCTCAAGGCTCTCTGGTCCAGTTATGCTGCCAGAATGGACAACGAGTTGGAGCCTAGACTAATTCAAGAAATGTTGGCAGCCCCGAATCCATGGTATAGTTTTACTCCATCCATGACACCCGAACAACAAGCGATCGTCGAGCTTTTTTCACCGATCACCCTCCCAGGTGCCTTCTATTACCTTCAAATGAACGAGCTGGCCTTCGCGATTTCAACTTTTGTGATCGTCAGTCACACCTTTTTGTGTTTCTATACCAACTTCTACAATTGGGCTTGGTACAAGAGCGCCGTAGGTCCGCTACAACACATTGGGTGGGACATGCTCTTGAACCATTTGATGAATTCAACGTTTCTCCTATTAGGACCCACCGTTTTTGGGGCCAATTGCATTCCAGTTGCGTTGGGTATTATTCTTGCAAATTCGATCGCACAGGCAATAAACTACAAGTGTCATTTCGAAGCATTCATCTTGAAGCCCGTTCTTCCTACGGGGAACGTGTCAACAGAATTTTCAAAATTCGCCAGAGTATTGCAATACAAGCTTGGCCGGCACGTTCGGAGAGCGATACAGTTCTATTTCTGTGCTTGGCTATTTCTGGCGATCAGTCTCTTTCGTGCGAAAGATGGTTTTACACCAATGTTGGCGGTCTTTGTTTACAATCTCTCCCCGTTCGTATCCGATATGTCGTACTGGCTGGAGTTTTCCAAGCAACTGCTGTTTCTACCAAAACGAAATAGGACATTCCTTTGCGATCGACATTTGAGAATCTTCATCTCCACCGAAGCCAAGTCTTGTCAATAATAGCACCATAAAGAAATATGTGGTATGCAACACTCAATAGTCATCATTATAAATTACACAATTGTACAGCATTTTCAGTCCCCGAAGAAACGTAGCAATTTTTATGTTTTACGACGGCTTTATCGTTACGTCCTGGCGGCAATGGCGTCGAACCATGCCGCTTCGTAGGCTTCCTCCTGTGCGCGAGCTGCAGCTTTTTGGTAAAGACTAGCAGTTATTTCTGTCACGTCCATGCATTCGGTAGGTCTACGCTTGCTGGAGTGGAATTTTTGTACCCCAAAGACAATTCTATAGGCTTGGTCTCTCATTTTGCGACGACGCTCGACCGAGTCGTCCTTCAAATCTACCAGCCCGCGCTTGCTGAATCCCTCTTGATCTTCGTACTCGATTCCACTGTTCATGAGGTCGACAAGTTTCCAACATTCTTCATGGATTTTCCCCATTTCTTGCTTGCTCAAATACAGAGCCTTGAACTCGTCGGGTGTGAGTTCGCGGAAGCTTGGGATGAAAATGATTTGGTTGTTTTGAGGAAAAAACGAAACTCGTTTCCGTTCCTTTTTGCCGAGGCGGAGAGCTGAAGATGGATAAGCTGTACACTTGTAAATTGATGGGATAGATCCCTGTAGCTGGTTGCATTGGAACCGCTGCGTATTTTCTATAGGTATTAACGCTAGATTAGGATTGGCGCAATTTAGCATGTCTCTCTTTGAGCCAAGCCATGAACCGATCATATCCTCATAGTTGGTGCTGGCAGTGGTTGTTCCACACGTGTGGTGATCCGAATGGGGAGGCATGGCAGCGTAGAGTCGATATATGGCTTGGATGGTGGTTTCGGTTGGTTGTAAATGTGGGAGCGATGTTCGGTAGGTTGGGTTATGTTCGAGAGGTCTCTGTTGTATTGCAGTGGAGGCAGAAAGTTGTAAGTAAGAGATGATTCGATCCTGATCGGCGATTTCCGGATGCAAATCAGATTTGTTGTGACTCAAATCAGCGATGGTATGCCACCCGGCTCCAATTTTATCTCTATCTCTAATATGCGCTCCGGATCAGATATCACCATCTTACTACCGGTATACCGGTATAGTAGTACCTACCGGTAGTCGTGCGCATTACACGTACGTTAGTACGGAGTACGTCATACACTTTTTTATGTATTCACAGTCAAAAGTATTATCGTCTGGTGGCGGCTTGCGCGCAATGTAAACCGTCAGGATGCACTTTCCAACTTCCAGTAGCCATATCTTCTTAACTACTGGAATGCCTCTAAAGTACGATGTATCGTTAGATTCCTCATAGAGTTCTCTACTAAGCTGGCACGTCAGTTCTTACACCGAGTTATTTGTTAAAAGTTGATGACGTGTTTTGTAAAAAAGAGGCAAAACTGCATCCTCTGGAAGCAAAAAATTTCGCGCACATCGCCACGATTTCGAATTAGATGAAAAAAGACGCTACGGCATCCACTAGCTAGAGACTCTTTTGGAGGCATTTGACCATGGCGACGCCCACCCCAACTGCCGTGGACAACGTACCACCTTCCGCTGAGTCCGCGGATACCTTCCAGTCCGCGGAACAGCATGAATTGGAGCCCACTGTTGCATATGAAGCCACACCAATCCAAATGCGTCAGCTTTTCCCCAATCCCCATTTACCCATACTTCCTCTCTATTTGCGTCACTTTGTTGACAGTACAACGTCCCCCTCTCCCTCAATGATGTCGAGGAGGAAAATGAGGATGAAGGGATCGATGGTGTGGATGACGATTCAGTGGAGGATGCGTTTGAAGCGAGTGTATTGACGGAGGCTGTACTCCAACTTGATCGCGATCTTGTTGGCAATGAAGATGACGACGTTCAGTTTACAGATGCCAACGCCATCCGTGGTCTTGACCCTGACGCCATTGACCTTGAGGGAAAGATCCCAAAACCTCCTGATGATTGGTCCCCCCCCTGCTCTGAAGGAAGATAAGAATGAACGACCGTTCGAAACAGTCGACAATCCAGGAGGATGGGATCGATACTACTTCGTGCCACGTTTTGACAAGAAGACCGGTCTCTACCAACATCATTCAACACCAACGAAGTGCCGTCCGTGCCCCCCTGACCCAGAAAGGGACGGGCTACGAACTTGTAACGGATGGGTCTTCTACTACCAAGATTGGAAGCTAGTCGACTCTTGGAAGCAGTCGTCGTTTTCTTTCCTGCCGGAGGACGCTCCTGTTCCTGTTTACCGAATTGGTTCGACGCCATCCGACCCATTGCCGTCTAGTAGGAAAGGTTGTCTGAATTACAATCTATTGCGCCAAATGGGCTTGTCAAAGAGCAGACTGAAACGACACGATCCACTCTTCTTTCTGCAACTGCTTCTTCCGATATGTCGACCCGACGCTTCTGACATCGAACAAGATCCACGTCTTCCGTATTATTCGAATATAATGACATGGTCGCAGTCGTACGCCACCAAGCTTGGTCTTGGTGGATCATTTGGACACAAGTTCAAGGAAGTAATGATACCAGAACTCGTTCGTTTCGACGGCGCCTTGATACGAGATGGTCTTCTTGGTGGAGCAACTGATGGAGCAATCTATCGACGCTGGAAGCCTGACGATGCAGGATACGATCAATACATTGGAGCGAGTTTAACACACACGCGCTTTCTACAATTGAAGAGAGTGTGGAAGCTCAACGATAATCAAGAAGCTAAGAAGAGAGGAGAAGAAGGATACGATCCTGCGTAAATACGATTACATCTTCAAAGCAATTATACACAACGTTCGTGCCATCTCGGAACGGGCGTCGTTGGATCTTTGTGGCGACGAAACTACCAGACACAAACCAAACATACACTCATCATGATAATCCATATAACAACTCCTTCCGTTGACAGTCCCTTGGTCGCACTGCACGGGCACGTCGACCAAGGGACTGTCAAAGGAAGGAGTTGTATATGGATTATCATGATGAGTGTATGTTTGGTTTGTGTCGGAGTGATGCAGCATACTTTGGAAGGAAGAAGAATCAGTGGTCTATGGCAACGGATCGCGAAAGGAAATCGAGTATTGACCACTACAGGAGAATGGTATCCGGTGAACCGCCAACAAATCAAGGACAGTGCCACCTCCTAGTGCCGGTAGTCTATCGTCGTTGACACAAACAACAGGGTCAGGAGGAGCATCGGCTACAACAACTTCGACAAGAATAAGTACGGGACGATCTTTGCCAACACGATCTTCAAACGCAGCCTTTTCCTCCGATTAGACGTAGGCAAACAACGTGACAGAAGTATGAACACTGACAAGGCACCAACACTACAGTTGAGTCTCTGTTAATACTAATTTGTAAGAGACGGCTGGAAGCAAAATGTCTACATGATCATTCGGAAGAGGGGACGTCCCGCCAGGGTGTGTACATAAAATCTACACAATTTCCTACTAGTAAGGCCTAAGAAAACCTGCACACTGAGGGTGCACTTTTATTATTTCGAAATAGGATTTAGAATAGTGCATCCTGAGGATGCACGTTGCGCGCAGCCCTGACCAAACGATAGTACACTGAAGCAGACGCAACATCAGCAATCCCAGTGACATCATGGTGTGTTCACAGTCAATGTAATTGATAGCTCTCTCTCTAGAGAGACGTACATGTGCCACTACAGAGATGATACCTTGATAGGAATGTGGCGACGAAAACTTCGTGTCTACTAGCTACCTCCTAGAGTCGAGCAACGGTAGTAGAGTCAAAGGAATGAGATGAAGCTATGATGGCGAACTAACATATGTCACAAGAGCTAGAGGTTACAGATTAGCACAAGGTCTGCAAAATTACAAAATTACTATCAGCTGTCATTGATTCCCCATCCAAGAAGTTGGCTCACCCACCTGGCCCCCAAGGGGGCAGGGCAAATCATGCAACTGCTTTCCATCCAATCAGTACTCTGTTGCCCACCACTCAGAACTGGAAAGGCAAAAAACCTCACGAATGAGGAAAAGTCCAAACCAGTGAGTGTCAGATTTGGCGTGGTCTGCCAAAACTAATGCTGGGAAGGCAGGAATAACCACATCAAATGTATGGTGTGTTGATATCTTCTACCTGTTGCAACCCAATAGGGCGGATTGTACATGTAAAAGAAGCTTTCCATGTCAAGCATCAATAGTATTTCCAATGAGATAGTACCGCCCTTTTGAACTTGACACTCGGCTGAGTTGTGATGCCATTTCTTCCATAGAAATGTCAGTGCTCACCACAACTCTATCTGGAATCATGCATAGGCATTCTTCCTCCTCTCCCTTAGCTCCCTTCTGACAAAATAAGAGACACACCATCTTTCCGATCGAACACTGGTTCTGCACGATGCCATTTATAAAATAGCCGTAATTTGTGTCACTGCTGGGATGATATCTTCCGTTGCACTGATAGATTGTCTGTGGATTCGTAGTTCCCTAGGCTCTGACAAACCTGGGTTAAGCTCCCCTACCATGACAAGGTGATAATGCATTGGTTCCACATTAAGTTCGATCCAGAAGGAACTCATTCTATCATCTCAACTTGTCTCCAACAAGCTGAGGCTCATTCTAACAAGCTCTCTCAAAAATCAGGTTGAAAGCCAACTTGAAGCACTTATACGGACATTAACTACTACATATTAATGTTTCATGTCCATCTTTAATCCCTGCTTCTATGATTTCTCTGTTTTTGCGTATGAAATGAAACACTTTCATCAAAGCCGATCACCACTAATTCAAGGAGCCGATTGTCCCATGCTGGGAGTTCAACATACTCGATACTTGGAAACTTTTCCATTGTGAAAAATAATGCACAACTACTTCATCCGTACACTCCACAAGCTGCGGAGTTTCTGCAAATAGGCATTATTGTATCAAGACAGCAGTATTATTGCTGTCATTACCGTAAAATAAATAATCTTCTATTGACTGTGAGCAATGCTGCAGATTGAAGATGTAGCACTACCGTACTCGAAGTATAATACGTATTAACTGTTTTAGTATATTTATATATATTAATAAGTATGATATAATAATCTAAAATGATATTATAAAACTGTAAATAACTCCCAAAACGGGATGGGACATACGACGTACAGTTGTATGATACAATACACAGTACCCAGAAAGATCCCTCTATCTGTAAAATGTCGTTTTCACTTTTCATCATTTTGTGGAACTCGAAACTCGAACGTAGATACAATACACACAATGAACTCCGAAGAGATACTGCCCACCGACTTCTGGAACTCTCGTCGATAGAATCCCGGTCTCAAGAGTATCATCGGTTCCCAGGGGTGACATTTCTCGCATTTTGCAGTACGTAGTACGTACATGCAGAGTGTCCAGCATCTAGTCTCCGCATCGTATGTCCAATGTCGTCTTCCAAAGTGGCAGCGTCAACTCCAAACGGCGATGGCCGTCGGCGGTCATCCATGTTGTCGACCATGGAACAATCGTTGCACTCTCATTTCATGAGCACGCTTGGACTGTGCAGCAGCATGTTTACAACATTTTTCATTCTCATGAGCGTGTTTCCGTATAGCGGCTACATGGTCTTGCAGCTGATCCCTTCCACCTCGAAAGAAACGGCAGGTGTTTATGCCGGGTTCTTATCGAGCTCCTTCATGGTGGGCAGAGGATGTTCCAGTTACTTTTGGGGACAATTCGCTGATATTTATGGGCGAAAAATTGTTCTGGTTATTGCATTGGTTACATGCTTCATTGGAAGCCTCGTTTTCGGCTTTTCTACATCGTACGCCATGGCTGTGACGGTTCGTGTCCTCATGGGACTTGGCAATGGAAGCTTCATTGCGGCCAGAACAGCTAGTTCGGAGCTTGCCAAGGGCAACAAAACATTGGAGGCCAAAGGGGTTGGTGTGCTCATGTCCATGGTAGGATATGGAATGTTGATCGCTCCAGCCGTTGGGGGGTTCTTAAGTGAACCACTCCAACAACACCCTGACAATGCATGGTTCCAAAAGTACGCAGGTATCTTTGGAAGGTTCCCCTTTCTATTGCCAAACCTTGTGGCATCCATCTTGGCTGCGTTATCCTTGTTCATTGTCTTGCTGTGCGTGGAAGAAACGCTACCACAACCTCAAAGGCGCTCCTGGTTGTTGATTGGAAATGATTTTGTAAGGTGGGTACGAAAATGGTGTTGCATGAATCGAAAACAACGACGGGAGAACCGGAGTCTCTTCAAGCCCGCCACAAGTATATACGTGGACGAAAGTCACGATGGAAAGTTCAACGAGGAATTTGAAAATGAATTTGATTTGCCAAGACGATCGTCGGAATTTGTCGATGCCGAAGAAGGTTGGGACGATGAGTTTGAAGAGGAATGGGAAGAAGCGGAGGAAATTCTGGACAGTTTGGAGTTTGTCGTAGCGGCAACGATGGTTGCTTCTCGCGAAGATCGGAGATCGTTTGTCAAAGCATTACACCATGAGCCAGCAGCACCGATTCTTGAAAACCAAGCAAGATTAGCGTCCACTTCCTCTGGGGAACTGTTCTCCAATGAAAACACTCCGCTGTTCTCAAATCGTCATAAATGGGTTAGTGCAGAAGACGGCAAAAACGATTTAGCGCCAGTACTACAATCACTGCCAGTTCCTAAATATCGTTCAACTTTGAAAAAATCGTCGACAATTACAGATGTCTCTTTTCAGTCGAAAGCTGGCCCAACCGTTCGTGAAGTCATGAGCAAACCAAGAACAAGGGCCTTCTTGATAAGTTCCTGGTTATATTCCTTCGCCAGTGTGGCGCAGAGTGAAGCATTTCCACTATTTGCTATGGCTCACCCCGGACAAGGTCTGGGATTGGGGGAGTCGTCCATCGGTATGGTTGGCACTATATCTGGCTTGATCTACTGCATTGGCCAGTATTTCACATTCTCCATGATGATGAACCGCTTTGGTCTGGTCCGGTCGCTTCGATATGGCGCGTTGTTTGCCAACCTCCCAATCATTGTCATTCCTTTGAGTTTGTACGTACGATCTGGATGGACTCAAATTGTGTTTCTGAGTTTTCTGTCCGGAATTTCTATGATATTCGGAAGCGTGTATCTCGGATGCAACACCATCGGAGCCAATCGAACTGTGGATGCAACTTCCAGAGCCACTATGAATGGTCTTTCCAGCCTAGGCACAAGTATAGGGCGAGGTGCTGGTCCTATCGTAGCAGGATTCGTGGTGACAGGCTGCATGGCATCGGGATTCTTTCCTCCGTATTACGGAGGATGGGTTTTGTACATTATTCTTCTTGCTATGGGGATGCTAGCCTACTGGTCAACGTTGTCTATCTCCGAGACGGAAGATGACAATTGATCCCGCATTGAAGCTAACTTGTACAATCACAAAAGGAATCTTAAGACCAAATGTCGTTGAACGTAAAATTTAGAAGCCAATAGAAACGTAAGATCCCGACCAACGGCTGTCTAAATCTGCCCTCTTCTGCATTCGTTGTAGTTAGAAAGGAAAGAGACAATCGTCTCCGTTGTGATTTCTTCTGCATCACTGACAAAAAAGGTCCCATCATTCGGAATATCCAACAAGATCATGGTCGGAACGTCGCTTATTGGTCCTAACTGACAGGCCTGTCGTATGTTCGAGGACAGCGGTGCATCAGGATCGCAGGCCCAGTAAAACTTGATAAAATCATCGCCATCTCCACGATATTCTTCTGCGGCATCCCTCACAGCATCTTCAATATCCATTTGCTCTTCGTCGTCGCCCCCTTCATGAAAGACGATCAAACACTTATGGGTATTGATGTCATCCGTTGTCTTACAAAGGTCGCCCCATGGCTTTGGGTAGAACGGAAAATCAGTTATGTAGTCACCATTCTCGATGACCGCCCGTACCTCTGTGTTGATCACAGGTCTGTCGCCGAAGTTGTCATCGTCATCGATTGGTTTGGGTCCGAGCATTACAAGTGTCGGATAGGACGTGATTTCTAGTCTCATCTCAAGCGCCTCCCGGGCCTCGGAATCCTCGAACGGAATAGCACAGAAGGACGTTTCGCTTATGAATTTGTTGTAGCTCGCCTCTGACTCGTCTCCACTTACAAACAGCAGCTGCGGTGATTAGGATGTAAGTTAATGAGATCCTTATAAAAAACGACGACTTAAGAACGAACCATCTTGGGTTTGCTGCTTAGCTTAGCTTACCTCAAAATCTTTCCTTTTATTTTTCATGATATTGTATGCCTTGACCAACCAAGGCGTGAATTCTTTTGACAATGCGTCCGAATGGGCCGAAAAATACAGAAGGAGGTACTTATCATCTATGTCCTGCATCGAAAGTGTTGTATTGTTGGCATTGTATCGTTCCGGTAGCAAATCAACAATACGCTGTGGTCTCCAGGGGAAGTTTTTACCGACCGGGTCTTGGGACAGGCAGTTGACTCCATCTTTTGTCAGGACTCGTCCATCTTTGTCGATAACGACCAAGTGTGGCATCCCATGGGCATTGTAGATTGCTGCGAGTTTCGGGAGTGTGGAGATGGCGTATGGGAGACACCACCAAGGCATTTTTTCCGCATAGGCACTGTAGTCATCCTCACTCCGATCCATGGAACAGAATATGATTTCAAAATCCTCCTTGTTATTCTGGAGTTGATAAAAGAGGTGCAATTTGGTTGTGAATTTGGTGCAGGCTGTGCGTTTGCGTTTACGTGTACCATTGTCAGGAGAAACAACACAAAGTGAGCTTCAACTGGGAGGGCAACGTTGTATCACGATTCATCCTCTCGTAAATCTCAATACTTACGTTCCCACCAATGTGCTCCAAAAAATAACATGATCTGATGTTGCATGGAAAACATTATTTGTGTCAGCAAAACAAAAATTCGGAATGATGGTTGGTTCGGGGATGTGGTGGATTTTTTCATCATCAAGAGTTACACACTCACCACTTTGTCGGACAAAATCTCCATGGGATCCGCTGATTCTCCAGTCGATGGCTTCACCAGAAGATCTCCGAACAACGAATAATCAAAATCATCTGCCATATTGAAATTTCAATCGCCTCCCAGCAACAAGGTATATATAATGAGTATGGGAGAGGTGGTGTCTGCTGCTTGCTGCCTTGGATGTAAAATGGAGCCTTCTAAGCTCCACGTAGGACGAAAGATCAGCGTTTCAGCAACCGTATGGAGGACAAAGGTGGTCCTTCTTTGTGATGAGATACAGGTTGGGTTTGTGGAATCAAGTGTGTTACCGGTATCATCTGATCGATCGTTTTGCGCGATAGTGGCATTTGGCATATTTGGTGTCGTTGAAGCTACCGTACTTTCAATTTGGACTGGGTGTACGTCGTCTACGGAGTACCGTATCATATACCGGTAGTTTTGGTTCCGAGACCCACGGCATGACTGCGGTCATTCGTGACTGGAGAAGCCCTTGACTCGCAGTCAACATTGTCAACATTAACAACATCCTATGATACATATTCATACACTCACAGTCAATACCTGAGAGATTCTTTCGTTCATGTTCATCGGCCTTCACATCCCTTTTTCTTGTTTATTTTTTTGCTGCAAAAGTGCATTGATCTACTTTTTTCGACTACGAGTACTCCATTACGAAGATCAAAGCACATTCTGTTGTCACTACGACGTCGCCGACTGCTGCTTTCCATGATTTGGAGAAATCGGATAGCCCTCGTTTCCTATTCTTTTTTGGTGTCGTCGTCGCCGTCGTCGTCATTTTTTCTATCCATTCGTCGTCCGACAGTCACTCTCGCATTCTCCCCTGCCTCACTTTCTATTACTCGAGCATCCTTCTCCTCCCGAACTTGCCCCAACATGAGCAGCATGGATACCGCCGCCGCCACTGAATCTAACACCCCTGTTGCCGATGCAGCTGCCAAGGAAGATCCCTACATCTGGTTGGAAGACGTGGAATCGGAGGAATCCTTGAATTTTGCCAAGGATGCCAATGACAAGTGTTTAAAGGCATTGGGGGATCCTACTAAAGGACCATCTTATGACCGTATTCTCAAAGTGTTGGAGTCACAAGATCGCATTCCTCATGTCGGTTGCCATGGACGTGATGAACAGGATCGACGAGTTCTTTTCAACTTCTGGAAGGACGAAGAACATCCAAAGGGAATTTGGCGAAAGACAACGGAGGAAGAGTACAAAAAGGACAAGCCTCAATGGGAAACCATTTTGGATGTCGACAAACTAGCAGAAGAAGATGGAATATCTTGGGTGTGGAAGGGATCGACGTTGCTCCCACGCAAACGTGATCCAACCAATGGAAAGATTGTGACTAGGGCGCTACTCAGCTTGTCGCGGGGAGGATCGGATGCAGCACATTTGAAGGAATTCGATTTGATTACACAGGAATTTGTGCCAGAAGGAGAAGGATTTAGGCTTCCGGAGGCCAAGACTCGGGCCAGCTACAAGTCTAGGGACGTGTTGTTGGTTGGAAGTGATTTTGGAGCAGGTACATCCAAATGCGACGATTCACTCTCTATGTATCACTATTTCATTCATTTTCAAACGTTTCGTGTCTCACATGGCTTTTCCTTCTTTCTTGTAGGATCGTTGACTGACAGTGGATACCCACGAATCGTCAAAGAGTGGGTCCGTGGAACTTCTGTCGAAGATGCTCCCATTGTGTTTGAAGGAGAGAAGACAGATGTGGCAGTCAATGGATACATTGCCGATGAAAGGAACTGGGGTGGCGATTTGTGGCAAGTGCACTCGCGTTCCATCACATTTTACACCAGCAAATATTGGTTGGCCAAGTTGAAGGAAGAACACTTGCTCAAGCCCGAAGATCGTCCTTCAGATCTTCCCGAGCCAGAGTTCAAGGAAATGGATATTCAGGCTGATGCTGAAATGAATTACTTGGGAAAGCTCCTGTTCATTTCTCTTCGATCTGATTGGACACCCAAGGACGATGGTGTTACGTACAAGCAAGGTTCTTTGATTTACTGTGAGCTGGAAAAATTTTGGAGTGGCGGAAAAAGTGCAGTGGACTACAAGGTCCTCTTTGAGCCTACAAGTAGAACGGCTTATGAGTATTTCACAGCCACCAAAAATTACCTGATCCTTAGCACAATGGATACTGTCAAGTCCAAGCTAGAGTTTTTCAAGCTCTGTGATGATGGCGCCTCGTTGTCCTTGGTCTCCGGCAGTGAAACAGAAGCCAAGATTCGAGATTGTAGTGTCCGACCAATTGATATTCTGGAAGGCGATGAATTCTGGTTTACAACAAATGATTTCACTACTCCCAGTACTCTCTTCTCCGCAGACGCCACAAAGGTGGAGACATCCTCTGGGGTAGAAGATGCATTCATCATTGAGAAGCTCAAGAGTCTGCCGCCACAGTATGATTCTGACGATTTAGTCGTCGAACAACACTTTGCCACGAGCAAAGATGGCACTGAAGTCCCATACTTTATGGTCCGTCACAAAGACTTGAAGCTTAATGGAAAGAATCCCACTTTGTTGTACGGTTACGGAGGGTTTGAAATTAGTTTGGGTCCACATTACATTGCCACAGCTGGGTTGGCATGGCTGGAAAGAGGAGGCGTTTATGTTGAGGCAAATATTCGTGGAGGTGGCGAGTTTGGGCCTGGTTGGCATCAAGCTGCGCTTCAAGCAAAGCGCAACAAGGCCTATGAAGATTTTATCGCCGTTGGAGAACATCTCATTTCGTCCGGTATTTGCACATCGAAGACATTGGCCGCACGAGGTGGCTCGAATGGTGGATTGCTGATGGGCAACATGTATGTAATGAGACCGGATTTGTGGGGTGCCTTGCACTGTGCAGTCCCATTGTTGGACATGAAGCGGTTCCACACTTTGTTGGCAGGTGCGAGCTGGATGGCTGAATATGGAAATCCAGACAAGGACTGGGATGATTTTCTCTACAAGTACTCTCCGTACCATAACATCGACGAAAGCAGAGAATCCTACCCCCCGATGCTAGTCACCACTTCCACCAGAGACGATCGTGTTCATCCGGGACATGCTCGAAAAATGGTCAAAAAGCTATGGGATCTTGGTGCTGGAAAGGATTGGCCGATTTACTACTACGAAAATATCGAAGGTGCGTGGAACTTTGTGGATTTTTTCATAAGAAAATCACAAAATTTGCCTAACATATTTGATCTTATTTTTCCACCAGGTGGCCACGGAGGAGCTGCTGACGCCAAACAAAGTGCCTTTATGACATCTTTAGGTGCGTACTTTTCGACTCGGTCAAGGGTCCCACTTGTTTATCTCTTAGCAGCTCAATTTTGTTCGTTCGACAATCAACAGCCTATGATTTTATGTTCGACACTCTTTCCAAGAATGCGGAAACCATGTCTTAGATGTACGGACGAAGGCATGGTCTTGCTCCATCTGTACGTGGTTGTAATTGGTAACATTTCGACATGGCCTGTGCTGAGTTGTGCATACAGAAATGCTCGGGTGTGTAGGGGACAACTTGCCGGTCCAAAAGCAAACTGATTTGTGCTTGATGAATATAGAAAAATTAGTTTACTCCTCTGTTCCAAGTCGTGTCGCCATTTCTTGTTGCCAGACGGTATTCAGCATAGCGTTGAAAGCAACCTTTTCCAGTTCCTCTTGCTGAGAAGGGGCTTGTTCGCCACTAGCTCGAACAGCTTTTTCGAAAATCCCACCACATGCTTCCAATGCTTTGGCACGTCGTTTTCGAATGTCGGATGGCACACTATGATCATTCAGTACCATCTGTGCGCTTTCGTGAATGGTACTAGTAATATCGACCACTGTTTGTTTCCAAAGCAAATTCAATGCTGTTTTGTGCAGTCGAGACTTCTTCAGGGCGTCCATCGCCAGATCTTCTAGATCAGAATCGCCTTCACTCTTCTCTATGGCAGTGGCTACATGCTGATGCAACGATACCTTGTCTTTGTCACCACCCATATTGCTGACTTTGTGGGCCAATTTTTCAGTGCTCAATCTGAACCCTTCGCTATGTTTTCTGGCCCAGTCTGAAATAGACGGCATACCAACTCCTTTGTTCAAGGCCCCAAGGAATTGGACAGCGGATAATGTATATACTTTTCCAATCACATGAACCAACTCTACGCCATAGCTCGCATCGCACAAGTTCTCGGCTTCAGCCGCCCAATCTGCCAGTGCCGACGACTGAAGGTCATCTTCGGCCCATTTCTGCAATCTTTCAGCCAATTTTAATGCCAGGCGTGTAACTCGTCTCTTTTGCAACAGCCTCGCCTTGGCCATGGTGATCTTTTTGTGCTTTTCGTCTCCCACCCGGGCTGACGTGACCGCCGCAAGTTTGCCAATGTAATCGTTGAATTTTTCCGATCCAAATAATAAAGTGTATAGCATGAATGGATCTACGTCAGGTGGTTCTTCTTCATCTTCCCACAGTGTTTCTCGGCCAACACGATCATACTTGGCTCTTAAATCTGGATTCATCAAAATAGTATACGCTCGGCCAATTTCTTGGAATTCATTCTGTGCTTTTTTGTTGGCACCCGCTCGATCAGGGCTGTACTTTCTGGCAATAATGTAATACCGCCGTTTGATCATATCGGAATCGACACCAGGATCCAAGCCCAACTTGTCGTAATAGTACGTATCCTTTACCTTCTTTGTGGGAATTCCCAAATTATTGTCGTCTTTTGGGCGGTGGTCTTCCGGAATGACCTCATCACCCAAAATGTCTTGGTCAAATTCGGGTTGATCTTTGATCCATCGTTCTTCCTCGAGCAGATTCGTTTTGACCCATACTCCTTCATTGGGATTCCACCAACACCCTCTAGTGGGAGCTATCACAGCATTCGGTGTCGCCGCGATACCACGGGCAATTTGACCGACCCCCGTCACAATACCTCCCCCCAACACATTCGCGGCTTGGACAATCCCGGCGGCCGCACCTGTAACTCCCCCTACCACACCACCAAAGACACCAGCTTCCTTGTGGCCTTCTCCGAGTCCAATCGTAGGGCATAACACAATGGCACCGGCAGCTCCAACGGCTCCACGAAGAATATATCCGACACCGGATGTTAAGCCTTCACCAAGATGTTTGGGTTTTGTGACGCCCAGGATATATTCAACTTCATCTCTGGCCTTGTAGTACTCTTCATCCTCTTTTTGCTGTTTCTTGGATGGTGAAGTAGATGGCATGGTGATGGTAGGGAGTAGGAGAGCTCGTTAGCGTGCCTTTGTCATACGACGTTCAGTGTACGTTAACAGTGAAGCCGATGGAGCGGTTTCAAGTTGCAGGAAGTTGTACCGTAGACTACCGGTAATAGTAGAGACAGACAGGTGATGATGACAAATGATACGTAGTTTACCGTAATAATTTCCAAAATTACCGGTACTCCACAAAAGTCAGTACTCCGTATTACACTACGAAGTGTACCTGGTACGACGTAATAGTACCGGTAGTACGGGTAATGGAATTCTATCAAAAACTCCATGGTCACATCAAAAGGGTCATGTTGATGACCCGAACTACGTAACTACGTATTACTACCGTATCTATCATACACTTCAATGACAAGACGACTTACCGGTATGTACCTTCGGTACTACCGGTAGTCTACGGCACTTTTATTCTCTACTACTACGGCGGTGCTTCGCTTCGCTTTTTAACAAAAAAAGATATTCGTATGTTGCATGTGTTACTGTTTACTGTTTGACGTCTCACACGTTTATCTGCTGTAGTCTTCACGTCTCCAGTAAAAGCAACCCTTCCGACCCCCCCCCCTTACAGGACGATTTGATCCAATTCCCACTGCTCTCTCTCTCCCTCCTCGTGTCACGAAAGAGACAAAAGACAACTTTTACGGTCAGTCTAAAAGAGTTGATTCTCACTCCGAAACCATCTCCCATCCCATCTCGGATTCGTTATTTCTAACAACAAACCGTCAACAGTAATAATATCATGAAGTCGTCCTTCGCCAAAGCCTTCCGATCTTTGATAGCATACGCATGGGTTCTAATGTTTCTTAGCCAGACATCACATGCACAAGAACTAGCCTCGTGGCAAACATGCTCAACTTTCTTGGCGCCCAGCGGTGATAGCTGGGCGGTCTATGCTGCTAGGCCGTTCAAGGCGGAAGAAATTGTCGAATTGACTCCCTTTTTCATCCCCCTACGTTTGGAAGAAACACAACATTCCGTGTTAGACAATTACGTCTTTGGGTTTCATCGCGACGACAAGGTCTTTAATGTCGTATTGTTGGGAAATGGAGCCTTCTACAATCACGATGCCCAGCCCAATCTAAAATACGTGCAAGTCATCAAACCTGGCGACACGGACGATATCCCTCACATGGTCGGATTTCGTGCAATCCGGGATATCGCAGCGGGAGAGCAATTGTATGTCAGTTATGGTCATGATACCGGATGGTTTGAAAAACGGGGGATCAGTGACAAATCGCCAACAGACGAAAAAATTGATGCTGCCATGCTGCCCTTGTACAAGAACAAGTACTGCTCGGCTGCCTATGCCGGAGTTGGGCTACCCACTTGGAAGGGTAAAATCTTACCTATTCTGGATGCAGTCAAAGATCAGCTTAGCACAACTTTGCCTCCTGTCGCATGGATGGATTTGACGCGGTTGGCACCGTTTGATGCTGGATTGAGCGATGCCCGCGCCAAGGTCAATGTGCAGAAGGGAGATCACATTGAGCAAAGTCTCGGTCTAGTTCTCAGTCGCAACCGTGTTCGTGGGACACCTTTAGGACCGATTGCCTTTTACTGGGAAAACCTAAAAATTGACCACCACCAACATCTCATCAATTTGCGAGACAACGCCAAGCTAATTCTTCAATACCAGGGACATGACACAGAGTGGCAGGCTGTCGACAGATTCGTTGGATATTCCGAGATCACCATCTTGCCAATTTCAGGAAGCATTGGAATGGTGCGACGCGTGGGTAACGAGGATTACAATTGCAAGCTCATTATTCGTTCAAACAAGAACCACAACACAAACGTTGGAGTGACGTTGGAATTGGTGGCCACGAGAGACATTGCAGCGGGAGAAGTGCTGAGATTGAACATTTCCCCCTCGGAATTTCGTGAGGAGTACGAACTACTACATGAAGAAATGGAAGCGTCAGGTCAGCCGCATCATCCGAGCATATTTGATACCATGCATTCAGAAGAGTTATAGATGGTTTGCTTGTCATCAATCGAGGCACTGTAGGGACGACGTGATTGTCTTTGGACACTCATATTCTGTGAATTAGTAACTTGTAGTCATTCACTACATCAAGTGATCTCCAAAGTCTCTTCGTTTCGACGGTTCATCATAGGATAAAGCTTTTTCAAGTCTCTTTCCCAAACTTTCGAGCGACTCTTTGCAGCTACAAACGGATTTTTTCTCCAGAAGAAAGCTTTCTCGCGCGGGACCCTCGATCGACTCTATCGTTCTTGTTTTCGTGATGCTGCGAGTCGGATTGCTGGTAAATGTATCAGACGGTTCCAATAGATGCATCGTGATTGCTTTCTACAGTCGTCTTCGAGTGCTTATGGCAAAACCCTTTCTCAAACCCTGCGTACTCGTGGTAAGCGTCTACTCTAGTAGGCGACCATCTCTCCAACTCTACTAGGGCCATTGGTTCTCTTTGAATGCCGAAATCATATTACTGTCATTGCTATCCTTTAATTTGATAGCGACGCATTGATTTCCGGGCAAGTTGCGGTGGAACTAAATTTCGGTTTCAAGCATGATGCTCTACAGTTACGACAAAGCTTGTATCCAGCATGCTAAATTCTTCACATCAAGATAGCTAATATTAGTAGGTGTAGTATTTTGACATCCACTAATGACATTATCATCTAACAACACATCACTTCAATTTCTGGAGTTACTAGTGCTGGAATCGACCGCATCACTGTGACGACAGAGGAATGGGTCATGCTTTTGCACAGCGCGTCGAGATGGGATGGCTCTTTCCCCCGTGCCTTCCTTTTAGTAGGCGGAGCATGCTCGCACCAGGCAGAATACTTCTCGCAGATACCAGACAGGAATGTTTCGAGCTCCTCCTTACTCTTCATTAATGGCAGAGAAGATGATAGTCCAGCTGTAAATGCGACGAGCTTAGGTTTGATTCCTACAACTTCATTCAAGGAGACTGTTGAAATCTTGGCAAAAAGGCCCGCTGGCTTAGCAGCGACCCAATCTCGCGTCTTGGTGTACACTGCCCACGGATCAGTGGTGTTGTCAATGACAAGACTTCCAAAGAAAGGTGACCCTAATTCTGTCGGAATGCGGTACTGATACTCAGTCATATCCCCTGTACGATTAGCATAGTGAACTCCCTCTTTATTTTCCCATCTCAAAACCTTAGATGGTTCGTACCAACCCTTGGTAAAAAGGATTTCTGAAAATCTTGATTCAAATAGATTGTAGTCAGGAGTTTTCCCGCTTTCGTTCCAGCAGGGCTGACTTAACCTTCGTTCATCACTACCTAAGTGGATATATGGTGATGATGAGTGAAAAAGATGGTGTAACGATCTCACCACATCGAGAAGTACTGGTATAAGGGAGCCTCGAGTGACATCGTTGCAGATCTCTCCACTTTCACAAAGTGTTCTAGGACAGTCGATCAAGAATCCGGCATGGTACCATCCCGTCGACCTCGTTGTGATGGATATCTCTGGGATCAACGCAATCCCATAATTTGCAGCTTTGGTGACAATTTTGTCAATGACACTGTCAGAGAGTGTCTCACCATCATTCTTAGGCGTCGGGATGACATGATAAAGAAGCTTCGAGTCGCCAAGCTGCAACGCACAGCCATGTTCATTCAAAAGTGACAACTGCAAAGTATTTAATCTGAGTGAGGCCATTCCCCTCATCAAATTTTCAAGCTCCTCACTAGACGCGGTACAACCAACCATGTCTACAATGAGGCCACGTTGCTTGACACCCATTGTCATGAAACTTTCATGCAGTAAGGATTGTAATGTGCTGGCCCGATAAGTGTGACTATGATTCTTGTGTCGGCCATTTTCATCCCCTTGGCCAGCTGATTCACTTTCTTCAGGAATAAGATCGGCCTTCGAATCCGAGTTGACTTCTTGGACTGGAGAATCATTTCCCAATGTATGCCAAAATCTCGAAAATGCAGTATTTTGGATCTGATGCATGATATTCCCAGACACGGCCTGCACATGAAATTGCTCTTCTGTCCCTGTCATACGATGGCACAGGTCATCCTTCAAATTATTCCACATCTCGCTATACTGCATTTCATAAGCATCACTTGGAATGATATCCTTCGGCTCCGAATCATCCATTGGAACCGTTCCACCAAACAAGTCACAAAAGTCCGGTGGTGCGGTGGTTGGTTCATCATGAGAAAAGATATCTTTGCAAATAAAAAGGTACGATTCTTCAAATTCTTTGCGGGAAATGTACTTTCTTGCCATCCTTGTTTTGGTGTTGGATCCAGCTACAATGGCCTGAAAAGCCATAGAAATAGCCAACAACCGACCCATCACATTTCGCTGTCGAATCATGGTGGCATTCATTGCTTCTGTAGAGACAAGGATACCTTGAAATAGTTTGTTGCTATCTCTACCAGGTTTCCAGTGTTGTTTCAAAATGTTTCCCGCCAGATTATATATGTCCCATCCTGATATTGGATCCATTGCGTTGATAGCCAGATTTAAACTGTTGGGTTGTAGGAGGTAAGGATCAGTTTGTTGCAATGCATCTTCATGGTTCTTGAATTGCCATAGACGTCCTGTTACCTGCCCTGATTGGTGCGCCCTGCCCATATTTCCTCGGCGAATGATTTGTTCCTCTGAATACCCAAGGTTTTGAACCAAAACTTGCTCCAGCATTTCTTCGAAAAAGTCGTAATCGGACATTGGATCGGGACCTTTAATGAATACCGAATGCCCACGTCGGAAATTTTGGGCAGCTTCTTTCCAACACGGTTCCGCAAATGAGACATCGTTTGAACCCAGATGCAGCAATGGTGGTCTGTCCAAGACTTCTACAAGGCGTCCAAACACTCTCCGAAGAATGCTTTCCATTTTCGGATGATGAACATTCAATGGAATGCCATATCCTGCTCCGCAAATATACTGGGGGCAATCGACTAGAATGTCAGTCCCAAATATGTTAGCCCAAGAGGCAGCATAAAGAGGGACTGAGATTTCCGGCACAATTGTCATATTTTGAAGGGACCGAGCTTCTGCTGTAATTACCCTCCAATCCTCGCGAGAATATGTTCCATCTCCCAGTGTCATATTGTCGTCCATTGCGAGATTAAAGCGCTGATCATTTGCTACCGTCAAATGAATGGTATTTAGACCAATCCTATGGACATCCTTCATAAAGGATGCTAACCAATGAGCTGGAAATGTATGTTTCCCTCCATCCACCATGACACCAAAAAGGAATGGAAATGACAGCAATTCAGTTGATCCACTGTCGGATAACGATAATACCGACGTCCACTGAAATGAGATGAAGCATAAACTGCAAAAGGCTATGCACAATGGCCCGAAATTAGACGGCAAAGACGTCTGCTTCATTATTGGCTGTAAAAATGGAGGCTGGAACGATCCTAAAGAAAAGAGGATGTGAAACCCATAAACAAGTGAGACTTCTATCGTCAAGAATTCTCCATGTGCGAGAGTTTCTGAAGTTTCATCTAGCATGGAGCCGATTGCCTAAATGATGCATATAATTTAACATCTTTGGCTGCCCAGTGGACCCATGCGAATTTGTTGCGAATGTCCTCACAAACAAGAAACACGTACCTCCGTACGCGACATCCAGCCATCCTTTGGCCTACTTCGGCGCTCACTATCTGTAGCTTGCTAGTACCTCATCTTCCGTCTGCTCCTTCCATGCTGAAAGTTGGGATGAGTGTCGATCTTAGGGAGGGCGACGGAAAGATTCGGATACAACACAAAAAAAAATAAATGATCGGTTGCCGGTGATGATCGATGAACGAAGGACGCCGACGCGAGACCGCAAGACGAAGGAAGACTGCGATGTGCGACTCAATCGACTACTTGCACAAAACATTAGAACTTTTCAAACTTTCAAACATCAATTTCGATCAGACCAGAAGATAGGCAGCTGTCGGACGTCGACTTCAGGCTGTGAAGCAATAGCTAGAGTCGTAATCGAAAATCAAGTTACAAGACGACGAACATCATCAAAAGCCAGCGTTACCCTATTCATGTAGACCCCTGCAACATTAGGTACCATTTTGCTTAGACGGCTGCTGAAAGTTTCATGTCCTCCTCTGTAGCAACTTCATCAGCAGTTGAATTCGTCACTAATTCGGCACCAAACTTTGTTTCTTCCGTGTACCCTTGAAGTAATGCCTGACAATCACCAGAAGTGTTTGTTACGAAAGGGCAATCGCAATAGAATCGAGAATATGACCCGAGGAAGGTCTCATGGCCTTTATGACATTTCTGAATGCATTCGGCACACACTCCAAGATCCACGGATGGAATCAGATGGCAGGTGATACAGTGATACATGCTCTGCAACGACACAGTGGCACTTAGCCGCTGCGATTGCCTTCGAATGCTGCAGCATCCTTTGCTGTCATTGTTGTTTGTAGCGAAGACCCTTTCGTTTACAATTCTCAAGTATTTTGACCCGGGCTCCTTTCGCAATAAACTTGTCAGTGTCCGTGAGCTACGGGCGATATCTTTAGCGTTTATCTCCACCAGGAATGGCAGCACTTTGACTGTCTTGTGGACGGCTGTTGTGGTGAGAATAGGACAATCATGGACATCCAAAATGAGTAATGAATCGAGTGAAGAAATCGATTCCAGTGATGCGTTTGTGATCTTGGGGAGACCAGCCAAACGGAGAACCTTTAGTCTTGAGCGGACATTGACGAGCCTTCGCTTTGCACAGTTCGACTCTCCACCGTCCTTTGAAATGATGTGCCGAGGCTGACACAACACGGAAATATCGTCGTCTCCAAGTTCCATGCAGGCGGACAAATCTATTTCCCTCAGAACTTCACAGTGCTGAGCCAATCCTACAATCGCATGTTTCCCGATACTGCCCCCTCGAATCTGAAAACAAGTGAGAGTATGCCGGCAGTTATATGCTAAAGCCTGAATCCCATAATCATGAACTTGTTCAGATCCCGACAAATGAACTTGTCGAAGACTCCTGCCGAGGGCTAGCGTAGCGAGGACTGTCCCCTCGATCCCTCGTCGACCTAACCTTCTAGCGGTACCAATACCATCAAGAATCAAGCTTTCCAGTTGCAATCGAAACAGTGGAATGCCATTCCAACAATATTCATCAGCGCCAGATGACACATCGACGTGAGGAAGTCGCCCTTCCATTTGAGTATGCCGTATCCGCTGGAATTCCAATTGCCTCGCAGCGAATTGTGCGAAATTATTGGCTGCATCTTGACAGATCAGGCGAAGATTCTTGCACCCAGTCAAGTTCAGAGACTTCAAAGTATTAGGAAGCATATCGACAAAGGTCGCCGAAGGGTCTGACGGTGAAGTGTCTTGTACACCATTCAATCCTTGAAGATTCAAATGTTGAAGTTCTCTCATGTTTCGAAGCAATGAAAACAGAAACTCTGTTCCAATGGACTGCGAGCAGCCTCCAATAGAAAGAGAAATCAATTGAGAATGGCGTTCCGTCTGCAACGGCCGTAGAATTTCGGGGGTGATCCGATTGCATCCGGTGAGGTGCAAATGCTGAAGATTTCTTGGACCTTGAGCGAGAAAGTTGTAAAGGAGATTCTCGTCGAATTGAACATTGTTGGATAAGTCCAATGTCACAATAGGAAAGTCTAGTAGGTGTGAGAACCATCCACGACCTGTCGCCCCGCGTAGATTAGCTAGTTCCATGTGTTTCAAATCCTTTTTCTCCTTATTTTTCGAGGATGACACCAAAAGTGACATCAAAATCTGCAAAGCTGTCTCATGCCGCCCATTCTCTTGTAGCGCATTGGGATATAATCGGAGAAGAAAACTTAATGAAAGGGACGATGCATTCGCCAGAAAAAGTCCCAAGGCGGTGGAAAAACATTGTTGGGAGGCTCGCAAAACGGTAATGTGATCGGAAGCATCACAAAAGGACAGAACATTCGCTAACAGGTGATCCGGTACCATCAGCCGTCCTTTCATTTTCGTTCCAGTTCCATTGTTGTTGGTCTTGACATCAATTGTAGAGTTTCAGACAGACATCGGCGTTGTAGGAAGAGAAGCACCTCCTGGCTGTAGGTTGAAAGAGTGCATGCGATTCGATAAGATTTTGAGGAAAATGCGGTTTTAGCCTATCGCCAAAACTGGATTTCCCGCGCGATGGCTACCTATCCATTCGCCAAAAAAGGTTTACACGCCTTAACCGTTCGCCAAAAAAAGATATTGCGAACTTAACCGTTCGCCGAAAAAGACATTCCCGCACCAAAATTTTTAAGACGAAAATAGCCGATGACAAATATCAAATGGCTACTGCGACGGAATTTTTCACAAAAAGGGTTAAGAATAGTTACTGTTACCATTTATTTACAAAACACTGTTGCTATTTTGTGCCGTATCTGCATTTCCGGTATTTTTCGCAAGTGCCGCTCTCCGTTGGCACGTTCTTGCGTTGTGACCGCGCTGGTGGCAACGGCTGCACACGATGGGTGATTTCTCTGGCCGATGGGAGTAGCGGGATCTCAATCGCAGTCTCACTGTTTTCGGTCTACCAGCCATTCTCTTTCCTTCAACATCTGGCGGCAACGTCGATATATCTTGCACACGAACGTCCTGGCGTTCCCACGCGTCCTAACGGTAGATAAAACGTTTCCTGACGATTCCTGGTATTCGTTGATAGCCACCAAGACGTCGTCAACTGTTCCGAACACCACACCTTTGGAGGAAAAATTATCCTGGAAATAGTTGTCTTCGTAATCCAAAATTGGGTCTTGTTCTTGTCCCGGTTCTTCGGTCGGGCCAAACTCCATTCCAGGGCCCGCATCTGTGTTTCTTTCGGTGGCTACATTGGCTACTTCCAAGGATCTGGGGCCACAAACCGCCAATTGTGCATCACCGACGGAAGTGAACGAGGGTGGGGAAATCTCAATGGCGGGAGGGGAAGGAGGTGGCGGAGGAGCCGGCATGGAAAGGACGGGGAAGTAACAAGCTATATTGTCCATCGTTGCCCATCCTGGGTTGGAGGAAAGCCCGTGACGCAGAGCTACACGGAAAGTGTCGATATCCGCTTGCGTAAAGACGGACGGATGGATATCCTTGTCGCAAAGTAAGTGCCAAACGACAGCGAGTGCAAAGAGGCCACAGTCGTAGCCGTTTGTCTGCACGGGACAGTGTCTGAATTCAGCCATCTGCATGATGTAGTCCGGATCCTGGAGGACAGACTGGTGGTGGCCGAGCTTGTAAAAACAAAAGCCAGAAAGAAATTTCTGGACCTGATGTAGTACAGCGGTTGCCCTCCTCCTGGCAGTGGAGCTCAAGGAGTCAAACACGTTCACCCTTTCGAAAACGTTTGGTTGACGATTGTCGAAAGTGATGTCGACGACAAAAAAATGCGAATCGTAGTAAGCTGCGGAAATGAATCTGTACCGACTCTTGGCGTAGGGTTGCAGTCCATCACGCATTTGCTGCACACAATGGGTATCATCTTCGTTGCGAAGTTTCGAATTGTACGTATGGAAGTACGTCGAACAGTTGGAAGATCCAATGAGTACATGGTCAGGGAGCTTACCAGCCAGTGATGTCTGCAGGACATAGTCAACGAGAGAGGTGGACAACCATTGGCCACGGTCGAGACCTTCGACGTCTCCCATGGCCAGGGAAATGGGTTTTCCGCGCACGGGGTCGTCGGCAAACGGTATTGGATTCATGCTCAGCAGTTGCTGTTGTTGTAACAGGAACGAAATCGTGAATTATCTGCGATGAATGATCTGAAGATGCGATGGTTTTCAATTTACTTTTGTTTTGCTATCGAATGTTAAAAAATATTCATTTGGCATTCACAGTCAGTGTCGCGGTTGGAGGGATGGAGAAATTTTCGTACATGGAGATGGCGGCAACTTTACGTAGCTACAGTGGTGGCTAATACGAATTTTTAGCGCGAACTTACCCGTAGTAGTGCTGGCTAACGCGGAATTTTAGCGGGAGTATCTTTTTTTGGCGAACGGTTAAGGCGTGTAAACCTTTTTTGGCGAATGGATAGGTAGCCATCGCGCGGGAAATCCAGTTTTGGCGATAGGCTAAAACCGCATTTTCCTCTAAGATTTTTTGTTTTGACATGTGGAATGTTGATTATTTATTACAGTCAGTCTCGACGTCTCGACTACCGTAGGTCGTTCTTGATTAAGGCTCAAGGTTTCACGTCTGTCCTTGGTCGATAGAAGGTCTCATCCTCATCTCACCCACCACCAAAGTGCGGGATTGCAAAAATTCCTCCCGTCACAAGCAAAACGAACAGCACGATGGTGTTGTTGTGACTTGTAACCATCGGCATCACCCTATCATACAACAACAGCTTGCCTCTATTCTTCTGTGAAACCTTTTCATATCTTAGTAAACCGCCTGCTCGACCACCCAGTTTCAGCTATCGCTGAACGCTGAACGACATTCTTTCCATATACATACGCAACGGCACTAGCCAAAAATGGACGTCTCAGCCAAAGTCACGCTCTTTGAAGATATCTTTGAAGTCACCGCATTGAATCCCGATGCTTACAAGTTTGACAGGGTAAATCGGATTCAAGCTCTAGGAACGACATTTGAGTGTGAACTACTTCTGGATATCAACTGCGAAATCTATTCCCTCAAGGAAGGCGACAAGGTCACGTTGGTGTTGGCATCCACACTACATTTGGATGGTAGTCCGGCCGATCATTTTTCCTACATGCCCAGCTCCGAACCGACGCTTGCCGACAATTACGAATATGTTATGCATGGACGAGTGTTTGATATGCAATATCACAAGGGTGAAAAGATTGACATTTCCTTCAGCTATGGGGGTCTGTTGATGAAGCTGTCGGGGGATAAGAAACATTTGGCCAGTATTCTGCCTGATATGCGGCTGTATTTACTGTTAAAAAAGGATTAAAATGGCTTTTGCATGAAAAAAGGATAAATGTTCGAAAAAGCAAGTTCCGCCCAAAACTTGTCATCTTTAATTTTCCTTCGGCTATGAAATTTCGTCATGTTCACCGTTGCAAGTCGCCCATGGAAAAGGTCGTCTTCTCACTCCAGCAATGGCAGGAGCTACAAGTGCTGTGGAGGCCCCGGTTAGAAATGTCCACGCATCTTGAACCTTTTCCCTAGCTTTGGAGGTCGTTGACGACAGTGGGGTTCGGAGCAATCTCGATAAATTTTGGTTGTTGCCACAAAATTGTAGCACCTCGTTCCCACACTTGTCCATCACTTTCATAGCCATTGCCTCGTCGCTGTAGTACAATGCCTCCGTCATATACCAACCAAAATTTACCAGATTGATGTCACTTTCGATGAATCGTTCCACTTGTTGGTGCAGCGATGTCACCTGGAAGGATTCCGATAGGAAGAGCAAGGCTATGGAATTTCGGGTCGCAATCGTAAACGCTTTGGAAGCGTACATGTAGTCCAGGAAATCCGGAAAGAAGGAGGCCACTCGTTCATTGAGCTCCACATGTGTGCAACGATCGCCATCGTCGATTCCATAATGAAACAAGTTGGCAAAATATCCACTTCTTCGCGGCCCGATAGCAAGGATGTTTCGGTGAACGTGATAGGTCTCAATGGAGTCATTGGAACATATATTCTCTGCCTTTCCTTCAACACGAATTGTCCAGTCACTAAAGCTATGAGAGAGAGAAGAGGATAGAGGAGTGGGTATGAGACACTCTGATCCACGACCACAGCATATAGTCATCCCTCATGTACCTCCTTACTTGTACAACGGATCACTCCTCCAGGACAGGTCGTAATCGTCCGCAGACTGTGTATTGGAGACCGAGCAGTCGATACTGCTGCCCATGAACCGGGTGTCATCGTCTGCCTTGTCCTGTCTATCCATGGTCGCCTTTTGTCGATTGATCGCCCATACACTTTCAACATGTGGTGGTTTGAGTGGTGAAAGCTAGTGCATTGCATGATGTATAGCTAAGAGTATGTCGAAAAACTGTCTTCAACCAAAATTTCAATATTTCGACTCTTCACACACGATTGCAGAGTTTATGAGGCTATCAACGGAAGAGTCCTCTACGATAGGTAGATAGGTGCAGGTACCCAGCAATATCCGTTTGTTTTCATTCAGGAGTAAATGCCGTGTTATTTCCTCCTACCTAAACTATTTTGAAACCTCTCTTGAAATGATTGTAACAAATTGATTCTGTACCTAGCTACGGTAGCTAGCAGATGATGATGTTGGATAGAGCTTATGATTACTCCCTCCCTCTTAGCTACGGTACTAACAGTAAAAAACTGTAATCTGTAGCTAATCTTATAGTCGTTCTACGATTAGGTAGTCGTTCTACGGTTATACTCGTTCCACTACGTCTCTACTGTGGGAGTAACGTACGGTAGGTATTGTCGTATGCTGGAACAGGATCATTCATGTGTAGGTGTAACAACCGCGCGCCAGACAGCCTGGAAACGGACGGCTGGCGCTCGGTCATCCCTCGTTGTGACAAACTCCACTCCAATAAATAGTTCGAAGTAATATAACAATTCAAAACACCACCAACCGCGGTCCACCAATACAAAGTCGAATTAAAGAGCACAAAAAAGTGGGGTTCAAGTTTGTGAACGGTGTTGCTACCCAAGAGCCATCACACTTGGGCTGTTGCATAAACGAAACTTTTTAAACTGATACACCTCGATAACACCGGTGTTTTACTTAGAACGATGACGAAGGGTACAACGGTGCCGTCTGTGTGGAGTACAAGTAACTGGCCATGGGTGGCACTCATGATTATCGGCTTTGCATGGGTTTGGAAGCCTCTCCGGGACATTACCAACGAGTGGCGGTTGCAACGGAGAATGCAACAATATCCACATATGATGGCTCTCTGTAAGTCTCCGTACAAGAAAGGAGGGGAGACACCTCGAAAAGATGGCAAGAAAGCGAAGGAGGATGTGGACATTGGTGCTTTGGTGAACGACTGGATGAATCGTTGTTTTTTGATGGTCGTGCAATTTACGTTAGAGGTGCTGGCACTCCTATTCCGCAAGACCTTCGGCATTATAATGGCGTTCGTCATTATGATTGGATCCCTCCTTCCAACCAGACAAGAATGTGGCGCACACGAGATTCATGAGACTTCGCAGCAACAGGAGACTAGTCCACATTCAATCATCAAGAATGGCCAACAATTTCCTGCTTCTGATTCGAGGACAACGCCATCTACTTCTGCGGCCGCACAGAATGGCCAAGTGCAAAATATTCAGTCACAAACTGTTGTGGGTAGTCTTTCTCGCACTAAAAACCCCGTCACCGCGTCTCCCACTACTCTGCATGGTGAAGCCATTGCGGTAGAAAAACACTCGTATATTCAACAACCACGCAGACTCCGACCTCTCAGCCCTTCCCAACGATTACGCAGGATTTCAACTCAACCTCCAGTAAAATCTACGGAGAATCAGTGGTTAGTGAGTCAAGATGCACCCAAAAACCATCAGATTGTAGCTCCAGGACCATCAATTCTTGCCAATCGAGTTGTTCGGATCGACACTTCATCACTGTCGGAGCAAATGAACAAGAGACGAATGAATGGAGAAGAAATCACATTCGGAACCACCGGCGCAAAGAAGCGGCGGTTAGTAAATGGACGAGCATCACTACACGGATGTGCTCGTCGACCATTGTTGCGGGCGCGATTGAACAAACGAGTTCGGGCGGAACGCGAAGAAATCATCCTCGAAGGCATGAGCCGGAAACGATCCAAACCCAGCCCCGCAACAACTGTGGAGCCTTCGACCGCAGTTACACCAACACTGCCACCTAACCAGTTTGGAACCGGAAATCATGCACCTGTACCCGCTGCGCATTCCAAGATCGATTTGGAAACTCCAGCTGCCACTGCCAACCCTGCTCCGTTTGTATTTGGACAAGGAGACACCAGTGCTCCATCTTCTAGTCAAATTTCGAAGACGGCAGGCTCAGTAGCCGCTACTGGTGCACCTTTCCAGTTTGGAAAAGATACTTCTAATCCGATTACAGTCGGAACATCGGCAGGACCAGAAGCTCCAACAACTCCCTTCACTTTCGGATCTTCAGTGACAGCTCCGGCTCCTTCTGCTTCCATTGAGACACCAACAGCTCAATCAACGCCACAGCCTTTTGCTTCTGGTCAATCTAACACCATAGCAGCCAACCCTCCACCGGCACCCCAGAATTTCGAAAGTTCGACATCATTTGATGGTCAGACTCGTGGTGAAAGCATGACACGTCCCTTCGCAGAGTCTTCCTTTGGTACCAAACAGTCCGAGTCTGTTGTTGGATCGAATTTATCACCAAACCCATCAACTGCATTAACTCAGCCTTCGTCAATGGCACCAAACTTTGACGCTCCAACGACTTCTGTTGCGCAATCAAATACCGCCGCACTTTTGGACTATAGTGCAGCATCATATAGCTTCAACCCAAACGAGAAATCCAACCCGATTTCCTCTTCCAATCAGAATAGCTCGACTGCTCCTCCCGACTCATCAATTGCGGAATCCGTGTCCAAAAACGCGTCGGAGCTGATCGTAAAATCAAAAATTACCAGTTCAATGGACAATTCCGTTGCAACGTCTTCAGAATCGTTCTCAGGGCCGATTTATGATTCGAACGGTGCTTTGCCGCTAGTCTCTAAAACCACATCTGTCCCCCCAATGGGAGCGACGAATCAAAACAGGTCGCCTCCACTATTCACCACAGCGACTTCACAGACTCCGACTTTTGTTGGCACAGATCTCAAGGGAGCCGCGCCACCTTTCGGAGACACCTCTCAAAATGATTCGACTGCATTATCTTCAGCAGCCGCTCCGGTGGCTTCCACCTTTGGGGGCAACCCTCAGAACGGTTCCAATACAACGTTTTCTGCGGCTCCCTCAATCCCTGGGTTTGGAGGAAACGCTCAGAACGGTTCCAATACAACGTTTTCCACAGCCCCCTCAATCCCTTCATTCGGAGGAAACGATCAGAACAGCTCCACCCCAACGTTTTCCACAGCCCCCTCAATCCCTTCATTCGGAGGAAACGCTCAGAACAGCTCTACGATAGGATTCACAACGGACAATCCGTTCAAAGCTCCACCTCAAGCCACATCTTTCACGAACGCAAACAACTCTGCTGGCGAGCAAAAAGAGAACACCAACCCATTCAGCTCCGCGGGAGGCTTCTCAGGATTTGGTGCGGTGGGATCAACTCCTAGCTTCGGTCAACCTGAAGCCATAAAAACTCCCCCGACCAGCAGTTTTGGATTCCCAGGAAGCAATGGGGTTAGTCCGGTTCCAAGCACGAATGGAATGGGTGCTGCAAGTGGAAGGCCACTCTTCTCGGGTGGTGGTGCAGGGTTTATTCCTGGATCAGCGGTAGCGTCAGGTGGTAGAGCGAGGTCTCGAACTAGTAGGGGGAGGCAGGGACGAAGATTTTGAGGATAGGGGTCTGGAAGGCCAATGTCGCAACTGAGTGCGAATTAACACATTTAGGAAGACAAATACAAAATTATCTTTCGTAAGACGAAAATATGCGCTTTGGAATCATTAGGTTAATTTAGCCTTTTAAGAGATCATACTTCGTAGTACAACTCACGTGGTGAGTTGGAGGACCCAATGTTTGAAGTGTCTTTATAAGCTCCAGCCAAAGAGATTCATTCTACGTTGTTGTACAACATTTTTTGTTTCAAAAGTGACGCTGTTAAAGACATGAGTATTGATGCTGGCTTACGATCAATGCGACAATCATTCCGCTGGGGGGGGGGGGGAACACAGGAAAGAGTCAGTATTTTCAGGATATTTGCTTTTGAACCGGTCCCTCCTCTCTTCCAACTTACTATAGTGCCAGGGCTTCCGAGAAAATCAGCATAATAAGCATTCCCACAAAGAGTTTGTTTTGATCTTCTGACCCACTGATATCTTCCATATTGGTGTCGGCAACTTCTTCGCTGTCAGGAATGTTGGAATATCCTTCCTTTTCGGAACCGATGGGGAACAATGTGACGACAGATGCTCTATATCCGACTGCTCTTACTCCGAAATCACCAACAATTCCAATGCAAATTCCCGCAGCGAGTCCTGATATTCCGGTGCAAAGACCAGCACACAAATGTGCCAGGCCGGTGTAAGTGCTGTACGAATTCTCTCTTTCCACCGAAGGTTGCGTGACGGACTGTGAAATGATGACACCCACGATGAGACCATAGATGCCAATCACTGATTTCCAAGTAATGCAAAGGTAAGCAGTTGATGATTCGTGTCAGCACTTGATCGGAAAACAACAAATCTGCGGCGAATCCGCAACAACAAAACTCACCACCTGCCATGACGATTGGAATTACATTCTTCATGACCGACGATGGATGTCGAATTCCAGTATAAATGACTGACTGTCCTGCTTTCCATGTTCCCATCTGAAATAGTGTGAAAGAGAGGCGGGAAAGACGTGAGTATTCTTCCATTTCATAGGGAAAACCACCAAAGCAGACAGAAACGCAATGGCGAAGGCTATCTTCACTGGAAGGGTAGCGAATAAACGGGAGAAATAATAATGGTTTTGAATCCCCTTTTTCATTTCATGACGAGAACGTTAAAAGTATTCGGGGAATAAAATAAAATTCGGGGTAAAACAGAAGAACGAAAGATTCGCCCACCCCCATCGTCGAGTTGTCTCTGTGTGTTCAATCGAAAGTCGCCCCAATGGATCCAATCACTTACGGCGCTACCCCAGTTACTCAAGCAAACTGCGGCTGCAACACCCATGTATCCTAAACTAGCTGCCCATGTGGGACATTGTGCATCGCTGGTGGGACCTTGATCCACCATGGTGTTTCTTTGGAATGGCAGGAACACTACGAAATCGTGTTGTGGGGGTGATTGGGATGAATGTGACCGCGAAGTATGGTCCTAATAAAGACTAAAATTTTAGATGCACGAACCAGAAAAAAATCGAGGGAAAAATAATACAAAATCTGTTTCTTCATCTTAACGCTCCATCGCAGCCCGCCGAGCCAAGGCAGGCGAGCAGCGCTAACTGTAAATTCCCTACAGATTGTATTTACCGGCAGTTATACACTGACTGTGATGATGAACAGAAAATCTGTTCCGCGTTTATAAAAAACTCAGTCTTCTGAGTAGTTCCAAAATCTAAAATAGTAGGATGGACAGCTTCTCATAACTGCGGTGCATTACTTGAACTACTTGAATCTTTACAACGTAGAGATTAGCGCAGTTTAATCAGGAATATCTCTTGCTTTATACCCTACTGATGATTCAAGATAGTAGCTAGTACCGTAGCTTTGCATCGCTTACAACCAAGAAGGTTTGACATTCACAACATTTTGCAAATGTACAGTAGAATTGCCTGATGGAAAAGAAATAGCATATCATGCTAAAGATTCCACCCTAGAAACTTAGCTCCCTCCCAAAATTCGATCCAAAAATCCACCACCGATTTCTGGCTCCAGCGCGTTATCCAATTGCTCTTGGGTTGGCTGCTTGATAAATTTTCTTTCATCACTGATAAATCCGGCTTTTTTCAGGCGCATTGCTTGGGGATTAGCCAAAAGCGTAAAACCTTTTCCATCTTCATTTAGAATTAACACTTGTGCATCGAAGGGCCCGAAACTGGCGCTGGAATCGTTCATCATAGTCCGTTGCTTTACCAAAAGTTCGTTCTTTTCTCGATTGTCCTCCGTTTGCTGCTTGAGACGCTCAATAAGGACGTTTCCCTCTGTGACTTCGGCCATGCGGGCGGCATCATCTTTGCGTTTGACCAATTCCGTCGGTTGTCGAAAGTACTTTTCCGATACATCATTTTCGTTGTCCGCTGTACGGAGTTCCGTTTTGAGACACGCACCAAGGGGACCGCGTTTGGTACAAATATAGACATTTTCACCAGTGGAGAAGGTCGGTGCCTCTGTTTCGCGGCCCAACTCATCGGCCCATACGGGGGAGACTACAGAGCCAAATAGAATAGCAGCAGCAGTCAAGGCTGCCATGGTTGCGTGCTGGTTGGTGACTTTCATTTTATCCAAAACATCTACATCGCTGTTTCCATCCAATTGGTTGATAGGTTGTCGTCTAGGTGGGAATCTCTGGTTTCCAAGGGAAAAGGACAGCGAATCTTTTATTCGACATAGCAGCACCAATTGTGCTACCAGCAGCGGAACCATCCTTCGTTTGATTGGCATGATGTATTCAGTATCCAGCAGCCAATAAAGGAATGAATGATACAAGAGGCGCGTGTTTTACTGGACGGGCCACACGTTATTGTTTTTTTCTTCGAAATATGGAATAAAACGCACGTACAGAAAGAATCTTGCTGGTTCACACGAGCGCAAGATCTTTGTGATTATTTTATTAATTGATGAAGATCGAACTGCAATTTCGACCGAATAGGCAACAATGAGACGCTTTTTGCAGAGCCTCTGAACGAATGTATTGGCATTGGCTATCTACAGCAGATCATCGATGGTCTGACGATGTGAATCACCACAACAAATAGACGATGAAGTGGGCATCGTCAGGCTGTGTAATAGGACTTGATGCTGTTGTTGGAAAGAGTTGAGCCGACCTTACACGTGTACTCGTCATAAATGATGATGATTGACTGTGAGATTCCTACTACCGTACTAACTGTAAGTACTCCGAGTACTAAGTCGTACTCCAGTATTACGTACGGTATTGTTTTGTTTAGGTATTACGTACTACCGTACTAACCGTAGGATCATTTTTTTGTTGTCGTGTGGGTCGAAGAATTGACTAGATCGAGCGCTAAATAAATCGCACGCCGGGCCTACCATCGCTCGACCGACTTCGCTTGGCTTTCGTTTGGAGGAGACTCGCTGCTTTGCTTCGTTTTTTTTACTCGAGAGAGATGATGCTGCTGCTCCTTCTGCTGCAACACTGTAGTACTTCGACCGGTAGCCTTTGAAAGTACTACTGAACGCTAGAATATAACAAGAAGATGACGGAAATTATTGCAGGATACGATTCTTGTCCGTCCTATGCCACTGTATTGTAAGTAATGGCGTGGTGATGGAGACGATCCGGTTTCAAATGATGCCGTTGCGAGTTGGCGATGCTCTAGATTGAACGGTCTTTGGACCATGGCGATGGATTCCCGTGGTTGTTGTCGCTGCTGTACATGCATCTCTCTAACTTGTATTATCTTGGTACTATCATCGTCTTACAGTGGATACCTTGGCGCGAGTGGATGTATGATCCTTTCCAGTTGGGGTTCCGCATGGGGAACCTGGAGAGCTGGCTTGGGTGTCTGCCAGATGGGTGTTGACCATCCCAAAGGAGTCATCAAGAACATTGTGCCTATTGTCATGGCTGGTGTTCTCGGTATTTACGGACTGATTGTTTCTGTTATTATTACACAATCCATCACAAGTCCTGGAGGTGACGCTTCTAACACGTACAGTGTATACAATGGATACACTCATGTGAGTTATGCGATGGCATTTTCCTGAACGTGTTTTGCGTCGTGATGATCACTTTCTTATTCCATCGTCCATTTTGTTTTCCAGTTTGCTGCAGGTATGTGCTGTGGCCTTTCCTGTTTGGCTGCTGGCGGAACCATTGGCGTGATTGGAGATGCCGGAGTACGAGGATTTGGACTAAAGGCAGAACGAGGTCGAAAATGGTTCTGGGGCGAAAATGAAGACGGAGGTGATGATGGTGCCGATTTCGGATCTGCTGGAGCGGCCGAAGCTGCCAATAAACTATACGTTGGAATGCTGATCATGCTTATTTTTTCCGAAGCCCTTGCCCTCTAGTAAGTGGAAGAAAAAGAGTATTCTCTCGGTGGTCGTAGTTCTTTTTTTCTCTGCAGGTAGCACTCACCTCCCTCAACTATTGCTCTTATTCCAGCGGTTTGATTGTGGCGCTCATTCTTTCCCAGCACAACTACACTTGTGGATAGATGTTTTAACTAAAGGCTTTATCGACAAGGATGTTAGATGAGTAAGCCTACTAGCAACGTGTCGTCTATTTTATCTTGTATTGCAGGATGTTGATATTTACTTTTAGTTTGACCCATGGACATTTTTCTGTAGCATTCTTGAAAGTCTTCTGCTCAAACTTTTCTCACTAGGAACGTCATTATGCTGAAATCATCGAAATATCCACCTTCAACCCAATCGCCAATGTACCTGTTCCAGGAAGGGACAAAAATAAATGTTTAGTGAAGATCTATTCAAGTCTTGAAGCGCACCAAAAAAAAGCAGAACACGTACCATTGTGCTACTGGAAGATGTAGAAGGATTAGAAACTGAGATACAATCGGGGTTGGCAGTCGTTTCGATAGCCACTGCACCGGTGGGAGGCTTCCGAATGGACGTTCCAGAAGCATAATGATGCCAACATAAATGAAAAAAGCAGTCACTCGCCCAAACTCGTTCAAATAGCATTCTCGGTTGGTACAGCCACCGTTTTCATCGTACAAATACTTCTGATTGTAGAATATAGCGAGCCAAACATACTCATGATACAAGCCGGAAACGACAAATGTAAGAAACATTGCTATCTTGCCGTTGAAATACTTTTTGACCGGCAGAAAGACTCCACTCTGTGTACGAAAAAAATGTTCAGTTGACACAGTTGAGACAGTAAGTGAAGCATGGCAGTCATTACGAGTGCGACTTTGATTCGAGCCAACATTCGTACCTTCAAAAATCGTTGAATCATCAGATTCCATCGTTGGGTCCAAAATTCGGTGGGTGACCGACTCTTGAAGAGGGGATGATCGAATATCGTGTCTGTCGCAAAGCCTTTGATATTTTCCGCGAACCCAGTTGCTTCAAAGCCCGCTTTGAGGGTCAAATAAGTCAGAACTGCAGGTTTGCGAGAACGACACCTTCGGGGATGAGAACCAGTTGGGCTACACGGGCCGTTGTGACTCCTTCACACGACAGTTCTCATTTGCACTCACCTGCGTGGCAATAAGAGTTCAACAGATGTTCTTTGCTTAGCAAATCCCACGAAATTCTAAATTCGGTCAAATGCATTGGGTCATCGAAAGGCTTGAATCTGTACGGTTGCAGTAGCGATACAACCACAGATACAGCTAGAAAATGTAACAGAATGTCGACCAACGAAGTCACAAAGTTCCGTATGGTAATTTGTTTTCTTCGCTTTGTTTTGGTATCCCACAAAAAGGGGGCTACACTGCTGTAATATCCACAATAGTTCCACAGTGACGACTCCATAACGGCATTGTACGGTGAAGTTCCATACATGGCTTCGACACATCGAAAGAAAACGACCGTCATGACAGTTGTAGCCGAAAGTGTCATGACTTTGTTTCGAATGTCCAGCAGATCCAACAAGTAGAACGGAACATACAACGAGATGGGCATGATCAATCCCCAACCGATCAGATAGGAAGACGTCGTCTCTCGCTTTTGAACAATACCGATATAGATGATTGCCGCAAAAGTCACTTGTATAATCGATTGGAGAACAACAAAGATGGCCAGTTGCCTCCATCCCTCTGCATTAGGGATATACAATTCAAACTCTCCCGTCACCAAGGGAAGTTGACCCCTCCACACTGGAGTGCGATCATCGACGATTACCTTTTCTTCGAACAGACTCTGAAGATAGGCGACGGCAGCTTGCGTCATGACACCTCCTTGGATTTTTTCAGGAAAGGAATGGTATGAATGCTGCCTACGACACCTTGAGCTTTTGCTAACAACAGGTCCCAGTCGGAGGCAGTCCCAATCTTCTGTCACATTGGTGCGACGACTACGTAGTACGACGTGAACTGTTCGTGTCGAAGTCGGAAGGGTATGATACCGAGATACCAAGTATCTTCGACTAGTACGAATGTTGACTCGTTCGACTTCAATGTGAAGGACTCCTTCGATCAATTCTAATTCCGCGATTGACACCTCGCCTTTTCACTTCCGACATTACAATGAGAAAGGCCCAAAGGGTCGCCTCATCGAGTCTTCTCTTCGCGGAGTTGACATCAGTTTCTACCCGTTTGGCACTGATCTTGCTGGTTCTTGTTCCGACACATCAGAAAGCCAAGGGGCTGAATCTCACCTTTGTTCTTCACAACACACATTACTTTGACGGTCACTCGTCCACAATTCTCTTGCCTCTGTCGATCATCTATGAACCAAGTTAAGTCCTTGCTGATTAGCCTCTATCGATAGCACTCCTTCTCCCAGTTTCTGTCACTGTTCCCCCCATTGAAAATACCGCCAAGAATGATGACATTCATCAGAGTTCCGCTTCTCGTCACCCTTTTGTTCATCGTTATGACGATCCTGTATCATCACATTGATGCTGCCACGGCCGAAGCTCGTGTTGCTTCTGCCGCAATACCCCATTACAACTACCACGGCTCTACAACGCGAGCTCGAACCATGGAGTTCTTGGCATTCAACGACGGTGCATTGGGATACATGCCTACGCTTTAAAACTCTCATCTCGGGGTCGTCTTTCCTCAACGATCAGGCATACATCATTTTTACAAATACTAACTTATAGAATCAATCAATTACCGTATACTTCTACCAACGTGTCCAAAGTAGTAGGAGCACTCGAGATATATGGGTCCATGGTCCATGACTGTACTGCGAAAAAGTCTATGAAAGGCTAACTCATAGTCCTAAATTCGCACAACTGGTTGTAGATTCTAGTTTTCAGGAACCGCATTGGGACAAATATGGGCCTGTTTGCTCACTTGCGAGCCCCAAGCCTCTTGTGCGTAGAGATAAGAGCAAGTGGTCCCGCTGATTTTGGCGGCAAACGCTGCATAGTACCCGATGCCATACACAACACACCTGGCTTGCATGGCCAGGTACAGGTCGACGAAGGTCCCGAAATAGGCTGGCGGATCTCGACCTTTCTGTCGATCGATGTGTGCATTCTCCAATGTCACGTCGCGCGCTACAATGCGACGATGCGGCGTCGCCTGTACTTCGTTTAGAAGTGGTTGATAAATACCCGTCTTGTTGGCCTTCAAGTAGCCCTTAGTGTCCTGCAATTCCAAAGAAACATGCCTCACCAAGTCATTGGAGTCCGCCAAGAAGTAAATAGGTAGAGAACTAATAGTTTGAATGGAACTGGTAGTGTCCTCTTTCGCTATGTCACGAGCGCACTGGAGAGCTGTGGTGGCCGTTTGACAGGCAAATTCGCGCAACGGATGCCCCTCATCCCAAGGTAACCCTGTCTTGTCGGCAGGATACTTGGCGTTCTTTCCCTTGACAACCGACCCTGCCTCGTGGGCTTTGGGATGACGCACACGACAGTGCACTGCCGTGTATTGGTTAGGTGTCAACTGAAGCATATGTAGGACCGTTTTGATTTCATCATAAACTGCTGGACTGGGTCGAAAGAACAAATGAAATATCTTGCCAAAAGTCGGTGTAAGATGTAGCTGTTCTGGTTGATGTTTCATATCATTTTCATACCATCCTTCGTCACGGAGTCGTTGTTCTAAAACTCCCTCATTCAAATGTCCCAGCAATCGATGACGAAGGATACGAATGTTGGAAAATTCGCCCGAGATGGCCCGATCCAAGGCGAGATCGACTTGGGTCTTCCAGAAGTCATCATCGGGGTGATCCTCTGGATATCCATCAAAGAGTTGGGTATGATTTCGAACGATTTTGATGTCATTGAATCCGAAATGCGCATCAATAGGAACCCTCCAATCTAGCATGATGGTATTAGCATCACCGTCCTCACCTTTCGAAAGCTCGTTGGGAAGCAAAAAGTTCTCCAGCTCTTTGGGTCGTTGCCAAGCTACCAGTAAGAGTCGTTTTGTTTTGGCTGCCAGATACAAATCCCAAGGCAGCTGTCCGATGCGATCGTGTAATCCACCACATATTCCAAGGCACGTCCGAATCAAAAGTTTCGGTGCGTTTGGATTTTGAAACAGTTCCATAACCGGGTAATGTTGTCGTTGTTGTACATGCCATTGAACATAGTCTTGAATCCATTGTGGAAATTCAGCCAAACTTGGAGCTTTGGGGATGATGCCATCTGAAGGAGGCATGTTGTTGTCAGCCCTCGATTTTTCTCGCATCGATACTTGTTCGCGTCGCTTTTGTTGTCGTATCTGATCGAGTTTGCTAGAGTCAAAAGCTGGAGTCTGCACGACTTTTCTTGAAGATTTCACATTTGAATCCATTGATCCCTTCTTCTTGTCGTATCTGCTGTTGCTTTTCTTGAGCCAGACAACTTGGACCGACAAGATTGTGACCATAATAAACGATACGATTCCAGCAACCGCAATAAAAGTCTTCTTGCCACCCCCACGTGGCCTTTTGTTTCTAGGCGAAGACGATCCATTGGCGGTAAGGGTAAAAGGTAGCGCGGTTGAATTCTCATGTCCAAAATACAATCCCCGTCGTTTTACACCATTACCCGTCATACCTTCCGCCGACAGCTTATTTGTTGCGTGGACTGTGGACACAAATGATTTTCGCTTCGACGACAGGTCGAAGTGACTCCAAAATAAAGATTGTTGTAGATTTGTTTCCTTAATTAGATGGTTGTGTGGCTATCAACGAGCGTTTCGGGATTGACTGTGATGATATCAGGAGTGAGAGTGATGGGGTGAAGGAACCTTTGACTCTCTTCCAAACACGGCGAGATTGAAGATGCAGTGGTGGTGGTTTTCTATGACCGTGATGTCTTGTAAAATTTTGGGTGCTTGCGCGAGCAAGTGAATCCTCCTGTTCAATAACCAATCATCACCACAAAATATCATCAAAATATCCACCATCACTTGCACTCGGACCGCAAAAAGATCTTTCACAACATTATTTTTTTCTTCATTTTTTTCTCTGTTTCCCCCCAATCAACTTGATCGTCACCACAACGAGAGACTGAGAGGTGCATCATCTCATCATATCAACTCACCTCCCTTGTTTCTCATCTATGTACTACGTACCATAAGTAGTTGTAATATTCAACGATACAACTGCTGCGGCATCAAAATGAGACGACGAATATCGACAGTGATTGCTCTTGTGGTGACTTGGATCACCAAAGTTGCCACCGTTGTTGTTGCCTTTCAGCCATCACCGTTCACCCAAAGATACAAGACACGATATGCCGCCGACCAAATAAGCCTCTTTGTTCAACAAGTCGAGCCTACACAACAACAACGGGAAGAGGAAAATGGAGATCAAAGAGATCAAAACATAGATTCCGTTGCGACTAATGACGTACCCCAACAGCAGCCCTACTTTGCGCAAGACGACACCGCTACTGTAACGGAAGTTGTTCCGAGTCAATCCAACGATGATGATGTGATGGAACAAACACCAACCGTTTCACCAGCAACACGAAATTTCGCAACGGACATTACTCATGGCATCCAATCGATTGAAACGGAAGCAGTTGCAACAACAACGACAACAACAGCGACAAAGCCATCCACAGCACCGCAACGACCACAAAACACCATGTTTCATCCCAAATCGTCTTCGGCGGGACAGGAATTATTGGAAGCTGTACTCGATGTGACAGTAGCAGGTTCCGTGGCATTGTTGGTACGTTAAGCTGTGAATACTAAAAAATGAAAGCTTCTCACATTGGTAACAAAAATTGACTTTTTTGGTTTTGTTTCTTCTATTATGCAGAAAGGACTTCGATACACTGCAGCCACTGCTCTCACAGCGTCCCTGCCGGATCAAGAACGAAATGAGTTGTTGCGTCGAATGAAGCCGAAAGAGGCTGTCTCAGAAGTTAGAAAACAGAAAGAAGTTCCGACTAACACTGATAAAGATGACAAGGAGGAGGAAGAAGTTGATGTACGGGGCAGCGTTCAGGAAGAAATCGCCTTGGCCGTGCGGGAGGAGGCGCGAAAAAGCAACCAACAATGGCAGCAGGAGAAGGAAACGATCACCCGGCAGCTGGAAGCTGCGGCAGAGGCTCGCATGAAATCCGAATTGGAAATACAACAACAACGCCTGGAGAAAGAGAAGCAAGCATGGAAGGCACAAAACCAATTGATGACGGAAAGAGCTCTGACGACCATGCAGCAGAAGATCGCCGCGTTGGAAGCAGAGCTGCAGCAGGCGACCGTGGCCAAGCTTAAGTTAGAGGAGGAATCATCCAGAGCAATTGAAAAAGCACAAGCTGATTTTGCAAAGAAGCAGCAAGAACAGATTGTGTTTGAAACAAAAGAGCTGGAACATGTTGAAGCAATGTTGAAGAAACGACTTGAACAACAAGCCATGCTGGAAAAGGTGGAGAACGATCTTAGAGAAAAGGCACAGCAGATCAAGACAGAGAAGGAAGAACTCACGAAATTGGAGAATCTGCGACTGCAGCAGCAGCAGAAGCTCCGACAAAATGTTCCGAAGACTTTTGACCCCGCTCAGGATGTTGACGATGTCGTTCCCCATCTCTCACCAAAAGAGTATCGTTCTCTTTCGCAGGAAGAAAAGGGAAAACTCAGGGAAGTGCGTGGTGCTAGCACAGTGGATGCCAACGAAGATTCCGTATCTGTTGATATTCACCCGATTCTTGGGCCTGTTGTTGCTGATCTCGGTTACAAACGAATTCACCTTGTATCCTCAGGTAAACTTGGAACTATTCCAATCTGGAAACGACAACGAACCTATCGTAACGATCGTGCCCGCCGTATGGCATCCGAAAAAGAAGCTACCATGCATCTGGGTTTCCCTGGAATCATTTGCTTGTACGAAGATAGCAAGGGCGGTTTGTCGATACTGGACGGTCAACATCGTGTCGGAATGATGCAGGCACTCCGCGAAATGCAAAACAAGAGAGGTTCCACTTCCAGCAAGGATCAAGTCTTTCAGAACGTTCTGGTGGAGGTGTATACCAACCCTGATAATAGCACTGTAGTCGCGGCCAAGAACGACAAAGGCATCGCTGAACAAGTGTTTTTGGAAATTAACAAGGCCGAGCCGTTGAAACTGCTGGATATGCCGGGTGTGGCATCTGCTGCCGACCGCAAACTCATCACCGACGCTGTCGAAACACTACAGAACCAGTTTCCCAAGATGTTTTCGACCTCGCAAAGATGCCGTTCCCCTAATGTAAACATTGACAATCTCCGGAACAGCATTTATGGTGCCAATATCCTGAAACGACATGAACTCACAACCAGCGGCAACCTAGTGGATTGGTTGATGGTACAAAACGCTGCACTTGGAGAAGCATACGAACGAGACGACACCAGACAAAAGTTCTTGAGCCCCAAGACCTGGAGCAAAGCCAGCAAGAATGGATTCTACCTGGGTCTTGAAAGTAGCTGGCTGTTTCAATAAGAAATAAAAGGTCAACAGGTTCTACACATTGACAACCCTTTTAGTCGTAATGACCAAGTTCATGCATTTTCATGAGAAATTGGATCGCTCGGGATCTCCTCGCAATTTCAATTGGGGTACTATCGGCTCCTTTCATGGGTTTGTTGGGGTCATTGCCAGCTTTGACCAGTGCCTCCCCGCCAATGGCAAGGTTGTTACTGGCCATGCGATGCAATGCTGTGTATCCGTAGGTATCTTGTGCATAGATATCGGCCTTGGCGTCGATCAAAACTTGAGTGGCAAGCTGACCCTTTTGAGACATTCCACAAATATGAAGGGGTCGAGCACCTCCGGTCGAAATTTCTTCCTTGAGTTCGGGGTAGTCAGCCAGAATCTCTTTGACCTTGTCGGGACCCGCATGAATAGCCCGACTCATAAGAGAGTATCCCTTTCCATCGTATACCGGTCCAGGTCGGTGATTATGATTTTGGTATTGTTGTCCGATGATGATCTCGCCGTTTGCGTCCCGTTGCACACCGCCACCGTAAATTCCCGGTCCGACGGTGTCAGCGTAAGGATCAAATCCTTCTGGATCCGTTTGGCCTGGTAGACCATATTTTTCGGCCATGCCTGGAGAATAGGGATCATGGGTGATCCGGACACCGTCTTTGCGATAGTGTTCAGCCATTTGCTTTGTGTTGGAAGAACTTCCACTGATGTCGGCACTGCTAGAGTACAAAATCAAAGATGATGCTACGATTCCGCGAGAGGCAAATTGAAAAAGTGAAGGTGTTTTAGTAGAGAAAGCACCGATAGAACTAGGCAAGACACCGGACACCAGTAGAGCCACGGAGGATCGAAGACGGCACATCTTGAAGATGGAAGTACGACGACGTTGCCCGTGTAATTTCTTGAAAGTGAATTCTTCGTTTTGCGACTTGCAGATGATCGACCGAACATCGAACGATAATGCGTCACAGGCGAATGATGGTAGGACTCATTTTGTCGTCGAATGATTAATTGACCATGATTGAAATCCAGTTCGCTACAATCATTTTTCTGACTCACAGTCACAACAAAATCGATCTGGTCTCCACATTTTTTCGGATTGTCGATGTTGTGAATGATTTCGTCAATTAATTTCATGTTCATCTCCATGCCGCTGACGGCTGTCGGCTGACCATGAAAATAATCTACTTCGAACTATTTGGCCTTATAATAATATATAATATTATATTACTGTCGTGTTCACAATTCCCACTCTCAGACACCACGCGAAAACAGATCCCTGCATGCAACCAGTCATGAAGACCTTCATGAACCTCTCGTCCGCCTTGTCGGCCATGATTCTTTTAGCATCGACCAGCAACGCTTTGTCTACCAAACCGCCATCAGCTCCGGCTCCCGCCATCGTCAAGGCCAACCCTGTCATTAACCTTATGGCAAATGGCATGACGTTGCTGAAACCGGTGTTTGCGGCCGAAGCCAAACTCCAAGCGTCTCTGCTAGGATCCGGCATTGTTGAACAGGACGTCGCTCAAGAAATCGCTGCCGAGGTCAAGTCAAGTCCCATTGTCATTTACACGTACGGGCTGTCGCCGTTTTCCACTGAGGCGGTCAGTATTTTGGAGAAGAATGGATACGACTTCAAAAAGATCGAATTAGGCGCCGAGTGGTTCTTGTTGAATGGCAAAGACTCGGTCAAACGCGTGTTGCTTTCTGACTTTGTTGACAACGGAGCAACGTCGTTGCCAAAGGTGTTTGTCGGAGGAAAATGTATTGGGGGCTGTGCCGACCTGGCCAAGAGTGTGGAAAGTGGTGAGTTTGCCACCCTGGTTAACAGTGGAAAAAACACAAAAAAGAAAATGTTTTCTTTCCTATAATCAACTATAGTTGCTTCGCATTACTGTACTACATGCAGGCTGAGTTCTTGTTGTACTCGAAGCACTGTCGCATGTTGGTACTGGTACAAGGAAAAATTGATATCTTTTTGCGCTCAGTACTCAGCTCCAGTAAGCAAGTACAGCGAGGCACACTATGATGTCATCGCCATGAGTTGTCGGAAAAGGATCACAGGTGCAAATACAAATACATGATAATATTGTGATATGATAGGACTGGTTCTTTCATTTGCTATTTGCCCTTTTTCCCATGACTTAAATATGCTTCCAATAGACTGCTGGTTGATTGGTTGAACCCTTGCACCGTCGCTCCAGTCCTTCGTGATGCAGCCAGCTGCACGCGAATGTACTTGGCCAGTAGCTTTCCCATTTCTAGACCGAACTGATCAAAGCTGTTGATGCCCCATATGAACCCCTGCACAGCTGTTCGATGTTCGTACATCGCCAGGAGCTGGCCAATGCTGAAAGGATCGAGTCTTGTAATCAAGAGACTGGAAGATGGCCGATTACCAGGAAACACCATGTGCTCTCGCAATCCGTCTGGAACACCCTCTTGAACCAAATCTACCAAGGACTTTCCGTACGCCAATGCATCAGGCTGTGCAAAGAAGTTACTCATAAACTCATCATGACTCGACACTGCTTCGCCTGGCAATTCTATGGGCCGCGGAGACTCCATAAAGCCGATAAAGTCAGCTGGGACTACGCGTCCTTGATGCATCAGCTGGTAAAAAGGATGGTGGGGGTTCCCGGCAACTTCTCCAAAGTTCAATTCTCCCGCGGGATGGAACAATTCCAATCCGTCCATGGCCACACGTTTGCCATTCGATTCCATATCCACCAGCTGCACATAGGCGGGGAAGGCGTCTAGTGCTTCCGAAAAGGGCAAAATGGCGCGAGCAGTGTACCCCAAAAAGGTGGAATTCCATACTCCCAACAATCCTAGCAGGACGGGGATGTTGTCGCGCAAGGGAGCATTGAAAAAGTGTTCGTCCATGTCGTGGGCACCGTCCAAAAACTCCGACACCACCTCGTAACCGTATTGCAGACTCAGCGGCAGCACGCCTACGGCACTGCAAACGGAGAATCGTCCAATGACCCAATCCCAAATCGGAAAGACGTTGTTTTTGGAAATGCCAAGTTGCAAGCAAGCTTGAGGATCCTTGGAAGTAACAGCCACCATGTGAAGTTCCAAAATGGATGCTTCACTCAAAGTAGAATTTTCCTTGCATAAATTGGTCACTAACCAATGCCGGATAGTTTTCCAATTCAACAATTCGTTGGATCCGATTGTGCTTTCTTCCAAGACCATCACAACGAGGGTTGTAGCTGGATTCAACTCGTGTGTCGTAAAGAAGCTATCGACGGGATCCTTATTGGACAAAAAATGCAAACGCCGTCCCTGTGATGCTTGGAAGGCCGCTTGATGCGCTGTCAAGGCACGATGGACAAAGCGCGTGGCCAACTGCTCCATTCCAGCCGTTACCACAATGGTATCCTTGAAGGAATCCCCGGTACTGCTCTTGTATTGTCCAGATCGGACTTGCATGGAAAATTTTTCAATTTGGCGTCGAGTGGCATGAATTTGTTCCAATACTGCAGCATTGGCGCGGTTGGAAATCTCAGAAGTATCGTTGTTCGTTGTGATGACGGGCCGATTGACATTGTTGATGGATGCCTGACGATGGACGGGTTGCGGTCTCATGGGTGCATCAGGCGGCGGTACACGCAACAAGTGATGCAACACAGGTTTGTTTTCCGTCGTGTTGATACGTTCTCCCGTTCGGAAGGCCTCCCTTCGATCCGTTAGGTTGACAGCATCAGCCAAATCAAAGAGCAGTTCCATTGTTTCGCCCGTCACTTGTTGTCGCGAATAATCCAAAATAATTTTGCGAATAAGGGGAGTTGGCGGTGGGGCGGCAAGCGAACTGCCAGCAGCATTTCCTAGTGGTAGCTGGGGCTGCTGGGTGTAACTTGTCAATGAGGCCGTTAATCCACTACAACGAGCCGTGTCATTGCACAAATATCGTAAATGCAACTTTTCATCCAACAAGAATTCGGCGGCAGCATCTTGCAAGGCGTCAAATTGCGGAACGTCTGTACACTTGACGCAATAAGACGACGTCATGGCAGCGTCAGTACTGTAGAAGTTGGACATGGTTTTCGTATATATCCGTATTTATCCTAATTTGAAATTCTTGCTGTGGGACAGTCCAAGATACCTCGTAATAGGTTAGACGAATATGAGAATGGCGATGATGATGATGATGATCTTTGAGATCGATCGGCCCAAGTTGACGGGAACGGTCGAATAACGTTTAGTCGATCAGTTCGAACAATACGACGTCTGTACGTTGTACGTTTTGATTTTTCGTTGGCGCGAGTGAAATAAACGACGTATTTATGACGATGACGTGTAAACGGTCGTAAGACTTTTCTTTGCAAGTTATTACAAGTTGAAATGAAATTGTGTGTCATACACGTGAACTTGTTTATGACACAGACGATAACCGTCGATAAGAACACTTCATCATCTATTTTCTTTTCTTGCTTGTGTTGACACATCCACCTTCAACTCCTACACCCACCATCCACCACAGATGCAGTCTCTCTTTCAGCAAGGACGAAATCCAGCTCCTCAAATATCTACCCAGGTCAAACACTCTGTCGATTTTCTTGCCGCAACACCAAGAAAAGCAAAAGATGACCTCGACCGGTAGCCGTAGAAATTTTCTGGATCAGATATGGTATCGACTGGTCGGGGTGCGTGGAGCAGAAAGCATCTTCCCAGACCCTCTTTCATCCATTGTCAGCAAAGACAACAATCGCAACATACGAGGAGAAACGACTGCATCATCATTACTAACTGGCACGACAGCAACTTTGACATCCAATTTTGGATATGTTCCCAAAGATCCTGCCAAGGAAATCGGTAAACACAAAGTCGTATTCTTGGGGGAAATCCATTCCATGCCTCCCATCATTTCTTTCCAACGACAAGTACAAAAGGAAATGAATGAACAATCTGATCAACTTCACGTGATTCTAGAACACTTTAGCTTTGATTTGCAGGATGTTTTGGATCGATATTTGGACGATGAAACTGATTTTGATGGACTTCAAGAACAGTATCATGCCATTGGCGAAGAGGGGCATGATCTGGAACCCTATCGGGGTCTCCTCGAAGACGCCAAGCAACACGGAATTCGTCTCCACGCTGGCTTCTTGCCGAGGAAGTATGCTCGAATGCTCATGAAGGAAGGAGAAGACGCAGCCATCAATGCAGCGGCGCAGTTTCTCCCCCAAAAGGTCGATTTGAATGGGTCCGAGTTTCATTACAATGTCTTTGAAAGCTTTCTCAGCGGGCGTTCGCTGTACAATACAAAGAATACAGAAGGATTAGAAGGATCGTCGTTACTGTCCCAAATCGAACCTCCCTCAGACCAATTTCGGAAAATTTTCAAGGCACAAGTACTGAAGGACGAGGCCATGGCTCATCGCGTGGTCGAGCTGTTGAAGGAATCAAGTAACAACCCGCAAGGAGACAATGAAAAATTCCTCGTCATTGCAGGTAACGGTCACCTGAAGCATTATTGTGGCGTTCCAGAACGTGTCCTCCGGGACGCCCCCAATCTATCTCTTGAAGATACCTGTCTCATTATCAGCGAGAGTACCACCTCCGAGGCGCTAGATCAAACGGAGAATTTTCACAATAACAGTCATGACACTCCATTGACTGCCTATATACAGGATCGCTTTGGAGAGGGCTCCAATCCGGCTGACTACGTTTATTTCTATGAAATCCCAGAAGCGATCCTGGATGAATGGTCTGTGAAGGACGAGACGAAAAAAGCTTACGACAAGGTAGGAGAGACAGCAAGTCTCCAGGGAAACAAACTCAAAGCGGCATGGATCATGTATCACCTGGGATACACCGAAAAGGAATTCGAAGCTGCCGGTCCAGACGTCTACAACTTTCAGGGTGTGGGCAATCCACACTTCCACGCCAAAATTCAACCCGGGGAAACAGTACTTGATGTTGGCAGCGGCTTGGGAATCGATTCTATGATTGCATGCCACGCCACTGGCCCCGATGGGCTGGTCGTTGGCATTGATTTGAGTGAAGCTGAAACCAAACACGCTCTCAAGAGAACAAGGGAACTTGGGCTGAATGCTCATTTCATTGTCGGAGACATGGAGAATATGAGATCCAAGATCCCTGACAACTCCATTGACGTTGTAATTTCTAATGGTGCCTTTTGCCTTGCTCCCAATAAGGAAAAGGCGTTTCGAGAATTGTACAGGGTTCTCAAGCCAGGTGGCAGGATATCCGTTTGCACGACTACGACGCAGGAACAAAACCTAGAACCTGGCGTATCTTGGCCCCTTTGCATGAAAATGTTCATTTCCAAGAAAGATTTGGAACCTCTTTGTCAAAGGATTGGATTTGAAGATATACTGATAGACGATACCAACAGTAAAATGAGCATGGATATCCCGGCAGAAGTTTTGGAAGAGTCCAATCCAGGGCGTAGCAAGGTTCACGTGGGCGGAAAAGACTTTAAACATTTGGTGGATTATGATATGGACAAGATATGTGCCAGAGTATGTGTCGTGGCCAAAAAGCCGAAACATCCAGAGTAGTCAACTACGGTAGCTAGCTAGCCATTGATTGTCATACTACTAGTCGTACCTAACCCAATAGAACCACTCGAGGTGCCACCTCAACAAAATAATTGTAATGGTTGCGATTTTTTTAAAATGGACCTTGAATCTGATCAGTTGGCTTTTTGCTCGCTGTCTTCCCCCTCTTCCTTTTTCTTCTGATGCAACAAAAACATCATCATCAAGTAGGTTTTCGCGAGGGGAGGGGACGACGTGCTTCAAGCATCATTTTTCAGAACTTTGGGCAGTTTTCTACCTCTTTCGGTCCGTAAACTTGGAAGTTTGAAACGTCAACATTTGAAGTTCATGACGCATCCGGAGAGTATCCATTGAAGTTCTTTTGTTAGAGACCTCAGGGAAGATTTAGTGCCGTTGTTTAACGCATTTCAAATAGAAATCCCTTACATCACTCAAATCTATTGCCTTTCGAGAATGTCTTAATTATCACATCAATCGTCAGTTTGTAACCAGCGACGTCGACGTGTTTTTCGCCCTTTTTTCCGGGTTAATGCCCATCCATCAGAACGGAAGTCAGAACTTGCCGCATCGTTACGCCGTAATCCTACGGTGCACAAGGAAGACCGAGCTACCAGCACACTCCTTCGATGGGCTACGTTGCAAACGAAAATTTCTTGTCTGAATTGTGGCTAAGACAGTGTGTGTACAGTCTTTTAACAAGTCTAAGACAACGCAACGCTCTTATCTTTCGACTCTCACCCGTACTACTCACGCCTTTCTCTGACACAAATGAAATCCAGCAGCAATCATTTTCCAGTAGCACAAGGTACATCCACATCTCGAACTGTGGCGGACCACGGTCATCAACTCATCACATCCTCCCATCAATATCTACGACCAAACATGCACATTGCTCCCAAGCCATCACCTTGGAGTGAAACCGTAGCTACTCAAAACCACTCAACGATTAGTGGTAGTTTAATCGAAAGATCTTTTGTGCCATCGAACACGACCCAAGAGCCCACTGCCAATACAAACAACGACAGTGCCACGATTATGACCATTAGCGAATCTTCTGCTCCTCCCTGCCGTCAATCGTTCAACAAGACGATATGGTATCTAGGAGGCAATCACGCCGCCAAGCTCCTTACCAGTGTTGATGGAGATCTGGATCCTGATATGCTGGCAAATCTTGCCGCTGTTCCTGCTGTTATTGGAGAGCTGGCACTTTCCGTCGAATCTTTAGTCTCGGATGACTGCACAGTTGGTGGCTTTGAGATGGACATTTTAGCCAAAATTGCGGCCAACACTCTTAATGGCAGGAAGCAAGCAATTGCTATTGCTCGCAAGGAGGAAATGAAGAATTCTCCCTGCCCAACTACCCTTTCTCCTCCCTCACCTCCTCCCGCTCAAGAGTCGAGAGGTTCCGAGGCAGAAACAGTATCATCTCCAGTGGCATTTCCCGGGAGTGTCCCCAACCCACTGCTGGAAAATTACGACCCCGTCCCGAATCCTCTGGCTCGAATCACTCCTCCTGGATCACCCACTCCTGCTGTAGAATCAGGCGTCGGTATAAACAAGCGCAAAGAATCGCCTCCTGGCGAGGAGTACGAACACATCAACAAGGTCATTCGAAGATGTGATGGACCAGGCGTAATCGAAGCACGGTAGTCTTACCAGTCCACACGGAAATCAAACACAAACACAATTGGGAACCCGATCACAAACACATCATATCAACTACTTCGCTCCATTCATTTCCATCACTCGGATACATACTCAAATGATTACGTACATACCCATACATTTTCAACGCCGATCACATGGGCATCACTCTGCTATATTTCTCTATTGTGGTTGCTGCGGCCTCTTTCGGGCAGTTTTGCCGATACGATGCAGCCGCTACAACCTCTTGTGTATATTTACAACACTTATACTTGTGCTTGGTGGCTCCAACAAGAACACTGCTAACAAGGACGAACGACCGTCCACCCTAAGCCTATATAAATACTATCTACTAGTAGTACTTCATAGTCTAACCAAGTCGTAGGCCTATTTGCATTATTTTTTATTTTCTCTATGAAAAACTTTTTCATTTCGTGCAACTTCGAAAGTTTCCTTAGACTACGCTAGAGAGAGAGTGGTGTTGGGAGACTCTGGTGATTTGGAAAGTTGAAAGTTTCGCGGTAGCTGGAAGACATCATCCCTCAGTTTGTGTTTGTCTACTCTACTAGTACATAGTGTCTGGAGAAACCTGTTTAACTGTAAATACTGTCGTATGGAAAGCGATAACCAGAACGGGAACGAAGTGAATCGATTACCGGTATTCTTCTTTGGAGGGGATGTCCACGTTGGGAAGTCATGCCGAAAAGTCGCCATGACATCATCGTGTCAGACGCGATTGAACATCCCAAGGAAGGATTCTTTTTCATATTTATTATTCTTCAGCGCCATTCTACAACGTTTACAGTTAATAATTGAAAAATAGATGGTCCGTACAAAGTTCCCCACCCTTTCTATCTCTCGGTTGTCTCGATGATCATTACTATTGTTTCGCGTAAAATAGAGTAGTACTCTAGCTCTCTCTAGCTAGCTAGTAGTAGAGAGTGTAATGTACGACGTATTTTCGTTGCTCAACTACCGTACTCTACTACCGTAGCTAGCTAGCTAGTAGTAGATAAACTCTGTCATACTTCATACCGGTATTTACGGTCAGTGGGTTTGACAATTGCCACCGTCTTCAACTGTCTCTTGACAGCAGCGTCTGAAATAGCGGGATTCCAACGTTTCGGGGTTCCCATCGTTCAATCAAGCGGAGTAGCAATGACCAAGAATTGGTTTTCGGAGTGAGTTTCAATACAATAGAAGAGACTATGACGAGGAGTAACAGTGTAAGTCGTAAAACAGTCCACGGTAAAAAAAATTACGACTGTGACACATTACTACGATGTGAAAATCGCTACTGCTAGCTATGTAGCTACCGTAGCTAGCAATCCATAACAATGGCACGCTGGAGTTGAGTTGTTATTAACAAAGAGTGTATACAAATATTGATAATTGGCACAAGGTTATTGCTGTATCAGTTTTCCAAAAAAGCTGTATTTCTACCACCTAAGCTCTACCGCAGACTGCGTGGGAATTTCGGCACATCGACGTCCTAAACATTTGGACAAGAACAGGGCTGTAGATGTGAGGAGGCTGCTTGTTTTGCTGCTCCTTTGTTGACACATCGATCAGCAGACGAGGGTTTCAGCTATGATAAATGATCTTTTATGAAGAAATTCTATTGTACCCAGCTTTACTGCAGTCCCAGCTGCGGTAGCAATGACCAAATTCCTTTAAAAAAACTGTAACCCTAATTCCTTAAAAAAAACTGTAACATATTCTATTTTCAATTCATGGCAATGCCAACTTCTAGCGCCTAGTTCTTCCGTGTCTAACAAGTTGACTCACCACTCACCACCCAGCACCCATCCCCTAGTGGCGAGGCGGTACATGGAGTGACCGGACGCCAAGCCAGGGAGATAGTTATGTTGTACAAAAACTCCTATAGGAGGAGAAAATTTCATCTGGTCGAGTGGAGGATCGGATGGGAGGGTTTGCTATCGTTGTTTTGTTGTTTATTTTGTCTTCTTTGGTGGTGCTTTGCCATCGTGTTGTTGTTGGCAATGTTGTGCTTGCTGGAGATTCAAGTTGCATTCTTCCCTATCGGACAGGAAATTTCGTCGTTCGGCGTTGGTAAATCGTTGGTGGTAATTTTAGTTGTGTCTCATCTTTTTGCTGCTGGGCAACGGTTTCTCGTTCCAACCCTAGTTTCTGTTTCTCTTGCTTTTGTTTTTCCAGTTGTTCCATAATTCGTGTGACTGTCACTAACTTCAAATGTTGGTATTGGTATCGGAAAGTTGTTGTGGAATTGTTGGTTCGCTCTTTTTGCTGATGTGTCATCGTTGTATGCCAAAATGTCGAAATACTATTATCCCGTTTGGATTGAAATTGTACTGTAGTAGATCATTGGGATCATAGTAGTAGCTTTTTTGTAGTTCCCCGCTCTGAAAAAACTAGGTTAAGCCCCCACACCCCACCCCACTTCCACGACAATGTTGATGTGTTCTGGTAGGGAGCGGTGCGTCAAACGTCAAATGTATACCAGCAGTAGAATGTTGATAGTGTTCTGCGGTGACCTCGACTTGAAACTCACTGCTCTAGACTACTAGGTACGAACTAGAGTTAAGATATGTCCTGCTACGAAACACTCGAACGGATGCTACTGACCATGAACTTTAGGGGATGCAGAAAATCCCTTTGTTGAAAAGAAACAGAATCGAATTGATGCAATTCAACGAGGATGCGTATTACTTGTAGTTACTTTGGTAAAGGATTCGTGGCTTGTATATAACACGCTCTTGGACAAGCTTTTAGTAAACGGTCATACTATAAGTACTCACTGTTGCACATCTGATGAAGCGACAGGGAGTGTCAGTCAGTCAATGTTTTGTACTACCAAGAATATTTTTAATGACGGAATCCCTTTTGGTTGATATGGTAGTTGCTGCGTTCGGTACGGTGAGCTTGTGCCGTTTCGTCCAGAACTTCCTCTGTCACAATCTTGGACATTTCTCGTGCTGTTCCGGCTCCAACCTGTTCGACCTTTTGGAGCTCCTTGGCAAGCTGGTAGTCGGCAATTTGCTGAGGAGTAGCTCCGGTAAGGTCAATCTCGTCCTTTTCGCCACTATGAGCGACATAGTCGTTGTCACCCTTCACGTACGCATTGTCGGTTGTGTACTCGGGAGGGACCGTGAGCATACCATGGTCCTTATCACGCACGGCGGCGAGTCGAGTAAAAGCTCCCGATCGAGCGGTACGGTTGATGTTAGCGGAAACACTTTTCTCGTGCTTCTTTTTGTGAGCTTCGTATGCAGCTGCATTTTCCTGTTGCTGAAGGGCAATGGCAAGTCTGTGATCCTTGTCTTCTTGAGAAAGGTTAGGATCGTCCATGCTGGGCATCTTCAAGATAGTGCTTCCTGGAACGGGGGCACCGTTGCCCATCATGACATAGTCTCCCTCAGGGGTTTTGGTTTCTTCCGACATGGTGGTTTATGTTGTTTTTCTTGTGTTATTGAAATGAGATTAGACTACTAGCTGGTTGACAAAAATGCAAGAGAGACACAGAAAGTTAGAGGAAGCAAACACGACTTGACATGTGAGTGAGAATTCTAATCGAGAACGCGACATGCGGGAGAAAAGAGTCAACGGACGAAGAGCATTTTCGAAGAAATGAGAGGACTGTTGTTGACGGTGCTGAAATCATGTACCGGTGAAGGCAAACATTGTTTTCTTTTACATTCCAGAGGAATTCTTGAGAAGGATAGATGTCCACCACCAACACTAACTTTCACAAAAAGTGATGTACAAAGACAGTTCATATTTTGTCCGCTTTCACTGTCAGTGCCGATCACGGATTCATACACAACCAAAGCTACGGCGTCAACATAGAATAACACCATCGTCTCGTCGATTTCTTTTCTTCTCTTTCTCCTTTCTATCGATTCCCATGGTCTTGGACAAGAGAGCTGGCTGACATACCTGGCGTGTTCCAATAACAATGGCGACAAAAACACGGTGCAGTACCTACTCGGAGTAGTAGTTGGAGTACGATTTCAATCAACGAAGTAGTACTATCAAATTGAACAACAGGGATGATTTTCATGGACAACGCCGCGTTGTTTCGCATGCTGCTTTCAACGGCTTTGTAATCCGACTGGTTGGCGATTCTTCGCGCAGGCCCGCCTGATCACATTCACAGTCAATACCAATACCTATAAGAGGATACCTTTCATATCTGCTATTCGTATGTTATCAATCAATCACATCTGTCTGATCTCCTTCCGCTGAATCTGATTCTTCGTACTAATAGCAGTACCGTACTATCATACCCATACGATGTCACAACCAACATCGAAAAACCGATAGGAGTAGACTATCATACCTGTATCATAGAGTCTGTGAGGTCGCATCATCACACCCATCACACCCACAATTATTGCTACGGTACTTTGCCAGCATTTCCCTCTGTGCCACTACTGTCGTTGTCTTGTGTTCATTTGCAGTGTCTTTACGAAATTTGTGCCGGAGCTCATTAACAAGCTGGTTCGTATAGACAGACTTCCCAAGGAGAGAACACACGCACACACACACACGTTCGTCCTTTTTTCCCTCCGAAGAAACAGAATATGTCGGATCCAAACGATAACGGTGATTCATCATCGTCGGGCGAGGAAGAATTGACCTTTTCTTCTCCAGATCAGAAACCTTTCAAAATGAATGCATCGTCAACATTGGAAACGGATGAATCGAAGAAACGAAAAAAGAAAAGGAAGAAAAAGAAGAGTAAGAAGGAGAAGAAAAAGAAAAGAAAAAAGAATCATCGAGAAGAAGAAGATGACAACAACAGCAACGACGACGATGATGATGGAAATGAACTTTCCATTGGAAACGACGAAAATCAGGTTGCAGCAGCAACAGCAGCACAGATCAACGTCGATCCTGTAGCTCGGGCACACACTGCCATCTTCAATCAGTCCATTCCCAAGAAAAAGAGACCGAATGCACATTCCTACGAACGATCGACATCCGACAGAAACAGGGACGAACGTGGTGACGAATCTGGAAGTGAGGAAGGACACACCGATGACGACGTAGATATCTCGTTGAACGATCTGAAACGCAAGGTCATGGGAAGAGATTTGCGAACTGAAGAAGATGTAGACCAGGAACAAGACGAAGAATTGCGACAAATTCAGGCCTTGATGAACACTGGACCCGAAACAGAACCACCCTCTACCAAAACCATGGCCGACAAGCTCCGTCGGGATCTCATGTGCACCATTTGTCATGATATTATCTATCCGCCGATATCTTTGTTTTGTGGACATTCTTTTTGTCAACCCTGCATTGAGTGGTGGTTCGATACCTCCAAGATGGATCCCAGTTGCCCCACCTGTCGGAAAACGGTTCCAGTAAAACGCCATGATGCTGTAGCGCCGAACTTGGCCTTGCGTTCATGCATCATGGCAATATATGGTCCAGAAATTGTTCGGCGAATTCAAGAATGTCGGCCGAAAGGTGAACGGGGCGGAACGCACGGCAAGGGGTACGAAGTCATCAGCCCATTGGAGGATGAAACCTGGCATTACATCCAAACGACAACGAATCATGCAACTTCATCCACGGAAACAATCCAAGTTCGAAGAAACATCGTACTCGATGCAGACGATCAGAGAATGCAATTGGCATTGGCAGTGTATCAGCGGCCACAAAAGATTATGGATAATGGCCGGAATGGCTTTCACGTCAAGCTTTGCCTGCTGGCAATGGAAGAAGATGAGGCTGCCGATTCTGGCTTTCCGTCCATTGTGGATAATTCAGAAGACGAGCAACTTACATGTGGCCGCGAGAGTCGGTTCTTACATTCCATCCTTGTTGTACAAATGAGAGTGGAAAATGGCTCGGTGTTACCACTCGCAAGAATATCATCAGCTGCAGATGGATGTTTCGACTACATGTTGGATCCGTCCACGTCTGTTGGAGATCCTGCCGACGCAAGAGGCCTTTTGTTTGAGCATACCAGCACTGGATGTCGACTTGAAATCGACTTGGCACACTTGCAATCTCGCGGTGGATCGTCTTTGCGACCTCATCCACAACGTAGTAGGGGTGGTAGAAACTTGGGATACGACGACGAGGAAGAAGAGGGGGACGATATGGATAGGGAAGAGTCTAACGTTGGTCGCCCCAGAGCTCAAAACTTGGTCATGGGTCAGAGCGACGATAGTGACATGAGTGGGTCAGATGAATTCGAAGAGGATGGCTTTTTGGTAGATGACAACAATCAAACCAGCGACGTAGAAGGAGAGTTTAGCTCCGGCGGCGACGGCGACGACGAGGATGTTTGTACCGTTTGTCATGGACACGGAGAATTAATGGTTTGCGATGGGGGGGAGGAAGACGATGGATGTGGAAAAGCTTTTCATGCAGCATGTGTGAACAGGTCACAAATTCCCGAGGGCGATTGGATTTGTCAAGAGTGTGCAAATTCCTTTGGCATTGCTGTTGGTCTAGAAGGACACGAGTTCAAGGCGCAGGTCTCAGATAGCAAAAGTGCTGGAACTGGAAAACGAAAAATTATTGATGACGAGAGCGACGGCGATGCGGATGAGAAAGGAACAAAGAACTGTGGAACCGAGACAGATGTGCATGCGCCGAAGACTCAGAAGAGACGAATGGTGCTACTTGACGATAGTGAGAGTGAATGAAATGTAGTAACCTCTTTGAAAACACCTGTCAATGAGTGTAAAGGAGCATTTTCGTGCTGCAGCAAACAAATCCACTTCTGGCTACTGAGATTTGGCTGAGCTGCTCTCCAGGAATACACTCTTTCCGCCAGAGTGTCAATGGAGTCAATTGACCGGAAGTTACAGGGGGGCAAAGCTGGTTCTTGGTATAGCCTTACAATAGATTTCCTTTTGACTCTACTGTAGTACGCAGAACGTCGTAGGCGACAGTAGTACTAGTAGAATACTACTACGTAGGTAGTACGGTAGACTACGTAGTACGGTAATACCGGTACAACGATTGACTGTGAATCAACTGATGCCTTCACAATCAACCACAGTTGATGGCTGTAAGGCCCTAACCTTATCTAAGTTACAAGCAAGTACTCTTTTGCAGTCAGAATACCGTTGCATGAAAATGACGAAATTTCCGTTTTCTCTCCCGTTGCGGCCATCCTTGAAAAGGTCCCCGCAACAATTGGAGAGCAATCAAAACCAAAAGTTTTGAGAACTTACATTTCATTCGTTTTTGAGTTATATTCAAGCTCTTCGCTCAAGAGTCCATTTTTTGTTTCCCAAATAACTAGCTAGCCACCAAAATATCGCCCATGATCAGCCGAAAGCATTCGCGTGATAGTTCGAAATCGTCTACGGCTGAAACATCGAGTATAGGTCCTTTCAACGTGCCAACGGCTCATACTAAGCTCCTGTCCATGGGGAACGGTAAAGTCATGAATCTTCCTAAAACAACGTACGATGCTCCTCGAGCGTCCACTTCCGGTACTTCCAGTGTCAGCATCCAAGGCACGGCATCGTTTCACAAGGACGATCATTTCTCCAAACACGATTTAAACTACTTCGGGCCAAACAGTAATAGCAGTCAAGGTGACAATATGTTTCAGAACGAGGCACCACATGATCCACATGACAGTGATAGTGGCCCAGCTTACAAGCGTGCTCTGAAGAATCTTCCACACGAAGTTACAAAGCGTGCTACGGTTACTCCCGATGACATCGTGCGCCCATTGGTCGATATTAACAACCCCAGTCTTTCCATGTTCATGGACAATACCATGGCACGAGGAGCACCTCCATTGCCGAACTTGCATAACTACTCCGAAGAACAGTCGATTGGGCAAGCCAGCAGTTATGGTGCTTTCTCGGATACTGAAAGCTTCGGGCTTGAAGCAGACCCATTCCATGATATCTTCTCCGGATTGAATGTCGACCTAGACGAGCCAATCCCCTTGAACTACGCAAATGGACAAGTACTAGTCAATGCAGATGTTAAGATCGGCTGCGTTCCGGTTCCGTCGATTGAGAATACTGGCAAGGGTACAAGGGGCAAAGTTGGCTCTATCCCAGCCAACCAAACATTCGCGAAAGCTGGGATCACAAATGAATTCCCAAAGACTACTAGTTTCTCAATGGATGAGAAAAAAAAGACGGCATCACCGAAAGAATACGTTCGGAGTTTTGTGAATGGGCAGGTCTACGGATTACTAAAACCCGTGTTGCCCCTTCCTCTTGAATTGAAGCCAATCATTTTGATGCTTTTGGAGATGGAAGAATTTGGAGCTCCACAGGCTGCTATCGCAGACGCGTGCAAAATTGTCAAATCTTCTATACTAGCCATGGAATCAGGAGTTTGCGGCCAGACGATTTGTGAAATGATCTTCGTCGAAATCTGTAGCAACTCGGGGTTGTCGATTGACTGGCACACTTACTTCAAGAAAGCAGCTAAGAGCGAGTTCAATGACTGCTTCGAAGTCGAACAAGTCTTTCTTCGTGCTCAAGGAGGAGAAATTCGGATCAACCCACCACCTTTCATTCCGACGAATTTGCAGCTTGCTGTAGCCTATGGAGTGTATTACGCCAACGAAGCGAAGAAATTCGGAATGGAACATTTTGTTCAAGGCGCCTCTTTAGATATCAACGAAAGAATGTCTCCAGCTGACAAGGAAGCCTTTTGGAACCAATCTTCTTCCTGCTGCGGACCACGTCCGCCATCGTTGAGCAATCGAGGGGAGAGTTCTCATCCTTCGCCATAGGATTTCGCTGGTGATTAACCTTACTGCGCCTTCCATGGAACACGATTAAACATCATTAGATACATTAGAAGTAATCGGAAGGCAAGCTCCCTATGAGCTACCGTAGCCAACGATCCTGTGTCAAGACGTGCAAGGGCAACTATGATAGCTTGATTCTTAGAATCACACACGAAGGAACTGAATTAAATGCAGTCTCTCCAAAGTTGGTTTTGAGGCCACTCGGCAATCTGTTATCTATGCAGGAAAGTACATTGGATGTACCGAAATATGTTTAGCACCACCATGTATGTTGGACATGAGGCGGATGAAAACGTCGTTCTCTAATAAACATACTTACTGTTACTGTTAGGCTGGAATTAACTCAATTTCGAGAGCATAGTGATCCGATGACTCTTCGCCCACTGGTTCCTTTCGAATGGAACGGGAAACGGCGAGCAATGGAAGGAATGTATACTTTGATCCGTAGCGTTCTAGTCCGAAAATGTAGTCAATCCGACCACAATCCTCGGGATAGCAGGCGAGTGAATTCTCTATAGCGTACGTCTGGCATGTTACATCATGAAAATAGTCAACCCACCCCAAATTCGACAGCAGAGTATCTTGGTATTCGACCGAGTTTGCCTTTATGTTAAAATCCCCTAGTACCAACACCCCCGTGTTTTTCCAGTCTTCAAGTTGGTAAGTCTTGTCTTCTTTCTCGATGGCCGCTATCGTTTCCCCCACAAAATTGATGATCTCATGAACTTGCTCGTTCCTGTTTTCGATGTGCCAAGGATCCAAATGCGTATTGAACACCAATAAACGCCTATGATTGCCCCATTTGGGAACATCCCATAAGGTTGCTTCCACACCTTTTAATGACTTGGAACGACTTTTGGTGAAGGTGCGTTTGTGCCGATATCGACATGACAGTTTGGGCGACGCGAAATCGAATAAGCCACCTGTTTGCATCCTGTTGGAAGGGATATCGAAACACAAACCCTACTAAGAACTGGAACCTTATTGGAGAATGCAGAGAAGCATTCAGAAGCCGATTTAATGGAGAATGCAAAGAAGCATTCGGAAGCGGCAAGTCGTGCAGGAAAGAGTTCAATCCTAGAAGCACCTAGCCGCCGCACATATGCTGATGTCCTCCGAGGATGCGAGGGCCCTAAAGTAACTGATAACGGAATCACTGGTAGAGACAAAGGTAATGTCTCCCGAGGATGCAAGAGCATTGCAGACGGAGTAGTCTGCGCGAACAAGATTGGAAGAGACGGAGTTGTCTCTGTAAGCAAGATCGGAGACGGAATAGTCTCTGTAAAGAAGAAAAACGCGGGTAGCGAGAACGAGAGTAATATCAAGAAAGGGACAGAGGATGCTGTCACTTTCTTGAAATAATCCTATTACGAAAGGACTCTGACTTTAGGTAGTTACTCCCGTCGTAGATCATTGTGTTTGATTCGTCTCTGACAAAGCTACCGTCTAAGGGACGATAGTGGAGACAGAATCAGGTACAGTCTAACATTATTTCAAGAAAGGAAGTAATTCAGTTTTAACCGACCATGTCTGAAAGGAAACCTGCAAGTGTTACTTTTGCGCCGACAACTGTATCGTCGGCGGCAGCGGCACCGGCACCAGCCGCTTCTACAGCAAACGGAGCAGGCAACAATGGAAACGGCGGAAGCAGCCGTCACCGTGGCCGGAACAGGCACCGAGGCAATCATGTTCCATCCTCCTCCACCTCTAACTCTTCTAACTCCTCTGCCTCATCCTACAAAGGGGATATACCTGGGATGAACGGGCACGTGTTTCAGGTGTACAGCGAGTCGAGTGACCCGAAGCAGTTCTCGGCAACGTGTAATGCCCTCCAACAGTATGTTGAGATCAACATGGCGCATTCCGGAGACATGGCTCTTCTTTTCTCGGAGTTCAAGAACCCAACCCTGCCACGGCCACGCAAGAAACCAACGGATGGTCTGGATGCCGACGAGCTTGAGGTTGAACTCGCAGTGTGGAACAACAAGATCAAGAAGTTTGGAGAACGATGCGACACCCTGGAAGACAACCTCAGGGCTACGTACAATGCCATCTGGGGACAGTGCAGCGTGGCGATGAGGAACAAGCTCTAGTCGCTTCCCGACTTCAAGACCAAGGATTATGAACGCGACTGTGCCTGGATTCTCAACAGCATAAAAGGAATTGCCCAACGTTTCGAAGGAACACGGGTGGTGAATTTGGCCATCGCGGATGCCGTCGCCTCGCTATACAACTTCCGACAAGGTGCAAATGTATCCGTCCCGGACTTTTACCAAGAGTTCTGTACCAAGATCGAGGTTGTCGAACACTTTACCAAGGACCAACCCATTGGCACCACTGTTGCACACCTTGAACACAGTGGCGACGATAAAGCAGCCGCTCGAGACCGTGACCTTGCCATCCTTCTCCTCCGCGCGGCCAACCAACGGATCTATGGCTCTCTGGTGAACGACCTTGAAAACCTATACTCCCGCGGCGAAGATCAGTATCCCGCGAATCTTGCAGCAGCTTACAACATGCTTCTGACATACCGTCCCTCTGTTGTCACTCAAGCTGTCCACGCATCCAACGCTGCAATGACGCCGGCACAGGGCCTTGGCCTCACTTTTACCCAAACCGGAACTGACCTTGCCCCCATCCCAGGCCTGGACGGCATTCTGAAGGAAACCGTCCTCTGCTTCAAGTGTCAACGCAAGGGTCACATTGCCAGACATTGTCCTTCCCCCAATGGCATACAGCTCCTTCAGTGCGAGCGCCACTTTGTCTTAACTTCCACTGGCCATGGGGGACTCATTCCCGAGAACTGGATCCTCATTGACAGTGAGTCCACTCTCTCCATGTTCAAGTCCCGTCACCTCCTCACCAACATCCGCCGCGCCCGTAAGCCTATTCGGGTTTGTGGCACAGGTGGCGAGATTGTCAGCTATTGGATTGGCGACCTTCATGGTCTTGGCACTGTTTGGCTCGATGACCGGTCCCTTGCCAACATCATTTCCCTGGCTCACCTTGCCAGCGTGTGCCGTGTGACCATGGATTCCGCTGTGGAAAAGGCTTTCCGGGTATACCGCAACGATGGCTCTATTCTCCTTTTCCGCGAGTACAAGAACGGGCTGTATTACCACGACTACACAGACCCTTCCTTCGTCGAACCGGCCCCGTCCCCTGCTCTACCTGCATCGTCCTCTCCGGCTCTGACTTTGGACACACCGGCTTGCTCCCTCCTCCAAACGGTCCGAGAAAACAAAACACGCTTCACTCGACGCGAAGTCGATGCCGCTGATCGGGCTCGTGACCTGTACGTGAAACTCCACCGTCCTGGACAAGACCAATTTGAGGACCTCCTTGCACATAATCGCATCCGCAACTGTCCCATCACCGTGGATGATGCTCGCCGTGCAATTACCATCTATGGTCCTGAAGTTCCATCTCTACAGGGCAAAACCACCAAGGGCCCGTCGTCCCATGTCCCGTCCATTGTCCTTGTGGACATTCCTCTCATCCTGAAAGACCACCCGCGAGTGACGCTTGCTATGGATCTCTTCTTTGTGCAGGGAAACAAGTTTTTCCACACCATCTCTCGTGACATCCGTTTCCGTACCGTCGCTCCCATCGAAGACAGGAGCAAACGCAGCATCCTTCGCGAAACTCTTGGTGTGACAGACATGTATGCCAACCGTGGTTTCACTGTCACAGATATTCATACCGACAACGAGTTTGAATGCCTACGAGCCGACGTTGCCCCCATTGTTCTCAATGTCACTGCTGCTGACGATCACGTCGGGGAAGTTGAGCGCTCCATCCGCACAATCAAGGAGCGCGTACGTGCTGCTGTCAATGGAATGCCGTATCGTCGCCTTCCCAACCTCATGATCCGTGAACTTGTACGAGGCGTCGTGACTGCCCTCAACATCTTCCCGGCCCGTGATGGTGTCTCGGCTGATATGAGTCCGCGCACTATTGTCTCTGGCCTCCCGAACCCTGGCTACACCCAAATGAAATTGGAGTTTGGCAGTTATGTACAAGTCTATGACGACCCTCGACCAACCAACCGCACCAATCCCCGCACGATCGGAGCTATCGCTCTGAACCACACCGGCAATGCGCAGGGCGACTACCACTTCATGTCTCTGGTCACCGGTTCCCGCATCTCTCGCGCCCAGTACACTCCCCTCCCCATCACGGATGAAGTCATTGCAGCGGTGGAAGGAATAGCCGCCGGGCAGGGACACCCCGTCATCGGGCCTGATGGCCTTCTGTTTGAGTGGCGTCCCAACCATCCCATTGACCTTCCCGCCGACTTTCAAAATGACATCCAGGCCGTCGACGTCGACCCCGCCTTTGATGACCCTCCCGTCCTTATTGACGATGGCGCACCGGAGCCAGACTTGTTCCCCGCTGCCGATCCTGATGCTCCCCTCCCTGCTGTCCAGGATGACTTCCTGGCCTTTGACAACGCTGCCCAGATCCCTGCTGAAGTTCCAGGAGCGGATATGGACCAGGATGACGTCCTGTTCCAAGGAGCGGATATGGATACATTGGACGATCCAGCTGAAGACCAAGGAGCGAACCAAGGAGCGAACCTGGATGAATTGGATGATCCAGCTGAAGACCAAGGAGCGAACCATGAGGCGGACGCAGAAGAGAATGACGGAGCAGATGTGACCAACCCAACGGAAGACCAAGGAGCGAACCGTCACATTGGAGGACCCGCCGACCATCTCCCACCCGGCGGCCCGGCGTATGACCTTCGCCCAAACCGAACGCGTAATTATGCTCACCGTTTTGGACACGACATCCAACTCTTGCAATATGTCTCCACCGCCTTGGAAGCCAAGGCCACATGCGACCATATTGTTGGTTACATGATGACCCAAATGACAGCCACTGCAGGCATTAAAAAGCACGGGCAGGCAGCTGTGGATGCGCTTTTTCGCGAATTTGCCCAATTGGATGACAAAACGGTCTTCGAGGTCCTTGACAGCCGCACCCTCACTCGTGAACAGCGCCGGGCTGCATTACGGGCCGTCAATCTGATAAAGGAGAAATGCGACGGATCCATCAAGGGGCGCTCCTGTGCTGACGGCCGGCCGCAGAAGGCACTATACTCAAAAGAAGCGACCACATCCCCCACTATCAGTATTGATGCGCTTCTTGTGTCACTGATGATCGATGCAAAGGAACAACGCGATGTGGCCATGGCGGATGTCGAAGGAGCTTTCCTCCACGCATGGATGGATGATTTTGTACTTATGAAAATTACTGGACAGTCCGTGGATATCATGTGCAGCGTCAACCCCGCTTATGCTAAGTTTGTGGTAGTGGAAAACGGTGTGAAGACACTATATGTCCGACTACTCAAGGCTTTATATGGGTGCGTGAAGTCTGCACTCCTCTGGTACAATCTCTTTGCTTCCACCCTCATGGACATGGGTTTTGAGCTTAACCCGTACGATCCATGCGTTGCCAACAAAATGATCAATGGGAAACAGTGCACTGTCGCCTGGTATGTGGATGACAACAAAATCAGTCATGTCGAACCTCAAGTCGTCACCGATGTGATCGCGGCCATCGAAGGGCATTTTGGGAAAATGACTGTCACCCGCGGTCGTCATCACAAGTTCCTTGGTATGGATATTACCTTCAACCCGAACGGAACTGTTAGTATTCTGATGGAGGACTATCTCAAAGGCGTGATCGAGTTTTTTGGCGAACCCATTTTGTCTTCTGTCAGCAGTGCCGCCTCCAAGGGATTGCTCGACGTGAATCCAGACTCCCCTGTCGTGGCTCCTAAGGAGCGCATTGACCTCTACGGCAGCATTGTACCAAAATTACTCCATGTGGCTCTCCGCGCCCGTCCTGACATCCTTCCTGCTGTTGCTTTTCTCTGCACCAGGCTGTCTGATCCGCGGGAGCAAGACTGGAACAAGCTACGTCGTCTCCTGCAGTACATCAATGGAACCATCTCTTTACCTCGCATTCTTGGTGGAGGAACACTCACCCGGTTGAAAACATGGGTGGATGCCTCCTACGCGGTTCATCCTGACTTCAAGAGTCACACTGGCGGAGCGGTGTCCTTGGGACTTGGCGCTTTCATGTGCAAGTCACAAAAACAGAAGTTGAACACCAAGAGCTCCACAGAGGCGGAACTCGTTGGCGCCAGTGACTACCTCCCGTCCACCACCTGGGTAAAGATGTTCATGGAGGCACAAGGGTACCCCATCACTGTCAACGACTTTGCGCAGGATAACGAAAGCGCAATGAAGCTGGAACTCAACGGCCGTGCGTCCGCCGGACAAAAATCCCGCCACATTAACATCCGCCACTTCTTCATTACAGATCGTGTCAAGACTGAAGGTCTCAACATCGTTCACTGCCCCACCGAGGAAATGTTGGCTGATTTCTTCACAAAGCCACTCCAGGGAACTTTGTTTCGAAAGTTTCGGGATGTCATTCTCGGACACAAACCACTCAGCTCCCTTTCCGTCCCGGTCACGTCGCTGCGTGAGGAGCGTGTTGGAAGGGATATCGAAACACAAACCCTACTAAGAACTGGAACCTTATTGGAGAATGCAGAGAAGCATTCAGAAGCCGATTTAATGGAGAATGCAAAGAAGCATTCGGAAGCGGCAAGTCGTGCAGGAAAGAGTTCAATCCTAGAAGCACCTAGCCGCCGCACATATGCTGATGTCCTCCGAGGATGCGAGGGCCCTAAAGTAACTGATAACGGAATCACTGGTAGAGACAAAGGTAATGTCACCCGAGGATGCAAGAGCATTGCAGACGGAGTAGTCTGCGCGAACAAGATTGGAAGAGACGGAGTTGTCTCTGTAAGCAAGATCGGAGACGGAATAGTCTCTGTAAAGAAGAAAAACGCGGGTAGCGAGAACGAGAGTAATATCAAGAAAGGGACAGAGGATGCTGTCACTTTCTTGAAATAATCCTATTACGAAAGGACTCTGACTTTAGGTAGTTACTCCCGTCGTAGATCATTGTGTTTGATTCGTCTCTGACAAAGCTACCGTCTAAGGGACGATAGTGGAGACAGAATCAGGTACAGTCTAACACATCCACCGCAGATACAATGTATTCACCACCTCCACTCCAAAAGGAACCGAAGAAAAGACTGTGAGAGGCGATCGTTGTGGTGGCACGGACAATGCGATATTTTTCGTCAGTTCGGGTAGGCCCGCTCCCCAAACTTCTTGACAAAACATCAGATCAATTAGATTTCGACCATCTTCACGAAATCTCAAGAAACTGTTCCGAATCTTGATGGCTCGAAGTTGCGGGTTCGTTTCACGATTTTGATTGAAGGGCTTACTAATGAGATATGTGTTGAAAGATACTAGTTTGAGGACCGAGTATTTGGCCGCTCCCGCTGCAGAAGATGTCATGGTCAACAACAAATAAATAATCTTGTGTGAACAGAAGAAATACGGATTTTGGATTTTCGTTTCGATCATTCGGTTCATATCATACGTCATGTTGTACACTCTGGATTACTTTCATACTATCGCAACGCTACTATGGTACGTACCGGTAGTCTGTAGGATGGTAGCACTCTACCCTCAGAGTGTTTTGTCGATGGGTAGACTACAGACTACAATTCGTTCCATCGAGCTATGATATCTGTTTTTCTGTTGCTCGTCTTGCAAATTACAACTACTGAAGGAGTTTCTGTCGTTGAGACTATCTCACTTTCCCACCCTTCATTTCAGACACATAATCTTTGCGGTGACGTTGACATTATTCCGTCATTGTTATCTTGAGTGAAGCGTCCATGTAAGTCTGCAAGGGAGCCGAAGCAAACTCGAACGAGTTCTAGAACATTGGTTGGACCATTGGATCACACCCGAAAGTATATGACAATTTCGTTCGTCTCATGATCATTATTCATATTATCTATCCTTCACCCTTTATGCATACAAACACTTAGTTTTATAGAGATAGTTTTGTCACAGCCAACAGCATTTCAAGTCATGCCACCGACCCACAATGCAAAAACAAACACGAGTATATTTCGACCCGATTGCCTGGCGGGCAAGGTGGCACTCGTGACGGGTGGCGGATCGGGAATATGTTTCGAGGTCACCAAGCAACTTTTATTACACGGTGTAACTGGAGCCGTTATTTGTGGTCGAAGAAAGAATTTTCTGGAACGTTCGGCTGCGTTGTTGGAACAAGAGACAGGAAAGGTTTGCAAGTACTGCGTTTGTGACGTTCGCGATCCGGAGGCGTGTCAACGGGCCGTGCAAGTTGCGGTGCACACCTTTGGACGTCTGGATATTTTGGTTAACGGAGCGGCAGGAAATTTTTTGGCAGCCGCAAAGGATTTGAAGCCTAAAGGTTTTGCAACCGTCATGGGCATTGATGCCATCGGAACGTTCAATATGTGTTCCGCTGCCTTCCCTGCTTTAGCAAAGCCGAAAGTTGGTGAATCGCACCAACAGGATGCCATCGTGATCAACATTTCAGCAACCTTGCAATGTCCCGCAACGCACTGGCAAGCACACGCCTCTGCAGCCAAAGCAGCAGTGGATTCGTTGACGAGAAGTTTGGCGTTGGAATGGGGTGAGTACAAAGTGCGAGTGGTCGGTATTGCTCCGGGTCCTATAAAGGATACTCCCGGAACGACCAAGTTGGCACCTGGAATGACTGGTGAGGAGATGGATGGCCTCATTGGCGAAGGTATTCCGCTAGGACGAATGGGAGAAGCGTTTGAAATTGGCCACGCGGCTGTATATTTAGCGAGTCCAAGTGCTCGATACATTACAGGCACTAACTTGATTGTAGATGGAGGAGAGTGGTTATACAAACCGCCCATGGTTCCCAAGGACATGGTGGCGACACTATCGCGAAAAGTTGAGGCCAAGAGCAGATCGCAAGCTCCCCAATCTAGGCTTTAACATCTTTCCGAAAAAAACAAAACTAACTGTAAGAATGCAAAAAACGGTATGATATGGCACACGTTATTATTAGTAGGAAACATTCCATATCCAACTACTACAGTATTACGGATTATTAGCAAACTCCGGAGTAAGACGTACTTCGTCGACTTAAAGTTAAAAGTAGGTAGGAAAATTTTGTGACAATGCATACGCGATCAAATAGTTCCTTTTTCAGCAGCATCTTGTTGGGCCTTTCGACGAAATCTATTCTATGTAAAAGTGCGACTAGAGTTGCAAGAAGTTTGGAAGCTGTGTTCTCTTGATAACGGCCAGAATAGAGTGAGCACATCTTCTTGACCTCCGATGGGGAAGAAGCAGGAGTGTCCCAATTTTTTTAAAAATTGATGCATACTTTTAACGCACTCCAAAAAAATAAAAATGGGATTTGTAAATTCTCACTCACTTCAGAACTTCACCGTCAACACATCATTGGAAATTCTTTTTCGAGATGGGCGAATCCATCTCTCTCCCCTTCTTTTCTCGATTGTTCTTGTGTTGGACAACAGAACACGGCAAGCACATCATGCATATCGTTTGATTCGTTCTCACAAAATAGTGGGACTGTTGAGGAGTGAGAGATTGGATTAGCACGTTCTAGCCAGCTGCCTGACAAACCAAGACGCGGCTTGGAGAAATAACGGTAGAGTCTTCTTCTGAAAGCACCATGCGAGCCCATCACCGTTCCGTCTTCCCCATTCTTGTCGTTGTTTCGACCACTTTCTCGTTATCAAATATTCGCCAAGTTGAGGCGTTTTCGAATCATGTTCTTCCATCTACCCAAACAAAATGTTCTGACCGATCCTTTCGTCATACTAATTGTCTTGACATGCAAAGTCCCAAGGTTCAATTTGATGAACACGTTCGAAGAAGGCACAGTAGTAGTGACCTAAAGGCTTCCTCTATTTCCGATTTCACAATCAAAACAGAACGCACTGCCGATGCCTCTCGAAGAAGGAAAAGACCGTTGGAACGATTCTCTCCTGTGAATACTATTTCTCAATCGTTACGGTCCTTTTTGCTTCCGGTCATTTCGGCATCTCTCATGATTACTGGAAACACCGTTGGCGCTGGCATGCTAGTGCTTCCAGAAATCATGCAGGGAACAGGATACCTCTCCTTTGGTATTTTGGTGGGTGCCTGGGCAATGAACTTGATAAGTGGACTGACCATTGCGTCAGTCGCCATACAGCAAAAAGAAAAGTTGGGCGAAGAAGTGCCCTCCAGTTTCAAGGAATTCGCCGAAGCGACATTGCCCAGTGCCGCTTCTGCTGTTTCATGCATCAGCATCGCTATCAACATCTTCATTCTAGCGTTCGATGTCTTCAAGGCGGGTCAGATTGGAAGTACACTGATTCCTATGGCAGGTGATGGACAACTCTTATCGTATCTGTGGGCTTCCTCCCTGGCCTTGCTGGTGTCCACACAATCTCTCGGAACGCTGTCGCATGTGGCCAGTTTCCTGGTAATTGGACTGTTTGCTACATTTGCAAGCTTGTTGCTACCGGGATTAGCCAGCGTTTCGGATGTTGCCAGCGTCTTGACTTCTACGCCGACGCTTCCCGCTGATCAACTTGTGGAAGGCTTGTTGCAGATGACTCCGGTTATCATCACAACGTTGGTCTTTCAAAACATTGTACCAACAGTCACGCGATTGTTGGACTACGACCGCACCAAAGTCACAACTGCCTTGACGATTGGCTCGGTCATTCCTCTCTTTATGTACACGGCATGGAGTGTGTCTTTCTTGGGTGGGGGCATTGATCCTTCCTCTTCCGTGGCCCTTACTGGGTTGATCAGTTGCTTTGGACTGATAACAGTCGCCGGATCATCACTTGGCACATCCATGTCCCTTTCGGAAGAGTTTGAAATCGTTTTTGGAACGCCTTGCACACAAGAATCTACGAAAAAGAAGGATACCTTCTCGTTTGCCAGCGTAGCGGCTTCCATTGGTATTTCATTACTCGTGGGACAACTCTTCTCCAACGATATCAACGATTTGCTCGTGCTTTCCGGGTCTTTTGGATCGCCCATGCTCTACGGAGCCATCCCAGTTGCCATGGCAATGATGCAGCAGCAAGAATCGCAAGAGAGTTCTTGGTTTGAAGCCAAGAACGAAAATAATGCTTTAGGAGGCAAATCTGTGGTCCCGGGAGGTACCTTCGGACTTGGAGCCTTGGGAGTTGGGTCGTTGGCACTGGTTGGCACCGAACTCCTTGAAACCATGGGGCATAGCGTCAGCATGATATAGTTGAGTAATATCAAAGGGCCACTGTTAGCGCTAAATCATGTTCCTAGATTAGAGTATTCAACTAACTACCGGTAGGTTGCTTCGGCAAGACGACTATGGTACTTCTCCACTAATTTACGATGTTGCTTTTTCTTCACTCCCTTTTTGGGGGTTTGAGATCCCCGCTCGGATGCCCCCCCTTGGAGAGTTGATCCTTTGATCAACACCCCTCTTCGACATCTTCTTCTTGCTTGCTTGGATACAGATAGATAGGACACGACGCATCGAGTCCGAAGTAGAACAGGACAATCGTCCTGGTTACTCCCTGTTCCAAAGCGACGGTCGATCAGGAGCCTTTTTCCTCTCATTCTTAATACTACCATGACTCTTGACGAACCCCAAGAAATCACGTTGACATGCCAAGATGGAGTCAAACTTGCGGGGAGGCGGTGGATCCGGAAAAACGGCAACGAGAAGGAAACACGAGTTCTATGCTTGGTGAGTGTGTGCCGAATGAATACACACTTTGATAGCTTGCGTTGATTCATTTCCACTCTGCAAAATAAGTTTTTCTCACCGTCCATTTCTTGGCAACATTCGTGATGTTAGCATGGGTGGATGGACAATTGCTTCACATTCAACAGGTTGGCTGATGGACTCTTGAAGAAAATCCCATTGTCTACGGATTTAGACATTGTTGCTCTTGATTTTCCAGGGCACGGTTTATCATCCCACAAATCACTTGATGGTCCAAGCGTAGTTCTAGCAGACTTGGTCTATTACATGTACGATGCTCTTCAATCACTAAATTGGGAAACAGCCAACTTGACTGTCGTTGGACATTCGATGGGATCATCAGTGGCCCTGCTGTTTGCGGCTGCCTTTCCACTTGGGAAACTCATCATGTTAGACAGCCTTGGTCCACAAACCAAGCCGGCCGATGAAATTTCCAAGAGCGTACGTGCCCACATCAAGGCACGTATCCGAGGGAAACCACCCTCTTCTGTTTACCCCGACCTAGATACTGCCATTGAAACAAGGTGCCTAACAGCCACGGTTTTCCCTGGAAACCAGTACATTAGCAGAGAAACGGCCAAGGCTCTGGTTGAAAGAGCATCTATTATTCGAGAAGATGGTCAACTGGAGTTTTTGCACGATCAACGACTGAAATGGCCAAGCTTGCTGGTTTTGACAGACGCTCAACTGGATCAACTCTACATGGATGTCGCCTCTCATCCGACCGAGACGTGCTTGTTGACTGCACAGGATGGGATGCCGTTCCCACCCGATTCAATTAGTCGGATCAGAGAGCTACTTCAGCCAAAAGTTGTCGAATCGTTGCCAGGCAGTCATCATTTCCATGCGGATCCGGACACCGCTGACGCTGTTGTAGATACTATTGTATCATTCATAAGCTAGTGTGCATTGTGAAATGAAGCATTTTTACATAGGTCTTTTGTTAGCTAGAATGTAACAACAGATTGTGCTCTGGTATAATGTGCGGCTCGTGGCGAATGTTTCGGAGGCAATCAGAAAATGGCGTCGCATTCCTTGTCATGAACAGTAATGAATGTGAGGCGTTCTTGTTTCATGTAGCAGCATACACGTATGTTCGATAATTCCATATGTTTCTTGTCGTGAATGCGATGGATTCTACGGTTGAGTCATCGATGAGTCGTCGTCAGTGGAAGGTAGGGGAGGTGGAGGGAAGCTTCCTGCTTTCATTCTCTCAAGTGTTCCTGGCAGCCCGAATAGAATGGTTTTATCTTTTTCTCTCATTTGAATCATTTCGATTCCTGGCTCTGCCCCGTTTTCCACGGCCAAATCCCGCAGGGATTCAAAAGCGTTTTGCAGCGATCCTAACGAGGACACCGAAAACGAATAGAACGGTAAGTTGTTATCCGCCGATTGATTACAGATATTTCCAAAATCTATAACCAGCTTCCACGTACCAAATTTTCGAGTGTTAACTTTCACCTTGACGACAGTATGGTCGTCCAATAATTGTCGCAAAGAATTTCCATGGGAATGGGTTGCTCCCTTGGCCCCAATTCGTAAGAGAGGTTTCTTGGCATGTCGCCACACCTTTTCCATGGCATCCAGATCGTCATAGGCAATTGCGGGTTCTTCAAAAAGAAATTCAATATCCATGTCTTCTTCTTCGTCTTCCTCATTGTTTAACTCTTCTGAAACGGACGAATCCTCTTGCAAGTCGTCCCGAATTACGGTCGAAGCGAGTCTACAGGTGGGCAGAGTGGAGGTGGTACTTCGAGTGGGGCGGAATTTTGAAGGCGATACTACAAACGCCATGGATGGTGCGATGAAATCATTGAATGAAAATGTGGAGCCCACAATAACAATGTATCGAAGTATGGAAGAGAACGACATCCTCCAGGAAATTCCAACAGAATTCACAAAAAGATGATTGCTTCGATGCCTCCAACGAAACTAGGCTGTGTGATCAGAGGGATGACGAAGAGTTTGCGCCGCCAGTATTTATTTGAATGCTATTTGTCGAGAGGTTTTGTTCTCGACTGGAAAAAGATCCTCGGAGAAAAGAGCTGGGATCCTGATTGTGACTACCGGTAGCAATGGGGAGACAAATGGAGCCCGAACGATTGATTGACACGATGGAGGGACGACGCGAACATGCGACACATCACTCGATAGAGGGAGTTCGTTGGAATCGATTGGCTTTCCCGTGGATTTTCGTACGAAGTACTGACGTCATTAACATGTCACGGAGTATGATACGAGGTACCTATTTATAGTTAGGTAACAATATTGGTAGTAAAAAAGAGATTTAGAGTTTGAAGTTAATTGATGGTCACCAAAAATGACCGAAACGATTCCTAGCTACTACCGGTAGCTGTCATAGCGTGTAGTGTGTCAACATCCCAATCTCGAGCGCTTCTCTTTGTACGACTATTGTCGTAGTACGTAGAATAATGTCGAAAAAATTGGTATACCGTCCACACCAGCTTCATCATTCTTGGAGTACGACAGTAGAGTATTAACAACCATGGTTTGGTCGCTTCTTCTACATACTCCTCTTGCTCACGCAACTAACTTTCACCATGACGAAATACGAAGCCACGAAAAGGCGCTAGAGACAGGACATCCCGCAAGTTGAAATGTTAGAGCGACTCAAAGTTCGAGGTAAAGCCACAGTCGTTGTTTCTTTGGTTGTCCTCGTGTTGGCGGCCATTTCTACCCTTCAGAACGTTACAGACTTATCGAGGTATCAGGGTAGCCCGATCTCTGAAGGAATCCAATCGATAAAGAATGACACAAATTTGAATGCGACGATTCAACGTGAAACCACTAAAGAATTAACACCACCAGGACAAGAACCATCAAAAGGGAATTTGTCGACTCCGTCCAATCATTCTCATTGGCCGACAGAACCACCTACAGCAACATCCATCGAATGCGACCCATCACCGAATCAGCCGCTCGTCAAGGGTATTTCATTTCCGCAATACGAGAATGCCTCTGCATACTTTTCGCGAGACTTCCCTGGTGACAAAAACATGATGTTTCCAACACATAACTTTGTCATGTGCCGCGTACATCCCGTGGGCAAGTCTCATTTCCCGCATGTCATGCAACAACTGTACGGTTGCTACTCGTATTGGCAAGAAAATTTACACGACAAGTCACAATTGGAAAAGATCCCTATTTTGCAAGTACCGGCAAACATGAGGGGCAAGTTAGAACGAAATCCCTTTTTGACAGGATTTCTCCAAATCATGACGAAGCAGTTGGGTGTAAAAGTGATTGTAGACGACGGGAAAAACCAGGCGGATGCAATAATGGAGATTTATTGCAACACTACGACCACCAAATCAAATCAGACGTTCACACCTACAGCTGCAAATTTTACATTCGTGCCGCAAGACTTCGACCTTTCAGGAGGATACATTCTATCACATGCCAAAGAATTGAATGAATTGGTACGAGAACATTTTTACCCAAACATGACAAGTATGGCCTTTCGTGAAACCAACGACAATATTTGTGCAAGTAAACAAGCTATGTCAAACGAAAATGTTGGTCCTAGGATTGGAATCTTGAACCGAAAGGCCTTCAATGGAAGATTTTTATCAAATGCTGAGAATCTCGAGCATTCGTTGAGATCAGTGATCTCCTCGAAGAATCAATCCGTTTCTTCTTCGATACAGATTTACTTTTTTGAAGATCGTCCTTTCCAAGAGCAAGTTGAATTCTTTCAGGGTAATGATATCATACTCTCACCTCATGGGGCACAACTTACAGGAGTCCCATTCTTGGCCAACAAAGCATGCTCACAGCTGTTGGAGTTATTTCCCAAGCGATACTGGATTCCAAGTTTCTTTGGATCACTGGCACGCAACGCTGGAGTGCAATACTCGTATCTTTATCTTTCCGACAATCCGCCGGAAGGAGAACAAGCGACATCGCTGAGAGAGCGTGTTCATGCAAGAGCCCAATCCCTGTGTCCGAATCCACAAGAGATAGTTTCGGTGGTATTGCAGCTTATTAACGATTGGAGACAGTGCTGCAACACCTTAAAACCATAAAAAGCGCTACATTACTATTGCACTGCATATGTCGCGATTGAGTGGAACAGAGAACAATTACAATGCTGTTGGCATTTTTGGTATCAGTCATATATGGTTGATGTGTGTCAATACTATCACGTTTAATCCTCGGTCGTCCGAACCTCCCAGTAGATTTACGTACTTGTTCCCTTTAGAAATGCATTCAAAAACACTGTCCCAACATGGCTAGACGGTCTATTGCAGTGAACTTGTCAGCCTCTGTGGTCTCAAAAGAATCTTCCCGGAGTTTGCTTGAGGCTTCTACAATGGTTTCGTCGATTTCGCTGTTTTGTGAAAGAATGGCGATTTCGGTCTGGGACATGGGTCGGTCGGCGGCAGTCTCCTTTTGGATTGCCTCAATGGTGTCTTGAACTGACTGAATACGGTGAGGAAGTTTAGTCCATTGGGGATCTTGCAATATTTGCGACAAACCTCGAAGCGATTCTTGTAACACGTTAGTGGAGTCGATTGAACACTCCTCTTCTTCCACAGTTTCCACGATTCTATCCATTAGGTGATGGTCCAATGAGGCCAAGACTCCCTTTTCGCATTGTTCCAAGATGCGCTCTCGAACATTCTGTACAGTTTGTGACATGTTCCGAATCCTGGTCCGAAGTTTTTGGGCATCCTTCCATGCTGTTTGATCAACCAATTCCTCTTCGTCAATTTCTTCTTCTTCCTCCTCCTCGTTAAGTTCGTCTTCAATGGCAGGAAGATGAAATTCTTCGTCAGCATCGTCGTCATCTTCCAGGATAAAGTGATACTGATCGACATAGTCGTGAAAGTCATCGTCTGCAATGGGATTAGTGATACGATTCAAGTTTCGCAACAAGGATTCTTTGGCTTGCTGGTAGATTTTGGCAATTCGTTCGTGATCCAATCCTTCTGGAATGTCCATATGTTGCTGTTCAAATTCAGAGAACGTACTGCAGATTGCTTTTACAGCCGCGTCATAGTCGGACTGGGCGACGATGTTGTTGGAAAATTCGGTAACGGGTCTGGGATTGTTCTCTTGTACCATGATTTCGGTCGAAGAAGGGATGTATCGATCGCGTCACAGAACGTCGAAAGGAGCTACTTTGTCCTGTCCACCCTTGACTTACAAGTTGAGAGGACTGCTTTTGTGTCACACTAGCTAGGGAAGTACGGTAGTAATGTGATTATGATCGCCTCTCTCTCTATTCGAAGCCAAATCAAATCAGTAAATCAAGTAGTGTTGACTCGATTCATTCGCGTAATTTCCTTTTCCATCATCGACCTGCCGTTGCTTTTTAAACGCGCGCCAGCCGAACCAAGTCACTTATGTATTAGACTACCGGTACATACGATGTAGCGTAGGATGATGACCTACTAACATACGTCTGTCATCCCTCCTGCCGCCGAAGCTTTCCGATCGACAAGGATCTACTCGGGATGTCCAAAAGCAAGGTCTTCCACAGCGATTGACAAAACCTTCGTACAGATATATTGTCCTCTTGATACGTAAATAGTGCTACGTGGTACTACGTAGTATCAATTGTCAATGCCCCTACAGTCGAAGTCGCAAACCTTGCCGTGTAGATGCAACCATATTCAATTGTTTTGAAGAAGAATGTTTCGCAACCAGTACGATACCGACGTGACAGTATGGAGTCCTGAGGGACGTTTGCTCCAGGTAGGAATGAAAGCGAGTCAAAGCTGCAAGATTCGTACCACAGGATCCAAGATGGTCAAGACGCTTTGTTGTGGTCGTGCAGAAGTGCTCCGCAAAATCCGGTGGGATCTTTCCCTCCCCCCAAATGCCCTTGATAAATGCTTAAAAAGCTCACTTGTTTATCTCTCCGAATATAGGTGGAATACGCCATGGAGTCTGTCAAGCAAGGTTCTGCTTGTGTGGGTGTTCGGAGCAACACACACGTAGTGTTGGGTGCATTGAAGCGTTCAGTCAGTGAACTCTCCAGCCATCAAAAGAAGCTGTTGGAAATCGACGATCACATTGGCATTGGTATCGCAGGTTTGACGGCAGATGCCCGCTCCTTGGCCAAGTATATGCGCAATGAATGCCTCAACCATAAATACGTATTTGGTGCTCCAATCACTCCAGCGTTGCTCATGGGAGACTTGGCCGACAAGCATCAACGGACGACCCAAACCTATGTCCGACGTCCATTTGGTGTTGGTTTGCTCGTGGCTGGCATTGATCCTCAATTTCAAACAGCACATTTGTACCAAACTTGTCCATCGGGTAACATGTACGAATTTTATGCTTCCGCCATTGGAGCGAGATCTCAGTCCGCACGTACTTACCTAGAAAAGCACTACGAATCCTTCACAGAAGCTTCTTTGGATGACTTGATTATTCATGCTCTACAGGCATTGGTGGGATGCGTCAGTGGTGATGATGAATTGACCAAGGAAAATGGGAGCATCGCCTTTTTGGGAAAAGACCAAAAGTTCACTATGTTAGAGGGAGATGCTTTGCAACCATATCTAGACCGTCTGGAACTCAAGAATGCCGAGGAGGAGAAGGACGACGATGACGACGAAGAAGAAAAGGAAGGAGACGGGCCCCAAGCCATGGAGACATAGATGATGCCTGAATCCACATAAATCCGGCCGCCAGGTATATTAGAAACTCTTTACTTGTGACAGTTTCGTAGACATATCAAACAAGGAGCATTGGACTGGAGCTGCCAGCGATGTTAAGTAGAAGCATGAAAAATTACGTTGGTGAACACATATTCTGTAAAGGTGCAGCGATTCGCCTATTGATAACCGTACTACCTAGTCGATATTGTTCTGGATCGTTTCACCTCCATATATTCATTCAATCATGATTCTCATTGTATTTTTGCTGTAGCATCTCCACCTCTTCTTGAGTAAGTTCTAGCCAGACCTCGTTTCGGCGGAACATCGGCAAAGTAAAGGGTGGGTTATATCCCCAGAATTCGAAGTTTCTTTTGGTGTATTCGTCATCCAATCGCTGTATGCCATCCTCCCGAAGTTGAGCTGCCAAGTCTAGTGCCATTTTCTCGTTGATACTGTCGGAAAATGAACCGTTGTATCGATGGACGGCTCCAACTGCTGGCGGTACTTCTGCAATTTTCACTGCGGGATTGGTTGGTTTCGGGATCTTGGACAAGTCATCATATTCTGCCGGCAGGAAAAACTTCATTCGCTTGTAATCCTTCATGCCAGGACTGCTATTTTCCATCACTACAGGCGCAGTCATGGCGATTTGTGCTCCCTTTGTATAATTATCCATGACAACAGGCGCAGTCATGGCGATAGGAACCCCTTTTGTGTCCATCGCCTCGGGAGCTGTCATGGGAATAGATTCGATTCCTTCGTTCTGTGGGTTTCCAAACACGCCAATGTACCGTGCCAATGTTTGGAACGGGCTACTTGTGTTGTTAGGATCGGAATAGCACACTTCCGCTGTCGAATTGTTAGTGGGGCGAGGGTTACTAGTGTCAGAGAATATCTAACGAACGGACAAAGAGCGACTCTTCATGATGGAAGGCCGGCAACGAGTACTGAATGCGTAAGACATTACTCACCTACAAAGCGTTTTCCGTATTCCCGAAGCTCATAGGAAGTCTTGACATCGCCGGACGATCTTTGCAGGAGGATGCTAAAGGCCGGTTCAGCGACATTTTCCTTTCCAACAATACTTCCCATTATTATGTTTTTCTTGTTGCACTTCGTCTTTTTCGTGTGTTGGTTAAACAATCTTAAATAAAAAGAAACAGTGTGTCTCACTGACAGAAAAGGTCTTTGGATGTTATGGGAGAGAAATACCAGTTTTGTTCGGAAAGTTCCAAGTATTGATACTCTGATCTTCTAGAAGTTATTAGTGTTTCAATCTTATCTTCACGACTGACAACACTACACTATTGCTGCTTAACTTCGTACTCTCTCAATCGTATCATACTTCGAGAGAGATCGGACTTACTCTAGCTAGCTAGAGGAACGATGACGTGTACATAGTTGAGTCCACCGTGACCTGTTCCGTAAACGGACAAATAACATGCATCTTCAATCTTCTATGCTCTACTACAATCGTACCGGTACAGCCAGCTTCGAACTAAAGTACCGGTAGTTTTCAAGTAGTACGTCGTTAAAAGTGCTGCGTACGACTTGGTCCAGCGTAATACTTTCGCAGTCAATACCTACCGGTACCGGTAGTTGCTTTATGATTGGTATGACTGAGATGATGATATGCTACTCTACTACCGCTAGCTAGATTACCTACTTCACAAACTTACAGTTAATGAGAAACCCCTTGTCTTTTTGGCATGAAGGAATTCCACGCATTTGCGGCGAAAAGAAGCCGTGAGGTCTTTGTTTAATAAGTGTCCCAATTCTTTTGATCCCCTACTACTAGCTGGGTTTTTTACGGTTTTTCTGTTTCACAAACACGACGGTGTGCATAGTGTGACTTCCTTCTAGATCTTCGCTTTCGGCATGTCGTTCCAGTTTCATGCGGCGCGTCATGTACCATGGGTCCTTTCGCAAACAAGACGATAGCGACCTCGGTGCCGTCGATTCTTCAAGATCCAATCCGAAACGACTGTTCTCCGACAAGATTTCGCTATATGCCCTACCAGGAATTGTAGGGTGTGGATACGACGTACAATTTTGCAATGCTTCTCGGCCGATTAAAAATTGATCATGAGAAACCGTATCCATCAAGCCATCCTGTTCTCGCCGCAAGGTCGTGCCCTGCACGAACGATGCTGCTCGCGGCACTCCAGCAGATTGGCGGGAGTTTCTGCGCTGCATCCTCCCAAGAGCATCTCTCCCTGAGACGTGTTGTTGCATCCGGCATTCTACAAGCATATCCATGCTTTGGGTAGCCCGTATTTGGTCGAATCCCGTTTCGACTCGATTCGACGAAAAAGTCTTTCCGGATGTGCATATAAGACGACGAAGATTCCAAGAGTTGTTGCTGATAATGTGGGTTTCCGGCGGCGGAATGCTACATAACTCATCGCTGGTCATGACTGTTTCGTCCAAGGTACGACATGTTGACAAACCAGCGCTTTTAGGTGAAATGGAAACACTATGCAGTGGCAGCGTTTGTTTGTCGCTGCGCGGAGGAGTCACTGGAACGGTTGCTGGTTCGGCAGCAGACCAGTCTTGCGCATCCACAAAATCATCAGTTTCTTGAGTACAAGGAGTATCGAAGGACGTCTCTGCTGATCCATCAACAGGTTCACTTTTGCTGTTTGTCGAAAGGTCGGGCGTTTCACTATGATTTCGTGGATTCTCGTCTGGCGGAAGCTGTCCGATGATTTTACCGGGCGTGATAAAATGTGGAATGCTTTCATGCTGTCTTCCTTTGATTCTTGCGCGTCGTTCCTTGATGGCTGCTAATCTTCGTCTCATTTCTACAATGTCTCTGCTGGGCCGAACTTCATCAGATGATTGCAGCAGACCACGGCGTGGTGGTTTCGGTGTACTAAGTTCTACTGGCTGAGTGATTTCACTGACAACAGAGCAATGAGAGCTTTTGGAACAATTAGGGACGAAAATATCCGTAGGAATGTACGAGGATCCAAAAAGCGGAGATAGGGCTGCAGGAGGAGCGCTTGCCGGCGGATCCATCGGAACCATTTCCTGATTCTGTGATTGTCTTCGTCGTGCAACCGCTGACGATGTCACTGCTGCTGATGATTGTGGCACACCTACATCGTCTGTGGACGGCGAGTACAACACCAGCCGCGGCTCGTCGAATCCTCCAATAGCGGTACCTTCCATATTGCTCGTTCAATACTCAGGAGAAAGATTTTTGTGCAGATAACGACCTGCAACAAAATCGACGGACTTCCGTGATCAGTCCGCCACAATAACGGTAGTAGTGGAGCTTCGTCCGAGAAAATGATGATGTGAATGTTGTGTGTATGATTGAATAATACGTAGTAATTGGCACTCCGAATGCCCCGATTTACTCGGAAGAAGAATTTTTGTCCCTAAGTAAATCTGGCATGCGTGCGAATGCCACACTCAACGACATTTTGGCGCCATCATCATCAATCAAAAAAAAATGTCGTACAAATGGGGGATATGGTGTCGAAGGGGCATGATAAACGGGGGATCACATTTTTCGTCCCGCTACACTTATACAGTTAAACACTCAACACTCCAGTCGTGGGACTGAAAAGACTTCGCGTTGCTCAGAAACCTTCTCTGCAAAACGAATAGCATAATTTAGCCCTCATGCCACAAAACAAGGCAAAGGAGAGAAAGGTCAAAGCACCGAAAAAGAATTCCCGTGCTTTTCTCGAGATGGAGAAACTCCTCAAGGGATACCCGAGAAACGTCTGGGCTTGAACCCAATGCACAGCGATGGCTGATTGAGTTTTTTGCTGTGCTGCAGCAGATCCATCAAAATGTTACTCCTCGTAGGAACGCATGTGTCATGATGGAGAGTTCTTTTCCATTTTGCTACTATATGACGTATCATGAAATACCACAAGCTTGATCCAATTTGAGCTATTTGCAGATTTATCCTAGTTCTCATGTTGCATTGATGGGTGAATGGACAATATTACACACCCGCAATCGCAACGTTCTTTTTCGTATTATGGAAATTTATCATGGTTTCCTTTTCTAATACTCCAGTAACGCTTTTACCATTTTTCGTCTTCCCTACCCCCATCCACATATCCTATAAGCGGTTATTTTCCAAAAATCGGGAATCAAGTAGCGTCGCCGAAGCTTCTACGACGTTGGATGCCAGTGATTCCTCATTCACAAGCTCTGCAATAGCCATAGGGACATCCGGAACAATTGCATCTCGTTCCGTCAAAGCTTGCACCTCTGTCGCTTCGGGAAAGGCGATCATGTTTGTGCTTCCACTACCAGAGGTAACGGCACTAGGAACGTGACGTTGCTCTCGCAAATTACATTCTTGTTCTTCTAAAGGTCGTTGCCCTGCGGCGCTCGCGGATGGAACCACTTGTGGCACCAGCCCGAGCTGGTGCTGTCTCGCAAGACTGAGCTCTAGAGACAGTAGATTCAGCGCTGGCAACAAATCGGCCGTGATACCACCATTTAGTATCGCTGCAATCAATGGGTTGGCCTGTTGCTCACGGTAAAAAGGGTTGATGTAATATTCTTGTAGCCATTTGAAGGTGCAAAGCATGACCTTATGGACACATTCCTGTCTCCCTGAGCCGACAGTAAGACTGTTGATTGTAAAGTAGGTGGAAGCCGTTTTGAACTCGTAAAACGTATTCAATGTTCCGAGCGGCAGCAACGTGTGGTTCTCATCCAGAATCAGAGCGCTGTTGAGCAGCTTATCGAGGGAGAGTTCTTGAAACGCCATCCTCTTAATTAGTTCTTGCAAATGTACGGGAAGAGTATGTGCCGTCATGTACTCCAGTAGCGCGTCGTCTGCTAAAGGCATCCGGATCCCGCATCCTACCACGCAGCACTTGACGTAGTAGGAGAGACGACAGATGTCATGATCTGGCACGTGTGTCTCGGACCCATAGGCAAACACAGACTGTAGCTGGGGAACAGCCTCGTATCGAAGAGTTCCTTCCATGATGATGATAGTGTGGAAAGACACAGAAGCTAGAAAACGTTGTTGTTTTTGTATGCATCTCAATTTACTCTGTCTGTCTCTGTCTGTCTGTCTTTATCCCACTCAAGACAGTCGAATGAGAGGTAATACCAAGAATCTCCCCATCCGTCTTCTCGATGCTTTTGAAGAAGAAAGAAACGGCTTCGATGTGTCAATGAAGAACAAATCCGTCCAAATCATCGTCTAAAAGCCGTCTTTTCAGAAAGCATGGCAGGGGGCACGACTGCTCGCGAGAAGAGAAGCTCAAGGACATTGTTTGGGCGTGCTTTCTTCAAGTTTCTTGTTATTTATCTAAGGAGGAGGAGATTATACCGAATAGGTGTGACATTTTCTCATTTATTAAATAAGGTATGGTGTAAAAGGCGTTCCAACTTATCATCCACTATTGCGTTTTGTCAAGAACGAATGACATTTAGACTTCTACGAAGTAAATTATTGAATTTTTATGGAACCATAAATATTTCATAGAGCAAGCTGCTGAAATTCGGCCGTTACTATCATTAATTAATACTAGTGATACCTACAAAGCGAACGTGACGTCGATCCAATCGGGTATCGATATCATACGTAGACTACCTAGCTGACGACGTACTACGTACGTACTGCAGTAGTAGCACTTCATACCTTGAAGACTGTACGACATTAGCATGCATGAGGGCAAATCATGCAGCACGAGTTTTCCATTCACTCTGTACTTGTTTGCCCTCCACTCAGAACTGGAAATGCCGAAGAACTGACAATTGATGAAAAGTCAGAACAGTGAAATGTCAGATATGATGTGGTCTACAAAATACAATGCCGAGAAGGCAGCAACAGCAGCTTCAATATGTTTGGCAAACAAATCACCATAGACAAGAAGTTGACCCGAGTGACCAAACTCAACATCCAGGCAGCCAAAAGTGCTGGTGTTTACCAGGTACACTCTTCCCACCAGCAGTATCTTTGAATATTAATTCTATTTGAGGCTATGCCCATTACTATCTACCGCCTATATCTGTCTCCTATAAGTAGTTGGCTCACCCGTCGGGCCCCTATGGGTGAAGCAATGAAGGGAGTAACAGGAGGCTACTCCAGGGAGATGATTATGTATTAAAATCCTTTGGGAGGAGAAATTTTATCTGGTTGAGAAGAAGATCAGATGAGAAGGTTTACAGCTGATGTTTTGGTGTTTGTTTGACCTGTGACTGCGCTGGTGCTGATAATGAACTGCTGGGAGCTGTGTTCCCTATTGGGTGAAGTGGTTCCTTGGCGGAGCAGAGACGCTGCAACCTATAATATCATGACTGAGTTTGGTTTTGGTCATGATATATCATGTCTGTACCAGATATAGCATCACCCTGACGAAGGGTATTCGGCATTGCTTTCTCCTGGAGGATTTGGTGGACTGTGAGGGAGGAAGAGTTGGACAAGGTTGCATTATAGTGCAGTATCCATAGTCAGCATTTGTAATATCTGTGCTTCTAGTATCTGTTATTGTGTAGCTAACTGTTGCGCGTGGTGTGCAGATTGCTCTGTTAGCATCTACTCTTGTGCATCAAGCAAGCGTTTCAGTCAGGATCCGTTTCTGTGCTTCTAGTGCCTCTGTGGATGTGCTGCATGACATATTGAGTGGGGTGGGTGGCCATGGCTTGGTGTTTCTTGCCACCGCTGTTGCCCAGGCGGTTGTCTTGGGGTTGCTGGTGTGGGGGCTGTCTGTTCCGGCGGAGCTTGAAACAGGACATACTTCTGTGAAGCTGTAGGCATGGAAGGGGCATGGATAATGTGAGAATTTGATTGAGTCCAGACCGATCACCTTTTCGAGGGATGGTGTCAGGAGTAACTTTCTGTTCTGTTAGCATGCTATGGAAGCATGGGATGTAGGTGTAGGAGTTCCGGATTGCTTGTGTATGAACCATGGTGGATCTGGGTTGGGAACCTAGAGATTACACAAACTTTCTCTGTATTGGTTGTGTCTGGCAGGGAAATGTCTATCTTCTTGAGAGGGGTGTTGTAAAATTCAGCCAACAAGGTGTGTGGATTTTGGGCTAGGGTGGTGAAGTCAATGGTTTTGCAGAGGAGTTTGTAGCATTCAAGTGGTTCACTTTGATTGTTGAGGTAGTTAGTTGTGGGGGTCCTGTAGCTTTTAAGGATCTGTGGGTGTGCTTGTTGGAGTTTTTGTCAAAATGAAACATGGTGTCTGGGTGGATAATCCAAAAAATAATCCAGAATTTCGACTGAATCTTTTTTGCTTTGTTGACGTGGCGATTCATGAAGAAGGCACACTGCAACCTTGTCTAGGAGGGGCCTCTTGACTCAATGCATGGACCAGGATTACTGCCATATTCAGGAACTCAAGTAAAACAGAAAACCCAAGTGTCAGAGGCTGCATTTGCTGTAGATTGGAAGAGTCTTGAATGCTCTATCAATACATTGAAGGAAGGTCCTCACTTATTTCTAGTGAAATTACTCCATGGATGCCTGGTCAGGCAAGTGGATTCCAGACATGACCCAGTCAGTATCCAAGTGAGTGTCCATCGTGTGATGCAATCACTTCTGAAGACTTTCATCACTTCTTCACCTGCCTTAAAGCAGAATGCCGAACGTTGCAATATGTCACTCTCAATACAACAGTCCAGCACTACGCTGAGTCTCTGAATACCAAAACCAACCCAGCCCTACCCAAACCTACTCCAATGGTTGTTCCAGTGGAAAGTTTGAGCACTCAATGACCTGAAGCCCATGTGCATCTTCCATGCCCAACCACAGTATTTTTATGTTACATTTGAAGACCCCTTCAACAAAGAGAACAAGATGACAAACTCCAACATGACCTTATGTGGCACTGCCTCCACCCTAGCGACGAAATCTTTCATCCAATAGGGAATACTTCTCCAAGCAAAACCTTGCTAGCAACAACACCACGACAACACAGCGCCACCGAAGACAAGAGAAAACAAACAACGAAACAATGATGCAAAGCTCTCACCTGATCTTCCACTCAAACAGATGGAATTTCTCTCCTCCTGTATGAGTTTTTGTACACCATAATGATCATCTCCCTGGAGTGGCCTTTAGTTACTCACTGCAATACCTCACCACTAGGGGCCGCACGGGTGAGGCAACATCTTACTACAGTAAGTTCGAGAACTTGGGGATAGCTAGAAGTTGGATTTGCCCCGCCCCCTTGGGGCCAGGTGGGTGTGCCAACTTCTAAGATGCTAAATCGGTGGCACCTGCAAGTTGGTGTATAACAACAAAATAAAAAAGTTTTCTTATACTAGTAACGTATCCTTCATGCATGAATAATATTTCTTTTTTAAATATTCATGCTTTGAGCTTCTGGATAAGTTTCCCGCTCCTGTACGCTGCTTGCGTGTCATCATTCCCTCCCAGCAATTCTCCATTCACAAATACCTGTGGGACAGAAGTCTTTCCCGTAATCTCGGCGAGCGCTTTTTGTATGGCAGATCCATCTTCTGTTTTGTCAATTTCATGAATGGCAATATCGAACTCTTTGAACTCGTCCCGGGCCAGCAGATCTTTCGTCCTTTTGCAATAACCACACCATGTTTTGGAGTAAACCGTAATCTTTCATTCAATTGTGAATAAAACGAGCAGAAAATTCAAGCTGTGAGACAAAACGCAGTGGAACGATGGTCTACCGGGTCCCTTATTACATGTCAAACTGATTGATGACCGATGACGACATGTTCGAGTCCTTCCATATAAACCTACCTTGTGTGAGACAATTTCTTTATGGATGGCTTCTTTGGCCTTGGCAAGTTGTTCGCTCATGGCTGTTCTTGCTTGTGAAAACGGTGATGGGGGATTAAGGGTTGTCCTACGACTATAACACCCGTAGTCTAGCTAGCTAGTAGAGTAGACAGAAGTTGTATAGAGTCTTGTCGGAAAACGGAAGAAGAGTGCAACGCCATCAGCCAGGGAAGTCGACGAACTCACGAATTCATAGTCAAGTCGATGGGTTGGGGTTTGGGGTTTGGAGTGTCTGCAATACTACAGGTATTGTACCGGTATGCAGTTACCGTACCTGTACCGTAGTCTACCGGTACTCGTACACAACGTAAAATCCTATGGTCGACGGTACGACGGTACTTGCACTCTGCGGTGCACGGTGTGACGACCTCCTGCAGTATGACGTCACTCGTTCTAATTGTGAGTGTGGGTGCAGTTCGGTCGTTGTAGTGGTGGGCCTAACCAGCACCAATTTACACTAGGTAGAATCTGGATCCTCTGATAATGAAATCTATTTTAAGGCTATCCAAACTACTAGCTACAGCCTAGTGCCGTCTCTAAGTAGTTGGATCACCTGCCGGGCCCCGAGGGGCGAGGCAATGCAGGGAGTACCAGGAAGATACTCCAGGGAGATAGTCATGGTATAAAACCTCCTACGGGAGGAGGAAAATTCATCTGGTGGAGTAGAGGATCAGATGAGAAGGTGTAATACCGATGTTTTTGCGTTTGTGTGGCCTGTTACGGGGTGGGGGTGGTTGTGATAACTCGGTGCCAGGAGCTGCTTTCTCCGTTGGATGAAGTGGTTCTTTAGAAGGGTGGAGACGCCGGGACCTATAATGGCATGTCCTATTTTGGCTTTGATCTTCCTTTGTTATGTGTGCATCAGACATATTGTCATCTTGACGAAGGATGACAGTGGGCTCGGTACGTCTTTGCTTTCGCATAGAAGAGGGGACGTTCTGGGAGGGAGGTTGGAGGGGATCTTGGGGTGTGGAGCACATTGAAATGATAAGTTCTTGCAGCATGGTGATCATTTGATTGAGATGTTGGTCATAGCGTGCCAATCTTTCCTCCAGTCTCTGCTCTAGTCGCTGCTCCAGTCGCTGTTCTTGTGAAGCTAGGAGGGACTGCATTTGTGCCTCTGTGTATGATGTGCTGGATGCGGTTTCTGGTTGGGTGGGTGGTAATGCGGTGATAGTTCCTGCCGCTACCGCTGACCAGGAGGTATGTCTTGGAGTTGCTGGGGTGGGAATTTGGGTTGCCTGCGGTACTTCTAACTGTGCATGGCCCTGGGGAGTGGTGTTCGTAGAAGGGGCGTGGATGGGGGTGGGAACTGGTGGGTTCGGTTTGGTCCGGACGGACCAACTCTCCCGTGGAATAGTGTCAATCGTGAATTCCTGCTCTGTCATCACACTATGTGAGCAGGTGATATAGGAATGCCGGGTAGTAAGAGTTGCTTGTGAACCAGGGGTACTTGGTGTTGGGAAACGAGAGACTACTCGCACTTCCTCTGCGTTGGTTGTGTCTAACTGAGGAGTGGCGATCTGCTGGACAAAGGTATGGTATGTCTCAGCCAACTTGATGTGAAGGGCACGAGCCAGGTTGGTAAAAGCGGTGGTTTTACATAGCAAGTTATAGCGCCCAAGCGGTTCACCACTGCAGTTGAGATATGCAGTGGTGGGGGTCCTATAAACTTGTAGGATCTGTGGCAACTTTTGTCGGAGGACGACATCAAACTCAAACATTGTATCAGGGCGAATGCCGTGGATGGCAACTATGCGATGTTTGGCTTCATATTCCGCCTGACGGTGGACAGCCTTTGCAAATATAGCGGGGTGGCTTCGTCGCTGTTCGAACAACACGAAGAGCAAGTTTTCATTTCTGGAGGAGAATGCTTTATATAAGATTTCTCGGAGTTTCAGGGCGTGCTGTTGTTCAACCTGGATGACGAATGCCTGACATTTGTACCGGAGATCAGTTCCTGGTTGATAAGTAGTGATGGTTTCCATCACGCAGTGGTGTTTCGGGATGCGTTTGGCATCGATTTTAGCTTTGGCTGAGATGAGAGGAATGAGTTCTTCCTCAAACTGGGTTGAAGTCATATACTTTGGGAGTGGTCCTACGAAGAAACCAAGGGGAACGACGTCATGGACATCTTCTGTCCACGGGTAGTAAACCAAGTTTCCGTGGGAGCGTTGAAGGGCATCATGAACGGTTTGCTCTTTGCGGATGGTGGCAAGTGTCATGTCGGTGCAAATCCGGAAGATGATCCAAGATTGTGACTGAATCTTTTTGGCTTTGTTGCCACGGCGATGAGAGACACGAAAAAGCTTTTGAAAGTCGTCGTCGTTTGTGGAAGCTTGGATGGTGTGCAATTCCTTGTTGGCGTTTGTTTTGATGCTAATTCGAGTCTGGAATGACTGCTTAATGGCGTTGAGGACGTCGAATGCAAGATAGGAGACATCTTTTGTTAGGAGGTCATCCTTGGATTGGAAACGGAGTTTAACTACCGTTTCCTGCCAGACCTTGGCTGCAGATGGGCGGGAAGTGGACTTTCCAGTGATGACAGTAACGTCATCTTCAGTAGGGAGAGATAGGTCGGGAGCGGTGTCTTGGGACATGGTGTTTCGGGACATCGGGTCGCTACGTGGACTGAGTAGAATCTGGATCCTCAATCTACGACCTTGAAACATTATTTTACCAATGAAGGGTCGAAACCAAACAACGGCGTTCCTGATCCTATTTTCTCACTCGCAATCATGGGAGCAGCCGAAGCTGCAAGTTACGCCAATTTTAGGTTAGAAAAATCCACAGAAAAAAAAGAAGAAAATACATTATTCTTTCTCTACAACGGAGTAGCTGCCGGAGGGCAACCATGATACTGAAATGACTCCCTAGCCGAAAAGAATAGCTTGAAATATACGCAGTATGCAGCATCGTAGGGCTTTGGCTGTTTGCCTGAGCCTCTAGAGGAAGCTGAGAAGTAACAAACAAAACGTGTCACATCGAAATGTTTACATTGGATCACTGTGATTGTTGTTACTTTCTTCTCTTGTCCACCAATATGGATCTTCTTCTGATCGACTGGCCCACTCTTCGTTCAGAGACGCGTAATCGACCGACCCATCGTCGCGAGGATTTGAATTGTCGTTTCCACCACGAAAACCAAACCAACCTCCCAAAAAGCGCCTTGAAGTTGGGGTTCCGACGCCATCGTCCATAAGATATGACTGGCCTCCCGAGGCGGTCCATCCTGGTTGTCCGTTGTTCCCCAGCAATGATTCGTGCATGGCAGTATCGTCACCACGATTACCGCCACCACTACGATGATTCCACCACCACGGGCGATGGCGTCGAGACGCATAGAATGATTCTTCCTCAACGTGGTGACGAGAGCCTGTTGGGGGCAATGTTTGGGGATGATCTGAATCGAATTGTGCCAGCTGTCCTTGCGAAAAAACGAATCGCAATACCTCCACCAACGCCAAGAAGGTGAGGGAGATTGGTACTGCTTTGGGAGTGGCAGTGCACCATTTTCCCAAACTCCAACACCAAGGCACGGCACCGGTGTTCTTATTCAAGACAATCCAGGATATCAACGCCAGTATTGTGTAGCTGCCAGTTAATAGGAGTGTCAAATTCGTCGAACAGCTCTTGCTGCATCTTTTGGAAGGGCACAAGCAGGACATCAACAATGCCCTCCAAACCACCACAATAGCAATAACGGTACTAATCATCAAGATGGCAATTTGTTCGGGAGATTCGTGGTGATCATCGCTGCCATTGTCTTGATAATGAAGTGTGTAACCCACAAAAACGACCAGTAGGAGCGTCACCATGGCATCCAGTGTATGAAGAACATTTTGCATGGAAAAAAGTATGCAGAAATTTTGGCAGTGTTTGTTCCGTCGTCCACCACCGGAAGAAGTCTGGTCCTGATCGCGTTGGTGAATGTCCATACTGGACCGACCACCATTGTCGTTTCCTCCTGCTCCTGCTCCTGTTCCTGTTCCTTCTTCAACATCTTCTTCGTGCCAGTTCAGTCTTGCCGATCTAGGAGGGGACTCTCGAGGCGCTTCTCCCGACGACTGTTTCGCATCATGTCGCGATCTGAATGCATGATCGTTCGATGCCGATTCCCATGGATTATCATTATCAGAAGAAGATGGCATGTTTCATCTGGTGTTTAACAGGGGAATTTGAGAAGATTACAAGATGCAAGGAACTGGATCGAGCTGATGTTTGACGGGTGTGTGTTGTGCACAGAAAGAGGTAATAAACTACGGTATACCAACCTACCGTAGTCCCGCGTCCCAACAAAGAACGTCGCAATACTACGTACGGGTAGTCTACGGTAGCGTAGTAACAAAGAAGGTATCGAACGAGTTGGCTGTGTGAACGTTGTTGCTGTTGCTGGACCCTGTTGGTCGTTTCTCATAAAGTAAAGCGTGTAATAGCGTTCGGGTTATCAAGACAGCAGTCTTCTGAATCGAATACGTCGTACGACGTATCATACTACGTATCATACACTGTCTGCACTTCGAACGTCGAAACGACACTTCCCACGAACGCCACAACAACATCACAGCCAAAGGAGAAGCCAGTCATGTTGTCTCTCTTCATGTATTTTTTAGCATCATCGCCATCACAGTGGATCTCGCTACGGTTTCCGTTGTGGAGCTGTGGATCCATCTTCCAAGACAAGGGGCTTGGCAGTGCTACTTGATCTGTGGTCATTGCAGAACTCCAATTCCTGTGAGTGGGGGAAACAACAAGACATCTGAGCTTTCCGCGAGGTTCAGATCCAACAACGTACTACGTATCCCATCCATCAGTCAACGGCTCTGCGCCAGCACCCATCAAGATCATGCCAGTCGACGAGTTTGGACGAGAAATCCCTGCTGCACGAGGAGGACGCGGGTCTCCATCTCCAGTCCACCAATACCACCATTCCTATGACGGTGGCATCGGCGGATCGGGAGCGGCACCCTCGCTCTTGTACGAAGCTCTGTCATCCTCTCGTTATGCCGAAGAACGAGAACGGGGCAGTGGCAGTGGTGACCGCCATGACCGACGAGGAGATCGAAGTGGCCACCACGATGATCGACCCGTCACTCGCAAACGCAAGCACCGGCCGGAATCGCCTCCACCCTCCCGGAGAGGTGGGAGCGATACCAGACGAAGAGAGGGAAAAACCAAGACAACCAAGCCGCATCCGTCTACCGTTTATAACGAAGAACCCATGCTGTGTCAATACCTCTGGAAAGAAGCCAACGAAGACAAGACGGATGAGGATTACGAAGAATATCGCAAGACGTACTGTCTGAACTATGTGCGCATGTTCTTCAACGAACACATGGACGATTCGTGGTTTCGATCGCTCTACAGTCCTTTGGAGCGATACCGAGTAGCGTTGCAGGAAAAGCATCGAGCCGCACAAGAAGCCAAGGCATTTGCCCAGGAGCTTCAAACTTCCATCGCCAAGCAAGTATCCTCCTCGAATGCCAGCAGTACCGCAAGCGATCCATCGTTCTTCGTGCTAAAGGCTCGCCTCGGAAATGGGATCCGTCAATTAGGCATCTCGGACAATCGGCATTCGTCGCCCCAGAAAGCGTCACAGCAGTCCATGGTCAACCCCGTTCCTGGAACGCACGTAATGGACTTGGCCAATCAAGTATTACCTGTGCATGAAATACCGGCCCATGTAACTGACGACCAACTCACCGCCGCATTGATGCAAAATGTATCGGTCTCCAAAGAAGTCGCCGCCACCGTTACTCTTTATTCAGGACCCCCAGCTGCTGATCTAACACGCAGTGCTTACCTTTTCGCACCAGACGATGTACGTAAGGAAATCATCCAAAAGTTGAATCATATGGACCGGGGAGGACCATCCACTGCGCCCACCGACGGTTCACATGTTCCCAGGAAGGAGGACACGCATATCCCGAAAACGCTGGAGCTGGTGGTAGAATGCAGCGATGCCTACGGTAGATCCGAAGTCGATAACGACGGAAAAGGTGGGCAGCCAGACGAACATGCCGGTGTCCCTCTTCGGAAGGCATCCGTGTGGATATCCACGAAGTCGATAACCCCGAACGTCCAAGTTTTATCAGCAGCTTTGTCCAGTAAAACCAGAATCAATCAAGATCAACAATCGGCGTATAAGTTGGCCATGGCTTACGATGCTCGTCGTGGCATTCCGCCAGAATGCCGGCTGGAGAAAATCCTGCAACAGGCAGTACCGAAAATTGCCAATCTGGATGTGTGTAGCCAGGATATGCCATCTCCACAAGACATTGAAGATGCGCTCGATGTAACTATTGCCTATCTTCGACGAGTTCATTTACTTTCATTCTACAATGCATGTACAGTGGCAGATCGTGTAGCCGAGGTTTTGGATGGAAATCATGCTGCATCAACAATTCATTTACGTCTCGCCAACGCAGATGAGATATTGGAACCAAAAGAGAACGAAGCTCCTGTGGTCGACTTGCTAGTTCAACGATTGGACGACTCCATTCAAAAATCACTCGACGAGTCTAGTGGCTGGGAAGCAAGCGGTGCCCAAGTTGTGGTTGATGCCGAAACGGACGCACAAGCGAAAGAAATCGAACATCAAGAAGGAAACGTAGAAAACGGGTGGATTCGGGATCATTCAATGATTGATCAAGATGGTCGTGCCCGCTGCTCCTTTCATTTCTGTCGCAAACTTTTCAAGGACTCGACATTTTTGAGTAAGCACTTGATGAAGAAGCACTCGGAATTTCTTCGAGCTGAAATTGCAAAGTGCCACGATGGCTACATGATGAAAGCCTGGGACGCACAGGAACAGCGTCCGGTACCACCCATTTTGGTGGATTGCGGCCATCGGTTCGGTCTCAAACCCAGTCCAGTGCTCGGTTCTTCAAATCCTTTAGCGGCTGATCCAGAACCAGAACTTTGGCGACGAGAACAGGAACGTCAGGAAATGGCAGAAAAGGAGGCTGAGGCACGGCGAGAGCGATACGAAAAGAGCCGGCGTCATCATCACGAAAACACCGCACCATCTTTAGATGGACCTCTCTCGGAAGACAGAGGGCAGGTTGTCCGTCACCGAGAAAAGACAAACTTTGTAGATGTTGATGACATGAAGGAGGAAAAGGTGGAAATGGCTTTTGACAGTGTTGAAATTCCAGTTCAGCCACCAACGAAGAAAAAGAAAAAGAGAAAATTGCTGTAAAAGGATATTAATACGTGCTGCTATGAGGTCTAGTTAACCGTTGTTTCGTGAGTACTCTAGTGAAATGTTTAAACATGAGCTGTCGGAAACCGTGACCCGTTCGAGTGAAGGAAATGCTGGCGTACAACAAACAACCTTTACTGAGCTCGGCGTACGCGCGCAGACCGCAGACAATAATAGTCATAATATTTTATAGCAACCGCGCAGGAAACAAAAAAAAATGAAAAAATTTTGCATGAAAAACGCTCGTGATTTTGATTTCTTCGAGAAAATGTATCGAAATCATCATGATTCGTTTTACGCCGCAATTCCATCTTCCTCCAGCACGGTACTGTTTTTCCATCGTTATACCTTGTTCTTTGTAAAATATCTAGCCAAAAAGGTTACAGAGCAACCATGGCGGAAGAGGAGGTAGTCAAGCATGAGAAGGGAATAATAGAAGATGTTGAGACACAACCATTCTCTTTCGAAAACAATGGAAGCCCAGAGACATCACCAATGCAGAAGGCATCGCGACGAACCAAAAAAGACCTTCATGCCTTCTTGGAAAAGAGTGGGAGCAACAATGAGAATAGTCTGACTGATCTAACCGATCATACGACCGAAAATAACATGACTGTGGAGGTCGAAATCTAGAACGCTGCCAACAAAATTGCACAGGAACGGCTGGAAACAGATCGAGCCGAGGATTGTAAGCGGCTGGACGACAAAGTGGTGCATCGCTTCAAAGAAAATCGTGATAAAATGCGAGACGAACTTAAAAAGACTCGACAAGAAAAATATCAACTGATGAAAGAGCGCGACGATCTGCAAACGGCCCTCGATGGAGAAAAGAAGAATGGCGAAGATAGTATCGGTCCATCGTCGAGCTTTGGATCGAAATGATCGAATGCAGACTTCTGCCGATAAGTTAAGGCAAAGAATTGACGCTTGAACAGGAACGGTTTAAATGGTTGGACGAGCGTTCCAAGCTCATGCGTACGGTTTTTGATTTACAAGCACAAGTCCAAGAACAAAAAATAAGGAATGTGCAGCCACGTCGCAATCATTGGATTCCATTCCAGAAAACAAACCAAGGAAGGAACAAGCTGTTGATGCGTAAAACACTGAGATCGAACTAGATCAATAAAAGACCCGAGAAGATATTTTATCGTCACAACTTGAGGGTACCACAAAAAAGCTGGAGTTTCAAAGAAAGTTGCTCAAAATGAAAAGCGACGAGATTTCTTCTGTGGAAGCTAGTAGCAACAAAAAACTCTCTGGAGACATGGAAGTAATGGCCAAGAAACTGAAGTCAAACGACAACATCGTGGCGGAGTTGCAAAGAGATGTTCGAAAGGCCAAGGATTCTCGTCGGCCTTTGGTCGACGAAAACATAGCTGTCAAGCAGGAGATCCGGTGTTTAGAAGAGACAATTGGGTCCTTTTCGGAATATATGAATTTTCAAGAAGTCATTATCGAGAAACTTAAGGAACATATTCATGAAGGGGTAGTGATACAGAAGCAATAGGCCGATGAATTGCTGAAAGCGTGCCGAGAATTTGAAGGGTCCTGCAAGAAATTTTTCAAGTTGAAAACATTAGCCACCAAGTCTCCAGCAAGGGATTCACCCAAACGGAGCAATAAGGGAGCGCAGCGCAGTTCACAGTCGGTAAAGAGCCCATCGATGAAAAAGCTGGTAATGTTGTGCAATGAATTAGGAAGCAAACGTACTGCCGATGGGCCTACTACTCCATTGTTGCATATGGTGAGGACTTTGAGCTATGTAGTCGTAACATACGTTGTAATGTACGGAGAAGTACTACTAGTCGTACGTATGTATGCTCGTACCTACATTATTACCGGTATTACAGTTTTAGCTATCTCCAAGCCTAGCCCCTGAACTTTTAAAATGAGACCTTCTGGACCCTGGTTTTAATCAACCGTAACCTTAAACACTATGTTCGATTTCCCCCTAGAATGATATCCCTTTTCTTCAATTGAATAAGGTTTTTAAAATCGGAAACGAATAACTCTAGCCCTAACGATTCAAAATTCTCCACTTTTTTCTCCGGTTTGCAGAGTTCTCCGGTTTTTTCAAAAGTTCTCCACTTTGTCCATGAGTTCTCCGCTTTTTTCAAAAGTTCTCCGCTTTTTCAAAAAGTTCTCCGCTTTTTGAAAAGCGGAGAACCCTCCATGAAAAAGCGGAGAATAAAAATCGAGGACTTGAAACTAAGTTTCTACCCCCCTCTTCAGCTCATACCGCATACGAATTATACTACTACGGTACTAACGTGGTACCGGTAGTAGTATCATACTTCGAGCGCTACACGTTCAAGCAACTCTGCCGTTTAGTTCTGCTGTATTATTACTCCTTAATAAGAATACCTACCGGTAGTTCAATCCTCTTCCATAAAATATCTTCGATTAAAACATCGAATAACGGCATATCATCTTCCAATTGATATTGACATATCACACAGACAGCTTCAAAGCACGTCCCAAACCGATCCAATGAGGAATGTGTAACACTGCGGCTGTTGTCCTCGACCACCATTGAGGGACTTTTCTTCTCCCGATATCAAGACAACGACAGATTCTTCCTTTGTATCATTGTCGTCTCGTCTGGGATAGATCATCTTGGTCAAGATCCTGGCCTTGGCTCCCTCGCCGGCCCTAGCTAGGCTTGTTCTTCTTCCTGGCCATGTTCGTCGAAGCAGCACCGTTACTTCTTGTATCACGTTGGTCAGTTGTGCGCATGGAGTACTGGCCCGGTCCTGCGAGAAAATCAGTACGGTCTTCCAAATTTTTTTTCTCCGCTTTTTTTCTCCGCTTTTTTTCTCCGCTTTGAAGAGTTCTCCGCTTTTTTCAAAAGTTCTCCGCTTTTTTCAAAAGTTCTCCGCTTTGTCCATGAGTTCTCCGCTTTTTTCAAAAGTTCTCCGCTTTTCAAAAAGCGGAGAACTTTTTTGCCGGGACTGCATGACGTGTCTCGTGACCAAAAACGGCCGTTTCTTGTGCGAAAAAGAACTAGGGATAGAAGTAAACCTTAAAAGACTGATTGAACAAAGAATAATTTTAGGGCTGTTCTAAACCGGGGTCCTGAAGAAACGAATCGACATGAAGAAATCCACGTCATCGTCATTGACTGACCCGGCTGACCCGGCTGGCTCGCCCTGCCAACTTGCAATTCGACATTCAAATACGCAAATGAATTTTGCTCCTGCCACTATCGCTATTGCTGCTATTGCCATTGCGATCACTGCTACCGCTATTGCGATCACTGCTATTGCTTTTGCCATTGTAAATGCGATTCGCTATTGCCACTACCACCGCCATTGTGATTTGCCCGCCACCATTGCTTAGTGTTATACATCCGCCATTGTGATTCGGCCGCCATACCATTGCTTGTCATTATACATTGCACATCGACTTGGCCATTGCGATTGCCCTCCATTGATATTGCGATTCGCCCGCCACTGGCACTGCCGTTACTTCGTAATTATTCATCGCAAATCAACTTCGCCATTGCGAGTCGTTAGCCATTGCCATGGATAATACAAGTCACGTCCTGGATGAAATCGATCATGCTGTATCTGAGCTGAAGGTGCAGAAATGGACAGCGACGCTGCCCTTCAATGGATGCCTATGCTTGTCCACTGATGATGTGGTAATGGCGTCATTCCAAGACTGCCATGATCTGTTTTCACTCACTTCTACTTTGCACAAGGGTTTTATCCTTCGATTCGATCCTCAAATGTTCCCTGTTGTTCCTGGTGGTGTTGCCAAGAATAAAGACTCGATCAAGAAGCTTTTTGATGTTCTTATGTGTGCTTCCCATCATCACGGCTTTTGCCAATTGGTCTCCCAAAGCCAAAGCAAGACTGGAAGAAAATATCTTTATTGTAGCCATTTTCAGATCCATCGACAAAATAAGGCGGCAAAAGCAGTGGCAGGAGAATTGCGCCAATCGACGTTGGTCTGTGACAGAAAGAATTCCCGTGGTCCCAAAGGCCAGTCTCTCCCAAAGCGAACAAGCACAAGCAAAGCAACAACCGTGGAAGACACCTGTAAGGTGAAGCTTGCCTTTGATGCTGATTCCGTTTCGCTGTTTCTTGTCTGCGGAATCGGAGAATCTCAGCATGAATGACACTGTCCAAGAAATGCTGTTGACATGGCCACACGCAAACGTATTGTTCCAGCAGCTGCTACTGACTTCCAGCAGATGTCTGCAAACCACAATATTGGACCGGGAAAAACTGCTGCAATGGTTGAAGAAGAGTTTGGACTCCACCTTTCGCGTCGTCAAGTAGCACAGATGCAACAAATGGCCAAACTTGCAGATGACTTGAGTAGCACGGATGAATTGGAAGAATACAAGCATCTGGACAGTGACACTGACCGTGTTTTGGCCTATCTGAAGAAGAAAGGTGCAACCTACTGTGCCTTGTATCATGGAGTTTGCAGTTCCAGTGCAGAACTGGTCCCGCAGACACAGAAGAAAACCAAAACGGATGTCGGAGCTTGTGACGTTGCTGATTCAGGACAACTCATCTGGACAGAACGAATGGAGTACATTGGCAATCAAGGCTGCGTTCAATGTGAGGTCCTCCCAGAGGAGGAAGTCTTTGCTGGTGATTTATACAAGTATGCATCTGAGAGACGTAGGGCAGTGTTAGCCAGAGATGAACAGCAGGTGCTTATCTCACTTGTGTGGGCAATGCCTGTTGGTAGGCGTTGTCTACAGGCTTTTCCAGAGCTTCTTTTCTCAGATGCTACCCACAAAACCAACCAGGAAAATCGACCTCTGATCACATTTGGGGTGAAGGACGCAGAGGGCAGGGTCCAAGTTGTGATTCGGGCATGGGCGCCAAATGAAAGGGCGTGGATGTTCCGGTGGTTGTTCCAGACGGCTGTACCTGCAATAATTGGGAAGACAACTTGTGAACGAATAAGACTTGTTATTACTGATGGTGATTCCCAGGAGCTGACGCAGCTGGATGATGCCATATCATCGGTCTTCACAAAGTGTGTTCGCCGCCGTTGTGGTTGGCACATCATTCACCAAGGATGGAAGCAGCATGTAGGTTCTCTCGGCAGAAGCGAGGAAGCCAAAGAAATTGCCAAAAGAATCAGAAGTTGGCTATATTCCTTCATGAAGTCCATCGAATCATTGGACGAATACCAGGCGTAAGTTATTTTGAATTAGTGTCGATTTGAAGCGCTGCATCATGAAACCATGAAACTCAAACCTTGTTTCTGCTGTACCTATAATGAAAACAGTTCCAAGGCTCTTCTCTTATCCTATGTGAATTCAGATGAGGTCGTCAAAGTAATTGGCGGTGACAACCCTAACAACATTGTGACCTTCCTGCGCTCTCATGTCTTTGTTCATGAACAACACTTTGCAAGGAGCAGTCATAACTCGAGTCTTTTTATGGGTCTTTGTTTTGACACGTAGCAATGGTACTAAAAACATGTAAGCCTTGCGGTCCGCGTGCGGACCGTAAGGCGTTTTACGTAGCTGCTTTACAAAAGTGAACGTTGCGGTCCGCGTTGGGGGACCGCAAGAAAAAAAGTAGGGATATCATCACCTGGTTCCGGTATTACGACAACGTTCCTCTCGTAATAACTGTAAATACGACGGTTCCGTAGGATGAATGTTCCAGTATGTTCATAGAGCGAAACACGACCTACAATCAATCGCCCTTGCTTGGGCGACACTTCGCTTTTCAAGAGTTGCAAGTTGTGTGAATGCGATTGATCATGACAGGAGAAAGCAACGAAGTTGAACGCATGAACAATCTCGTCTCCTCAGAACGAATTGGTGCTGTCCCTTTTAAAGTCCTCACCCTGCTGCTTTGATACCGGTATCAGTTGAGATCCTTGTGAAATAAACAAGACGGATGTCGGAAGGAGCGAGATTTCCATGGAAATTGCAGAACGTGCAATATGCTCCCACGCTGAGTTACAAGAACCTACGCAAGCCTCTTCGTGCTCCCTCGGGGAAACGCTGGATCTTTGATGTTTCGAAAAGAGAATGGAGCTTGGTAGAAATTCCAAAAGCTATGGTTGCTGCAAACCCGGAAATCATTTTAGATGCAGTATTGGTTGATGAAAACGGAAATCTCATCTCGGAGGACGGAGAAGATTCTTCTTCTGCCGCAGCTACAGCGGGTACGATGGCAACTGTACCATTCTTTGAACATATCCTCCAAGAAACCGATACATTTGAGGGACTTTGCATCCGTTACCAAGTTACACCCACGGAACTTCGTCGTGCCAACGATTTCACAGGAAATAATCTACGTTTGGCTCCGAGTCCCTTGAGAATTCCGAATCGAAATTTAATCAGGCATACCGACGCCCAAGCTCGAACTGCGGGTGTATCCGACAACTACCCATTAGCACTGACCACGGATCAAGTGGTCCAACTTTTGCTGAACGAGTGCTCTGGGTTGAGCAAAAATGAGGCCAATGCCTATCTAGAACTGAATGACTGGGATTTTAGCGAAGCGTTGCAGAATGCCCAAGAAGACGGATTTTGAGTACTACGTCTCAGGATACACAACTGGACCGTGTGTGCATCGATCATAAACACAATAGGTCTTTTTATATCTTTATTTTTGTCGGTACAAATATTTGAAGCTTGACGTACAGCATCGTATCATACATAATATCTAATGCTTTCTGTCATAAGGCAAACAGATAGTTCCACGACTTGAAGGTGAACCTATGTCCGCCGATCAGGTTCCTTCAAGTGCCACGACTGGCTTTAGACCTTAGAGGGAAGCAATCAACTCGAAGTTTCCTTCCGCGCCCCCAAAGCCAGAGACTTTTACATAGTAGTCAACGCCTTCGACTGCAGTCCACGAAAGATAACTACAAGTCAACACACCTCCAATTGCAATTTCGACGTCATCGTTCCAATTGTTACACGATAACAAGTCGCAGCTCCCTTCGTAGACTTCGATGATAGTGTCAAAATCTGTAAATTCAGAGCAGGTAGAAACCGTGATGTATCACCCCGTCCGGGGATCTTGAACCATTTTGAGGGACCGATTGTCTCGATTTCACAAAAAAAGACCTCTTCGAATCCATCGATTTCACCGCCTAGATTGCTCCCTTCGACAACAACAGAGGGGACAGATTCAGAAAGTTCAATTAGATGCGCATCCTGGCACCCTTGTAGAGAGATTTCTTGTTCCAGTACGGTCAAAGCAAAATTCCCCATGCTGTCTCCATAACCGTGCACTCGAATGAGATACACTTTGTCTTCTTCTGTACGCCATGTAGCTCGACTCGCAGGGCCTCCACAACCATCATCGTTTGTAGTCACGCATTCCAAATTAGAACAAGATCCGTCATCGTCCAGGGAAGTGTAGATGGAAAGTTGCGTATCGAAATCAGTCTCGGGACTGCACAAACTCGCCGAAATGATACTATCGTTCCTGCTCCCAGTTACCTGGTACCATTGATCGCCCCAATGAGGTACCGTAAAACATGTATCTTCGATGCTCGAGTCTGCAATTGCACCCCAAGTAGAACCAAGAATAGTAGAGTTGCTGGTTGGGTCAATGGGAATTGCGCCGGAACAGAGATCATTTCCTAGCGCTTCTGCCGAAGAGGCATTAACAGATAAGGTAAAGCCCCCTGTCAGACTTGCTTCAATAGCTTGAATCAGGATGAAATAAGTTTCTCCCAAAGCAGATAGAAACCCAACATTTGCGCAGGTTTCAAAACTCCTTGTCCCGATGCACCGCAAATCCGTGCAATTGCCTTCCAAAACAGAGATCGAAAAATTAAACTCGTTCGAACAGGCAGTGGCCCACAGAACGTCGCCCGTGCCTTGAACAGTGTACCATACATCCGGGAGATAAGTGCCGAGCCAACAACCGGTTTCCCGATTATCACTAGAAGCACCAACAGTTGTACCAGAAATTTCATCACCGTCTATTTCGACTTTTGTTGCTCCTTCACAGAAATCCATTTCAAATGTCTCGAACTCCGTGACCTTTAGCCCAATTTCACCAACAACGCCACCCGAAGACTGAATGAACAGGAAATATTCTTTTCCTTCTTGTGCTAGAAATGTAACTGAACCTGTAACAGCACCCGATTCTTGACAGTCGGAATCGGGTATATCTGCTGTGATATAATCTGCTGTGATACATGAGAGATCTCCACACGAGCCGGTATAAACGGAAATCGAAGTATCGACTTCTGTCAATGGAGAGCAGGTAGAGGCCAAAATCGCAGTCCCTTGCCCAATGATACGATACCAAAGTCCTGGCCCATCTGAATAGTAGACGTCGCATGCTCCTACAACAACATCCGATGTTGCCCCTTTTGTTGAAAGAACAATGGTGTCATTACCAGGTCTGATTACAACGCCTCCAGAGCAATCATCATTGTCAGGGGGGACAAAGCTAGAAAAGGTCACGCCAAAATCTCCAGAGTTTAAGTTGTATCCGTGGATTTTGATGCTGTAGAGACGGCCCTCTTCCGCCTTCCACTGCACGGCACTTGAAAGCCCATTACAAGCATCGTCGTTTCCCACGAAGCACTGCAGCTCGACCCCACATTCTCCTTCAAACACTGATATCTCCGTATCGAAATTTTGTTTCGTTGGAGCAAGTGTCAACGCGGTACGTCATATTTTCTTGTCCCAAAACAGAGTACCACAAGCCAGGGGACGCATAGCCTGACGAGCACCCTAGGATCCCGTCAGAAACAGCATTAACAGTAGAAGCAATTATCGTCTGGTTGGACGGAATAACAGGCCCTACAGCATTGGAACACTCGCTGTTGGACTCCGGCTCAAACTCCTCTACTGTCATTTCGAAAGGTCCCACAGCAAAAGGTGAATTGACGAAAAGGAAATATTCCACACCGTCCAAAGCCTCCCACGATACAGCTCGCCCCCCCATTACACCACAGCTTGGAATTCGCACGCCATCTGAGACACAAGTTAAGTTGCCGCATGATCCCACGTAAAGAGAGACAAAAATCTCGTCAAAATAACCGGAACATACGGAGGCTTTGAGATAATTTCCTTTTCCTTGAATTTGATACCAAACGCCACGCGACGTAGCAAAGGATTCTTCGGGGCATTGGGCTGCAACTATGACATCTTCAGTTGCATTCGCAGTGTTGCCAGAGATAAAACCATCTCCCAAAAACACAATAGTAGCGGCTTCACAAGCATCATTATCAGGAAGTTCAAGCGGTACAATTGATACACCAAAAATACCGTTGGAATCTGCTCCGCGGACGTAGACAAAGAAGGTTTGACCAGCGGTCGCATTCCATTCCACGATGGTTCCACCCGCCTCGCATCCATATGTGAATTCTACAATGCTGTTCGCAGAGGCAACGCATACTAAAGCTTCGCAGTCACTGCCTGTCATGACTGCGATGATAGTGTACAAAGATGTGTTGTTTGAACACGTGGATGCTCTCATGACGGTATCCTTCTCTGCAGTAACTTGGTACCACAATCCAGATGTTCCTGTTTCACCACAGAAGTCTGTCTCAAGTTGATCGGACAATTCCACTGTAGAACCTACCGCATTGACCAAGCTTGTGGCAACGCTAGAATTGCAAACACTGTTTTCAGCAGTTGGCACATCAAATGCCATGATCGTAAATTGATCATCAAAATCTGGAGTAAATAAACGAAGATGGTAAAGCACTCCTTCCTCGCTAGGCCACCAAACCCAGCCTCCGTAGGAAGAACCAAAACATTCGAACCTCGTAGAATCGATGCATTGCAGACTTTCGCACAATTCTGATCCGGAAAAGACATCAATTGTTGTGTTGATAAAAGTCCCAATGAGACAAGTTGTTGCTACCATAGTCTCTCCGGTACCTATAACTGAGTACCAAACATCTTTTCCATTACTGATACTACAGTCGGAAGATACTTTATCTTCGGTTGCACCGTTAGTTCTCCCAAATGAAGCCTCGTCCAGACGGAGAAGCTTAGAGTTAGAACAAGCATCGTTGGTCGGCTTGTCACAGATGCGAGTGCCGTACAACAGTCCCTGGAACAGCCCATATTCCTCATCCGAAGGCTCTGCTAAACATTCTGAAAAACTTAAACCAACGACAAGATTCTGACAATCGATGCTTAAAGATATTCCATCTTCGCAGATTGTGCAAGAAGTGCAAGTTTCCCCATTTAAGAAAGCCGCGCACTCCGAGCAGTATTCGGGCCCGTAACATCCTGATAGCTCGACTGCTACAACTTCACCTGTCGTGTACTCCAGTTTTGAAGAATACCCAACAAGGTAACGACCATAATCCAATCCATATTCTCGTGTTCCGGATATGATTCCACACCGCTCCATATCCTCATCACATATTTGACAAGGTATATCAGTACAGTTTAGGAGAATCATTCCACCTTCCATTTCAGCACATGTACAATCCGTAACTTCAAGTAACTCTTGACACGCTCCCTTCGTCAGACCCTCTATAGGATTCTCCTGCAGAAATCGGGCGAAGGAGTCTTGGTTCAGCATCGATTTGTGAAGACGTCGGACCTTATCGGACGATGATGTGGTCCATGTTGTTGGAATGGAGGTCTTGTCTGCCACCACTTCAGAAATATGGACTTCATAATTAGGGTATGAGTGAAAGGTGATGAGATTACTATGCAATGAGAAGTGTGACGGCACGTACCAGATAGTAGACCCAACGTGAGGCGACCGATCATGCTGTCATAGAAACCTCTCATGGTAGCATACGGCACTTCGATTTACTCGTCTAGCTGAGCCTGATTGTAACTTCTTTCTGTTTGAACTGATCTTTTGAAATGCTGTTCAAATGAAAGAACAGGTAAAGTAGGCTTTTCAGTGTTGTGGAAGTTGTGTTCTTCGGTTTTTATTTTATGGGAACGACGACTGGATGATACTACGGCCATATTTTGATGGATCGAATGATAAAAAAACATGACTGTAAACTGCAATACGACCGGTAGTGGAGTGGCTACTGACTCTCTGTCAATACTCGTAGATAGGAGTAGAGATGAAGTGGTGAAAGCAATTTGCGAACACACGAGACGTGCCTGATGATTTAAATCTTGGACTTCGCGTCGATTACAGTGCACTGTAGTACGACATTACATTGTATACCATTTATTCTTCTCTCTTAGACGATAATATCCTCAAACAAATAATAACAGCAATAATAAACCTATAAATGAAATAAGAGTAAATGTTTTGTACTACTAAATAGTTGTGATTACCGTAGACTACAGTATTTAACTGTAAATAAAACATTAACAGTCAACAGGATGATACAAAAAAAGGGAACCTCAGGAACAGGAGCAGAAGCCGCACCGACAAATGATAAAAAGTGTTGATCACGTTCCAGACGTACAATTCCCAACGATTTATGAGATTGTACATCTACGAGCAGTTGCTGGTTCTAGATACTGTAGCATGGTCATGTGTATTACTATTACGTATTTTAAAGGATACAACCTTTACTGCTAGGAGTTTGGTAGTCGAATTGGTGGACTGTAAAAATGGATGTGTGAACACCGATTAGCAGGACATTGGTCAAAAGAGTCTTACAGAAACGTTTGGTTTGCATTTCACTTACACCAGGCATTAGCTCCATATTTGACACCCAATTCTACGGGAAGCGCTTCGTGAAATGTTCGCCAGTCTTGATCATGTGGCTTATCATTCAGTACACTTGGCCATAGAAGGGCTCTTCCTTGTTTGGGAGTAATTGTAATGTTAAGACTATTGAAGTGGGTACCCCCACCTGCCTCGACATCATTCAAATAAAGAAAGACAGTCAAAATTCTCACTCCTTGTTGTCGATCTATGTTGTGGGCAATATAATCGTGATGACTCTGCAAGCGGAAAATGGCAACGTCGTCAGGGACACCTCAACGGATTCGTTTGAAACTCGCTTTTGATTTTTTTCTCATGACTTACTTTGTAGTATTGTCCCTTTTCGTACCTGAATTAACGGAATCGACAGATATTGCACAGAATAATTCGTCAGAGAATAGGTCCCCACAACACAACAGTTGCAAGTGCTGTACTGTAACTTACCTCAGCAATTGCAAATCTTCCGAGTTGATTTCGGGCAAACCTGTGATCTCACTCAAACGCTGCTTCACTGCCTTCACGTGGGTGTCATTTCGGCACCCACTTTGGCACCATGCATTGTGACTCGTCCGATGGTCCGTAACGACCTCACCGTAAGATCCATCAGGTTTTCTGGATCCGACATCTTTGGATCGTTCGTAACCACGAACACCGCCCAATTCAATCAGCCGCTCTGCTTCCTCTTTGGAAATTAAGTTTTCAATGGTTACAACCCATGGATCCATCGACCAAACTTGCACGTCGTACTGGGACAAGAACGGCTCACTGATGAGTCTGGTAAACATAGCGTCCAAGTCGCCCTCCTTCCAAGCTGGTACTGCATTTCGATCAATTGGACATCGGCCTTCGACGGTAAACAACTCACAACTCATACAAGCTGGGCTACAGTGTGTTTTCACTAAAGCAACAGAATTTTTTAAAAAAAGTGTGGGCGAAAGACGTTGTTGAGGAATCGCTAAAAATGACCAAAAGCACTCGATTCGGTCTCTTTCCTTGCTGCTACTCACTGTACATTGGATTTTTGTCACATTCGCCTGCTACGGCCCAGATGGTGCAACCGTCGTTCTTGTTGATGCAAAACGTCTTGATCTCTTCGTTCATTTTCAAATTCTGAAAGTATTCGCGGGTCGCCACAATCCGGTCGATCGATTCTTGTTCTGTGACATCAGGAAAGTTCACTGATGTCAATAGTTGTCGTTCACCCAAATCAACACCATGAACCAATTCATCTTGCAATTGATCAGCACACAGATGGCAAGATCGAGGGCACCTTTTCGCCATAAATGCTTGATTGTCTTTACATTCTCCAACTTCTTTCCAGTATGAACATTGACTTGTCTTATCTTGACAATCCGAAGAAGAAGAGGAACTGCCACTGGAGGTGGCACTGGAGGTGGCACTGGAGGTGGCACTGCTGTTGCTCGCCGAGTTAACGCAAGTTCCCATGTTGCTTTCCTGTGCGGTACAAGTTCCCTCCAACGCTGTCGAACATTCCAAGGCCAAAAGCCCGACCGCAAGGATCCACATCCATCGATTGCAATTCTTGTTTTGTGTCATGGCCTGAGGTTTCGTCTGACGAAATGACAGAAATGGTTTCAGATGATTTCTGGTCGGTGGGCTCCTTATTTCAAAGTGCAGTTTGGTCGGTAGAAGAGGAAAATAATGATGGAAGCTGACCGAGTACAAAGATGTTGGTTGACGTCTGTATTGTTGGAACGAAGCTTTGCCCCCACACACTCGCTAGCTTCTTACTAGCTACTAGCTATCATAGAGAGTAATTGTTCCCATTCTTTTAGAGATGATGGAGCACGTCGTCTTTATGCCATCATCGGTTGTCGCATGCCGACCGAACAAGAACGGTTCGTCGTAAAAAATACTGTCGCACGACGGTACTGTAGTTACGGTAGTCTACGTACCGGTACATACTACCGGTAGTGCCGATACCGGTACAACAAAACTCGGTACGATCGGACTACCGGTAGTAGAGTGTTCGAGTGTAACAAAAAGATGTGACGGTTCCTGTCTCGGAGGGTGCGCAAATTCGCATTCTCGCGCCAAAATTGGCCGATCCGAACGTTGAAATTTCATCCTCATCTCTAACTACTCCGTATAAAGTAAAATCAACTTAAAAGTTAGCCAACTACCGAACTCTCTACCGGTACCGTAGTACCGTACTATGTATCATACCCAGGTACAGTCGTAGCTACCGTAGGGAGTTCTAGTACCCGGAGTACGAAGAATGAAAGAAATCTACTACTCCGAGTAGTACCTAGTAGCTAGGCGGAGCTTGGCAGCAATTATTGTCATCTAGTCAAGGTTAAGCATATGCTGCAGATAGCTACAGTAACACATCGTGGAGGACACAGCGCCAAAGACTTATGGATCGAAGCAGATTTTGGCCAGTACGGACAAGCAATGAATCGGTCAGCACGAGCAGCTGCAGCAATGAGGAATGACCCGAAAGTCTCGAAGCAAGAACGTCGGAATTCTCAAAACCGCCCAAGCAAAGAGAGGCCTTATACCGTACGGTGCGCCGCAAATATTATGTCCCAATAGTACCTTGACGGAAAAAAGAAGCCAAACTGAGTTCATGTGAGTGATCGAAGACGAACATCAAAGGGACAGCCATCCTGCCTTTTGTTTGAGTATTACTTCAAATATAAAATAACTAAAAAACTAACCTCAAACGGAACATCGCAGACAGGTATGGTGAAGACATGATGACAGTATAGATTTAAAATTGTAGGTCTTTTCGCTAGGGATGCCAAGGTCGCCTCCAAATTCTGGCAAGAATGTCCAACGCCTTGTTGGCGCATGCTGTGGTGCTGGTGGGTTGCTGTTGCAGTGGTCATTGACTGGGTCGGTAGTATTAAGCTTCTGAACTCCTGACAAACCAAACGATGAAAGAAGACGGTAAGGGAGTAAGGCTGATATGTAATCGCCTCCATTTATTGTGGACTCTCAGAAAAAGTCGGTTTGACGATTTACCGTCAATACTGTCGTTTACACAACTCAAGGAAGAGTTGATGGGTTCGTCAGCAACAGCGTTGATAGTCTCGAATGACTCAAGCTTTTGGATCAATAATTTGTGCTTTTGCCTAGAAAACATCATAGAATAACTACTGGCAAACTTGGTGCGTCTAGGGAGGAAACAGAACAAAAATATCGGTTGCTTTTTTGTGCTTCAGTGTTATGGTCCAACATTGTCGAACGAGCCATGAGATAAGTGCTCCAAAAACTACATTCAGCATCCTGTTACAGTCGCATCTTGGTCATCGTCTGCTCGCTCTCCGCAGGAAGTGTAATGGTTGGCACTAGCCCAAAACCGTCACGCCGTCAATCCAACTTCAAAAAGCATCATTGCATCGATCGTGACGGTACCATAGCATTCTTTGAATCGAATCACAGACATCTGATCAACTCGTAAAACAACATACAAGCCCGTGATAACGCAGAGTCGCTAGATATTTAAGAAAGTTCCAATCATGAAAAGGTTCTATGGTAGGTTGCTTCTTGCTTTCATCCAGAACGTGTGCATTGTGATTGATGGCTTTGTTTGGGCAACCCCCCGAACGGCAATACAAGACACATCAACGTTGCCAACAGGAAAACGCTCAGATTCCACAAACGACGTTTTTATTTGCCAGATCCAATGATGGAAAGGAACATGTTGAAGGCAACTTGGACAGCGTTGAGGAAGAGCAATCGGTACTTGTTGGAGACAAACTTGAAGTTGACCGTATGAACAATAGGCCAGACCTTCCAGGATCCTTGGCAAGCAGCAAGAAGATCGTTCTTGAGTTTGGTTCCAATGGTGGCAAATGAGTCACCGTTGCACAATCCAAGGTAGGTGAAGAAGACGGTCATGAAGATGGGGCACCAACAGATTTGGTCGATGGCGACTTTCAAGGCAACCGACTTTCCGTCCTTTCCAGGGATCTTGGAATCGAGCCAGTTGTAAAAGTAGTGACCAGAAGGGCCGTGGTAAAGGAAACCAAAGGCAGAAAGAGTGATGAATCGCTTCCAGTCGAATGGACCTCCTCCGATAAAAATCTACAAAAATGACAAAAAGAAAGATTGTAAAATTCGCTTCAGTGAGGAATGTTCAACAACTTGACTGACAACACACGGACCCCAATGGATTGGAACTCTTTCTTAGAAATAATCGAAGGATAGTTTCGATTCCTCGGAACGACTTTCATACAACCTAGAGAGTACCGTCCATGTAGGTTGTCACGCCGATAAATGACGTCACTTGATGATTCCAATCCAAACGCTTACCTGTGCCAATACGTCACCAAGAGCCCATCCAACAAGGGAGGTGAAAGCCTTTGCAGTCAACGGACTTTCATCTAGAGCTCTGTTGTATGCTTGCCATCCAGGGACGGCTCCTCCACGAACGAGGGTAGCATCACGGAAGAGAGGGCTGGTGACGGCCGAGTCCTTGCGGAAGGCTGGCTTGACAATCGAATCTGTTTTAAGATGAGCCGCCTTGGTGACCGAAGGATTGGGAGAGACTCCAAAGGCGCTGACGGCCAAGGTGGAAGAAACGAACAGGAGACTGAGGAGCTTCATGTTGGTGGTTGAGGTCTTGTTGATGAAATTGTGAGACGATACTGCTAAAGCTTACTACTGCTGAAACTACTATTGCTGTTCGGTGAATGCCGACTGATCTGCACTTGTCAGATGTCTGATGCTTGAATTTCACTGTAGGCGGCAAAACTGGCTGGAATCTGCCAAGCACATCTCGAACGAATGTGCCTTCACTGTCAGTTTTGGATCGCAAGGATCCACCTTCAAGCATTTGCCGGAGGCGACCAATCAAAAGTACGGAAGCTGACACCTTATTATGTTACTAGAGTATCATATTCATATTTACAGTACGTATCATACTCCTAACAGTTCTAGGTTAGCCTTTTTATTCGAGAATGAGAAGTATGATTCGATTGTTCTCATCACCACCACGACTGCGATCGTACCGGTATTTCCGTATTGTAGCCTCGTATGATACGAGTACCATGATGTTATGATGTTCCTTCATCAGTATCATACGTAGTAGCTGTCACGCGTGTGCCAAAAATAGAAAAAGGTACACTTCGAATTCTACTACCGGTAGACTACCGGTATCCGTAACAAAAAAGGATGTCTCAATTCACATTCATGAAAGACACCATCAAATTTTGTTGATGCTTCGTGCGTGACCGGGCAGTAGACATATTATCATACTCTCTATCCATGCCACGGACAGTTATTCTTCATCCTAAAACTGTTTCATCAATGCCCGAGGATTTCTCCTTTGACGTCTACAACCTATTACCTACAATAGTCATTCGAAAAGGCAGAAATAATCTTCCGTGACAGATAGTTGTGATCTGTGACTTTTTTGATGGGAATTCTCAAAACGAATACATCATTATGACAATTGACACGACAATGGATACCACAAGCACTGGCATCACAGTCACTACCGATATGCTAGATACTGTCGCGCGGGTTTTGCAACAGGAGACCAGTCCACGGGGGCGCACAGTCCTGACGGTCCTGTATCTTTTTGTTTTGAGCATGTGTTTCTTGGTGCCCTTCTTTTTCTATGCACGCATGCATTGCGACGAACGACGGAACAGACACGTGAGGGAAATGGAAATCGCCACCATTGCACAAGCCCTGTCAGAGTCGCAAACGGTGCAAACTGCGGCTCAGCGGGAAGAGAGCCGGGCCACGCGACGAAAGTATCGGGAAGAACGACGGGCCCGAATCCTGCAACTTTTTGGGCCGGTACGAATGGTACGGTAGAAAGACGAGTATCTCAACATCCGCACCTCTTTGGAATAACTATGATGAGACTCACAGTTTCTCTCTATTTGCAAATATATGTTGTCAGATTTTGAAGGAAGAAAACTTTGTAAAGGAAGCATCCGTCGATAGGATATCGAAATCTCACGTCCAGGAATCTTTGTCCTTTGAAAATTCTTCATCCAAAGATGAAGATTGTACGAAAAACGATCTTGCGGTCGTAACAGACATGAAGTCATCATCCACGCAACAACCGGGAAACGAGGGAACAAAATCGTGCCAAAGAGATGAAGACGAGGAAGGGTACATCTTGATTCCCGAACCGGGTTTGCCCATGGGGTCACTACTGGATTTTCTTACGAGTAGTAGCAACAGCAGCAGAAGTACCTTACACGGGAGCAGCCACAGTGACAAACAGGATGGGATGGTCACAACAAGATCTCTACGACAAGTACCGAACGAATGTTCAATTTGTCTTTGCGAATATACGGTTGGCAGTGATATTGTGTGGAGTTCCAATCCACAATGTGATCACGCATTCCACGAACAGTGTATCGAACAGTGGCTGATGAAACAACGAGAAGGACCTTTGTGTCCGTGTTGTCGAAGAGATTTTGTGATTGATCCATTTGACGATGTTGAAGCTTTCGTTTGCGAGACTGAACAAGGAGGAACCTCACAAGGTGGTGCCGATACCATCATCCAAACGATTGATTCAGATATTATGTCTGATCCTCGCACATGGTGATTGTTTTGGTTGGACTTCAGATGATCAAAGAAGTCGAGCCACCTGAGCCTCCAGTCGACAAAACTAGAAAGGCACCAAAAAGCGGTCGTTTCGTCTTTTTGGAAAGCTTATACGGTCTCCGTCTTCCGTATACACCACCAATTAAGTGTCAGTACGCTTAGAAGCAGATCAAACATTGCAACAAGCTGCGTTTACGCCTACAAAGTTAAATCTAGTACGGCAATAGTCTAAAATAGAAAGATGTTGGTGGTGCACCATCCAGCTTCCACGTGGCAACTTGGGGAGGCGGTGTCATGACCCGTCTGTTCTTGTACCGTCATGGTATCTTTTCAATCACCCTCGCCAACCATCACACTGCACGAAAAACAAACATGATTTCTTCAAAAATCCTTGATCTCTCGTCTCTCATCGATCACTACCGTCCTTTCATTCGATTCTTGTTGTTGTCGAGTCATCTCAGATAACTTCGATTCATATCATTTAATTCAAAAACATCATCATGATGATGGGTACGATCTTCGCTCTTGCGGTACTCTTTTTGTGCTTCGTTCTTGACGGCGTGGACGCTTTCGGTGTCACCCATTCCTCCTTATCGATTCGTCAAAAAGTCGTGGCTTGCGTACCTTCTTTGGCTGTCCAAAAGGACGATGCGTATGAGGATTTCTACGCTGGTTTCAATCCGGCTGAATTTGAAAACTACAATCAAGGCTACGACAAGCCGCAGCCACGCCGCACCAACAATAGAAATGCTAATGGCCACGACTATGTCCGAGATTGGGACGCCGACGATTCCAATGTAGATGTAGAGGCTGTCAACCAGCTGATTGCCGAACGCTTGTCTATGCGAAAGACGGGACAGTTTGAAGAGGCCGATGATATCCGTGATAGACTACTCAACGAGCATGGAGTATTGGTGCGAGACAAAGACAAGAAATGGAGAAGCGGCTGTTCGCGATCCGGAAGTGGTTTGAAGTGGCTCCGAGCCAGCACTCCCGATCGAAGAAGCAACAGCAAACCTATGACAGATTATGGACCAAACGGACATGATTATGTCATGGCAATTGATGCAGGTGAACTCCAATGCAAGCTTTCGGTCGAAGAGATCAACAAGCTTCTCGCCGATCGATTAGGTCGGAAGTTGAGCAGAGACTATAAAGGCGCCGATAAATTACAGGAAGAGCTGCTCAAAGCTGGGGTATTTGTCAATGATAGAAGCCGTGAATGGAGGGCCGACGGCAAATCTTTCTTGGGATTAGAGCCCAACCAGTATACGATGTCGGAGCTCAGCGAAAAGCCTGACGAGTCAATGCTTGAAGAAATTGAGTCATTGATCAAATTTCGAGCCCTGTTGAAGGCAGAGAGGTTATTCCAAGGAGCGGATACCGTTCGTGATGACTTAGTGTATCGCTACAACGTCTATGTTGATGATAGATCCTTGCAATGGAGCGTTGGAAATCCATTTCCGGGTGAAAAGAAATGGGGAAACGAATATGTACCATTTCGTATGGCAAGGTCCTCACAAATCCCTGATGAGGTCGAAGAAATCGAGGCGTTGCTGGAGGAGAGAGACTCTGCACGAGTGAATCGAAACTTCAAAAAGGCCGACGAGATCCGAGATCGATTAGCTAATAAATTCAACGTATACACGAATGATAAAAAGCGCGAATGGTCGGTTGGCCGAATCGAGAACAGTCGATCTGAGTTTCGGGAGTCGTTTGAACCAAGAGGCTTTACACAGCGAGGAGGTGGAAGTCTACCAGAGGAAGATTTAGCCAAGGTGAATCAACTGCTCATAGAAAGAAGATCTTTAAAGCGAGAACGAAGATTCGACGAGGCAGACGCAGTCAGAGACCAATTGATAGAGGAATACGGGATTAGTGTTGATGATCGCAATTCAGAGTGGCGTTTCCGAAATGCCCCCTATTCAGTTGCCGTTGATAGTAAGGCGGTCGATGAACAAACTCAAATGACTATTCAAGATATGGTGGAAAGCCGCGTTCGTGCTCGAGAAGCGAGAGATTTTGAGACGGCTGACTCCATTCGAAACGAACTTGAGACAAACTACTCTGTTATAATTGATGACCGTCTTCGAGAATGGTATGTGGAGCAATAAATGGGATTCTGAAGAACCTATGATCTGTTCTCGTAAAATATGACTGAGGTATTCTCGAGAAACCCGTTGTTAAAGAAGCTTCTTAACTACGTATTATACGATTTCCATTATTTTTGTCAAATAGCGTTGCACAGATTCGTTTTAGATGATCGTTGATTGACTGTGAAACCTCCTACGGCAGTTCTACATAGCACTAACAGTAAAGTCATACAGTAAGATGATAGTCGAGTTTGTGGTTGTTATGCACGCGAGGAAGTGATAATTTTGTTTCGATGACCGGCGAATCGCGGGCTTGTGGGCAATGTTCGAACTGTCTTTCCCAATGGATTTTCATGATCGGTTCTGCCTTCCACTTCACAAGAATTCTACGACCACCTGTGGAGAGATCCAAGCGAAAAACTTGATGCACTACATACAAATATGGAATGTATTATGTTGCAAGGCATATTGTGCGCTACGACGTGTTTCGAAAGAGATTTTTCAACCATCCTCCCAACTTGAGACAACTGCCACCATGAGTAGACCATCTTTTTCGTTGCGGAACCCGTCGTTCAGGTTTACGAGAATGGGATCCAAACTCGAAAAGCCAGACTACACCGACGCCCTTTTCTTGGGAAGAGCTGTACTCGGGCTGTCATCTCTATCTCTTTTGTGGGGATACTCATCGGTATCGACGTTCTTTTCATTCGCCACAAGGCTATTCCTTCACGATTCTGCAAAGGCGCTGTCGACCAAAAGCCTTGAAAAGTGGCTTCTCTTGAGTTTGTTTTGTACCGTTGCAAGCGCATTATCATCGTTTTGCTTCTTGACATCCTCATACTTTTCGTCATCAGGCGGACAGGTTGAAGGAGAATACAAGTTTTGGTTTGTGGGCTTCGTGCTTCAAAAGGTCACCGGTGTCTGCATGGGATACTTTCTTTGCAACGACATCGGCTTTCAAGAAACAGAAGTGGAAGATGTCACCAAATATCTGCAAGTACGAGTAACTGTTCTGGAAGGAAGAAATTTGGTTGCAAAAGACAAGAACTTATGGGGCAAGAACGTGTCTAGCGATCCCTACGTTATAGTGTTTCATGGTCCCAATAAATTAGGGAAGACCTCCATCGTCAAGAAAAGCTTGGATCCGAAATGGTATGATAAAAAAGAAACATTTATCCTCAATATCATTCCGCAGGCACTTGATATCAACAAAACCATTGAATGTAACATTTTCGATCATGATCAACTCTCGACAGATGACTCAATGGGTACTTGTTTCATTCGAATCCCAAATTCAATGAATACCAGTCATACGGATTGGTATCCTGTAGAAAACGGCGAAGGCAAAAACTACTGCCGCAACGCAAAAGGTGAACTCAAAGTGGAAATTGAAGTACGATCCCAACATCGGACATCCTTCCAAAAGGATCTTCAGAAAATTTCGTCAGAAAAGACTGACAAGCTACCGTCGATTGAAGAGAAACAATCATAGCACGTTACACTTTGACTTCTTTCAGCGCCTGTTTAGCGTCTTCTAACGTAATAAGCAGTCCCTCTACCCCGCTACCATCTTTTCTAGCTCTACTGAGTGCCAGTGATCCTGCCTACGTAAGGAAAGAAAGACAATCGTTTAGATAGCTGATACCTGATTGCACTTCCCTTGGTGTCCTATGTGTAGAGAAACTCACCGACCTCACCAATCCAGCGATATCAGCACCTGAAAATCCTTTAGTCTCAGCGGCCAAGTCATAGCAAGGCCGCACAGACGAAAATAATCTGGAAATACCCAGCTTGAACTTGTCTCTTTTTCGTTCCTTCACTAAATCAAAAACTGCCAGCTCTTCGTCACTTGTGATCTCAACACTCAAATGGGCATCAGCCAATGAGTGGGACAAGCCATCGATAGCGCAGCATAGTGGCTTGCTGAGCCGACCTTTCTTACGAAGCGCATTGAAATGAATCTGAAGAATCTCCCTCCTGCCTTCCTTATCAGGCAAGGGAACCTCAATTTGTACTTCTAACCTTCCAGGTCGCAGCAACGCTTCGTCTAACAATTCCCTTCGATTTGTCATTCCAATCATGAGAACATTGTCGATTGCGTTGAGGCCATCAAGTTTGGATAGAATTTGATTCACCACGCTTGCTCTGGTCTGTTCGCCCGAGTCTTCCCCCGCACTTCTTCGACGGAATACCGCATCAATCTCGTCAAGCACCACTACATGCAGAGCCGATTTTGTTGGATCTCCATTGCAAGCAGCAAGTTCAGCCTCGGCTTCCGCAAATAGAGACCGAACAAGCTTTTCTGAACCTCCAACCCACCGGTCCAGTAACTCAGGAGCTGATAAGATTTTTGGCTCTCGTGCTCGTAGCGCTCTGGCTATTTGTCGTGCTAGCAAAGTCTTGCCGGTTCCTTCGATGGTAGTGAGTCATACAGGTTCATACATTTGTCCAATTAAGCAATCTATGCGTTCATCACGTACCTGGTGGCCCATATAGCAGCAATCCACGGACTGGAGTCAGACCTAGGACCGCTAGCTCCTCCGCTTCCATGGCGGCCTTGCTTAATGACGTTGTCATCTCATCTTCACCCGCCACACCGCCGTACTCTTGAGCCGGTCGAAGGACTCGTCCATCTAGAACACGACGTACAATCGCGTCAATCTGGGGCTGGAGGCCACCGACAGCGTCTGTAAAATCTGATTTGAAGGCGTCGTTGCGATCCTTTCCAGCTTGGGATATTGGTGTGTACCTAGAGACAAAATTGATTAGATCAGCCGACGTTTTGTTGGAATCATTGATAGAATTGACATCTTCAATTATAGTTCCAAACATCTTTTGTGGCTTCCAGGCAAGATTCTCTATTACCATATCGCGACAATAGGTTGCCAACTCGGGCAAGAACTGCCCACGGGGTAGCAACACAACCTCTAAGACAGCCGCACTCCCAATGTCGACCCCTTCGTACATTCGCTCAGCTCCACCGTATTGAATCCAAGCAGGAATATTGTCAGCGGCAGTTGATTTGATAAGAGTTCGCTCTCCAGCCTTTCTTGGCGGTTTCCGAATGCTGTTGGAGGAAATAAGGCGACGATACCGAGTGACCCCACCGTAGATAAGCTTCCCGTAGATTAGAGATGCTGGTGGCTCCAACAATGGGCGACTCAGCGGCATACCCGACGGTAAAAGGATGAGTCTTGCTCCTAGGCGAGAAAAAAATTGATGGCGGGTCGTTTCAATCAATTCCAAATTCTCGTCGGAAATAGTTTCGTTGGCAATTGCTCTTAGCTCTGTTGACAGATCAACGATGGTGGGAGCAGGAGATGACTTCATCCAACGAATCCACGCAGATGCTTCGTCTCGGTCCAGTCCCGTTCGATCCTCTGCGAATTTAAGCTTGATACGGTCGACGGAATTCTGTAGTGCAAAAGCAGTGTGATCATTGATCCAATTGGTGGTAGAGGATGAAACTAGCTTGGAATGTTCTGCTTTGGCGTCCCGGCGCTTATCACTTTCAAAAAGGCATTTGGCAGCATTTGCTGCTACGATATCAAATATTGGAGATTTCGCAAGTACTTCAGCAGGAGACCCATCTTCCGTTGTGTCAACTTGTGATTCGTCATCGTTTCGTTTTCGATACTGGGTTTCAGCCATGGAAAAGACATCGGCCGACACTGTGGTGGGAGTCGAGTATTGTACGAATTCGGTAGAGGCTCTTTTCAGTCCAAACTGCGTATGGACAAAGCATATTGATAATTGACAGAGGCAAAAGAAACACAACAACACCCAGCAGAATCGGGATCGAAGAGCAGCGCGAACCCCACACATTTTCAAGAATTCTCTCTCTCTCTCTCTCTCTGCTGACATCGGAGTGAGCCAAGAGCCTCTGTTTTTACTTAGTGAGCTTGTCTTTCTCAAGCAACTCTTCTCTTGTGGAATCTTCAGTCCGAGGTCGAGTCTCCTGTGTCATGCTGCATTGCAGATGGTTCTTTAGCACATTAATGCCATTCCAAGGCAAGTCGAATGGTTGGCGGGATACAAGAGAGCCATGTACGTCGTATGATACAACAACTTTATGGTCACAAACACGCAACTTGTATCTTCTAGAGGGATGACGTCACTTTCGTTCGATACGACGGTATCATACATAACGTTGTGGACCCTCTACGAAGTAGCTACGGTAGAGTCATGGGACGTTGTCCAAACTAGAGCGTCTCAGAAGACAATTATCATAGGACTCCGTGGTAGATTAGTATGATTTTATCTCTGAACTATTTCAGACTCGAAGAACGTCTCTAGCTAGCCAGATAAAGCTTGGTGTGCCATTAGAGGTTTGGGTGCAACATAGATAAAAACAGCCAGCCAGTGGAGGATGCTTCCGGAAATGACGAACAAATGCCAGATGGCATGATCCAGATTGTTGTCTCGAACAAAAAAGGGTACTCCGGCAGTGTAAGCCACTCCACCCAACACGACGAGATGAATACATTCACTTGGCAGACGTTGTTGCATTTGTGGTAGACAAAGTATCGCGGCCCACCCCATACCCAGATACATGGTGAGACTGAACGTGCCTTTCCATTTCCAATTTGGATATGTTGCTTCTACAAAGATTCCCATACCACCACAAATCCAAAGAAAACCAAGGAGACCATAGCTGAACTTTGGTTGATCGGACATCAATATCTGCAGAAACGGTGTGTATGATCCAGCAATGAGGATGTAGATGGCGCACTTGTCCATGACCCGAAAGATGTAGCGGGTGTTGAGCAATGTGAAGAAGGAGTGATATAAGGTCGAACTGACGTAAAGCGCCAAAAGACTGCAAGTGTAAACCCCACAACTGATGGCATGAATATAGCTTTGGTGACGCACGCGCTGCGATAGCAAATGTCCTCCCAGCAGGCACAGCAAAACTCCTAGTCCATGAGTGATTCCGTTCATGATCTATGCCAAGGAGATAAAAGATAGAACAACGAGGCAAATACGATCAGTAAATTAGTGCGAAACGGCCTCGACACGATCGTCGACTTCCCGTACCTCTGGAAACACAAGGTTGCCTTCAAGATTGACATAGATCGACTCCTCGTTTCCATCTACCAAGTGTTTCTCCAATGCCTTTTCAATAGCTGCAGTTCCTTGATGTCCGATTCGATTGGCGCTCAAATCAACATCCACCAAGCCATGGCCGGTTCCTTCCTTGTCTGTGCTTCCGCCATCCGTGGGGTTCATTCCCATGATGATCTCACAAAATGCATAGGCTCCGCGTTCGCCAATCCGGCATCGTCGGAGGTTGAGAACTTCGATGCTCGGATTCGTCCGACAAGCCAGAAACAATGCAGCAGCTCCATATGGTCCCACCCGATGACGCGGTAAAAAAACTTGTCGAACGTATTTTGTCGTTTGCAGTGCTTTGGCTAACGCCAACGCACCATGACTTGTAAATCCTACCAATTTGGTATTTCGCCAGTGCCGTCCTTCTTTGCTAGCAATGGAAAAATCCAATCGAGAAATATATTTTAATGCACCGTTGCCATGCCTTAGTAACATTTCCACCAACGCCAACATGTCCTCATCATGGAAGGGTCCTGTCACTCTCATGCAAGGCAAGGAAAATCGCAATGTTGTCAAAATGCCGGCATTGTACGTTACTTTGTAGAAACGGCAAAAACACATGTACTCTCCAATAATGGTTTCAGTCGAAGCAACACCATTGGAAGCTGTCGGAGGACTGAGCATCATGGGGGCGGAAACCAGAGGTGAAATGGTCGACAAACTCCTTTGTAGGGCCTTGAGATTGTATAAGTCCCCGTTGACCGAGTCATAGGTTCGATCCGTAGTTTCGTTACCAATGTTGCTTGAAACTCCATCTTTGTCTTTGCTGGAATGTCCTAGTTCGTGAAAGGGGTCGGATTGGCAATTTTCGCAACCCAATCCCGAAAGAGATTTGATGAACCGCATTGACAAGGAACGGGTTTTGGGAGGACGTCGGCGTAACGACATGGACATCATATCTCGAGTCGCAGAAGCAGCGTCCGAAGAATCCGAGGTTGGAGGGAAGTTTTCAAAGCAAAAGCTTTCACTAGCACCGTCATCGCCATTGTTGCTGCTACGAGAAGGCATGGCATTCTCATTCGAGGCTGGTGTTTTGTTGTTATCGCTTCCATCGCCCACAAGGGGTTCACTTTCGGAATCTACCATCTGTCTCTTGCCTCCAGCGTGCGTTTCTAGCTTTGCACGATGCGTCTTTTTACAAAGAATAGATGTTTCCCGCCCGGAGAAGTCTCTGTGTTAAGAGGTATGGACTGTAGAAAGGGACGACCAGACTTTTCTTTGGATTTTTCTCGCTAACAGTAATAATGCTGGTAAACTACAACAACTACAACGGTAGTCATCGTCCTGGATGTCTCGTTCGCGTTTCGTTACCTCAATCTTCGACTCGGGACTCTTTTAGTCGAATGAATCGAGTCAAGAGTCTCCTCGCAGCAAGAATTCGACTACCGGTAGTAGGCAGTACCGTCGTTCAAACAGATTCAAACAGATTGAAGTGCCATTACTTTTGGCTTAACCACTACCGGTAATCCGAAAAGACAGCAGCCATTACTGGTCACTGGATATTGTGATAGATTAATTTGAAAGATTCGTTACCGAATCATTGAAAACTTCGAGCAAACTCTGACGAACATTCTTCTAGCCTCGTCCTTCATTCTTGAGTTCATGCTCCATCGTGGCAATATTCTGTAACGCACTCAGAACATCAGGGTCTGTCTGAGGATCTCCACTGGCATGTATTCTAGCAATCATCAAGGCCTTTTGAAAACAATCCAAGGCCTGGAGTTTCTCATCGAATACTCCTGCCAATAATCCTCCGAGTGAATTCCACGTTCGGGCCATTTCGGGATTGTGCTCTCCACCAGCTTTTTCTTTGATCTGTAAGGAAAGCCGAAATTCCTCCAGAGCCCGATCGTACTCTCCCTGGTCTACGTGGATTGTGGCTATGTTGTGTAACAGGACACCTTGAATGCTAAGGTCTTGGTCCTGTGGCGGTTCAGTACCACCATTAGAGTCAGTACTGGTGATATCAGTCAGCAGCTCTTGATATGCCAACATGGCTTGGTCCGAATCTTCCAACGCCATGTACATGTCGGCGATGTGCATTCGAAGAGCATATTGGATGTTGGAATCCACCACGACTTGAAGCGCCTGCTGGTACTTGTCGAGTGCTGTTACAAAGTCTCCCCACAATCGATAGATCAGTCCTTGATTGTCCAAGCACTTTACCAACAAAGAGGGGTTCGAGTCTAAGAGAGTTTCCGCTTGATGTAAACACTTCAAAGCCTCTTCCAGCTGATTTCGAAAAAAATGCCATCCGGCCAGAGAGATCCAAACATGACCTTGTTGTACTGAATTTCCACTGGCTTGGAAATACTCCAATGCGTCTTGATAAAGTCGTTTGGAAGTTTCAAAGTTCTCTTGTCGCAAATAAAATTTTCCCTGTGCATGGATTGAATCGGCATATTCGTCCGTGTTTGTTTTCAAATAGAGTCGGCACTTATCTTGCTCGATATGGAGCGCTTCTTCCCAGTATTCCAGATCCATGTAGGCTCGTTGAAGGTCTTCCAAAGCAGACTGGTGAAGACAAGTAAGTGCCGAGTCCTTCCCATTTGCCCCCTCCATCGATGTCACAACCGATTGATACTTTTTGAGGGCATGTTTGAGCGCCAACTCTTCCGCCGACAGCTCAAAATCCTCTTGTCGAAATACAGCGGCCGACGAGGGGCTTTGAAACGGATCGAAAGACCTTGTTGAATGGGTTTTTTCAGCGGCAGTCAAGAAAGGACGAAGAATCAATGAGGAGGATGACGTCTGTGTAATTGATGTGGGCAGCCGTCTTCGTCGACTGAACGTGATGGATGGGATGTTGTGCACGTGTGGCCGACTTGAACAAGGAAAGGCCAAATTTTGTGTGTGAAATGTGGCTCGCTGTTTGATTCCACAATCGCATGGTAATCGGATCGCTCTACACTTGGAAAGGTTCATCGTTAGTAGTATATGCATGACGATTGATGGATGACAAGGAGTGCAGCAACGACCAACTATGGTAGAACTGGTAGAACGTCGAACACAAACCTACACTACCACAAATGGATGTGTGTGGATTATTATGGAGAAGTGAGGCCTGATGTCGATGAAAGAGTGATGGCGACAATACTGCTGGTAATTGGAGTACCGGTACCTCGAGTACCGGTAGGATACCGGTAATACGATAGTGTAGAAGAGCGTCTTTACTGTGTATGATACCGGTACGGTATGTACCGGAAGTACGGTACGGTAGTTACAACGGTAGTAGAGTCCTACTGTGAGTAACAGTAAAGTGAAAAAAGACTCCCTCGACTAACTCAAACAGAAACGGTATTTGATCTGGCTTTGCCGGCTCTCAACTATGACGAAATTAGACCTTGCTCAACGGTCCGTCTTCTCGACCGACCGTCTTGCAAGCAGCGCCGTAATTCTCTCGTGGTGTTTGTTCTTGCTTCCTTCACTACGTTTGCACCAACGCCACCACAATCTACCGTAGGTAGAGTGCTGCTGCCAAACCAAGGGAGCAGAGTTCCTCTCGTGACTGTAATCATTATTATCTCTTTCTGCAACAACAACCACTACACTCTACTTCGCTTCTTTCCTTGTCTGTGCTATTGTTGTCGCATCAATTGACCCTTTTTTTCATTTACATTTCATTGAGTATACAAGTGTTTACAGTTAGTCATCATGTCAGGAAGTGCACCCTACGATATTCAAATCAAGCTGCTGATGATTGGGGACAGCGGCGTCGGTAAAACGTGCTTGTTGCTTCGTTATGCCAACGACTCGTTCAGTCCCACCTTCATCACCACCATTGGTATCGATTTCAAGATTAAAAACATTGACATCGACGGAACAAAGATCAAGCTTCAAATTTGGGACACTGCCGGACAAGAACGATTCCGAACAATTACCACCTCGTATTTCCGTGGAGCACAAGGCATCCTCCTCGTTTACGACGTAACCGATCGTCGTTCTTTCGAGTCCATCCGCAACTGGATTTCTCAGATTCAGCAGCATGCTGATGTTCACGTGAACAAAATCTTGGTAGGAAATAAGTGCGATATGCTTGATGAAAAGGTGGTCTCTACAGAAGAGGGAGAGAAGCTTGCCAAGGAATTCGGTATCAAGTTTTTCGAATGTTCAGCCAAGAATGACATTAATGTCGACGATGCCTTTATTGGCATCGCAAGGTCTGTGAAAGACAGACTTGTCGCAGATGGACAGGGTGGACCACAGAAGCCAAGTGGGGTTCAAATTTCTAACAAGCAAGGAGCGGCTGGAGCCAAGAAGCCAAACTGCTGTTAGAGGATTTGCCGATATGAGAGGTTGGCGAGAGAAGCGCCAATGGTCACTAGTCATCGTTTGGAGTCGAGGCTTTTGCTGGAACACCGCTTCCGTTTGCAAATGACCCAAAAGACAAATCGGATAGTTGGCAATCGAACCCACCACCAACGCCAGTGATTAGACATCTATTCTATTATTTATTATTGCACCGTATATCTTGTAAACAAATTGTGTTGTCGAGCTACATCATGTCGCTGATACTTGTACTTTTGTGTCGATGAATCAACACCCAAGTTAGAATGCTTTCTCGTCTGATCGTGTCATTGTTTATTCATAGTAGATTGGAGCTATGGCGGGAGGAGGTTCATTGAAAGAAAAAGTTAAGCATGCAAAATAAACCTGAAAGCCAATATCGGGAAGAAGTTTTCGGGATCAAGTTTCTACTCTTCATGAAATCGGTAACCATTTTATAATAATATTATTATTTCAAGATTGTTCCTTCGATCTTTTTTACTCGCGCAACACCTTCCTTTGGAAGGCCGTTCTCCTCGTCACTTCTAGCTAGGTAGCTAGGTATTAGCTAGGTGCTGAAGCTTGTATTAATCCCAACGGTGTTTTTGCATTTTGCTTTGGCACGGGAGTCAATACAGCAATGGAGCATATCCCGTCCATGCTCACGTAATAGGAACTTATTCCGGTTATCGCCTACTGAACTGCTGGTAGCATCGAGGCAAACAATGCCAAGAGCTGGAATTGGAATTAACAGTAAAGGGAAGAATGAGGAAAACATTAGGCACTCGTACTCCGACCTCCGAGTAGTACCTACTGTGAGCTTTGAGTCGTATTCGGAGTACACTCGTTCCTGCGGTAGAGAGGTACCTCATGTACCAGGTACGTCGTACTGTCGTACTCCTTATGAGTTACCGTCGTATGGTACATACGTCGTACCTGCCTTTTACTACCGTACAGGTGCTTTGTACCTACCTAATAGATACCTGCAACAAGGTGTGTAGTACATGACAATTACTGCCCCTCCCATTTTCTCTTGGCGATGCGTTCTTGTTTGTTCCTCTTTGAGGTTCGAAGCACAGACGAGAAGCACGATTTTTCTACTACGTGTCACAAACATAAACAAGGAAATACACTACTGTGTGTTAAAAGAACGTCTCATTCGGCAGAACGACAGAGACGCAAAATACAAGTTCCATCATCGGCATTCTTTTCAGCGTCACTTCCAAATTCTGGTAAACTATAAAAAGCACCTCTTTAAGCTAGAACCATGCCAAGTGTCTTCCCAAAGATCATTTTTCTTGCTGTGGCGGCGGCGCTGTTTCTTACTAGTACATTCGAAGTACAGGCATTCCTTTCACCGATCGTGCAAAAACATAATGGGCGAAGGAATTCTGGCATCATCACCTCCATCGTAACATCCTCTGCAGTCAGTTCCAAGTTCCTATCAGTTTTATCGGCAATGGATTTCAAGCAACTACCTGGAGAGAGCGATATTGCTTTCATCAAAAGAATCACGAGTAGCAACAATGATGACATACAACAACAAAGGAACGATGCTTCCACTTCGGGAAAACCAACATCCGCAGGCACCACAGACTCGCCGAGAGGCACATACAAGCGCATTGAAGAATGGGACGAAGAACGGAAGGCGAAGGGAGAATTGACATGGGAGGAAAAGGTCCAGTTTGAAGGACAACGCTTTGGCAACAGGGTCAAGCAAGACAATATTCTGCGGCATCACATTGGAACATTCTTTTAGTGGTTCTTGGATAAATTGGTCGCAAGCGACGTCAAAAGGACTGCTAACAGAGTTCTTGAAATTTTAGTCCAGATGTGGCAACAGTGTACGACTTCATCCGTGTAGTATTATACGCACTACATCGTGTAGGAGTAGGTTTTTCAGTGATAGAAATCGTTGAAAAGGAATAAATTGTGTTTTAAGGCTATACCAACTACTAGCTGCAATCCATTACACACCCGAAACGTTGTGTCACGTACCTGCCCCCCAAGAGGGCGGGACAAATAATCTTTGAGCTTCCCATCCACTCAGTACTATGTTGCCCATCTCCCAGAACTGGAAAGGCATAAAACCTCAAGAATGAGGAAAAGTCCACTGAGTGTCAGATATGGCGTGTTCTTTCAACAACAAAGCAATACCACATTAATGTGTTGGGTGAAGAATGAGGGAAGTCCAAACCAGTGAATGTCAGCCTTGGCATGGTGTTCCTCAAACAATACTGGGGAAGCAGCATCAACAGCATTAGTATGCTGGGTGTGTTGATCTCTTCGACCTGTTGCAGCCCAATAAGGAGGGGGGGGGGGGGGGGGGGGGTGTTCGTGTAAATGAAACCTTCCATGTCAAGGACCAGTAGTACATCCAAATGAAGGAACAGTGTCTCCCAAGTAATGCAGCCACACGATGCCATTTCTTCGACAGAAATGTCAGCGCCCACCACAACTCAATCATTAAGGAAATCATGCAAAGGCATTCTTCTTCCTGCCCCTTAGCCCCCTTCCGACTAAATAAGAGAAAAACAATATCTTTCCTGTTGGACACCGGCTATGAATGATGGCATGAATGAGACAGCAGTAAATTCTACCACTACTGGGACGATCTCATCCATTCACCATTCACAGTGATAAATCATCTGTGGTGCTGGGTTCTTAGTTCCCCAGGCTCTGATAAACCTGGGTTAAGCCCACTACCATGACAAGGTGATTCACGCAGGTTTCCCCCCACCAGAGATTACTACTCACTACTAGAATGGTCCTTTGAGGAGTTATCTAATCCATCATCCTTGCAGCAAAAGCAAATCAGGTTTTACGACAAGATTGGTTTCTACGCCGGTAGGTACCTTGCATAGTACGTACCTTACTACCGCAGATACGGTACCGTACACTACAAGATACAACGGTAGGTACCGTAGGTAATAGTATTCGGAGTATTTTTGCAGAAGCCAGCTTGAAAGCAGTTGTAGGGAGACGGAAGGACTACTCGTACAGACGAGCTGGGAAATTCTCGAGAGGACGGTAATTCTTTTCTAGTAAAAAGTACTGCATGGAACCGTCCACGCTCGTGATGACTTCAAAGCGCTCATCCGGAGGTCGAACTCGGAGAAGGCCATTAATAAAAAAAGAAAAGATCGCAGTAGGAAGTTCACCAGAACACCAACCGAGCCCGGGCGTAAAAAGTAGAACGGAATACGACCTTCATTATCATTCCTCCACAATCTACGCTCCCAAGTTCTCAAGCACCAATCTCTCATATTATTTACAACAACAGCAACAATAGTACTAGTAACACAATGAGTTCTTATGATTTTGATTTTCTTGTGATCGGTGGCGGTTCAGGTGGAATTGCCTCTGCCAAGCGAGCTGCCATCCATGGCAAAAAGGTGGCGGTCGTCGAACGTGCTCGATGGGGAGGCACTTGCGTCAATGTCGGGTATGTTGCAATGGCAATGAATGAATTCCAGAAACGGAACTCGTGTGATAAAAGAGCAATTGTTTTTTGACAGCTCGAGCGCTCACTATTTTTTGTTGTTCCGTATGATTCCTTTTAGTTGCGTCCCCAAAAAGATCATGTACCAAGCCGCAACCTTGGCAGAGCAAATGAAACACGACGTGACACATTATGGATTTGAACAACCCCAAGTCAAACTGGATTACCAGTTGATGAAAAAGAGACGAGACGCGTACATTTTGAAATTGGACAACATATATGAAAATGGTTTGGCCCAAGCCGGCATTACCAAGATCATTGGTGATGCTTCCTTCATCGATCCGCATACTGTCGCCATTGTCCTTGACGAGACAGTACAAAATGTTACTGCCGATAAGATTTTGATTGCTGTTGGTGGTCGACCCATGCTTCCTGATATTCCAGGTATGGAATATACCATTACCAGTGATGGATTCTTTGAAATGGAAGAGCTTCCTACTAAAGCCATTGTGGTTGGAGCGGGATATATTGCCGTCGAATTGGCGGGAGTGTTGAATGGATTAGGAGTTGATACCCACTTAGTCGTTCGGAAGCACAAAGCCCTTCGTACCTTTGATGATGACATTTCGGATCACTTGGACAAGGAAATGACACGACAAGGAATCACGATTCATCGTAACACGAATGGTCTGTCAAAGATTGAGCTGCAGCCAGACGGCAAAAAGAAGGTGTTCATGGTGACGGAAGGAATGAATCCCATCGGCGACGCCGACATTGTGCTGTATGCTCCTGGACGCATCCCCAACACAGAACCTTTGAGTTTGGAAAAGGTCGGTGTGGAGGTTCTTCCTGGCAGTGGCTACATCAAGGTTGACGACTTCCAAAATACGACCGCTGAGAACATCTACGCATTGGGAGATGTCTGCGGAAAGGTGGAGTTAACTCCCATGGCAATTGCTGCTGGACGTCGTTTGGCCGACCGACTGTTCGAGGAAGGCAAGGAGCTCTCCAAGACTAGCTACGAATTGGTTCCCACTGTCGTCTTTTCTCATCCGACCATTGGTACCATTGGAATGACGGAGAAGGAGGCTGTTGACAAGTATGGTGAAGCCAATATCAAGGTGTACAAGTCAAAATTTCCAAACTTGTACTATGGTATCTTTCAGATGGACAGTGATGACAAACCCAAGACCTTCATGAAGTTGGTTTGTGCAGGAAAAGAAGAACTTGTTGTAGGTTTGCACATCATAGGAATGGGAGCCGATGAGATGCTGCAAGGATTTGGTGTTGCAATGAAGATGGGTGCTACCAAGGCTGACTTTGATTCTTGCATTGCCATTCATCCTACCGGAGCGGAAGAACTGGTCACTATGGGATTGTGGGGAACATCTCCACAAGAAACAGGTGCGAAGGTTTCTCCTCTCATGGGCGCCCCTCCACCGGAACCCACTCTATGAACCTCTGCCAACCAACTACGAGCCAAACTGTGACTGTCGATCAATAGTTGATTTACAATATCTTATTTCATTTACTGTTAGCATAGACTTCAATTAATTGTTTCCAAATCTAACTACTCCTCCGTACGAGCAAAATGACGTTAGATACACTCTGATACACCATTGATTGATGATGACATACATCATCATTCACAATATCATTATCTCCATGTTGACAGCGAATCCCTAATGAATTCTTCATTCCATTGGAACATGATAGAGTTGCGGATATGCGCACTCCATCATCATGATGCATGTGACGAGGCGTGTTCTCGAACGAACGACGATCCTCTTCGCCCTTGGCGAAGCGACAGACTTCTTCCAACTTCGCCTTTCGACTTTCGACCCATCAACAACACTGGAAGACAGATCCGACATCGTACAATCTTCCGCCAACTCTTGTCTCTTTGGTCACCGACCTTTCTCTGAATTGTTGTGCACCATATCTTGCGTATAGTACAGCATCAGCACTATAATATACTCAACTCCATCCACCATGGCTCACCTTCTATCCAAAAGCGTCAAACAGCTGGTTCGAAAGGTAAGACAGCAGAGAGACTGTATTACTGCGGTAAATTACCGGTAGATACTCCCTACTACGAATTTTGTCCGATGACGATCGAAAACTCGACGAATTCACTTCTTCTCACCTCAATTAATTTCTCACAGATCCCTATTGTAGGACAAACTGCCACTCGTAGTGTCACCACACTACAAGAGACATTGGCTGCTCAGGTCCCTGAAAAACAAAAGTCGTTGGCTGCCTTGAAGAAGGAACACGGAAGTCATGTAATTGGTGAAGTGACGATCGATCAATGCATTGGTGGTGCCCGTAGTGTGAAATGCATGCTTTGGGAAACCTCCAACTTGGATCCCGCTGAAGGAATTCGTTTTCGTGGATTGACCATTCCTGAATGTCAAGCCGTCCTTCCTACGTACTCGGGCGTAGCCGGAGATGGTGAACCACTTTTGGAGTCTTTGTTGTGGTTGCTCTTGACATCGGAAGTTCCAACTAAGGAACAAGTAGACACTCTTACTGCAGAATTGCATTCTCGTGCCAAACTCCCGGATCACGTCATTCCCTTGTTGAACAGTCTGCCAAAGGATATGCATCCCATGACACAATTTACAATTGGGCTGAATGCCTGCCAAACCGAGTCGAAATTCGCTAAGGCTTACGCCGAAGGTGTACCCAAGACGGACTACCACACCTACGCCTTGGAAGATATTTTGACTGTGATTGCCGTTTTGCCCGAGATTGCAGCCACGATTTACCGCAATGTTTATTTTGACGGAGTCGTCAACAAGGACACGTCTTTGGACTATTCCGGAAACTTTGCTCGTATGCTTGGTTACGACAACCCTTCTTTCGACGAGCTCATGAGATTGTATCTGTGCATTCACACAGACCACGAAGGAGGTAATGCTTCGGCCCACACCACTCACTTGGTCGGATCAACCCTTTCCGACCCATACCTTTCGTACGCTGCCGGTTTGAATGCCTTGGCCGGACCATTGCACGGATTGGCCAACCAAGAAGTGCTCAAGTGGATCCAAGAACTCAAGGCCAAGTTTGAGGCCGAGGGTAAACCAATCACTGCCGAAACCATCACGGAATTTGCTTGGGACACATTGAATGCCAAGAAGGTCATTCCAGGATACGGGCACGCCGTGTTGAGAAAAACCGACCCTCGCTATACGTCGCAACGTGAATTCGCTTTGAAGCACATGCCCGACGATGAATTGTTCAAGGTTGTTGATACCATCTACCAAGTCATGCCCGGTGTTCTAAAGGAACATGGAAAGGTCGCCAACCCCTACCCCAATGTTGACTCTCATTCGGGAGTTTTGCTGTGGCACTACGGATTCACCCAATTCCAGTATTACACTGTGTTGTTCGGTGTAAGCCGAGCTGTTGGTGGTCTTTCTCAGCTGTACTGGGACCGTGCCTTGGGTTTGCCTCTAGAACGCCCCAAGAGTGTCACTCCCGAATGGTTGTGGTCTCAAGTCAAGAAATAAACTCGTTTGCATTGTTAACGTTTGAATGTTGTATGGGCAAAGATAATTATTATAGGTCATCAACTGGTCTTTGATAAGCAACTTTGCGTTGTAGCTACTATTATTTTTCTGAAAGGTGTGACTCAAAATATTATCGTCATTGGCAATGTTCAGGTTCCTCCATGTTATTTTCTTGACTGAGTGATTTGTGTTCAAGATCCCACAACTACGGTAAAAAAAGACTGTGATGAAAATTTACGACTTTTTCAGCTCAATTCGACTCGTTTGATTCGATTTTTCCTGCTCTGAAGTTCAACCTTCTTCAACAAGCAAGGCCAAAAACACCGGAAGTACCCAAAATTTGTCGCGAAATAAAAAATACTCCTGGTACGTCGTACTCCAGTAGTAGATTCTTGCGCGACGACACCAGCCATCTGCCATCTTGTTCTTTTGATTCACAGTCAAGAGCAACCCTACCTCAACTCCAGGAATACAGCACAAAGTACAGTCAATGCTACTTTCATCATCATGAACGCTACCGTTGGCCGATCTCGATTTTTACCATGGCTAATACTTTTCGTGGTAGTAGCAGAAAACTATCGCAAAACGAATCTTTGGTGTTGCTCAGCCTTGTCATCATCATCACCATCATCTCCTTCATCATCTTCTGCATCGGTGTCCACCTTTCCCACGACGAGGCTATTGTCCACTACAAAATCTCAATTGGCAATTTTGGATGGTGGGGAATGGAATTCAGTCCAATCGATTTTGCAAGACGAATGGAAGGCCGCATTAACGGATAGTCGTACACGCGGTGACACGATCAGATCTACGAAATATGGGTACATGAAAGTTGTGACAGGTCGGGACAGTGACGATTGCCGAGTTGTGGCCATGCAGTGTTTGGAAGACGATAAGGAGGACATTAACATTGTCTACAACATTGTCTATCAGGATTCAGTGGCGATGATTCCTGACAAGATATCCGACGAAGATGCCATTGCCACCTACGTCATAGCCCTTTCGTGTGTGCATTGTGCTTTGCCCAAACTCGAAAATGTGGGAGGAGGTACAGATTCAATTGCAACAGGAAAAGCAGTGGTACTCGGCTGCTCAGAAGTAGCGTGCTTTGCAGCGGAAGGTCTAGCGAGCTTGGGTATTGAAGTGTTTCTTGTCAACAACAAAGGAACAGCAAACGTAAAGAATCGAAAGAGTGAGTGGTGTTTATGGCGTTGGCGCGTTGGATTTTTGTGTGTCACGCGAGATCTCACGAATTGTGCATGACGACAACTGATTGCAGTTCAAGTGATAACACCAGCCATAGGATCCTCCGATGTTGGCTTTTCTGCACATGTGGGACAGTTTGATTCACTTGTTGATACGATCGGAAATGAACGGTCGTCGAGTCTCTCCATGGACGACCCCATTGGCGACAACGATTTCTATGATATTGGACTTTCATTTGGATCGTCGGTTTTGCAGCTATTGAGAAATCGACATAACTGTCAAACATACGTCTCGACATTTACTAACTGTCAACAAGTAGTCGCCAACGAAGGCATTTTCGGTGGACCTGGAAAAGCTGAGCAATATTGCGAAAAAATTGGTAATCTTTCGATTTTGAGGAAAAATAAAGACAGCCGACTGTTACCTCCACCAAAGTCCCTCGGGAATACAATCGAGACGCTGCTGAAAGCTGGAACTATATTCACGGAAAAGCAAAGACGGAAATTGTGCTCCAAGAAATCGAATGCTATCCGCGGCTGGTCATTAGCAGATTTTTGGGAAGCGACAAGTTGGCCTCGAGACGCATCGGGAACTGGAACTATTCGCTTTGGTCTCCCAGTACGAGATGATCCAACCGAAGAGGACGTGGAGGTAGAGTTCATGATTTCAGAATCGCCGTATCGACAAGAACAGGCAAGGGCAGTGTCAACGGATAGCGACTACGACGATATTGGCGATTTTGGTTTGAAAGAGGCCAAGAAGTCGGCCAGTTCCCAAAATAGAGCCTTTCAGAACAACCCTTACGTGCTGAATGTGTTGGGAGTTGATGGGCTGCAAAGCGAAATTGTCGACACAAAGATGGATTGCATCATGTTTATGTCTGCAAAATTTTGTAAGACGTGCCGCACTATCAATCCGCTTTATACTCGGATGGCAAGACTTCATCAGGAGAGAGACGGAACTACCGTTTCCTTTGTCAAGGCCGAAGCGTCAGGAGAATCGGGAAAAGCGCTAGGACGACACTTGTCTGTACAAGCAGTCCCCTCGTTTGTTCTATTTCGAGAGGGACGACAATTTGGCGTGCCGCTCTCCGTCTCAAAACTTCCATCACGCAAAATAGACCGAGCTCTGGAGTTGCTGGAAACTGGGGCTCCCTGGGATGGTAGCATATTGGATGAAGACGAACCATCTTCTTCGTCATCATGACGCTTTCAAGCTAGTGCAGCAATGATAAGCTTATAATAATAGGATCATGGACAATCTAAAGATCTCTTGTTGATCTATGCGCATACCGGTACTTTTATGAAGAGAATGTTTTATAATACGACTTCATAGTGGTTGTCGTTGAAGTTGACCTACGCGCGCTAGCCACTTTCCGTTGACAATTTTCGTCGATGATCTTTCCGAGTCATGGATATACTATCATGGTTTTTCGTCGAACATAGTGCGGCCGGTCATCAAATCTAGCTGACTGTGAGTTCACGATCAACAAGGTGAAGGGTGATGTCTCCCGTTTCAAACCGCCTTAGTCTCTGTGCCAAATCACGAGAGATGTGCAATATGAAACCTGCGGAAATGGAACTAGCACTGTACATTTGGCGATGAAATTCCGAGAACTGAGAAGGAAACATTGTCGGAAACGATCAATCAGTCCAATGGTGGCATCAAATACTATTCTGATTCTTCTCGTTTTCTGCAGCCGGGTGACTTCTCAAAGGTTTTCGAGGGAGCGGTCTCTTTTTCATAGGGATGTTGATGACAATGATAGGAGATACCAGAATGCCTTGGAAGAGCGGTCGTGGCAACATCTCGTGGGTGTAGCCGATGGGGACAAAAACGATAGGGATGGTTCGTCTTCACAAATTGGTTTAGAAACGGAAATGTATGAAGTAAGTATGCACGAGGATGCCGGGATCATTGATAAAGAAGATGATAGACAAGATCTACAAAGCGGTATGTTACGGACGAACAATGTTTCAAATGGGAAAGGCAGTTCTGATGACAAAGGAGGAAAATCTACGAAATCGTCGAAATCTGACAGCAGTTCTAAGAACACCAAATCACCGAAGAAGGCAAAGGAAGAGGCGATGTCCCGACCGCCTACTTCCTCACCAATTGGGCCCACAACTTCACAGTTTCCCTCCATGGGGCCAACTGAACAGTTCATACCACAGCAACCAACGAGTTTTCCACTTTTCGAACCTTCAGCTACCCCTACACAGAAACCAACCCAATCTCCAACTGAATTTTCCACGCCTGTGCCATCAGAAGTCAGCGCAACAGAAACATCAGCGGAACCATCATCTTCACCGACCGAAATCCCAACGGAGAAGCCAGTCGTAGCTCCAAGCCCATCTCCACAAGTTTCACCAACTGCATCCCCAACTGTTCCCCCGACAGTGAGTCCGACCATTCAACCAACGATGGCATTACCGACTGTATCCCCCACTGTTCTGCCGACAGTGCATCCGACTATTCAACCAACGGTGGCATCGATTTTGCCAACCAATAATCCAACTGGATCGCCCATAGAGATTCTTCCCACAGAAGCCCCGTTTCCACCGATGGCACCGTCGCCTGCTCCGGCAGCGTCATCTCCTCCGCCTTCTGCAGATATTTCTACACCATGCGAAACGTTATCAAGAGAGGAAGGGATCCTCGTCGCATTATCCAACGTCACAGATCGCGCTATACTAGAAGATCCAGTCACAACGCAATACATGGCAGCTAGCTGGCTAATTTCGGAAGATCCGGCCAGTGTTGACCCTTGTACATACGAAACACTCTCTCAGAGGTACGCGCTCGCCAACCTATTTTTCGCCACTGATGGAGCATCTTGGACTGTCAACACTGGATGGTTGAGTGGAGAAGATGAATGTGATTGGTCCAATGTCGAATGTTCTTCTGGGAATGGATTATCCTTGGTAACAGGGCTAACGTTGTCCGGGAACAACTTGGTTGGGACTCTCCCGGACGAGCTCAAAGTATTTACATCGATGAATACCTTTGATGTTTCTGAAAATAAAATATCCGGGTCGATTCCAAAGATGATAGGCGGTTTTGGCTTGACTTCGTTTTTGGCTGCAAACAACCAGCTTTCCGGCACTATACCAGAGGAACTCTGGAGCAACGTCCAGCTGAAATCATTGCAATTGAGCAGCAATCAACTGACGGGGACTTTCTCCGGTAAAGTTGGAGATTTGTCAGCCATATCCCTACTCGATCTGCATAACAACAGCATCACCGGAACGATACCGGTTCTGCTGGGGAGAGTCTCGTCATTGGAAGTCCTCGATCTCTCCCAGAATCAATTCTCCAGCTTTGTTCGAGATTCCTTTGCCACATTTACAAGTTTGTCTATTTTTGACGCATCTTTCAACACATTGACTGGTCCAATCCCTTCTAGATTATTCAATTTGGATAGCATTCGAGAAATTTCCATCAATGATAACTCAATGGACGGGAATATTCCAGAAAATTTGGGAAGCGCAACCGGTTTGGAGAGACTTCGGCTCCACAACAACCTACTGTCTGGGACAGTACCTATGATTGCCCTAGGGCAGCTTCCAAACTTAATAGAGATGCATCTCCACGGGAACTTCTTTACCGGAAGTATGCCCGCTTCCATTTGCGAGCTTCGCAACGATGCATTCGGTTCTCTGGAAATCCTCTCGGCCGATTGTGACGACGAGGCTTCCTCTAGAGTAGAGTGCAATGTCCCCAGCTGCTGCACAGAATGCTACCCTCTAATCAAAGTTTAACCATGTAAACAGATGCTATTTCATAGATAAATCAGGCTGCAATACCAAAACCGATATCTATTCTTCCGTGCGATCGCGGGATATTGTCGTTGTTGCTGTTGTAAAAGAATCTTACATTTCATGAATGATTCTTGTTGGTTGCGATAACTTTGCTCGAATACCAGGACCAAAGCGATGCAGCTGCAAAAGCAAGCTGCGTGCTGGCAAGCCATATAGTGGCAGTTCCCCAAGAACATCTTTCTACCTCACATATTCCATTGTTCTGGGCGGTATATACTTCTAGCAAACAAAGCTCGAGGAACATCATGCAAGCACATAGAACGACGTCCTTTGCTGGAATCGGCTTGACAAAGTTGTGGATGGATGTCATCGCAAGAAATCCAATACCAACAACTAGAGCGATAAAAGAAGCCGATTGTGCTGTTTTGAGTGACGCATCTTCTATTTTGAAAAATATTGTGCATTCTCCCGTCTCCTCATTGGCATACGATCTCAGTCCTACTGACCCCTCTTCGTATCGAAGTAAGTCGCAGCTGGACAACAGTATGCAGTTGGACAGCACTACACAAAGAAATACAAATAAATTCGAGAGATTGAGTTCACTCACCCAAAAGATAAGATTATCGTGATGAGTGACGGCTGCGGCTTTACATACCTCCCACTGCAGCAACGCCAAGGACTCCCAATTGAGTCGAGGTGCTAGTTAAATTGGACTTGGAATAATTTACAAGCATTTTGAGGATGGGAATAGGTCGTTTTTATATCACAACGGTTTTTGGTTTGTGTCATTCCTTCCAAATAAAAGAGAGTGTGAACATGCACTGCTGTTCGTATTCTAAATTTGAGTCAGAGAAGATTTATGAAAAACTTGGAGCGTATCTTGTGAAATAAACGATTATTTATGATTTTTTCTTGCCAGAGAGCTATGTAGTAGCTCGCTACGGTAGCTATCATGGCTACCATAGCTAGCTAGAGTACGGATAGATAGTCGTGAATCGCGTTTTCCTATTATTTCTCTGACCCAACGCTTCGTTTGGCAAGAACGCAAATAACCAAAGAAAAGTACCGATGGTAGGTACCGGTACCTCTACTAGCTAGGTACTACTGGTTCGTGCCTACCGGTTGGTAGGTATCGAGAAGACGTCGTACATTCGAGTAGGTACCGGTAGGAATTATGATAACGGATCTGGTCGTACTAGTCGAACGTTTCAAAATTGCGCGCGTACCGGTGCATTCGCGACTACATCAGCGCGTTCCGTCCAAGAGCGGATGTGCCGCCACCGACAGTTCTACGACTAAAAGTACGACCGTGGTCTGGCGATGGACCATTCTATGAGCATCTCCAGCGGCCGTCCTTTATAACTCGCTGCACTCTTTACGGATCAGCGCAGTGTTCGTACATACTATTAGTTTTTGGTCGGTCTTGTCCTTGGTGGAGCGCTTGGAACATCCCCGCACGTCAAAAGACGAGCCGAAAGTGATCCATATTGCCAATAATCGCGATGGATGCCTCGGCAGATTTGCCCAATCTCGGCGATATGATAGATGATGCCGTGACTGAGGTTGCGGAAGAAGCAGCGGAATCTTTCCTCAATGAAGAGGAAGCAGGAAACGGGCCTCAGCCACAAGAGCCACAGGATGAAAAAAATGTTGCAGCGGAACCACGCATGGATCCTGTTGTAACACAAGAGGGGGGGATCCCCCCACTTGATATGTCCATGTTTTCAAAGCACCCTCGTAAGCGAGTTCGTCGGGCAGGAAAACGGAGCGTTGCCAAAATTGCTAAATTCGAACAAAATCAAGATACAAGTCTTGGCAGCGGTGGTGAAGAGGCCAACGTTTCACTCGAAGGAGAGGAGTTCGCGAATGATATTACACCCCAAACAGTTGCACCTGTTGTGTCTACAAAACACGACGAAAAGTGGAATGAACGATTTGACAGACTCTTGGAATACAAGGCCAAGTATGGAAATACGTTGGTACCGCAATATTACCAGGATGACTCTAGACTTGGACGGTGGGTGCACTATCAACGAGTGGAGTACTGGATCTTCCAGGAAACTGGACAAGCCAAGATAACCAAGGAGAGAATTTCAAGGCTTAATGCCATTGGGTTTGAGTGGGATCCTCAAAAGGCCATTTGGGAGCTTATGTTCAACAAACTGAAAGAGGTACGTGCGATACCATCGAGGGAAACGTGACCTGAACAATATTACGTATTTCCAATCCCTTCTCATGATTCTTTCTCATGTCTGCAGTTCAAGGAAATTGTGGGTCACTGTCGTGTTCCCAAAGGGTATAACAAGGATCCAGAACTGGCAAACTGGGTGCGAAATCAACGCCTGGAAGAGGCGAATTTAAGAAAGGGAAAGAAATCTCGAATGACACCTGAACGGTACACCAAACTCACCGAATTGGGGTTTGTATGGAGCGTCCCAGTTCCTGCAAGGTCCAAAGCAAACAAGGCCAACCGTAAAGAGAAGGCCACCGCCGGAGCAGTGGAAGTCGTGAAAGTTGAAACAGCCGTTACTGAAGAAACAGGCGTTGTCAAAGAGGAAGCTGCCCCCACTGAAGAAACAGGAGTTGTCAAAGAGGAAGCTGCTCCTACGGAAGAAACAGAAGTTGTCAAAGAGGAAGCTTCTCCCACGGAAGAAGCAGGAGTTGTCAAAGAGGAAGCAGCCCCCATTGGAATATCAGGGGAGGCAGGGGCCCAAAACGACGAAGACGGTGAAGATTTAACACATGTGGAGCTTTAAATCAGGTTGACATGTAACACGCTTTTACAGCACTATAGTTGTAGGAATACCATTTCAGTATGTCTAGCTAGCTAGGATTCACCCTATTGAATAGTTAGCTGCCTTCTAGCTTTTTAAATTCGCAATTCTATTTGATTTGTGGCACAAAGAGGCTCCCCTTTAGAAGCAGGAGCTGTCAAAAAGGAAGCTGCTCCCACCGAAGAAACAGGAATTGTCAAAGAGGAAGCTGCTCCCACCGAAGATACAGGAGTTGTCAAAGAGAAAACAGCCCCCATTGAAATATCAGGGGAGGCAGGGGCCCAGAACGACGCAGACGGTGAAGATTTAACACCTGTGGAGCTTTAAATCTGGTTGACATGTAACTCGCTTTTACAGCACTATAGTTGTAGGAATACCATTTCAATATGTCCAGCTAGCCAGGATTAAATAGTTAGCTGTCTTCTAATTTTTTTAAAATTCGCAATTCTATTTGGTTTGTGGCACAAAGAGGCTCCCCTTTACTTCTTGAAAGTAGAGTATACTGTCACAGCAGTCGTCAAGACTCCAATAACAGTGCCAGCGACGACCAAGATCCATGCACTAACGCACTTTCGATCCATTTTCAAACCTAGCAAGCCCGGTACGATGAATCCCAACAGTGAGGATGTAGTCCCTCCAAGAAGACCGAACACGACACTGATATTCGGTATGACCAGTGCCATGCCCAGAGCTAGACCAGCCAACAGTAAGGTGACGGATGCGTGTTGAAACAAGTGAAATTCGGGTTCTTCTTCGTCATTCGTATCATGCAATTGACCGACAATGGCACTGGTATCTGGAAAGGTGTCCATTAGAGAAGACGTCGGTGCTACCCTTAGAGGATCGTCGGTCCGACCTTCACGATCCGTTTCTCCTCCCGAGTCATATCCCTCGTGTTGTCCATTCTCTACCTTGGACAACAGCGGTTGCTTGACTTCTTCGCCTTCGTTGCAGCCACAAAGAAGAGGTTCACCATGATGTTCCTTCTCCCACATTTGAATGATGGATACGCGGGCGGGGAAGATGTTGAGTGGAAAGGCCATGATGACTGCCAACGCCATGGCAAAAACAGCTACATGCAGCAACGGTTCGCCGGGAACCGAAAGATCGTAGCAAGAAAGTATATTTGGCTTGACACCGTTTCCAAAGTCGATCAGAGTCACAATGGAGATGCCAGCGTAGAGCGTCCCGCAAATGGCAACTGCTGCCCATGTCACCCACCCCATCGCTTGAATCTTTTCCGTGCCGTATCGTCCTGGTAGCTCTTCGTAGATTTGCGCAACGTTGACTTGACAGGAAAAGGCGTAAAAGAAAATGGGACAAGCCTGCACTACGGATATCCAGCTTCCGCCAGCTGGCCCAACCAATGTGTTGGTGATGGTGGACGGTTCATCGTAAAACTCATCTTCGGGCGGATGAATCAAATGCACCGTGGCAGCTAGTACCAGCGTGAAAATACTAGCAATGCCAACCGAAGATGCACATTGTAAGCTTTGCATTCGTTTCAGACATGACAAGGGAAGCATAGCCACAAACCAGCACACTGACATGGCCATCCGCTTTTGTGCGCGTGTCATGTAGACCAATCGTTCCATGATATCACCAACAGCAATGACATAACCAACCGCTAACATAACAGTAATATGCGTAGAAGAGAAGTGTGAGCAACAGTCGATTCAATATCGCACTTTCAATTTCATCTACAACGCCTACAGTATCTCACCCGTTCCGAGACAAAATATCAGTATTGATACTTCCACAACGTTTCTTGCTCTTCGTCCCAAACCTTGTTCGACTATTTTTTCATAGGTTGGTTGTCGATATTCGTCGCATGCTTTCACCAACAACGCAATCGAAGATGATGTGGCCCAAGCACTAATCAATAACAAAAGTGATCCAAAAACGAACCCTGCCTGATAAAAGGCAAAGGGTAAAGCCAGTCTGTGTGGGGGAAAAAAAGAGAGAGATGAAAAAAAGAGTATATTGAGTTTTTCTACGATAGAATTGATCAGTGGGGACAACGTCAATCTGATCGCCACCTTTTCGGCATTCCAATTTCACTTGGACGAGTATTGTTTACGCAACGTACATTCCCGCTCCCAGTGTGGCCGAACACAGATTCGCTATACTTCCAAAGAAGTTCTGTAAAAGTGTAAACAGTAAATTCGAGAACAACTAAAGTGTGAGATATAAGCAAAATCAAACGGAATGGAATCCCAACGACAGACCACCCACCGCAAACTGTGGAATTGATTCAAATCAACGTACCGATGCCATGGTTGCCATCGTCATATCGGAAGAATCGGATGCCTGTGAGGATGCCGATGCATCCGTGTCGTGCCGATGCAATACCATCTCTTGTGCGGCTAGTACTGTTTCGTCTGTCAAAATAGTGTTATTGATGTTGTTGTTTTCGTTCCTCATCGACAGACACGAGGAATGAAGTGGTGCCGATACAACTGTTTGCCGCGGAGAAGAAGAAGTGTTTTCCGTCGTTGTTGTCGAGTTGACACTGGAGCTCATGCTGTGATCAAATAATTGTCGAATTGGTTCTTAACGATTGATTCTTTTTACAAGTGATGTTGTTGTTGTAATTGCAATAATGTATGGTATACTTTTGATGAAAAGGACTAATGACACTTGGTGAAGATTCAGATGTCCGCGGGAGTGACAACAAGGCAGTCGGGCAGAGTGTTTTTTTATCAATCTTGTATGTATAATATTATTATCGTTGTTGATGCGGCTATTCGTAAAGTTCTCGGAAGAATGTGCTACTCTTTCGGAAAAAGGGGGTGTGACGAGATTCACGACGCGTTGAAGGATGAAGAAAATTTCCCCTCGTACTTTCGTACTACGGTCTTACTACCGGTATGTACGTACAGGTACGACGTATCAGTACGGTATTTTCTGTCATAATCATCACCTTTTGTCGCGGTTGAGTGTCAGCGTCGGAATTTCTTGGCATTGTTCTGTTGCCATCCAATCGAAAGCTTGCACGTGGAGTAGACAAAAACTCGTCATTACCCTCATCCTAATACTACAATTAGGGTTGGTATTTTCCAACGGAAACACTCCGCCATCGAGCAATCATCGTGCATTGCATCCGACATCCGACCCTCTAGCTAGTAGAGAGAGATAACAACAACAACAGAAATACTCTCACTCTTTGTGTGATTGTCTTGGAAAACGTGGCTCTGTTGATACTCAGATCCAAGCTACTTGAATTCAATACTGGCGTGCTCACCTAATACTGGCGTGCTCACCTGGTCCTCGTGGATTGCTGCCAAAAGTAGGTGTGCAAACTAATTAAAAATGGTAAAATCCTATCAACCTGAGGTAATAGGCCAGGAAGAGAGAGGGAGAGGTCCTTCGTTAGTACAAAAGAATACCGACAAAACAGCGAATGACACCGGAGGAATGGTAGTGGTAAACCGAGGGAAGGTACAAAACTGTGGGAGTGCAACGGTAAGTGGAGAGGATGGCAGCAATCCACGAGGACCAGGTGAGCACGCCACACCCTCAAAACAAAGCATGGACGTAATTACGATAGGTAATGTCGCTGACATAGTTACAGAGGACCCCATCGTTCGCAAGCAGTTAGGCCGTTGGGACTTTGTAAAGCATGCACCGACAATACTGATAGCCATCTCCATGGCCCTAGTTGGGGGAGAAGGCGCATCGTTCAAGAATATAATGACCCGCGTCCACAGGTGTGAAGGTGCTGCCGTGCGGGGAGTTGCGACTTATCGTCTGCGAATCGAAGAGAAGGAAACATCCTTTGCGCTCAACCAATTTCAATTCGCAGACGTCGCCTGGGCGTCGAACCAGTACGATGACACACGTCCCCGTTACCGACTGTGGCACGATGCGACCAAAGCCAAGACTGCAGGTTGGGCACAGTGCTCAGGGTGTGATGTGACAATAGATGGGATAGAAATCAAGGCAATTCGGCGATCTCGATGGGTAAAGAAGGTCCTAAAATGACATTTGTTGGTGGCTTAATTAATCCCCCGACTGGGCCTCTGGTGGATGTAACATTCAGTTCACAGTCAGTACAACTAGACCAGGGCGGCTACCAAAATATAGCTTGCGCGGCGCGCCGCCTTCTACACTCTGAGGCGTGCAACGTCACAACTACCGTTGACGGTCCATTCACAGTCAACATCACCACGCTGGGGTGCTAAATCATCGATAAAGAGTAGCAAAACTCGCGTTCCCAAGGCTGGTTAATCAGTAGGACTAGTCATCCGACCCTTTTAGGTAGCATATGTGATCCTTAAGTAGGGACCGGGACTTAAGGGGACTGTCGCAGGACACTAAACTAGTAACGTCACTTGGGAGCCATGACAGCTTTAAATTGCGAAACACAATCACACAAAGAGTCACTGGAGAAAGAAAAAGATGTCCGGTAGAGGACGAGGAAACGGTAGACCAGGAAGAGGTCGAAATCGTTTTTACAGGAAAGCAAAGTCTGATGCCTCGAACAAGAATCCAAAGGAGGACAAGAATAAGTTTGACCTCAACATGGCGAACACAGAAGGAAAAAGCTTCGACGAAGTTCAGGAAGAATTCATAACGAAGATGTGGTCCTTGTATGGAACGAAAGTGCGCAAGGCGATGCGAGAAGGGAAGCATTACGACTTTGATGATTCGAAGAACAGACCAACAATGAAAGTTTCAACGGCAACCGATGCAAGCACCAAGGCAATTGAAGAAAAGGAATACAGTGCAAGTTACAGTATTGCACTAGCTCAGCATATGAAGGATGCTTCCATATACAATGCAAACATGGAGAAGGTAAATGGTCTATTGTGGGCTAACTGCACAACAGCTCTGAAACTAAAAATCAAGGAAAGACCTGACTATGAAAGCAAAATCGAGGACGATGCAGTAGCACTGATAAATGCAATTGAAGAACGTGCTCTTGGATATGATAAAGCAAAAGCAGAAAAGGAGGTTCTATTTGATACTGGTTTCAATCTGTTTAATGTGAGACAAAAGGATGATGAAGACCTTGCCTCATACAATCTGAGGTTCATATCAGCCATAAAACTTTATGACAGGCATTTTGGAGCACAGATAAGCTTGCACAATACCGTACAGAAGATGAAGAAGATCTTTCCTTCCAAGGATGAAAAGGAAATTCAAGCAGAAGAATGGAATCGTCTACTTGCATACCTTTTCATATACAGATCAGATCAAGACAAGTATGGAATGTTCGTTGAGAACCTAAAATCTCAGGAGGCAATGGGACACAAGCAATTCCCAGACACTGTTGAAGAGTCGTTACAAATGTTAAGTGGCCGAACTTTTGAAAAAAAGTTCTATGACAAGATTGAAGATGGCAAGAAGAAAGTCTGGCAAAAGCAACAGACAAGAGAAGCCTGATGATAGAAACAACGACGAGAAGCACAGTGCAACGGATGACCATAAAGATGGTGCAGTTGAGATAACCTTGCACAAACTGAAGGAGTATGCTACTGCTGTGGTAAGAAAGGTCATCTGTCATCATCATGTAAATTCAAAGACAAGCCAAAGTCAGAATGGTACATGAACAAAGCCAAAGAGATTCAGAATCTTATGAGGCACACCAGTGAAAACACTGCTGATGAAAATGAAAACATCATTGAAGCACAAGCAACACCTGCTCAAGAAAACACCTTTAACACAGTTGCAGATGGATTCAATGACATCTACCAATGGGCAGTGCAACGCCTACAGGTTGGAAAACTAGCTAACACTTCAAAACAAGTGTCCATGACCCAAATGGAGAAAATATTGTATCTGTTTGAGGTAATCCTGCTTGACAACCAGTCAACTTGCCATTACTTCTGCAACCCTGACATGGTAAATGAGATAAAGGAAGTAATGCAGACTCTTCTGCTACAATCCTCAGGAGGTACAACGACAACAAATTTCCAAGGAAATGTGTCGAATGAAATTATTCCTAATGTCAGAGCATGGTTTGACAAAAATGGTACGGCAAACATCTTCATCTTTGCAAGGATGTGTTCTACGTTGATACAGGAGTAAAAATATTGGACTTCAAACAGAGTCCTGAAGGTTTATACTACTACAAACCAAACATCACCAAGAAGTCGTTCCTACAATCAGTAGAAGAGAACAAGAAGTTCTATTCGAATCATCAATTAGAGAAAGCAAAGAGAGCAAGGGAGCTTCTACACACGCTGGGATTTCCATCAGTGGCGGATCTAAAGAAGATTATCAAGATGAATTCTATCAAGGACTGCCCAGTTACTGTTGACGATGAATTCTATCAAGGACTGCCCAGTTACTGTTGACGATGTCAATCTGGCCGAGAGAATATATGGCCCAGACGTTGCATCCATAAAAGGAAAAGCAACGAGAAGCAGACCAAAACCAGTCGTCGCTGACATCATTGAAATCCCAAAAGAACTTGTTGCAGCACAACATGATGTAGACATGTCCATTGACACATTATTTGTCAACTCAATGCCGTTCTTGGCAACCATATCCCACAGCATAAAGTACAGGACATGTCATTTTGTTCCGTCCAGAAGAATGGTGGATTACAGGAGTGTGCTGGCGAAAGTTGTTATGCTATATTTAAATGCTGGATTTAAGATTAAGATGATCCATGCCGACTCTGAATACAAAGCAGTATTGGAAGAATTCAAAGAGGGGTCCACCAAGATCCCATATAACTTGGCAACAGCAAATGAACATGTGCCTCAAGCTGAAAGAAATATTTGTGATATTAAGGAACGAGTTCGAGCAACCTATCATAGCCTTCCATTCAAGGCCATCCCAAAACTATTCATCAAAGAGTTGGTGATGGAAACAGCAAACAAACTCAATTTCTTTCCGCCAAAGAATGGAGTGTCACAATATTATAGTCCCAGGGAAATCCTCAGTCACCAAAGACTGGATTATGACAAGCACTGTACTATTCCTCAGTTCAGCTATGTACAGGCCTATGATGAACCCAAACCAAAAAATTCTCAGGCACCCAGATCTTTGGATTGTATCTATCTCCGCCCAACGAACAATATACAAGGGGGCCTTGTATTGTATCACTTTGGAACAAAGGCAGTCATTACCAGACGAAAGGTGAAAGTCATTCCCATCGCAGCATCTGTGATTGAAGCAGTTGAGCGCTTAGCCAAGGCAGACGGCATTCAGAGTTTTGTCCTACATAACAAGGATGGCACTTCCAAAGAAGTTCTGTAAAAGTGTAAACAGTAAATTCGAGAACAACTAAAGTGTGAGATATAAGCAAAAACAACGGAATGGAATCCCAACGACAGACCACCCACCGCAAACTGTGGAATTGATTCAAATCAACGTACCGATGCCATGGTTGCCATCGTCATATCGGAAGAATCGGATGCCTGTGAGGATGCCGATGCATCCGTGTCGTGCCGATGCAATACCATCTCTTGTGCTGCTAGTACTGTTTCGTCTGTCAAAATAGTGTTATTGATGTTGTTGTTTTCGTTTTCGTTCCTCATCGACAGAGACGAGGAATGAAGTGGTGCCGACATAACTGTTTGCCGCGGAGAAGAAGAAAAAGTGTTTTCCGTCGTTGTTGTCGAGTTGACACTGGAGCTCATGCTGTGATCAAATAATTGTCGAATTGGTTCTTAACGATTGATTCTTTTTACAAGTGATGTTGTTGTTGTAATTGCAATAATGTATGGTATACTTTTGAAAAGGACTAATGACACTTGGTGAAGATTCAGATGTCCGCGGGAGTGACAACAAGGCAGTCGGGCAGAGTGTTTTTTTATCAATCATCTTGTATGTATATTATCGTTGTTGATGCGCCTATTCGTAAAGTTCTCGGAAGAATGTGCTACTGTTTCGGAAAAAGGGGGTGTGACGAGATTCACGACGCGTTGAAGGATGAAGAAAATTTCCCCTCGTAGTACTACGGTATTACTACGTACGACGTATCAGTGGGGTATTTTCTGTCATAAATCATCACCTTTAGTCGCGGTTGTGAGAGTGTCAGCGCCGGAATTTCTTGGCATTGTTCTGTTGCCATCCAATCAAAAAAGCTTGCACGTGGAGTAGACAAAAACTCATCATTACCCTCATCCTAATACTACAATTAGGGTTGGTATTTTCCAACGGAAACACTCCGCCATCGAGGTTCCGGTCGAGGAACCATCGTGCATTGCATCCGACATCCGACCCCTCGAGGATGTATTCATGGAACCATTAGTTACTTACTACCGTTACGTCGTAGCACCTTGCTACAACAACACAGGAATTGTGTCCAAAGTCACCTTGTTTTCCATCAATCTACACAACACCATGGTACGTTCTGATCCGTAATACCACGACAAGAAGCATCCTGACCATTTGTGCACTGACCTTGTTGACTAATAATGACCCAAACACTTCCTTTTTTTTCTGATGGCTTCCGAATACCTCTTTTCTTTGGTCCATGCACAGATTCGATTCTTTTTGCTACAAAACAGGCAGGGTAAGACCCGATTATCCAAATGGTATGTTCCACCTCCTAATAACTCATCGGGTGGAGCTAGCAGTTCAACTGAAGCCGAGAAAACACGCATTGAAAGCGAAGTGCATCGGTTGGTGACGGCCCGGGACAAGAAATACACCAACTTTATCGAATACAACAACTACAAATTGATCTATCGAAGATATGCCGGATTATTCTTCACCATTGCTGTCGATGTGCAGGACAATGAGCTGTCATACCTGGAAACCATCCACTTATTTGTGGAGCTGCTAGATGCATATTTTTCCAATGTCTGTGAGCTCGACATTGTCTTCAATTTCAACAAGGTCTACAGCATTTTGGACGAATTCATGTTGGCGGGGGAGGTAGAAGAGACATCAAAACGAGAAATTCTGGATCGAGTGAAGTTCTTGGAGAAGATGGAGTAGAGTAGGATATTTACAGACTGGCATATTCAATATGATTTAATACGTAGTAACTTCCATTGATTTCTTAATTCCATACCTCCCTCGATCTCTACTGCTCTATGAAGCACAGGCCTGCAACCGTTCTTTTATAAGACATATTGTTCGTCACGGACAGAACGCGAGTCGTAGTCTTCCAACATCATGGTAAGACAACGAGACACGCCACTGTCCAAGCGATGATGCTTCATCTCTTGCGAAATTTCTGCCAGCAACCCAAAGGGACATTGACCCACCATGGCATATAAAAGACTCGTGGCCGCTCTGTTCAGCTCCTTGTTCATGGGATCCATACCCTCATAGGATTGCTCCGTGCCAAAGCGATGCAACAGACGAAAAATTCCACGCAAACCCATGCTGGATCTAACGACGGCCTCCAAAATGGTGGTGCTCACCGGCGCTAGAACCAAACGAGACAAAAATTGACACCCCGAGAGCTGCAAATGGACATTTTCAGGACATCGTTCCATCGCTCCAATCACCTTATCCATCCCCCCCGCACAGTATACCTGATATCTGGTTGCACCTCCCTCCCACATGAGTTCTGTCAAAATGGAACAGCACTGGATTTGAATCGACGGATTCTCCTCATATTGTCCCATCAGATTGGTCAAGACCCAATGCCCTCCAAGGCGCAAAACTTCTTCCCTCTGTTGTCGAATGGATAGGGTGACAGACGACGCAAACTCCCCTCCACCTAGCCGGCCCCAAAGCAAACCCAAACCCGTTTGAATCATTTTGTCGTCGACGCTGTCAGTAAGATACTCGGCAAGCAGCATTTCCATGGACAGATCCTTCGAAAAGAAACACGGAGAGCAGTCCATCCCAAATTCCTCGTTGTCTTCATCGTCTTCGATGCCATCCCTAAGTGGCTGGCCACCTTGTTCCTGTGACAACAACACCATCGACGGATGAAAATCGGCCAACGAAGCCGGAGAAAAAGTCCGTTGCTTCTTAAGCGGTGGACCGCCTAATAGAGGCTTCTCCTCAACCTCTAGATTGGATGCGAATATGACGGATTGTACCATGGTGGTGTTGAAAGAAATTCCTGTGGCGCACCGGATGCCGATGGAGGGTAATGGAGTGAAGGAAGATGAGGGTATCTCCAATGAGATTGTCTTCTCGTTTTTGGCGCCCACTTTAGGGTTGGCGATAACACACATCACATCACTCCATGATAGCAGTAGAACATCTGCCGTGCCGGGTATGATACCTACCGTAGTGAGTTTTGAGTTTTTGTTTACTTATGATCCATGGAACTACCGTATAAGTAGTACGGAGTACAAGGTACACGACTTTCCAGTTAAATAATACGACTTGTAATTTTTTTCTGCTGAAGGCGGAGAAATAAACTTTCTCTCTATTTTATTCACAGTCAATCGGATACGTCTATCATACCTCTCAAGCTGAGTCCGATTATTACTACTACTCTTCCTGTACTTATTGAAATTTCGCTAGTAGTACAACTACCTAATTGTAAACAGTGTACCGTCGTAATGTCCTTGATAATCGTAGAACCAACAATTTTGTTTAGTTGCAGTTATAATTGATCTCCACTGAGGGATTACGGTAGGTACCGGTATGCTACGCTCTTTTACCTTAGTTAGACGTCGTCCTACTGTCATACTCCGAGTACCGGTAGTTTACTGTTAAATATGATAGAGCGAGTAGGTTTGGTTCCGTATTTCGGAATAACCTTGATGTGAAGGCCTTCATCCTCATCATCGATCGATTGATTCCCACCATTTTTCTCGCAAGAGACAGACTTGTCGATTAGGCGTTACGCTACTAGTAGCGAAGATAGAGCTCAAGACTGCAATATGATATTGAAGAGAAATCCAGAAGTGCGGCCTCCGGAGATTCTAGAGGATGTGAATCCATCGTTTGTGGACAATCTTCTATCAAACGAGCTCCGTCAGCTGGATTTCAAAACCCGCGATGAAATTCAAGAAGAGGTACATGGGGTGCGAAAACTAGCCCGACAAGAAACCCCAGAATTGATCGAGACTTCTTTGGCGCAGTTGCAAGAGGAGATTGATCAAATTCCACAGAAAGATGAGTACGACGAGGCCCAACAATATCCACAGACGTACGTTAACACAGAAGCTTTTCGCCTAAAGATGCTGCGGTCGGAGCTGTTCAATCCCAAGGCGGCCGCTATACGATTGGTGAAATTTTTGGAGTTCATGAAGGAATATTATGGTCCAGAATTATTGACGAGGCCTCCTCGTTTCAGTGACTTGGGGACAGAGGAGCTTGATTTGTTGAAGGCTGGCGGACAACAAATTCTACCTTGTCGAGATAGAAGTGGGCGAAGAATTGCAATTTTCATAGGTGGGCATGGACTCGGATACAGAGTCTACACCAGGGTATGTTCTGCGAAGGCCGCATGAAACTTGTGGTGACGATGCATCCGTTTGGCTCACGAATTCGCTGCCTTTATCGTTGGCTGCAGCTAAAGCTCGATGCGTTCTTTGCCTGGCAAATGTCTGAAGATGAGACCGATCAAAAAGATGGTGCGATCCTCGTCACCTGGGCAACGTCGGAGACGATAGATGTGCAAGGCGACCCGGAGGATCGACGAGAATCAGCCAGGTTCTTTGCGTGTATGCCTTGCCGCTTGGTGGCATGTCACATCTGCATTCCTCGCGAACCTGTGTTTCGCTTTTTGACATCGCTCATTCTAATGACGTTGGGTCGAGATGGTAGAAAGGCAACTCGCGTCCATTCCGGTACGTTGATGGAGCGGGTCGTATGCATCGCCGATGAATACACTAATTGTTTTTATTTGCTCGATCAATAGGGACGCCGACAGAATTGCTTTACGCGCTGATGACCTTTGGAATCCCAGCTGATCAAATGCCTGTTACCAGCACTGGTACGATCAAGACGAAAAAACATTTGCAATGGTTAAAATTTCTGATCGCGAAAGAAGCAGCAGAACTAAACGGCGAAGAATTCGATGGTATCAACTGTCCAGGCGTCAATGATGTCTTGTTTTCTCTGGGTCGTCAAACGTGGTGTCACCCAGGATACGCCATGTTTCGCGGAATGTTAGAAGCTCATTATCTTCGCCGCAATTCCTCCCACAGTTCGGAGGAGAAGACGGCCATTACATGGGAAATCGTAGAAGAAGTAGAGCAGAAGGGCGGGCGTTTTTTGATCCGCGATTCCAGAGGTTGGTGGGTCCAGATTAAAGACCGTAACGTCATCCGTGGAAAGGTAGCCTTAGCATTCCGAAATCATAACAAGCGTGTTTTGGCAAGAAATCATTGTCAAGAGGAAGAGAGCCCTATTGCAATAACGTTTGGGGAACGAGATTCCAAGAGGCTGAAATCGGACGGACACTGCTGTGTTGATTTTCGGGAGGATGGCTGCATATTTTAGATTGGAATTCTTTAATCACGCAACAACGAAAATCAGGCAGCGAGCAACTACCTTTGTTTCTCCTTCTATTCCCATTCTATAGCCAGGAACACAGCTTAGACGCGGTCGGAAGTCACATGTCGAAAGAGTCAAGAGGAGAAAAGCACTGCCTTGAAGTGGTCCGCCTTTCTGTGGTAAATCCATAGAAACGACCTATGAGTGCAACAGAAGAGGTTGTAAATTAAAAGCTACTGCCGTCTTAAGTGTCGCCCGATGCACACCGGGTGTTTGATCGTTGTGAGGCTTTCCGCTTTTCTAGTTCAGAGTAGTGGGTAGCAGAAGGATATTATACTGACTGTGAGTGAATGAAAATTCTGCAGAATTTGCCCCGGCCATTTCAATTATTTGGGTGAGCCGAGAAAAATCATCAAATATGGTTGTGCGGGCGCGCGCTCGTTACGCACACGAGGCACAGATTCACAGTCAAAAGAGCAGCTTCTCACAAGACCCCACCTACTGTAGTACCAAGCCACGGAATCTATTCAACCAAGTGACAGCTTTCTTGTTGCCTTCCACTTTTAGAAAAGCATCGGTGGTGCATACAAATTGCCTAGTTTCTCCCAGGCTTCTCAACAACAACAACATCTCAAGAGCCACAAAAAGTTGGTGTGCACAATTTTTTGAAGTATTCGACCGACAACCGCCGTCGTACTGACAGTGAACATCATTTCTTTTACTTATCTGTCGTTTTACTGCATTTTTTCATCACAATGACCAAAGAGAACAATGGCAAGGCAGCCCGGCGGCGTACTGTGAAAAAGTTGCTGATCGTCTCCATGTGTGCACTGTCACTGACACTAGCATTCTTGAGCTTTCGGGGAACCAACCGTTTTGACAACGATAAAAACAGACCGATGCGATTTGGCCTACCAATGAATGGTCACATGCCTCGGCGTTTGGGAGGGTCCGGTCATCGTCAATCTCGTTACCATCGGCCTTCTCAACGTCGTCGTACTGGTAAGGTGTCGGAGCCATTTGACGAAAGTGGTATGGATCCGCATGCAGTGGCAGTACGTTTCCGTGAAGATTTGCTGCAACAAATGGAATCAAAAGATGAAATTGCATTGCTGGAAGATGTATTGGAGGCAAGGATTCATCTTGTGCAAATTGTCGGAATCGAAGAAGAAGTGGTACGATCACCCAAAAATTCTTACCATGGAGTCTATGGCCGCTTCTGTCGTTTGAACTTTGCAGTTCATAAAGAGAATCCATCCAGCGGTGAGTATTTTCAGTTGTCAACAACAAGCACATCCCCATGGCACTGTCACGAAACAACGACGCTATCGGGATACTCTAATGGACACCCTTCTCACTTTTTGATCTTGCATCTTTGTGTCCTGACTCAACTGATATTTCTTCCTTTCAATGGCCAGTTCCAATGTTTCGAGACATTGTTGGAAATTCCGACTGCTTGGATCCATTTGAAATGGATCTCAAAAAGGTAGCGTACCTGGCTCGAGAGCGCGACCGTCAAGGCCAAGAAAACAACAATAAACAAGTACCGAAGCTTTTGAATTTCACAGCGGCCGCGTTTCATGAAAGCCGTTGCGGATCGACGCTCGTGGCCAATAGCATGATTGCGATGGATCCTGAGAAACACAGAACGTACAGCGAATCAGCACCTCCATTTTCGGCCATGAGGGAAATTTGTGGTCAGACTTTTGAACATTGCAGTGAGACACAAGCTGCCAAGATCTTGCAGGATGTGATTTACCTGATGAGCCGCACAGATGATCCCAAGGAAGAACGCGTATTTTTCAAGTTCCAAAGCACAACTTCTCAGTTCATTTCCATCTTCCAAATGGCATTCCCAAATGTTCCATGGATGTATGTGTATCGAGACCCTGTACAAGTTATGATGAGCCATGTCAACGACGATCCCCAGCTGAAACGAGCAATATGTACCAAATCAAGAATAAGTGGTAGACACCCAAAAGCCATTCGTGACATCGCTCATCGACATGGCTATGCCGATTCGCGGGAACTCGAGCCGTCCCAGTATTGTGCCGCTCACTTGGCCACCCTTACGGAATCTGCCGTCAATAACTTGAATGATATGGCGATTCCTGTCAACTATGATCTGCTTCCAAACATTTTGTGGGAGAAAATCATACCACGCATCCTTGGCCGACCATTGACACAAACGGAAATCGACAACATGGAGGCTGTATCTCATGATTACAGCAAGGGGAGGGGACAACGAGCAGGTGAATTCAAGGGAGATTCCGAACAAAAGGCCCATGCCGCATCGAAAGCTGTCAAGGAAGCGGCGGACGAATTCCTCAAGCCGTCCTTTGACCAGCTCAATGAATTCAAACCAAAATTACTACAATAAAGCATAAGATTTTTTTAAAGAAATCGTTTCATTTTTTTGAGGATATTATTCGTACTTTTAGTAGCTTTCCGAAAAGCTCTCAAATAAAAGTTGATCCCAAAAGTACTACCGTACTCTATTCTAGCTAGATTGTAGCTCGATGATTCCTAACGACCGGTACGTCGTACGGCGTAATACTTAGATATACGGTACAACTTCTCTCACAGTAGAGTATCTCCACAAATTGTGATTCCCTAATAGTCAGTGGGACTGACAAAGACACGGATGTGACGCTCTACAACTTACTGTTAGTACTTCGTATGATATGAATGATATCTTACATCCTCATCCCTCCAATTCTCTGATTTTCCCTCTCTCTTTAACAGTTACTTTTTCCGATCCTCCCATCACACCTGTTACCTACCGTACTCTACCGTAACTACTGTAGGTCTCGGTAGTATCGCTGTACGATGTGCATACATTTCTTCATCGGGTGTGGCACCGCAGTCGGCATGAAACCATACAAGAGTATTGACTCTCATCTATCCTACCTCTTGGTACAGGAGGAATATGAATCCCTTGCTCCGGTTGCTTATCCGAGTGAGTCTGGTATGGCTTGCATCATCTGAAACATGTGACGCATTCAAATCAGCGCCTCTTTTCGTTCGGAAATTGACATCGCTAGTGGATGCCTGCCATCCGTCGATTCAAGTTTCAAATCATCAAGGTCCCACGATACAGATACGACTAACTTCATCCAAACTTCTTCTACATCCGACAGCTGGCGCTTCCATGGCCTTGGCTGGTTCCTCTTTGATCGGCATGCAACTATCAAAATGGATGCCCAGCAGTGGGATTCTTGGGACGCTTGTGTCAGGGGCCGTAGCAGGAAATATGCTCTCGCAGTGGGTACCGTCATCCCACGTACTGTATGATTTGTGTTTTACACTTTTTCTGCCGGGATCTTTGACGTTGCTCCTATTGGCATATCAACCACCGTCTTTGGCCGGGAAGGACGAGTTAGGAACGTCCTCCTCCGGTTCGAACGTCGACGGTCCCAAAGCCGAAAATTCCATTCGAGCATGCATCCTCCGTGTTGCAGCTCCCTTTGTGATCGCTTCTCTCGCATCGTTGTTGGGATGCTGGTTGAGCTATCGATGTGCTGGACTCTATCAATGGTTTGGTGGGGATTTGGAACGTTCCCGCACTGCCGCAGCTTGTCTGTCGGCATCCTATGTGGGAGGATCGGTGAATTGCATGGCCACGGCACGTCTAGTTGGGATACAATCCGACCTGCTAGGGTCGTTGGTAACGGCTGACTTATTTACCATGGCTATTTACTTCTCGTTTTTGTCGTCCAGCTTGGACTGGTCGTGGCTTCGTTCCTTTTTTCGCCCGTCAGCAGTTGGTCTGGATGGTTTGAAGGATCGCGATTCAACTGTTGTTGGTTCAGCTGAAATCGAAACTCCAGACAATCAATCGCATGATTCCTTACGTTCCAAGCTTCTTTGTTCCATTCCCTTATTGTTTGCAACGTTTGGCATTGTTCAATTGGCCAACCGGATGGAGGATTTGATGGGCAAAGTGGTTCCGGGAACAGCCTGCGCCGTCATTTCAGTGGTCGCACCACTGATCAATACCAGAGTGAACCAAAAACAGTGGTGGATACCTTTCTCGGCAGTGTCGACGGTATGGAGCGACTTTTTCTTTTTGAGTTTCTTTGCCTCGATTGGTGTGGCAGCGAATTTGTCGTCGGCTCTGTCGATGGGTCCGTCCTGTGTTTTGTTTTCAGCCCTGGCCTTGACGATCCACGTGCTTGGAACTACATTCGGTTGTTTGTTTTGGAAGCGATTTTTACGTCCCAATTCTACTATGGAATTGGAGGATGTATGGATTGCCAGCAATGCTGCCATTGGGGGTCCTGCAACGGCTGCTGCCTTTTGTAATCGCATGAAACGAGATCCAGGAAAACTAAAGGGACGAACGATTTCTGCCACGGTATGGGGTGTAGTGGGTTATGCTATCGGTACTACTCTTGGTGTTGGAATGTATCGGTTGGTGGGGGGAGGAGGAGTGTGAATGGCCCAGATATGGATTGGCAACGACGCAGTTTTGTTTACCACCAAGGGATAAGGGTAAAAATTTGAATCTAGCCGGCTCGCGACTCGTGAGTACTGGAAGCCCGCGAGAAAACTTTCTTCCCGCCATGATTATTGATTATTATATACTCGGAGCACTCTACCGTACCGTAATCACAGTCAATGACATCGATGAAAATTGATCATCATCTTCTTATTATCTTTGCTCCGTTCAACACACTCCCAAAAGATAGCGATCTATCACTTTTTGGCCCTTGAACAACTGAGAAACTTCCTACCATGTTGACACTGGAGGTTCTTCAAGCATTGCTATCTTTGGATTCAGCTCGTCGTTCGCAAGCAGAGACAGTCTTTCAATCAATTGCCGTTCCAGATCGCATTCAAGCCTTGACGAATCACTTGTTGGCATTGTCGTCATCTACTTCCGTTTCTGCTGCTGGTAACAATGACGCGTTATCAATGTTGACAGCGGTACTGTTGCGTCGTGACATTCTCAAATTGAAAGATCCGTCTATGCTGAATGATTTGGTGGAACCATTGCTGCAATCGTACAATGGATGTTCGTCCGCAGCAGCAGGTTCCTCTCAACTACAAATTGGTCATTGTTTGGCCGAAGTTTGTTCAAGTCTGTCTATTCTGGATAATACTGCAATGATGGCCACTTCTGTCATGGCCAAGATTGTCGCATCGATCCAAAATCCAACTCATGATGTTTCACTACGCTTATTGGCTAGTTTGGCGGATCGAGCTCCCATGGCCTTTACTCAAGTGGCTGTTTCTTCTCTATCCACTCTTCCAACACAATGCAATTTGACGTCTCCCACAACGTTGGTGAATATGACTCAACTCGTCGTTAATGCAGCCATTGCCACCACCATTTCAACCGTTTCGTTGGTCCGTGTGGCACCAAACGTGGATGAGCTACTGGTGGATTCCAATTCGATCGCTGCAACAATGGGAGAGACATGTTTGATGCCCTTAATAGGTCCCATTGCCAATTGCACAAAAGACGAAATGGCACAACTTGCATGCTTGCAGGCTCTCGGTCAATCAGCTGTCACTTGCCCATCGTTGTTGGCAGCCAAGTCGAACGTCCTGGAAACGACGGTAGAACTATGTCTGGGCTTGGCACACCTGTACACAATCGCTTCCGATCACGCGCCCGTAGCCTTGGCAGCCATGGAAGTCTTAACGTCCTTGTTATCTGTGGCAGATGTGCGGCATCGAGTTCTCACTGCAACTATGGCGCAACAAATCTCCCAACAAGTTATACCCGTATGTGCGCAGCTCATGTCGCAAGGGATGGAAGTAGTATCCGTCCAAGAATGGGCCATGGATCCTGCCACTTTGGTAGAAGATTGCGTAGATAACGAGGACGAGGACGATGCCATCTTTGCCGAGTCGTTAATGGAAGCATTTTTGCTGAATTTGGCAGCAGCTGCCTTGAATGTCGCAATGCCACTGGTTCAGCAACTGCTGCAAACCACCGACGATTGGCGCAATATTCGAGCTGGTCTCGCCATTTTAGAAACCGGACTGATGGCAGCTCCGGTAAGCTTGGCATCTCATGTCCCAGATATCATCAAGGCGGCGACAACCATCGCCGGGACGTCTTCGAATCCACGTGTACAGTATCAGGCTGTTAGATTGCTGGGAGCTCTATGTGAAACGCACCCTTCAGTACGAGAATTGTACGGACAAGTAATTTTGAGTCACCTGGAGACGGCATTAGGCTCGCCGGTCAGCAAGGTGTCCGCCATGGCCTCGATGAGTCTGGTGTCATTTTGTCGCGGAAAAGTCGGTGGACAAAGTGACGAGGAACTAGATGCCTCTCAGTTTTTAGTCCCTTACCTCTCGGAATTGATGCAAGCTTTGTTGAAGCCGCTGTCTGTTCGGGAACTTGACTCGGGTTCGGTAACTGTCCGAGTTCGGGCCATGAACGCGGTTGCGTGTCTGGCGCAAGCTTCGGGAGATGCTTTTGAACCATTTTACTTACAGATCAAGAATGGGCTGTTGGAAAGCATTCAGGTGCCACAAATCGATATTGCCACTGCCGCACTTCAGAGCGTAGCGATTGTTGGGCAAGCAGTAGGCAAGGACTTATTCCAAGAAGATGCAAAAACCATCTTAACATGGATTATTCCCGTCCTTCGTCAGACTACAGGATCTGTTTCTTCGTCTCCATTTGCTACAGAAGATCTGTTGACTGGATGTGCAAGAATCTCGACTGTGCTGGAGGAAGACTTTGTACCATATGTTGAATCTCTCTTGCCAATTATCTATCATCAAGCGGCAGCAGCAGTAGATGTAGAAATTGAGGAATGTGACGAATCAGGAATGGAAGGTTCAAAATCTGGTGACGTTGCGGACGACAACGGAACTATGACAGTGGCACTCCCTGGACGGGGGTTCCAACGGATTGCCGTCAACACGTCTGTAATCCAAGAGAAATCTGCTAACAATCGAGTCATGTACGAAATTGCAAAATCGTTGGGTGCGGCATTCGGTCCGTATGTTCAGAAAGCATTGGAGGTTTTTTCTCCTTTGGCAAAGTTCAAATATTCAGCAGATGTTCGAAGTACAGCATCCCAAACACTTTCAGCACTGTTTGACGTTGCGTGTGCGTATGGAGAACAAATGGGCGATGTAGCCATTGCCAGACTCTACTTACCACTCTTGGCCGACTCCATATCTGAACAGATATCGATGGAAGATACTTCAGATGTAGAAGCATTGTATGCGTCAGCTGATTCTCTGAGCGAGATTTTCTACATTGTTTTCGAGAACGGAATGAAGGAGGGCATTCTGACAGGGCTCACGTTGACGCGGGTAGAAGAGGTTGTGTCACGATGTATACAAACAATGACATCTTGTCTCGAAAGAAGAAAGAATGTGACGCAAATCTTGAATGGATGTTTGACAGGGGACGACGAAAGGGAAGTGTACCTTGCGCAACTCCGAGCTGAAGATGGTTTATTGACTCCATTGGTCGATTCGATTGGCTACCTTCTTAAGTTTTCCAAGGCAGCCTTTGTTCCAATCTTTGACAAGTACATCGTGCCTGTACTGGGACAATTTCTATCTTCTGCGACAGACGTTCGCGCAAGTGTGGCTTCAATGCTTCTGTTTGATGATTGCGTCGAGTACTGTGGACCGGAGGGGGCGGCAAAGTATGCGCCACCTCTTTTGCAGGGAGTGGTTGCCGTCATGCACGATCCATCCAAGTACGACCGGGACTTGGTTCAAGCCGCAGTATATGGCATTGCCCAAATTGTGCGATATGCTCCAAGCACCATCATGACCTCTCATGTTCAAATTCTAGTGCATCAGCTCTTAAATATTTCTCAAGGAAGCAAGGAGGAGGCGGGAGATTCTCTCTATCTTCACGAGATCTCTGTCTCTGCATTGGCCTCGATGACTTTGTTTGGTCCTTTTTCGAACCTCAAATTCGTCAACCGTGACGCTGTGATGGACATTTTTCTCAACAACTTGCCGATCGCAGAAAACTTTGATGAGGCGAAGATCTGCCACGCTGGTTTATGCACACTGATTGAAAATGGATCGATCAACCCCGTCAATGATGCCTCCCGAATCACGCGACTCATCGGGGCAATCCTGTCGGACGTACAACAAGAAGGTCTCGATGTCGCCACACCTGACACTTGTGAGCGGTTGACAAAGATTCTTTACGACATACATCAGCAGAATCCCCAAGCCGTTCTACAAGGTTATGCGAGCCTAAACGGGGAGGCTCAAGAAGCGCTAAGTATGGCGATCCAAGATTTCTCACTGAGTCGAAGCAATTTAGTCACCCCTTGACTAGTAGAACGGAAATAGGCCAATAGTTCATTCTGGAAGACAAAAATGTAGTTCCTGATTCCACCAATCGCTCTTTTCTAGCGATATTTTCTGTAATTCTACCTCATGCATGGATTCTTTGGCGACGCGTCCTCCTTCCCCTTATACACTTGACAACTTGACAATCAGGGCGTTTTAAGGAACGTTCTGTCTTTGGTTGCTGTGCCAAGCGAATTATTCTAGAGTGAGATATATTAGGTACTCTTAGAGTAGTTACTCTAGAGTAGCTAGCTCTAGTAGAGAACGTCAACTTTACAGTTACTATTGTGAGAAGGGAGATAGAAATGGACGCGCGCGCGTACGCCTATTGTGAGCTAGTAGAAATTCTCGGTTGCTTGCTTCCATTTCCATTCATTTCTGAATGCCGACAACAAGGGATGACAAAACGTCATGCCCTCTATCGAAACACAAAAAGAAGATCAGGGAAGACTCACTCACTGACTCACTCCACATCCATATTACACTTCTACCGTTCGCGTTGATAACCATGACGCCTTCTCCGCGGGATAACGACAAGATAGATACCACAGGTGTCACGAACGATGTTTTAGACGGGTCTGCAACAAACGACGACGGCGAATCGTCGTCCATTGCAAGTTCCGATAAAGCGTTGCTGGAAATGCTCGGCTTGACATCCTTGAATGAAATCTCAACAAACCATGATGTCGACGAAAATGAACAAGCGGAAAGTCTACGAGAGAATCACACAGTTGAACCCTCCAGAGAAGTGCGGAGTCGTCTCCCTCTCTTGTCCCAAGATTATCTTTCTACAGTGAAGTTCCTTTTGTACGAACAGTATCAAGAAAAGTCCATGTGTGTCTTTCCACACCAGTATTCGATTCCAGCAGATCATATGCGAAAACTCACCGAAGAACTTATTTGGGGTGGACCGACGGTACACGCCGATCGCAGCTACGAGACGATTCAAGTCTACAAGAATGGAACTATTGAACAACGTCGGACATTGACGCGTTTGGAAAACTTTGTCGACACGCATCCCGGTTGGAAGGATTTGTGTTGTGGATACTTGAGACAGCTGTTGTCCGCTGCGTTGGGAACAGAAATGGTACTCTTCAAGGAGAAACTCAACCTGAAGCCACCTGGTGGAAGTGGATTTGCTCCCCATCTGGACAGCCCATCTCTTCGTGTGGCTATGGGAGGGCATGGGCCTCAAACCTTTTGCACAGTCATGGTGGCCATCGATGATGCGAACTCCAAAAACGGGTGTTTGCGCATCTGCAAAGGAAAATGGAACGAGGCGAATGCTTGCACTGTCATTCAACCAGAACAAGATGGAAATCCCGATGCCGGTGGACGAGCCGGTGCAATTCCCTCGGAAGTTGCAGACCAGCTGGACTTTGACGATGTCACGTGCAAAGGAGGGACCATTGTAGCGTTCAATGGTTGGGCTCCGCATCGATCTGGAGCAAATGCATCTCCCTTTCCTCGTCGAGCCGTCTTTCTAACCTACAATCCAAAATGTGAGGGAGATTTCCACCAGAAATACTACCAACGTATGGAAAAATTGCGGAATGAATGGAGAGAAAAGGCCGGCCTATCAAATCAACAAAAACGATTAGACGATGAAAAACTGGAACAGACTGCCTTGTCAACAATTCCCAAAATCTAAGTAATACGTAGTATTATGTCAAGATGGAGGCGGTTCTCTCTTGGATGGAGCGTCGTTGTTCTTCTTGGTATTTGGCTTCTTGGGTTTTTCAAATTTGCAAACCCGGGCATTTCCATGTTGGGATAAAATATTTAACCAGTCTTCTTGTCGAGGATCTAACCGATCATTCTGGGACTTGACTTCGACACACATGCATTCCACTCGGACAGGACGCCCGTCATGCTCCATTTTCAGTCGATCTGGCATGGACAATTGTTTGGATGTATCCTCGGACGATTGTTGGTTGGTTTGGCCAGTTCCAGAAGATTTTGCAGAGGATCGATTGAACCTGTTCGTGCTTCTACCTCCCGAATCTCCTACTTTGGAACATCCCAGAAACTCCTCGTCTCGATCACCTAGAATCTGAGCCGCTTGCTCTGCTCGTAGTGACGCTTGGTATTCGTTGCTGAATTTTTCTCCCACCCACTCGCCAAGGCTGACCAACCCGCCAGAATCGGCGTATTGAGCTCGAAACAGGGTCAAGTCTGGAAGTCCACCACTGTAGTGGCGATAATCAAAAAAGAAACAACGGAATATTGTGGCGAGCATCTTTCCACCGAATCCCGCCGCCAACATAGAAAGTGTTCGGACTTGCGTCACGTCGCGCTCCAAAGTCGGATCCACATGCTTCGAAACACGAGCGAACACCAGGCGCCTCTCAATGGAATCATAGACGCTGTCAGATATACCAGCGGCGTCGAGACTCGAAAGATGACGCAAAAAAGACTCTATTTTTCTGCTTCGCCGCTGGTAGAATCCGGCACACCGATCGGGCAGCAACTCGGCACCAACGTGTAGGTCAAAGGGCGCGCCTTGATAAGGTGTCAAGTGGATTGTTGCCGTAGCTTCAGATGCATTCATTTCAGCTTGGGGGAACACGTGGTCCATTCCAAGAGGCTCGCAAGATAGAATGCGGAACAGCGCTCTGACACTACCTCCTTCATCGTGATAACCAATCCACCCTCCATTTGCAGATTGATCGTTGCCCGTTAGCGACTTTGGCACTGGAAGCCTTCCTTGATGATAGTATTCCATAGCAAGCTGTTCAACGTTCAGTGATCCAACATAAACAGAAGTATGTTCATCTTCTTCGAATCCTACATACGCACACCTCCCCCCGGCAACGTTGCTGTCTGTAGTCATGGCGTTTGCGACTGTGGTGTCAGTCACTGGTCGCCAGTCGCTGTATTTCGATAGACATTCCTCCGCAGCTGGGAGATTGGACAAGAGGTGGCCCAGCTCATCTACCTCGTAAAGCTTCATATTCTTCAAGGAATAAGAAAGGGGTTGTTTCAGTCGCCTCGCCAGCGTTCGAATGGCGGAAAACGTGATGCGACCGGTCGCGGTGGCATCGGAAAGTAAAAGAGGTTCGGTCAGGCGGTTGACGATTTCTGAGGCTGTAGGTGGCGTCGGTGTCTTCTTTGAATTTTTGCTCTTGCTCTTTCCATCGATTTCCTTCTTTCCATTCTTCGCAGGAACACAATTTCGTCGCACTATATGAATGTAATCTATAATCAGTCTCTCATAAGCCTTTCCACGAGCTCTTCTGGACAGGTAGCTATTTGCAAGCTTAGACTCGCCAGTTTGTCCCTTGCTCCCCACCACCAAGGTCTGCGGGATCAAATTTGCGTTCCTATTAAGCCTCTTTCCAAACAAAAGGACTTCGAGTGCAAAGACGGCAAAGTCGTAGCACCCTCTCCGTTCCAATACTGGTATAATGTCCCATAACAGATAAGCCATGCAGCCTTCCCAGCACAGATGGCGTAGCCAAGGTCTCTTCACAATGTACCTTGTCGCCTTCTCTGGTTTCTTCGCGTTGTTTTGGTACTCCAACACATGCATCAGCAATACAGCAACAACACCGAGAACTTTCTCAGCCTCATTCTGAAGTGGACATCTTTCTTGTTGAAAAGAGCTGTTGTTCGAGCCATCTTCTGTCAAAGTGTTCGCGAGCAACGCACAAACATCCCGCTCTACAGCTTCGCACACCATGGGGTTACCACCTGCACTGCCGAGAAGCTGCTCGATGACATTTTGACGACCATGAGATGTTTGCAGTCCCAAGAAATCTACGTCCAAAGTCTCTACTTCTCCCGGCAAGAGATCCGATTCGTCCCCGGAGGAGCTGTCTTTTTTTGGTTGTGTATTAGTTTCAGCCTTCCGAGCATCCGATTCACGTGCTAATTTCCTCTGTGTATAGAGTTGCAAGTCATTCAATTCCAGCAAAAAGTCTCCCATCGCCCTCAGCTCCACACCAATCTCCCATGAATGGAAGGAAATAACGCTCTCGAATACTTGCACGGTTGCGTTGATTGGCTCATTGAAGTCTGTCGCGTCTTTCAGCAACATGGGAATATGAGCTCGGATAAAATTGCAGCCACGCATTCTCATTCGCCAATCTTTTCCCGGATAGGACACCATGTGCCACGAATTGGAGCCTGGGGGAGGAATGTTGTTGGTGCGTAGAGGCAAACTTCGAAGGTCGATATTGGAATACTTGTCCGGCAAACTTCGCCAGGCGTTGGTGCCATCTCCACGCATATCCCCTGGTCCTGAGGTCGCACATAGATAGAGACGACAAGCCCTACGAAGAGTCTCCAAAGGAGCTTCTCGCAGCCGAAGACAGGTGGCTGTCAAGACGGTAGAGCCAATATCCAAAGTAGCAGTCCAATCACTAAGTTTCTCACAAACTACCGCCGTGACTCGACGAATAAATGAGGAAGGGACGTATTCAACCTTGCTGGCTTTCAAAACAATTGTTGCTGCCCACTTTTCGATCAAGACTTGGTGAACATGTTTGGTAACGGGAAGTACAACCTGGGAGGATGACGGCAGGTCCGATTGTCTAGCAAATGTTTGAAATATGGCCTGTTGCTGGCACATTTGCTTCCAAATAAGATTCTCAGATGATTCCATGGGCAGCTTGTTGCCCTTGTTACACGACTGGCTTGTTCCATTGGAACTGTTACTGCTGGAAGTTGGCGATGGTCGCTTTCGTTTTTGGCCGCCTAACTTGGCAAGAACGGACCGTTGTTCGTCCTGACGCAGCAAACATGAGGACGATGTCTGATATTTCTCATTGTTTCCGACAATCTTTCCACATTCTTCTTCGCTGCGAAAGAAACGAATCAGTCCCATGCGAGAGAGTCTTTTGATGTCTCCTAGCAAAAGCAGAACAGCTTCCAGCTGTTGATCGATCAACCCTTGATCGAAGTATCGTCCTATGTCTCTTTCTGCTTCCACATCGCTGTTTCGACGCTTTGATCGATGTGATACAGGAAGAAAGAACTTGGAAGGGCTCACGGTTTTGGTTGGTGAAGATTGTTGGGAGGTTCCTTGTGCTTCGTTGGAAACGCCGTTCAGGTCGTCGTCCGTTTTCTTCTTTTGCTTGGGCATGTAATAGCTGAAAAACAGATTATCCAGTCGAAACCAAGGTCCCTTTCGGAAATATAATCGACAGTAGGTCTCCAAGCATCGATCCAGGTCATTGTCGTCGTCTTCGTCTTCGACTGCGTGAGAAAGATCTTCTTTTCCTTCCTCTTGTACCAGGTCTTGCCTCTCTAAATAACGTCGAGAGATGTATATAAGAGCGCTCAAATCTTCTCCCTGTTCCCATTCAAAAAGCCGTTGGAAGCTGGAGCCTCCTACTCTCCAACGTGCGTCCCAGAGAATGTCATGGCAGATTTCTGCCAGACTTTGTATGTAGGCCGAGGATCGGTGGGAAAAAGTAGGTAGCGGTGCTGGTACGGTATTCTTGGTACGGCTCGTGTATGTTATTGTTGGTGTTGTTGCGGCTGCTCCATATTTAGCGGCTACAGACGGAGTGACATATCTTGAATTGACAGTTGATGATGTTGTGTTGGAATTTTTGGAAGTTTCCATGTCGTTACATTCGTTGCTGCTAGTGGAGGCAAGTTTTGGGTTATCAAGCATGTCATCATTGGTATCAAAGTTGGACTGCATACCAGTTCGTTGTGTTACCGAGTCTGATGGCAAGCTAAATAGGAATTCGATATCATCCTCGTCGTCGTCTTCGTCGTCATCGTATTTCTCTGATTGTTTGTTGTCACGACCATTGGAAATGGAAAGGGAAGTCATCGGTTGAGGCAACAATGATGGTGGATTGGAGATGGGTAGCTGTGGTTGATGTTGTGACAGCTCCTGGTGCTCCCTGGTGAAGCTTATAGATGTTAAGACCTCTCCATTGTCCTCCTCTTTGTTCTCCAATGGCCTCTTCTTGTGCACCATGGAGTTCATTGGGCTGAGTGGACCCGTCATATCTGGGTATGGTGAGTTTGTGCATCAATTTTCTGTAGGTAGTAGTTCAAGCGGTTTACAGTTACCACTGCCACATCGGTGTCAAACCAATGTTGTGACTTCCGCGCGCCAGCCCATCCGATTGGAAGGAAATTCAAATCGGGACATACTTTAATAGTCGTAAATCACGAATCGTCAGCATCTCCGTTTCCGCGCCACTGATTTTCTCTCGCGATGGGTTTCAAGTGACAAGACAGATCATTCTCCTCTGCCATTGGAACGCTAGAGATTGAACAGGAATTCTACACGTTAACTGGCAACGAAAGACAACATCCTCACAGTCAATAAAAAACCGCTGTGATCTTTTCTTACTGTGGAAGGAGTGATCGGAGCAAAGAGGTGATCGGAAAGTGTTTGTTCGGGAGACAATTTTCCATTTGAGACTCAATTTCTTATTGATTCTCTTAGATTCTTCCTTTGTTCAGTATTGTTTCGACTGCCCGGTCACTGATTGGTCCCTTGATTTGAATTAAGAGCCATGTTTTCTGTTGGGAATGCAACAAGAAGATCCGCAAATGCGCTTGTACGAAGAAGACCATTGAATGTCCAGCCCTTTCCGACGGAATCGACAATATCCTGTCAGAGACACGTTCTTTCACCAAATTACCGTCAATGCAACACCTATGCTGGGAAATTGAGGCCTTTTTTTCTACACAATACATCATCGTCTGCTGGAAAAAGCTTTCACTTCTCCTTCCTAAAATATTCTGCATACACGACAACAATACGGCTCATATCTGCCTCTACTCCAAATCCCGAAAATACACCACCAGAAAAAACCAAATCACGTCCCCTATTGCGATATCAATTTCAACGAAAGCCCACTTTTCCTGGTACCAAATCAACGACCGTTATTGAACCACATATCCGTACAAGGCCATTTCGGCACTTTCGTGGTCCAACGGGAGGTTCTCCTGCCACCTTACGACGACCACCTCCCACCACTAAGCGAGTGGTTTTGAACAATCCGCAACATCATATAAAGACACCACATGTTTCCTTAACGGAACACCCCCACGAAGAGGGAGGATCGTACCCCGTACATGCCTATCATGTCGCACAAAGTATTGACTTGGCCAAGGTCATTTCTAAAGTCCTCGCCACAAAGTCCGTGCGCAAAATGATGGAACGACTGAGTATTGTCGTCCAATTGGAGCCACAGGCGGAAGATACAGCCGCACGATTTGTGGCAGTCTTTCGATTTGGATCGGTAGTCTTTTTCAACGTACCACCCCGAGAACGTGCAGATTTACTGTGGGAAATCAAACATCATGCCCTTAGTCCTGTCTTGAGTGGCAATGAACAAAAGGAAAAGTTTTGTGTTCACGTTCAACCAAACCTGAACCACCCAGATTCCGCAGTAGGAACACCCGATGATTCCGCAGCAGCGGAAGACGAAGAAACAGAACCTGAAATTGTCACGGGAGATTACTGCGTCGTACAAGAGCTCAATATGAAGGCGGTTGATGTCATTTCCAATGTCATGGCACAAAGTGTGGCACTAGATTCCTACAATGACATGGTCGATGAACTGCTGGTGGACTTTGAACGCATCAACAAGGCTGTGGTTGTGGATGGCAACCTGGCAGCATTGCATCGAGAAAAAATGTTTCGAGCGATTGCCTTGAACAATGCTATTTTCATTGAAATGGTGTCCAAGGTCGGTATCAAGGATCGCATCGATACCGCTTGGAATCTGAGCCAATACGAGGAAGTTTCTCAAGGTTTGATCGAAGAGTTCGATATAGAAGAGGTACGTATGGTGTGGGTAGTGGTGTATCGCAAATAGTTTTTTTAGCAGTCTGCTTTTCTGACATTGCTTTTCTGTTTTTTGGGGGTGAATACAGCGCTTTGAGCACATTGAATTCAAACTGAATTTGATTCAACAGAATGCTAAATTCTTTCTGGAAGTCCTGGCACACCAAAAGAGCAATTCCTTGGAATGGATCATTATTGTGCTGATTATGTTTGAATGTGTGTTGATGTGCATGGAAATGTCAGGAGTGGGGGAACCCTTTTTCAAGTACCTTGGAACCTTCACGCCTACAATTTTCGGATGAATGCTTAGTATCAACTTCAGACCCGATAGACTACTCTCTTCGAGAGCAGTCGCGATCTCGATAAAAAAAGTTATAACGGGAAGATGGAAGATATTGGTCGTAATGATACTTACAGTGTGTCATCATCACTCTTCATTCTATTAGCTAGCTAGCGGCAGCTCTAGCTAGAGAGAGGGTACCTAAAACAGTTGTCATAGCATCTATTCGTGACTTGACCATCTTTCACAGTCAATCACGAAATTCATTTGACTGTGAGTTCGAATGACGTCATCTCTTTCACGTTGTGTTGATTGGCCCGACTACGTCATAATTGAGAGAAAGAGAGGACCATCAACTGAGTTGAAACATACACTCCGAGGTATGTAGACTACCACGAGTACATCAGATATTATACCTAATGCATCCCATTCCTTTAGTTAGCGAGAATCTGCCCGGAATCTCTCCTTTGCATCACATCAAAACAACTTTGTCGTACTGTCACAGAAGGAGGAATCTGGCTTGACAGTTGACGACTTTGATCTACAAGTAGATTCGCAAACTGCGCTGCTGGCGACCTCGTTCAACCGGCATTTCAAAAACGTGGGGTCTGTTCTACGAATATCAGAGAGTTCTTTTTCTTTTCGTTCTCATTTGTAAACGGTCTTGTGGGAACACGGACGACTCACCCCGTTGTTATTTCTATTGAAGAAAATATCATGGCCATCGGACTAGCGATGTCGTCTCGTTCGAGCCTCACGATGGAACCGATGACTGGTAATAACAAAACGCAACAATCTTCCCGAAAGCGACCGCTATTCCTTAGGTCAGCGGCAGTCTTGCTTCTGTGCCATTCCCTTTCTTCATCACACAAGACAGTTGTTTGCGCCTTTGCTCCGCAGCTTTCACTATTGACGACATCGCGACTGTCTTCACGGACAAGCAGCCGAACCACGCTGATTCTGTCGGATACTGCATCGACATCTTCTTCCCATAATAGAGACGACGGAAGACAGAACGGACGCAATAATAACAATGGAAAACGGCGTTACTTGTTGGGACACCATGAGAAAAAGGAAGCGTCAGAAATCAAAATGAGAGAAGCCGAAGAGCTGGGCGGGATTCCGCGATCAGATCGATACTCATCTAGTGACTGGTGGCACAATACCATGTCACTGCCCAGTTCGGCCATTTTACGAGCGATTCGTGGACCTGTCTTTTTCATGACCCTATGGGCAGCAATCCTTTCCGTAATCCACCGTCGGCTAGTACTTACTAACCCGGGAGCGGCTGAACTGATGTCGATACCACTGGCACCGCACAGTTTGATGGTCAGCGCACTGTCACTCTTGTTGGTTTTCAAAACCAATTCGGCCTATCAACGGTTTGCAGAAGGACGAAAAATTTGGGAAACCATCATCAACAATGCACGCGATTTGTATCGCATGATGAACCTGTACGAACGAGAAATGGGGCGAACCAAACGCAGACGACTTCAGCGACTATTGGCAGCCTTTCCATACTTGTTGCGACACCGGATTCGACCCAATCTCGTCATGTACCGTCTCGATGATGAAGAGAATGTACGAGATCCCGAATATTCCATTGTGCTGTACCAAGACAAGGCGGGAAACGACCTTGATCCGGAAGCTGCAGCGGTAGCAACACAAGAAGAGAACGAAGGAAAATCACGGAGGAAACCAAGGCCATTATACTGGGTGGACAAACGCACGCTGCCGTGGAGGTTGCTGCCGCCAAATGCGCTAGAGCCTTGTGCTAGAGCTCAAAATCGACCGTTGTGGGTCTGCGATCGGATGGCGTGTGAGATCCGTAATATTCCAGATGGGCCCAACTTTACTGCAAGGGAGCGCCTGGCTCTCATTTCCAAGGTTGAGAAGCTGAGCGGCTCCATTGGAGCTTGTGAACGAATCCACCAGACTGTGGTTCCCCTCAACTATGCCCGACACTCGCTTCGAGCATTGACGTTGTTCCTCTTTACCTTGCCATTTTGTTTGGTACAGCCGTTGAAGCTCCTGACCGCACCTGCACTCTTTCTCATCAGCTGGCTCATGTTTGGAATCTACGAGATTGGATATTCCATCGAAGATCCGTTCCAAGGAACACTGCGACTGTCGGTATTATGTGATGCCATTCGAAGGGATGTTTTGGCTGATGAGGTCATTCGAAGCACGGCGTTTGAGCCGTCTGAAGATGACGATCAAAAGGAGGCGACAGATGGAACTATTGGGGATCGAAGCAACGCTAAGGGAGACGAGCAGGTGGATTACGAATTCTCCCCGATCGTGAAACAGACAAAACCACCCATTCAATTTGAAGGTTTATCAGAAATACCAGTTACGGATGAGAGCGTTGTCTCTACAAGTTTCAATGCTACTCTTCCAGACTTCATGAGAAAAAAGCCATAAGAGGGGTGGAATCTGGATCTATACACAACCAAGTAGTAGAATATACATAAAATCATCGTTCGAATTAAATTATACCCAACCATTTTCTGAGTAAAATAGGGTGTACTCGGTGCAGGGAATATACGAAACATCATGCGACTCTGGATCGAAACAAACGCCAACCAAGAAGCGTGACGGCCTCAAAGAAAATGTCGTCAATCAACTCCACAAGTGCTCGGTATATCCTCAAATCTGTCTCGGCAGAGTCCCCCACTTGAACATAACCACCCATTTCTCGGTACAAATCAAATTGCGTGGCCAGGATGAGGATACCACATGCAAATGCACCTGCTTTGAGCGTCGTCGAAATGACTCGCAGTGCGTCGCTTTCATATGCCTCTCTCTGATAGCCCTTGGCAGCTAAGCAACCCAACAACCATGCACACGCCAATCCCGCTCCATGAACCAACGTCGGAGCCAACAAGGCACCACGTGGAGTGAATGTGTAATCGTACAGTGGCTGTGCCCAAGATGGAAAGGGTGATTGATTTAGTTTCAGCCAAAACAGCTCCAGAGTTGGAGCCACAATCTGTGCAATGCCAGCTTCGGTCAATGGCAACATGGGATCTTCAATTTTGGGATCCGTAAAGCGGTCAAGAATGTTTTCGCCAAGTTTCGAGAACGAAAATCTAGTTTTTGTTGACGTCGATTGATGTGTTTGTGCTGCCGACCGCTGGATTATCGGCGACGTTGTGAGGACAAATGCAGAAACATGGAAATGATCTTGCCTCGGTAAAAGATTCAGAGCCGACAGACCAAGGGCTGCAATCACTCCAAGCCTCACTAGTAGCCTGCCGTGCAATCTATTCTTCCCCATCGTGGATCAAGATTTCGTAGGGTACGTAGAGCTTTTGCAGTGTTCCTTTGTGTGGCGTCCTTGATGATTCATTCGGTCGTGTCGTAGTCCTGGTTTACAAGGACTATGATAGACTACCGGTACCGGTATCATCATACCGTACAGGTATCATACGGAAGGACTTTGACGGGTGCCACGGTGCCACTGAAGCAGTAAAAGTTACGACTCGTACGACCTCTTCCAAATCCCACACAGGCGAAAGGTGGGTCAAAGTGCGTAGTAATATGTACGGAGTACGACGTACCGTAATATTATTAATCATCGATCGTCTTTAGTCGTGTTGAATCTGTCATTTTTTCTATTGCCCATTTCATCTTTGGGGTCATTTTAGCAGCGTCCGTCGATCTCGAATCTTGTAAAAAAAGGTAATTTTCGTTCCATTCTTTCCTATGATTCGGGAGAACAATTCCAATCATTGGCTGTCTACCATCAGACGCATGGTCTCCGTCACATTTTCGTCCAACGTTACCAACAAACATTGACTGTGCAATCATTCTCCCAATCGCACCTCTCCCGCCGTCACCGTTGGAATAAAAATTAATAATACTGTGGTCAATCAGCGATTCTATCGCCGTCATCCCTTCAAAGACAGTGAGAGGATCATAGCGGCTGACAAACGTTTATAGGAGATCTAGCTGGAGGACTAAGCAACAGAACAAGGAGCAGCTGGATTCAAGCTTTGTTTCCATTTGTTGAAAAAGGTTTCGCCCTTTCGTCACGTCCAAATGAGGCACCAAACCGTGGAGAAGAGTCGCTTTTGTGCCATCACTCGCGTTCGTGTTCTGATCGGCTTATTTCTTGCGTCTACGTTATGGTTGAATCCGTGCTGCGCAGAATACCGAGCGGCACCGTCTCTCCGCTGGTCGCTTCAACTGGAAGGATCTGGTAATCTCAGTTCCCGAGGCATGCGAAAAGGAAACGCGGTTGTCGCTCACAAAGACGGAATACGACTCGTGGCAACACTCGATGACGGAAGTCTTCATATTGTACAGACCACTCCTCAAGTCAGGACGCTTTCCGTCTTTGAACCACCGCCCGTAGATGACAAATTCACTGAATGCCGGTCTGGTCCAGTTTTGGTGTATCCAGGTGAAGAATCTGATGCTACGGCAGAAGAGTTTCCTAGTGGAACTCCTTCGGCAGCGTTCCCTGCCGCCCAAGGAAAATCATATGCAATCTACACCGTAGTCGATGCGTCCATATCCTCGGATATCCAATTTGACGAATTTGGTTTGGTCATCCCCAATGATGCCAGTGAAGGGAGTACAACGAGTCGTGTTTTGGCAGTCAATTTACATGATGGGAGTTTGAAATGGAGCGTCCAAGTTCCGGGACGGATCCAAGGAGACGTTGTTGTCGGCACAACGGGTCTATACATTTCTCACAACGTTGGAAACGAAGGGTATCTGTCAGTGATCATGATGGATCAAGACGGGACCTCTGCGAGTGTTGTCGCCACTCTGAATTTCTCGAGTGGTGGGAATGGGCCGTTTGGACCTCCAGCTTTGCAGAGCAACTCGGGGGTAGGAGATGTTGTGATCGTAGCCGAAAGCTGGGGTCAAGGGTACTCACAGGAACTTGGTGGTTTGTACATGCTTTCTCCTTCGTCTGATTTTGCCTCAGTTGGTGGTCGTGGAAACGACGCCTACCAAGTGCAAAAAATAGGCTCGTGGCCGTACAGTGCGATTGCCGCCCCACTTGTCGACGGAAATTCTGTTTTTCTTGGAGCAGCCGGTGGCATCATAGTTGGATGGACTGGAAATCAAAGAAATGACTTATCTGGTATCTCCTCTGGGAGAGTAGAGGAAATCGAACCCCGGTGGGTGTATCAAATGAATCCAAATCCGCGTAATCAATCGCAACGTAAGTCCACTTTCGAACCTCGTTAAAAGTCGTACTTTTCTGCACGGAGCATCTCACTCAATGATACTTCATCCAGCCGTCATGTCTTCACCTGTGATTGATTCGACTGGTGGGCTGCTGTGCGCACCGGGTGTTTCGAGCGATTTCTATTGTTTAGTGACTGGCAATGGAAGGATTGCATGGAGTGTAACGACTGAAAGCCAAATCATGGTCCGTCCTCACATCTGGGATGATAGCAGCGGAAGTGTTATATATGCCATTGAAAGCATGAACGGACGCATTACACAATTTGATTTGTACACGGGAGAGACTTATTGGCAGTACAGTTGCGCAGATATTTTTGCCCTTGATCAGATGTGCCAGGCTTCTGTGGAGGCAGAGTTTGCGATCGCACCTAGCGGCAACATACTCTACTACGGCGATATCTTCGGAAGAATAACGTCACTGCGGATTGCCAGCTTCGAGACAGACGCACCAACTGCGGCACCATCTGGTTCGGAAACGAACGAGCCAACGCAAATTGCCACAACCATACCTCCTCCAACAGGTGCGCCGACCGCAGAAGATGCATCTAGTCTTCCTGATGAAGAAGAGAGCGGTGAAACTCTCCCAACTGAGTTCGAGTCACCAGATGTTGAAGCTGACTCGATTAGTGAGCAACAACAGTCCCAACAACAAGGAAACAACTCTAATCTTGGCGTCTACATTGGATCAGCACTTGGTGGTCTGTTCTTGCTACTTGTTCCCGTTGTTATCTTTTGGTTGATGCGCGGAGGAAAACACAAGTCTTCAAAAAACGACGAAGTTATGGTGGAAATCATCGATGACTTTGACAAGGAATTTGATTCTGAATCCGGAGATTTCGAAGACATTGAAGTTTCTACCGATACATCAACTGCAGATGGCATTGAGATTGAGTATCTGGGATCAAAAGCCATCGCCGCAACTCCTCAAAAAAGGAAGAAGAAAAAGAGGAAGAAGAGCCCTCAAAATCAAACTCCACAAACAGCAATGACCCTTGAATCAATCCAGGAAAACGATGAAGAAACAGTACCGCGAATTGCTCAAGGAAGTGGCATCGAAGCCAAAAACTTATGCAGCATTTTTGACATGGCGGCAAGTGACTCGAGTTCATGTAGCTCATCTTCGGAGTCACCGTGTGAAGAGCGAGAGGCTTCCCTTCCTATTAGTCCTGGCGACGTAGGAATCGCAGCCGGGACCCATCACCTCGAGCTTGCCGTTGGACGTAACAACAACAGTGATCTTAGCCCGTTGTATCCGACACATGTCGGAAGCAATGACAGTGACGAAACCTCGGGATTGCCGCCGCCGCCACCTCCTCCACCAACGGTGACGTTGACTTCTTCGAAGAATCAATGGAGCTGGGGCATGCTATTGAATCTTGCTTCTTCACAGTCATTGAAAGACAACGATGCAACGACAATCGAGAAGACAGCATTGTCCAAGAATGAGGAGGTGCTCCTGAAGCCGGTAGACAACGTTGGTCGCAAAAATGGAGAGACTTCTGACGTTAATCGAAACACTTCGCCTGACCCCCAAACAGACGAAGTATCACATAGAGCGAAGACACCTCCAGTCAGTAATCATTGTAGAGATAAACCATCGTCTCCCGACAATTGGATACTCGAAGAAAAAGATCAACAAAACTTTTCTACAAGAAGCTGGCCTGGGTCAGACAAGGAAGAACCAACGTTGAGCCCGAAGTCTAGTTTAGTCATGCTTTCTGAGAGTAAAGACAATGCGGAGGAGGATGACGCCGAGTTGAAAATCAAGTCGATTTCGAAAGTCCAAACGGCGGATGTGGAAAATGTCGAGGAAGAGAAAAAAGAAAATGAAGAAGTGCTTCAAAGAAACAAAGCCACTACGCCTGCGCCACATACTATGGATGCAACTCGGGACGCCATGTCTCCTTTTTCTCGGGTATCAGAACAAAGCAATGGCCGCGTCCTCTCTCCAAGCACCCATTCACAAACATCAGGCTATTTAGACAGTCCTCTCTCCCCGTCCAGATCTCCTTCCAACCTTTCTACAGACGACTCTCTTTTCACCTCTGCTACCGGAGCAACAGGAGAGAAGTTGAATGATACTTCAAACCTATCACCTCTGTCCACCAATTTGTTCGACAGGGACATTATCCACCGTGAACGCTCAGACATTCCACACGACGAAGCAAAAGAAGCTTTATCGACTCCTGATCTGACCAAGGGGGAGAACGACAAGTTTGGATACCTTCGGGAGGAAAAAGTTATTACCGAGAGGAAAAACGACAAATTCAGATACCTCCGTGTGGAAGAAGAAGATATCGCTCCCGACGATGAAGTGATTACGGCTCCAGGATTCCAATACATGACAAGCAGCGACCAAGAGGTCAACGGAGGAGACAAGTACGGACGAAGCGTTAGATCAAAACGAGACAGCGCTACTTCATTCAGGAGCAAACTTGCCAAACAAGATTCTTTCGGGAGCACCAGATCTGGAAGCGAATCCCCCTTAGCTGCAATCTACAGCCAACTGGCAAGCATGGGGCAGAAACAGGCCGAGGAGAATAGGAAGAAACATTCCTTCAAACGAAGATCCAAGAAACTCCAACGGGAGTCAAGTCCTCAGCACGATTCTGATTCGGAACAGCAGGAATCGAGCGATACATGGGGCAACTTTTTGCAAGAGCTAGCCGAGGCAGAGCAGCAATTTTTCGCTCCTACAACTGTCAAGCCGGCTTCTCTTTTGAAGACAAGCGAGTCGCACGACAGCGAAGACTCGGAAGTCGCTCGTATTAACAACACTCGTTACATATCTTGAAGATGAAAGAAATCCATATAGAAGAAGTTACTAGTAATAAGACCTTTGATCATACCTCTTTTTTACGAAGGCTGCCTAGATCTCATCCTTTTCGTTCTTTACCGCATTTGATTCTGCATATTCCTTTTGAAGCCTCGTTCTGAGACGATGAACCAGCTCAGTTTTTGCACCGGTAGACTTCTCGCCTGGTAAAGAGAAGAGTTGAGACAAGTTGGGCGTGAGTCGAAAACTTAGGGTTTCACGGCTTCGGTGAATTTGTCATTGTCCCATTTACCTAACGACCGAAGACAGGCCTTGAGTTCGTTATTCTTGCATGATGCAAGCTTATCCGTTTCGAAAAGCATCTTCCAATCGATACCTGTCTCATCTGGTGGCAAGTCTTTGGTCCGCTTTTGTCCGGCCATCGGCTTTTGTGGTGGAACATCTTCCGGGAGAAGCTGAAAGAATCTTTGAATTGCCACCTTGGCTTTGGACGGCAACATGGATTCATCGATCTTCTCTCCCCGTCCATTTTTTTCTCTAGGCAGGTCGAGCGCGACACTCTTCAAGTAAGAGTAAAAATCGTCCATGGCATCATTCGAAACGTCGACCAGCGCGGACCTCTTGTTCACGGTCAACCTGGATGTCATTTTCGTAGCAGCTTCCACTAGGTCCTCGGTAGCGATACTTCCCAAATAGGAATGTTCACTCGTGCTGTTTCCGGCACTTCCGACAGGGTCCGGAGGTTCAAGGTTTACTGCATCACTGGAAAGTACTTTCTTATTATCGCCAGTATGATGGTTCTCTCTTGCCTTCAACATCTCCAGTTCTTTCGATGCCTCATCTGGCGCGATTGCCCGAATGTCGTCTTCAAAAGGAAGTTTCACAACTAACATTCCAGCTGGTCTGCCCATTTCCTCGTCAGATGGCGACTTCTCGATTGGGAAGACGGCAACAAGTCTTGATTGCCATGACTGTCGATGGTGGGCCTCTCCGACCGCCACTACATTCTTTCGCAGCATGGCAGCGTGCAGTTGCGCAAATGCCGCACTGCTTCCCTGAACTTGATCGTCGTTTGGATAAATGATCAAGGGAAGATGGATTGAATGAAAGAAAGGAATCGAATCGCGTGGTTTGAAGCCTAGAATGGTGAGACCAGGATCATATCCGCCGTTGGCGTATTTCAAAATTTGCCTGGAGTCTTCAAGTTGCATTGGAATGAGTTCGTCCACGAAATAATAGAAAGATCGGAACCGAGTTAAGCCAGGCTGGTGCTTTTGTATCTCCCGTTGCTCTGTAGTTGGTTTTGCATGGAAGCAGGCAAACATTTTCCCATCATTCGTAGAGCATATGCGAATACGATTGGTCTCTCTTTAGAAATCACAGGGAGCGAGAAAATTGAGTGATTGACGAGCCAGGACGGGCAGAAGCTTCTTGCCATTTCAACTTACAATTTCGTTTCATCATCGATTTGCACTTTGGCAGGCCTTTTGGCTAGCTGCACCGGCGAAAACCAATCAATCATGATAGGAGCTTCTCTATTGGAAGAAGAGTGGAGAATATGCATTGGTCCATGGTAGATTCGCCGATTCTTCTTCATTCTCCGATATATTTCAGCCAGTCCATCTTGCTCCAACTCGTCGATGTCTTGAAAGCGCTTATCAAACAACCAAGCTGACGCTAAAGCCTCAAAAAAGGGTGAAACAAATGAATCACTTTGTTGAATACCGTTAACATTTGATGCCAACGGCCAAATGATGAATTCTACATGCTGATCTTTTGCTTCACTGGCAACGTTGTTGATAAGCTGCTGAAGGGACGGCGTGTAAGGATTGGCTTGGTTGGTGAAGATCCATATTGCTCGAGAGTCAATTTCTTCCGTTTTTTTAGCCTTGTTTCTGTCCTTGACATATTTGGACTTGAGAAAAACCCGCATGGCCTCCTCAATAGCATTTTGAAGTGGAGCTTGTCGATGCTCGTGATCGGTGTTGGTCGAACAAAACTCGTCCTTGGGGTCTTTTCCTTTCTTTTCTACCATTGTGCGTAATACACGAAACTGTTTAATTCCAGGTGGTACCAAATCGAGTAACTTGTGTACATTTGTTTGATTGGCGGCATCGACGTTCTCATCTTCGCTGTTGCTGTCGTCGTCTTCGTCATCATCATCGTCGGATTCGACTTCGTCCATTTTGTCGTCATCATCGACGTCCTCTTTCTCCTCCATTTTATCGTCTTCCTTGTCAGCTTCATCATGTGTACCCCTCTTTTGAGGTTTAGTATTGTACAGAAGAATTCCGACCCCATCGCGTTTCCCAGTTTTGCGTATCACTGTTGTTTCAATGACTGTCTCTACCAGTTTTTGCAACGTCTGGATGGACAAATCAAAGGGCGTTGCGGGTTGTGTTTGTCTCTTTGATGACGACCACCATTTTGTATCGCCGTCGTCATCGTCACTATCCTCTTGTTCTTTGGGACGAGGCAAAACTGGCACAAACATATCGGGGTGACAGTCAACGAGTGCAACGACATGCTGCGCACCAAAGTTCCAAACATCCTCGTCGTCGCCATCGACGGTATCTTCACCATTGTCGGGGCTGTCAAAATCGAAATCCAACTGAATATTCAATCAGTAACATTTATGAGAAAAAGAATCAGAGAGACAGTCGCTGCATTTCGGAAGATTGCGTGGATATCCCTACCAGAAGGGAGTAACCACAACGACCAATCTTCGTGCCAACCTTTCCTCGCTCCTCCACAAGGACTGGAAAGAGGCACCCCAAATAACCATCGTTTAGTTCACTCACATCGTTATCCCAGGCACCACTCTCAAAAAAGTCACCCATGATGATGTCTCGTTTTCCTTTTAGGATCGTTCCACCACAATACGACTACGGTAGCTACTAGCTTCCGGTACCGGTAGTAGAGAGGATAAAGAAAATGAAGAAGAGAGAGAGATTGACTGTGAAGATAAAACTGTCGGAAAAATTGGTCACGTGAGTCAAACCACACAATGTTTGGGACTACGTTCGTACGTTATGTTAGTACTGGTAGTGAATAGAATAAGACTTATTAATACCTGCCGGTAGTACTTTAGTAGCAGGTACCCGTACCGGGTACTTCAAAAGTTTCATCTGACTCATCGATTGCACCAGAACGAATACGACAATCGTCGTAGAGGTACCGGTACTACTATCCTTCAAAACTACAGCAATTCGACTTCCAGTACGTCGTACTTGGAATGTTGAGTACCAGGTACCGGTACATATCATACGGTTACAGGTACAGGTTCGGAGTTTTGTTCCACTACCGTAGCTAGATATTGTCGTGCACGACAGTGCAACAGCAACGATCGACATCATCCGGGAAGTAGCCGAGAGCCAAAGGTGTTACGTGGTAAAATGTGTACCTAGCTAAAATACGGGTAGTGTCCACCGACGTTAGAGTGAAAAAAAAACATAACCGAAGGGAGAAAAGGCAAACGAAAACAACGTTGTGCCATCATCGATCGACAACAACAGAAATCCTCCTCAAGAACAGTATCCCAAAAATGAAGGCCGTCGCGTTTCTGCTGCTCTCACTGAGCATGGCCGCAGTGGCCAATGCTTTCTTTCAACAAGCCACCGCCAGCAAATCCAAGTTGACGCAACAAGCAGTCGATATTTTTGGAGAAAAGTTCCCCTACAATCAACCACCGAGAAAAAAGTGGATTCTGGACCAGTACGTGTCCTTGGGTGTTCCCAAAACAGATATTGATGGGACTCGCTACGACAAAGTCGGAAAGGGTAACGGCAAGCGCCTCACCGACATTACCGAAAAGCAAGCGGCCGATGCCTTCAACCAAATCGCCAGCCTGTACGGAGGAGAACGCGCTATTGAGATGGTCAAGATATTTCCAATTTGTCTTGCGTTCGACAAAACACAATTCAAGGATAGTTTTGCGGCCTGGAGTGGAATCTTTGGCGAGGAAGAAACCAAGGAAATGTAAGAAAAAAGTAAATTGAACAGTGCCGCGCAGACGCTGCAGTTTGACAGCACCCACAAAGTTTTTCATTTTTCTGAAACATGTCTTCAATGTGCCTGCCTTCAAAAAATTGTTTCCTCTTTAAATGATACAGGGTACTAAGAAATCCAGGTCTGTTGGCCGTCAGAGCAGCCGGTAAGTGTGTCGAAATTGACTCAAATGGTGATTTGCCCCCTTCCCTTTTTAACCTCGACCTCTTCTGTTTACGGGTCTTTCTTGTTTCTTGTAGAGGCCGCCAAGGCATCGGATCAAACTATGGTTTTCTCCTATATTGTGGCTGCCACTCGTCCAATCGGAAAGGCAGGACCCATCGGCATCATGTTGCTAGTTACGGTACCGTTCATTGAAGCCGCTACGGGGATTTCCATCCGCGAGCCATTCCTTGCTACCTTTGGAATCAATATCTAGGTTTGGTTAGAGAAGTTGTTTTATGATTTTCAATAGCATTACTATTGACTGTGAGTCAAAGTCCAAAGTTTATTCCAGAACAAGTTCGTGAGATCGAAGAGGAGACAAAAATACTACTAGAGGCTCGGAGAGACAAAACATGAGTGAAATTTACGTCATTGTCATGACCAAGTTGCAATTCTGAAAAACAGGGACGCTGTAGCATTTTTATCGCGAATCTGATTCAACGTTTCTTGTTCCATGGCCACTATCTGTCCTTGCATGACAGCCGTTTTCTTTTCAACCAAATTGCTGTACTACTCCGTACTTTGTATACATCTTCATAGACTCGGTACTATGATGGTTGGACGAGCTTGAAGTATAAGCTACCGTATCAGGAGCACACCCCCATCATTAAATTTGTTGTCGTTTATACATAGTATGACTTACGTGTAGAGCTCTGATTCTCTGTCAGTGTAGTCTTCTACTCTAGTAGTAGAGTAGAGACTACCACCAACAGCTACGATTTTTGTACTGTAGTCATAAAAAAAGCAAAAGGGTAATACGGCCGTGAATTATTGCTTTTGTTCGTGTTGTTGTTATTACGCTCATTAACTGTATTATTAATAACTGTAAATCATCAATAACACGTATGATGATGTCAGCAGGATCTTGAATCTTTTCGAGATTGTTTCTGCGAATCGCTTCCCACCAAACACCTCCTTTCTTTTTCACAGTCTGGTACGAAACGAGTAAATACCGCACTTGACGGTGGGTACAAGTTTTTCATGACGATGATGAGGTGCCCTTTCTCCTCAACAATACGTTATACGGCTCGATCACTTTCAACATCTTAAATTACACAGGCCTCAACTTCCTACTTCTCCTTGCTTCTCAACTTGTGCGTTCCATCAATCAACCCGGCAGAAAAGGATGCAACCACCACGAGTCCGTATCGTCAGCATGATGAAACCGTTTCGATTCACAGCAACAACAACTCGTCTTCCCCGACGGATGTTCCAGTCGTCGTCAACATTATCAAATCGTTCACCTCTGTCCAGATACGGTCTGGGAGGTCAAAGTTGGAAAAGATTCAATCCAGAGTCTTATCAAGAACTGATATTTGAAGCACTCTCCAAAAATGTAACGTATCTGGAAATTGCTGGTCAAGACGGTGGCGACATTGCCATGGTCGGTGCCATTCAGAGTGCTTTGGAACGCAACCCAGAATTTTTGAACTCTCCCGTCACCATCACATCTCGTATAGGGTATCGCAGTCTATCGGAAATCGCAGGGTCCAAAAATGATGGCGATGCAACTTCCAACGTATCGAGTGGTCATGAAGTCAACGGTGCCTCTACTCCTCTTACCAGTTCAAGGCCAGGAGATGTCGCACTGGCGGAGGATACCAACACGCAAAAATCATCGTACGTAACTCCAAGCAATGTGGTCCACAACATATCTAGTGATTATGTTTTGGAAACAATTCAAGCATCACCTTTGATGGAGCTTCAACAAGAAATGAAGAATCTTAAATTAGTGTTCCTACTGCACAACCCGGAAGCTCAAGTAGTGGATTTGCTCAACGACGATCCAAACGCTACAGTCGAAGAACGCCAAGAATTCATTCAACAACGATGGACACCTGCAATGGACGCTCTAGAGGAATATGGAAAAGAAGAAAGCAATCCCAAAGCCTACACTTTTGGTGTTGTGAGCAATGGGCTTGGGATCCCGTCGGAAAAAGACCACCCAATGCACTTGGATGCGAGCTTGGTAATCGCCGCGTCGAAAAAGTATCAACAATTTTCCACAGTCGAGTTACCAGCAAACCTGTTGGAGACGTATGGATGGGGAGTAGCTCGAAAAATCAAATCGGAAGCTTCGGATGTATGCGTTTCGGCCATTCGACCGCTGACATGTTATCCTTGTCTCGGAACGACTTCTGGCTTTCCCTTTCGATTGGTGGATTATGCACTGCCTGCCTTGGAAGACAAGTCTATTGGCACTTTTGAAAGTACCAGTAGTGACAGATATCGCTACACCAACGACATGTCAGGAATACCAGCAATATACCAAATGGCCCTACAGGCGGCAATGGCTCACTTTGATGCGGAAGAATTGTTAGAAATCAAGCAAGAACGAGATCTGAGCATGGAAGAAAGGGAGACACTGGATGGCTGCAAGCTGATGCAAAGTATGATTCATGACCTGGACAATGATTTGGCCAAGGTTCGATCATTCGCCGCCCATGAAGATGAGTTGTACGGCAGGATTATCCCGCTGATTTACGACACTTTTGAGTTGATGGACGACAAGACCTCTGATGTGCTCCAGGCCTACTTCGCTGCGTATGCAGTCGCGGTTCGTTATGCAATCGCCAAGAAAACACGAGAGGTTCTGAAAGAGGGTGAGGATGGAAGTGGAACTGGCGTCACGTACCCCCAAATTCCAGACAGTATGACATTACAAGAATTTGCTTTGCGGCAGATGTTGGCTGAGAAAGCATTTGACAGAATTGTGATTGGAGCATCGACCATGCAAGATTTTCATCACCAGGTTCATATAATGGAGACCGTTGGGTCGGAGGAGAACCCATTGAAGGCAATAGATGCATTAGTGGCCGAGGAGACTAGGGAGAATGCCAAGAAAGATGGAGACCTAATTGAAAATGAAGAAAAATAAGAGCATAACTCACGGGCAAAAATTTTCACCAATATCGTTTCTTTTTATTTTGGAATGAACGCATTCTTTTTATTTTCCTACACGCTTGCGGTGCTTTTCTAGGATCTCAGGGGTGATTTCCAGTCCCCAGTGCAGAAGCGTTTGACGGATCACCGGACTGATTGACTTGTCATCGCATTTGGCCTTGGCTGCAAGAATCTTATTGCAAAGCTGCGATCGAAAGCGTCCCTTTGGCCCAGCACTCTTCAGCCATCGGGATATTTGCCTTGCATCATCTGAGCATCGGCGTCCTTGGTAGAATCGACAATACCATTGGAACCACCCATAGGGATCAGAATCGGCAATCCACCCGCTGCTTTCCCACATTCCCAGCGACCCTCCACATTTTACTCCATACTTGTTGACATGTTCTCGATAAGAGGAAGACGTCAAAGAGGTCATGGGAATGCCATCAATCCATTCCTTGAGAAGAGTCTCTTTCAACACATCCTGTGACTTGTACTGTGTATTGGTTACCGCCGACATGATGGGTCGAAAGTAAGTACCTCCAAACGATCCAGCACGGAGAACCTCTATGAAATATGCATGTTTGTGAGTTTGAAAGTGTATTTTCCGTGGACATTTGGACCTCATCTACATCAACGTACCTTCGGGAGTTCGATTGGGGTGGAATTCTTTCAAAACTGCCTTGATGCTGTTATCCTCTCCGGTTGTGAATGTCAATTCGCCACTCTTGGCGTCCCGCTTCGGAAGTTTACACAGTTTCAATTCAATTTGCACCTTGGCGGGTGGCATGGCGGGAGGGTCCTTGTACATGTCCTTTTTCTGCTTTACCAACCGAGCACGATATTCATCCTTCGAATTCGGTAGTCCGGGACAGCTGGCATGTGCTTCTTTCTTTTTCATCTTGGATTTGACTTCCTTTTCTGCAATCGCTTTCCACTTCTCGAGAATTTTGTTGGAGGCTTCAATGATTAGTCGGAGATCATTTTTGACATCATCGGATGCTGTTCGTTGGTGTCGTGTTAGCGTTTTGATGGTCTTTCGAAGCAGCTTACCGAGCTTGGTAGATTCCAACATAACAATATTGACATGGATAACTTCCAGCTCTTTCAGCAAATCTAAACAACGCTCCATGTTTGGAACTTGCTCACTATCAATGATATCTTTCGAAAGTAGTTCCGCCAGGTGAATTGCTTGTTTTTCGTTCTTCTCGAATGCATCATTGGATGATGACCCCATCGTGAACAGGGTGCATTGGGTAGGTTTCAAACGGTAAATGCTTCGCTTAAGCACAGCTTTACTTGTTGTCGTCTTTTGAGGCCAGGTGAGGCAACATGAGTGCGACTAGTAGCTAGTAGGTGTAGTTGAGTTGTGGTAAATTGACTGCAGCAGTCATCGCTCGGATTGAGAAGTTTGGTTAGGATGGGTCATATGAGAGACGACTACTGTAGGCGTCCATACTTGTTTCTCTACCTCGCGTATGAGTCAGTGTGCTGGAATCACGAACGGGGAAGGCATTATTCAAAGGGACCAAACGAGACGAATCACGGAAATCAAAAAGGCTACTCCGGACCTCCGGACTCCGGACCTCCGGACTCCGGACGGTATCATACCGTATGAAGTATTAACGGACAGTGCCGGCTGACTGAAATAGGTACTACTGGTACTACCATACGAGGGTACGTAGTAATAATAGTAAGTCATACACGTCGTACGCAAGAAACAAGAACACAAGTCCCAATTCGACACCAAAGCGTATCATACGAACTGACTGTGATGATTTGCATAACTAGCTAGCTACCGGTGGTAGAGTTGCTAGTATACCTACCTACCGTAGCTACATAGGCACTGTGGATTACTTTCACGCATCTTCAAACAGTGATGGACGCCTTTTGTTATTACATTCTGTTCGTGTGCGATTTCTATGATCATTTACTTGATGATTTAATGTCTTTATGAACACATGCCTCTTAACAGAGCAATGAATATTAAATGAAATTTGATTTTAAGATGTGAAATACCCTCTTCTGGGATTAAGTGTTTTCCTTGACAATCGGTACACCCTTCTGTAGAATCTTCAAAGTTCGTCGTTCACTTGGATTTCGGGAATTGGAAACAACAACTACGACGTCTCATGACTTAGCCTTAAAAGAATGGAATTGGAGAAATCGGATGGAATCTGACGGTGAAGCGATTGGTAATACTACCTCACCGATGTTCAACAAGAAAAAAAGAGAAACGAACCCATTCAGCATGCATTTTTTTCTGAAACTGCTTAGCAGATTTCCCGTGTACTATGGGAGGACAAGCATCATTTATAAGGACGCTGATACATTGTTCTCTTAACGAAGAACTACTACGTAGTACGTGGTTTTAAATATAAAACAGTAAATACAAATTGGCACAACGACCGGAACCTTTTTGTTCTTTTCAATTACACTATATATATATTATTATGTACTACTCTACTACCGGTAGCTAGTCGTAAGTACTACAGAGTACATCATGTTGAGAGACGAGATGCGAAAACGAAGCATTATTATTATTATTTCACCTTCGGGTTTGTAATGAGCCACACGAAAATATACACGGAAAGAAACACTTTAGTAAGTAGAAGTGTAAATTTCTATCCCATATAATATTATCGAAAAAACATCCGAAGCTTTCAGCCAAGCATCCATTATTGAACTTCTCGGGATGATCTTGACGCTCAATCGTAGTGGTGATAACGTGTTTGGGTCTCTGAAAGCTCCCAGGATAGTTGAAATGCCTATCACAAATGTGACAAGCAATGGTTCGAGACGTGATGAGACAGAAAGCGATTCTCCGAATGAAACATACATGATAAAGAAAGAGAAGTTATCCACCAAACGAGATCGGTCGCACAAATCAGACGACTGTCTTCTAACCAAAAGGGATGAATGTGCGGAAGAACCCCCCAAGAAAAAAAACAAAGAAATGGAAGCATTCACAGTCAAGGAAGAAGCAGATGGTGGATATGAAGAACTTACCGGAAGCGTGTCTGGAAGTCTGGTTGAAGACTGCACGGACAAAGACGTATTATCGGTAAGTCATCGAGTATGACGTAAAGAGCTTGCTTTTTCCCAGATCCGCCGTGATCCTCACCTTCATCTCTACTTCTCATGCATTAGGGTCGAGGTGGAGGAACCAATTTGCACCCCGGAAACAGGTACTATCGAGATCTAATTCTTTCTCACCGCGCTGCATACGACGAAGCCTGCAAAACAATGAAACCAGAAATTTCTCGACAAATTGTTCTGGCTATTAAGAACCGAGGCGGTAGGTTCCTCCGGAAAGACGCGGACGGATCATTTCACGAGATTGGAGAAGCTGAAGCGAAGGCCAAGACAAGCCAAGCACTACGACACAGAACCTTTGAGCTACGCAACACCAAAGATCCAGATAGAGTCAAGATGAACGGCCGTTGGAAACAGACTGGGAATGAAAGGGCAAAGGTGAGTCATCATTCAACACAATAAGTTAGCTGCCGTTTGCTCAGATACATTCCTCATGATCCTATTTCTCTAAAATGCTATTTCAACAGACTACGAGCCCTCACACATCTAGCAGTGGTAAAGCTTGCGCTGCACCTTCCACATCGTTCAACGTAAGTAGTTTTTTGGATACCCCGACGGCTTCAAGAAATCTCCTGCACGACTCTTCCACTGCTTCTACCATCGCAGCGGATCGGACTGCCTTTCACGAGTCTTTCCGTCGACAGCGCCTCATCGAAGCAGCCATGAGCACCTCGACGTCGAACGTAGGTCTCCACAGTGACGCTGCCTACATGACGGCAATTACCAATTTGAGACATCGAGAGGCAATGTTCCATCTTGATCAAGCCATTCATGAAGCCGAAAAAAGAAGGTACAAGGCATTGGCATATCCCAGCCACCTTACATCCACTTTTGTTGACAGATTGCCAGTTATTTCGGTCTTGCCATCGTCTGTGTCCTCTCTTCATCGTCCTCCCTTGATCCATGACGTTGGGGACCTTTCCAGAGGAATATCTACAGGAAGTTCCGGTGTTTCTCTTGATAGCAACGCAGGAACTAGCTTGCATGATCGAGCGCTACTTCATTCACGTTTTGGGGGGACTACCAACCCTCTAAAAAAGGACTTTTGTGATCTAGCCGCCTTGCACTCCGGTCTATTGTCTATGAGAGACTACCCTTACTCTTCGGCAAGCCTTAATTCGAGATCCCGAGAAAGACTTGCTGATATGGAGCTCTTGATCAGATCACGCTCTCTCGGCGGTAACAGCTTGGACGGTAGCGATCGCAGTAATCCCCAGTCACCCTGCCGGTAGATCTGGATTTTCCAGGACAGACATCATTACGATATTTTTGCATTTTCATCGACTAGCAATAACTTTTTAAGAAAAAATTCTTTTACATTTTACATTCGGTACTCCATGTTGCTCGAAGATACTGGGTGAAAGTAATCATCCCCTCCCCGTCTTGATCTTGAAGTTGAAGGCAGGACTCAAAATCTGAACCATCACTCGGCCCTTCCGAAGATTGTCTCATGAGGATCTCAGTCAACTCTGGTATCGGAATTGTGTCCTTTCGGCCCGCTGCAGCCACAAACTTTTCGTAAAGCTCATCAATGTCTTTTCGAGAGCAGCCCAATTCTTCACTCAAATCCGCGAGTGCCTCGGCAGAAAGACCCGGAATCCCCGACTCTTCAAATCCGGAGGTAGGTAACATATTGACATGATTCATGCTCAATCGACGTAATTGTGATATTTGATCGGTTGTCTGGCAAGCTCCCAGAAGAGATGCAAAGCGCAGACTAGTTTCTACAGCATCATTGATAACTTCGGTGGCTCCTGCTTCCATCAGTTGTTGTTCGATGCGACTGTTGCCTTCATAAACGTAAATTGGGGTACCTTCCGGCAACGCGGCTCGCAACCTCATAGTCGCATCGAGACGCCGATCATCTGATGCATACGTGACTATGACAGCTTTCGGCTTTTTTACACCTGCAGCTTTAAGCAACTCTATTCTTGCACCATCCCCGAAAATAACTGGGGCGCCATTCATCGTGCCCATTAATACTCGTGATGGATTCAGATCGAAGCAGACAACATTGCTACAGCTTGGATTCTTCGCTCCTGAAGTTTTTAGCATGGAGTAAAGCTCTTGTCCCACTTCACCAAAACCAACAATGATGATTGCATCAGCAGCAAAACACGTATTCGGTGTTGAAAATTCGTTCCCTCCTCGTTCGCATGCCTCCGAAAGCAGGCCCGACTCGACACCAGTCCGCCACTCGTCTCTGCATATGAGCCCATCGCCGTTGGTATCGAAAGAGGCGAATATTTCCGCAATTGAAGTGAATGAAAAATCCAAGTTAACCAAAGCGACCCGCAGCTCGTCCAAATCGATTGTTCCAGAATCATTGATATCAATTTTGTCGAACAACTCAATTTCTTCTTTCAATGTCAGACCATCAGATCTGACACCTTGAGATTCAATTATATTTGCCGCATAGGATCCAATCTCACCGAGAATCGGGGTCAAAGACATTGAAATAATGACAGAAGCAACCAAAATTTTGGCCAACGAGGTTGGTAGAACCCCGAGATCCTCAGCCAGCTGGAACAAGACAAAAGCGAATTCGCCACCACCTGAGAGAGTAAGTGCCACTCTTGCAGCCTGTCCTTTGGTCAATCCCAAAGTTGGACCGGCAGCAAAGATAATTCCTGCTTTCACAGCTATAAAAACAACAATCCCTGCAAGTAGGGTTGGCCACTCTTGTATGACGACCGCGGGGTCAAGATTGGCTCCCTGTGGTTGCAATAAAATAAATGGTAAGGAAAAATTAGTATCTTGCGCGGAAATCGACCATCGGGCATACATGACCAGTTCAGACACAGATAATCTCAGAACCACTCACAGCTGTCATGAAAAAGATGCCAAGAAGGATTCCTTCGAAGGGCTTAATATCTGCCTGGATTTGAGCTCGGTATCTGTTGCCTGCCAATAAAACGCCAGCTGCAAACGCCCCCGTACTGGCAGACAAACCCAAAATATCTGCCACTTGTCCCATTCCAACGGCAACAAGCAAGGCAGCGGCTACAAATGTCTCGGTTGACCTTGCTGCTGCAACAATATCAAAAACATAGCGGAGAAAAAAGCTTCCTGCTCCCAGCACTGCTCCGAATCCAACAGTCGCCTTGAAAACCAAAACGCTGAGTTCGGCTGCGGATTGTGGTCCCGAGCCCGCCAATATAGGAAGTACCACGAGCAGTGGGGCCACTGCCAAATCTTGCAGCAGTAAAATAGATAGGCCCGCAATTCCTTCGGGACGTTCCTCCCAGCCTTTTTGCTTCAAAAATGGGAGGACAAAGGCTGAAGACGATAAAGCCCCTGCCGATGCAATGACAAACGCCTTAACCGGATTTTCAAAGATGGGTTGGAGAATTTTCAAATCCAGCGGAAGTCCGATCTCCTGAATGTATCGAATCAAGATGGGTCCTCCCAAGACGGATCCGAGAAACAAGCACCCAATGCTGATTAGTAGTTGAAAGACTCCCAAACCGGTGAAACGACCGAGTTCTTTGATTCGCTCAGGCGACAAGGACAAGCCCTCGTTGAAGAGTAAAAAGAGAATGCCAAAATCGCCCAACTGAATATCTGTTTCGGTATTGCTAAACATCTGCATTCCGTAGGGACCAATGATACATCCGACCAATAGGAAACCCAAAACAGGTGTGATGTTGAGCGATTTGCAGAGGGGAACGACCGCCACACTGGCGACCAAAAACGTGAAAATATCTCGACCCAAGGAACCCTCCATACCAGTGGCAGGAGGAGACAATTGTGTCAAGGATTGCGTTGCATCAGCGATTAAGTAATGAGAAAACGAATGGGAAAAGGACGTAATTGCTAGATGAATTGAGTCAATAGATGTTGGTGCCGATGAAATATCCATCAAGTCCATCATTTTTAGTCGGGTGTCTCGCATTTGGTGGCTTCTGTCGTTTGAATGATTGCATCGTTTCAGTGAATTGTTGCGACAGGCGAAATGTTTTGGGAGATTGATCAAATGGTGATGAGATGAAGATAATGGCAGCAATCGTGACCATTGCGTCGCAGTAGGATGAGATGAGGCGGATGAAGGAGTGAAGGAGTGAACTGTGTAGGAATGTATCGTTAAATTTAGCAACACTAGTAACAGTATGGTCGTTTGTCTCCTTTTTTGTGACAGAGACGACGGTCGCTCAGCAACCATGGTCCCTGAAGTGTCCACATCAATCATAATAACATCAGAAAGGTTTATCCAATGTACTCGTGAGCAAAGTGACAGGAAAGCAGAGATGATCTGCAGATGGATGAGGAACATGAAAAAGGCAGTCTTTTTGTCTAAAGATCCTGTCAGCAGGAAAACTTGAGGCGGACACGAGGACGTGTTGGACCCTCCAGTTAATTCGTTGGCATCATCTGTTCGGTCGTCGGTGTCAGCAGAATGGTGCAGGACGAATGATTCGACAACTACGACAGTAGCATCAACGTCAACTTGAGGTCATCTTGTGTTGGTGACGTCTGTGGGGGCGCCACTTCACTTCGAGATCACCCGACGCGCGCGAAAAAGTACAAATAGAGTTAAAGGTTTTCCGTTGCTTTTAAAAACCGTTTGATCGTTTGATCACGCACCTGCCCTCTTTCAAATAACGACGGAGAGGATTTTTCGACAGTAAATAAAACCACAAAAAAACGGCACTTTTAACACTCACTATCACAGAATTTCGAAACATCGTTGACGCCGGACTCAACTCACAAATCACAACCCATCAAGTAAACCAGCCCTTGCTTCCTACCTGTCTTCAAAATCTGTCTAGCAGAGAAAACTTCTTGTGAAGCAAAATGATGACCGAAATTCACACCGCCGTTCCTCTGGATCGAAGTTCGAGACAACATGATCTGGAACAGCCGCTGCTTCCATCATCGACACCACAAGGACAAGATGAAGAGGAAAAAATTCATTCCTGCTGGTTCACAAGTTTTATTGCTTCTTGGACCTTCATCAACGGATTCTGGTTGGGATTTCTGATTCAAACCATCAGCCTTGGATCTACCGCTGTCTTGGCCATCAACTGGGGGAAGCCTGCTACATGGACCTCCAAGCAAGATGAATTCTATTACGCCGTCTTCTTTCTCTTGTCACAATCTTGGTGGCTTCTTTTTCCTATCATTTGCTTCGCGATTGATGGAGGCTTGGCTGCGAACGGAAAGAGTCTGTTCGAACGATGTTTCTACCCCAACGCCAGTGTGGCGCCGCGTGAGGTGTTTCTAGGCGGAGTCCGATTCCATGTTGGAATCGTCTTTGGATGCTTTTTCGTTTGGAGTCTGATTGATCTATATTTTGGTGCCTCTGTTACGGTCTTCATCACTCTTTTCTTCTCCTTTATGGCCTGCCTCGGACTTTGCTACGGCATGGTATTGATCTACGAGCGCTACATCGTGGAACAAGAACGAGAACAATCGGCCACGTCCTCAGCATAGATTTTTCTATGCTGGAAGAGTATCCTCTTTGTCTACAAACTTTTTGTAACCCTAATTCAACCGCCCCCCCCCCCCCCCAACATCTAAGCATCAAATGAGTACTGCGTAGTAACTTTTAGTCTACGTAGCCTGCGTGACTATGAAACCCTCATCCTACGTCCGCGACACATTGAAAATGGGCGAAGGATAATTTCATGCGTTTTTCTTCACTTGGTCCGAATGTAATTTCACAGGTTTTCATACTAGCTAGGGCGTTCGTGGTTACTTCTCCTCCATCTTCTCCATTCACCTAGTGCACAATGAAGGAATACTTTTCGTTCTTTGATCCAAATTGGTAGCCCCGCCCTTGTTCTGATCATCCATTCATAGGATCTTGTGCCAAACTGCATCTAGAGATCATACTGCAGAGCGCAGTACGAGAGCATGTTTGGCTACACACACTGTCATGAAAGAGTTTCACGTTGTGAAAGCGGATATTGTGATACTGGAGTTAAGAATCTACGTAGTACGGTACCTGCTAGCTAGAAGGAGTGACTCGTGATGAGAGTACTACGGTAGGGTTTAGTGTACTACTAATGTCGTTTTGGTACTCTACCGGTAGGTACTACCGGTAGGTACGTATGATCCTCTCTACGTCGTACTACAGTTGCTAGGTAGACGTATACGTCGTAAATGACAATGAGAGAGGATCATGTTTTCTTGGAACCGAACACCACACCACCACCAACCCATACAAACGGGCAGATCTTGGATCTTTTTTTTTTCGCAAGTCGAGACTACCGTGTTCCCTCCTTTATTACCACGGATACTCCGTACTTTTCATCACCAACGAGTGACGAGTGTCCCGCCACTTACGATTCTCCGTTAGTGTTATTTCTTTTTCTTTCGACGCCATATCTACCAAGTAGTACCATGGTCAATGTTGAAAGCCTCCAACCCTACTTTCTGCTAGGAGGTCTGACTGGGAACGATCTCTGGCCATCAATCAATATAGTTCTTGTGTCGTATCTCCTCCTCCTGTTTTTTCCACGTTGGAAGTGGACACCAAACCTAACATTGATTACTCCCATATTCCATTCGATCCTGTACGTCGGCTCCTTGTTTTCCACCATGTTAGATCCTAAGGAAAACCCACCTGATATCGACTTCAACACGCTGGAGGGTATCGCAACGTTGTTTCAAGATCCAAACGTCATTTTCCCGGCTTGGATACACTACATTGTATTTGACTTGCTCGTTTCCAGAATGATCGTTTTGGATTCTGTTCAAAGGGGGGCCTCGATGAAGATCCATTCATTGATTGTGGTGCCTTGTGTATTCTGCACCTTCATGTTTGGCCCCACTGGCTTCTTAGGATATATGATCTTGCGCCAAGTGTGTCTCCCTGCTTCCACTGGCGGAGAGAAAACGAAGATTTTATAGTCAGAAAGGCTGGAACTACCTTGCCTCGATTCCATGGTCATGGATTCTTGCGTTCTAAGTATGCTTTAAATCAACTGTCGAATAAATTTAAAGGTAGTTCGGTTAAAAACTGTTGAGCTTGGCCTTTTAGTTTGTTATCAATTGTGATTCTTGTCGTCCATCGCAGCCGCCAAGAAAATTGAATGAGAACGCTGCCAAGTACGATAACACGTAATTAGATAAAAGAGGGTGCGACCGAGACCCTTGAGAATTCCATCTCTTTTGCTGAAGAGTAACACTGGCACCAGCAACGGTTTCTCTCCAGTGCTGTCGTAGGACTCAAATATTAATACTACAAGTCTTGAATAAAAGAATCGATTACGTGTAAAGAGTGCAAATAAAATATCTGGAGGAGCTAATAGTTCGAGGAGCCAAGGAAAACGGCAAAAGTTCAATTTTCTCACGTTTTTGGCTGGTCGAAGAGTGGCCTCGAGTCTTCCTGTGCCTTTATTTTTTGAAGAGGAGGACAGCCATGACGATAATGGCGATGGTGAACAAGCCGCAAAGTACAATCAGACTTGCATAAAATGGCTCTCTGTACCAGGGAAGGAGTTGCTTGGTGGCATTGGCATGAGAATCACTCTTCTCAGGCTCTCCACTAGATTCCAAATCAATGTCATTCATTCTAGCAGCGAGCTCGCTAAGTGACGGATCGTCGCCGTTTCTTTCCGTCGCATCACCATCAAGTGCCTCTGGCTTTGAGTCCTCAACTTGCGTGGCAGAATTTTTGGCACAGCAGTTCATATCAAATTTCGAAAACACACTTTCCATGGCATCTTCCTTGTCTTCATTGGCCACTTCCGGCACGGCTTCTTCTATTGCGGGCTTCTCGTCGTCCATCATGGTTGTTGTAGTGTCTTCCTTCGCTTCTTCTGGCACGAGAGTGCTATCGTTACTTGCAACAGCTTCGCCGAGGTTATCAGGGACAGGACACACGTTGTCGAAGAATGAGTCGATCACATCCGGATTGTTTGTGTTGCCGTTGCCGTCAGAAGAAGTGCCGGTTGGTGGACTTTTTTTGTCGTCCATTTTTATTTTCTCAACTGGACTACCGTGGTAGACCATTCTTGGCGAGTATGTGCTCGTGCGGCTTATTACTGCAAGAATCAGAGGAGGCACGTTCCTTTCTCAACAGAAAAGGAGATGCTTCGACACAAGCTACAATGTGGTACATGGTTGTCGAGACGAGCAACGATGAGGATCTTTAGTCGAAAGATTCTGTTGATCGGATGCTTCACAGCGCTCCAAAATTCAAAATGAGGGTTGTTACGATACTGGAGTACGTTCATCGGTGGGTGATGTCGGATGTCATGCCGAACATCGGTTTCTTCCGCCTTTTTGGTCGAACAGGAGTCCACAGTCCACAGTAAATTTACTTCGTACAAATCTTTGGTATGGTCGAGATGGATGAGCATACCTCATCTACCTACGGTAGGTATCTATCTCGACTTACTGTTATTACCGGTGTACGGTACGTCGTACCATACGTATCTACCGTACGACGGCAGTACCGCCCGTTGTTCACAGTTAATGATACGTCGTAGGTATAATAACAATAACTCTATTGGTGTAGACTAACAGCAGTGGTCACCAAGTGTATTCACTGTCGTACTACAACTGTTACACATTTTATTTTATCTACTACCGGTAGAGGATAGTGGTGTTACGACTGGGAGGTGTATTTTGATTTCTTTCTACTGCGAGTGAAAGATTAATTAATGATTATCCAAGTGAGGAACAGAAATGTCGCCCATCATATGCATCCCAAAACAATTATACACCATGCCCGATCTCTACTTTATATTTCCCACGGGTCAGCAAACCTAGGCATGAATGCCCAATGCTATCAATGACGTTGTCATGTCATCTTGTGAGCCGGCCAAAAGAATGACATTGCAAACACGATCAATCCGCACGCCACTAACAAAATCACCGATGCGAGTATGATCTGTTTCCCAAAATTTTGTCGTTCTATGTCTTCTGCGGAAAGGGAGCTTTTCTCCTTTGACGAAACTATTACTCCCCGAGCACCCTCCTCATCGTATGATTGATCTGGAATGAAAAAAGTTTGGTTTTTCCCATCCTCGGTCCTCACCCGCTTTTGGTGCTTCACACGTTGCGCATTGCCGTCTGAAGCATCGCCAGACCTACTCATCTTGTCCAACAAGCTGCTCTCTCGGATCCTTTGGATAGACGGACTATTCTGAAATGGAGGACGACTATAAGATACGGACGACATTCCGCCGTTGGCAGACTGAAGTGACCTGCGCCTTTGACGATCGATCCATTCATTCGAGTGATCTCCCGGCACTACGATTGAACCATCAGCTAGAAGCATCATTCCCGTGCGTAGCTTTGGGCCATTGGTAGACGGAATTTGTTCTTCGAATCGGATGGGAGCAAAGGGTTCTAGTCGGTAGGATGGATTTCGCGAACACGTTTCTGACACGTCAGAGGCAGCTTTCGAAACGCTGGTAAAAATACCGTTACATCCTTTTCCCGGTCCGTCTGATTTTTGGTCCAAAACTGTCTGATGTAAATTGAGTGGAGACGATTCCCCACTACTATTGCCATCGACGCATACCGAAGCAGCAGGCTGCTGCTGTTTCTCGATTTCTTGTGGTTCTATTTCAATTTTCTTGGTATCTTCAGCTCCAATGGCCAGCGAACGGTCTTCACGGCAAACCATACTATGAACGTTTTCAAAAAAGAAATCGAGCATATCTCTTTTGGGCACAACTACGGCACTTTCCGAAATCGTCATCTGGGATGCTTCATGACCTCCCGACTGTTGACCCTCAATGATGCTGTTCACAGGAATCAATGGAGGATGCTCCGACAATGGTGGAGATGGCTGTCCTTCGTCGTCTTCGATGTCGTTTCGGTGATATTGTTCAATGTTGTATCCTTGTTGTTTTGCCAATGATAGTACGGCCAAGTCAATTTCATCCACCGTTCTCAGGGAGTTCCCGTTGCCTGGCGTATGGCACGAGAAGATGGGTGCAGGCGGGGCCTTGGAGATGGACGTGCGGTGACAGGTGACATTTTCCACATTGTCAAAGGTACGATCCAAAAAGTCGTCCTCTCGCATCATTATTCCTCCTACACAGGGTGTGGTTTGCCTCGTTTCTGGTGGGTCCAATTTCTCACCATAATTCGTATTCGACGGGGACATGGACTTTCCGTTGTGTCCATTCGGATCTTTTTGCTCCTTTCGTACGAACCAGGAAGTACTACGTCTGGGTGCATTTACTATTGGCACTCTGGGTTGAGAGTTGTCTGGGTGCAACGGACGCGTATTCTCGCTTTGATTCAATTTATGGTCTTGTGCTAGCCGTCCAATATTTTCTTGCTGTTCCAGGGAGTATCCGCCCGCCTCATTAATAGGATTTTCAGAGAATATTGCTGCATCCTCGATACTCCCAAACCTACTTTCGAACAAAGTCACTTCTTGATCCAAGGGTAGTGGTGTTGGAGCCATGATTGATTGTTTCAGCTAGAATTGACTGTAGTTTGACTATTCCCGATGGATGTTTAATAAATCTCCCGTTCACTCCCCGTCGACTCGTCTGGTTACTGGCGACTCCTGCACCGATAGTACTGATGTTTGTTGTTGATGAAACGATCGCTACAAAAGCAACACTTTTTGCTGTTTTTTCTACACGTTGTACGATTAGTACCAGGGATTACGGTAAGATAACAACATTCATATTACATATATGTAATAGCATCGATTTTGTGATTCATGCCAAACACGAGAAAGCCGACAAAAATCGGATATTAGAATGTCTCGAGTCGTTTCGCCCTGCGATGTGACTTTACGGTGGCAGGCCGACTCGTGTCTGCTGAATTTCAAGAAACGGTCATTGAACAATAGAATTTATATAGTATTCGTATCTTAAGATTGCAATAAGTCGAGCTTCTCTTCATCACAAAAATACAAAACGTCAACCCGGCCTGCCATTACACTGGAGGAGGCATTTTTTTACAACACGACTTATACAGTTAGTATTTCGATGCACTGCATTATGTCCTACTACCGGTACTTGTACTGGAATAGTGACTTTTGCAGGTAGTGAAGGCAATTATGATAGTAGTAATATTTTCATAGAGAGTAGATAATCGTTTTTTGCTAGCTACTAGCTAGCTAGAGATTGCTCTTTCTTTCTTTCTGAATGAATCTCAAAAGGCGAGCTGACCCATGCACTAAATTTGTACAAGCTAGCTAGTAGAAGGCAGCTTTGTAAAAGGAGATAGCGCGCAGAGTTCATCTGCTACATCACTAAATCCCAAAGCAATTACGTAATCCTGACTTCAATGGAGTTTTTGGGACCTTGCTCAACGTCACTGCCATCTTTGTCGGTATTTCGCAACACGCCAGCTACACCTGCTTGGTCACTCTTTCGTTTCTCTTCGCAGTAAACTTCATAAGGACGACCCCCCAAAATGGGGATTTTGTAAAAGCACGCCAACAAGCCAGAAAAGAGCATTGTTCCACCAATGGGAAAATAGACGAAAAATGCTAGGGTCATCTCAACGAAATATGCAATCACGAAGGAAAATTCGGACGCATTTTGAATATCCAAGCCGATATTGTCGTCGATATGAATATTGATACCTTTATCTGCTTCATAAATGTTTTCCTTTTGCTCGTTGATTGCCACCCTCAACAAAACAATCATGATACTCATTGCGAGAACACCCACCACAAAGATTCGAAGCATTTGCTTTCCGAGGGATGGACAGCAAGCATAGGCTTCACAGAATCCACCGTTGCGGCAGCAAGCACAAGCCGCAATATGCCACATGGTCAAGTTGAATGCACAATGTATACCACCACCCAGTGTCCATAAGAGGAGCATACCCGTTGTCAGTACGACAGTAGTTTCGCCACTTTCGGACACGTACCTCGCAACCACACGGTCGAACTCGGGGTTCCACAAGTAAAACAAATAAAACATGTTGGTCAAAGCCAATCCGAACAGAACCGTTCCAATCAACGCCACAATGCGAGTCTTCGCACCAATCGGATGCAATTTGTGATGACAACAAATTCCAAAAACGGGATGGTTATTGAACATGTATTGCCACCAATCTTGCCACCAACCATTTCCGGGAAGGTGATAGACTTGCAAGGCCAGCAACTGTACGATCTCATCCGATTCTGGATCACGAGGCCGACGTCGACCGCTTCCGTCTTTGCTGTCCTTCTTACCCATGGATGATGTGTAATTTGACAGGCGTTCTTGATAGCTGTGGGACGAAAAGTCTTTTTCTGTGATAGTATCGATTCGGACGGGTTCAAACTCCTTTTCTGGACGATGTTCGATGGTGTTATTGATGCTGAGATCGCGAGTGGATCGCGTTGGTGGTGGTGAGGGGTGATAATGAGAGGAGTTGCGGTTGTGACTACTGCTCATGCCGACCTTCACATGTTCCACTGCAACGGCAGATGATCGATGCCTACTGTTGGGCATGGTTTCGATCCGATAGTGTTCTGGTTGCGCAAGTTGAAAGTATACTTTGTCTATGTAGTTGAGCAATACGGAGAGATATGATACAAAGTATCGACACAATTCCGATCCGTCCAGTCAATGCTGAAGCGGATCGAGACGCCAAAAGTGGAACTATGTTCGACTAGCTAGCTAGAAGTAGAAAGTGGAGATTTAGGGCTGATCAAAATCCATGCACATGCTCTTTGGCCATACTCCCTCCCTCGGAGTACTCCGAGTAGATCGTACATGGATGCAGTAAAAGGGAATGGGAATTTTTCGTAGTCGTGCATAGTGATGAATGTGTCATATCCGTCTAGCGCGCGCTGGTGGTGGATCATCTCCGGAGTAATATTTTTTCGGTCATTTGGTCAAACTCGCGAACAGCCCGTTTCTTTGAAGCAGAATCTACGACAGCAGCAGCAAGTCTGTACAGCCTCATTGCTAACAGTAAAAAAAAGGTATCAACATTTGAAATTTCTATACAGAATGTTCGATGTCTTTACCTTCTACTACTACGGTAGTAGTGGCTGCCAACCATTCAAAGAACGTTAAGACAAATAATTGTCTTCAGCAGTAAGAAAAACTCGAGAATTACGTCTCAATGAGATGATATTGAAGACTTGCTAGACGTAGTATGGGGGCGGGCCCCGGGATGATGGCATAGTCAAACGTAGCTACAACATGCATACAAACAAGAAAGGTTACATCATTATTTGTTCTTTTCAGTGAAGTTCTTGTTTCCAAACATCCACATGCACAAGGAGTACGGAATTTGTGGGGTGGCATTGATCAAAATCACCCAAAGCTCGTACAGAAACGACCATAGATCCGAATGAATGGTAACTTTTACATCGTAAGGACCTTTCTTCCATCCACTTCCGTAGTAAATATTGATATCGGATTGAATTTTCAACGGTTTGGCAGCGACCATTGAAAAAGGAAGCGCGGCTCGTCCTCCCCATTCGACCATGGGATCTTTACAGTGGGAACACCGTCCCCGTGCCAGTGAAAAGAGACCTTTGCAACCCACCGTGTGTGTGTATTCCAAATTTCCTTCCACGCAGACCGTCCAACTCCATACTGCACATGCCGCTTGATACGGCTGTTCTTCTTTACGGTATGCCGATGCAAATTTTCGGCAGTGAGAGCAATGGCAATTATATTTCATTGGAGGGTCTGTCAAGAGACCGATCTTGACAGAGCCGCACTGACAGGTTCCCTCGTGCTTCATCGTTTGGACACTCCAATTGCAATATTGCTATGAGACTGCTTCATGAACACTCCAAAAGGAACGTGGAGTTCTATCCACAAATAGTTCGATTAGTAGGAATCTGAAACCACCAGTGTCAGTCACCATCCACAATGTGATTGTTCCATTCTGTTCTTTCGGGTTGTGGTGTTTTTGATGGAATGCGTATCCTCTTTGAATCTTTTAGTGGAAATATTAACCGGTGTCATGTATTATACTACGTCTTCAAACGTACGAAGTTGTACCATTCACTGTCGTACCTGTACTCGGTACTAGACTACCGGTACTGGTAGTACGGTAGGTATTATACCCGCGTAGATTTGATGTCCGTCTGCGTATCAGTCTGAAGCTCATTTACAGTTAGTTCGGATGATAAAGACACTACTTTACTACTATAGTACTCGTTTTATTATAACTATCTACTCGTAAAGAAAGCAACTGTGAATAAGCAGAACCTGTGGCAACCAGAGAAGCAAGCACTACTACGGAGAGGTGGCCATCCACGACAACGAAACTTTTTTTTCTTTTACCTGTTGTTAGCTTGCGGGAAAAGAATCAGGAATATACGTCGTAGGACTGGACAGTTTCTACAAAACATTTCGCATGAGCTTCCGGTGTGTCGGGTGAAATCCCATGTCCTAGATTGATGATACACCGGCGTTTCCCTTTCAGCGACTTCAAAAGGGCCAATGTTTGTCGTCGAATCTCGTTCAAGGGTCCCTTTCGTAAAAGCTCCGGGTCTAGATTCCCCTGTAACCCGATGCTTTCGTTATCGGATAACAAAGCCCTGGCCAGTGCCATATCCACAGTGTAGTCCACACTGACAATGTCTGCTCCCGTTTGCGCCAGCGCTTCCAGCCTTCTTCCCCTTTTGCTGTATGGTCCTGGAGCGATATAAATGATGACTGGAACATGTGGATGATGCTGATGAATCCCGTGTATCACCCGCTGTTGATAGGGCTGACAAAACTCAGCATAGTATTCATCGTTGACGTGTCCAGCCCAAGAGTCAAATACCTGCAGAACTTGTGCGCCAGACTCAATTTGGAAGCAAGCGTATTGAACAATGTTGTCCGAGAGGAGGGAAAGTATTGATTTGACCAACTTCGGGTCATCTTTCATGAGCCGATGAATGTTTGGAAATCCTGTCGATACTCCCGTCTCCCCCTCGACGAGATAGGTTGCTAAGGTAAATGGCAATCCGACAAATCCTAGAAGTGTAGTGTTGGGAGAAGTCGTCGTCGTCGTTGAGAATTGTTGGCGTAGTTCTTTCAAGACTGTTCCCACGAAAGCACATTTTACACGAAATTCTTCTTTCGACACTCGATGCAGCCGATGATTGAGTTGATCTTGGTTTCGAATTGGTTCAATATGTATCCTTCCACTTTCCAAAATGTCGAAATCAATCCCCATTGCCGGTAACGGTGTCAAGATATCCGAAAAGAGAATGACACCGTCGACACCATCTGCAGAGAAGGGAAAGAAAGAAAAACGAAAGCGAAAAGAGGTGATGGAGAAAATGAAATTGTCAGTAAAACCGTCTCCATTAAATTATTCACCATGATAGCATATTTAGTCAACTTTTCATTAGTCGTCGTCGTTCGCAATCACAACACTCACAACGCTCCAAAGGTTGGAGAGAAATGGCTTTCGATGCCTCTGGAATCTCGGACCGTTCACGGAAGGTTGGATACTTGTGAAGCAAATTTCGATAGGCCTGCATATGTCTACCTGCCTGTCGCATCATCCAAACTGGAAATCGTTCTACATCCTCTCCACGAGCAGCTCGCAATAACAGTGGATCGTTCCTTGTTGTGTCGTCTTTGTGATCTACTAAAGGTTGTGGTGCTGCCACCGATGATGATGATGACATCGGTCGGTCTATTGAAAGATTCCTCGCTAGTCCTCCTTGAAAACACAAATACAATAGGAACAGGCAACATCGCATTGGTACACTGTAGCTCATCGTCGTGATTCTTGTAGAGTTGTATTACTCAAACTCTCTCTCTCATACGAAAGGAACAGTAGTAGACTACTAGGTAGCTAGCTTGTAGTTGTAAAACTGTAAAAAAAATTGGTCACATCTTGCATTCAATTGACTCATGCGACTACATTTTTTTTTAAAATCTCGACAACACGCATCATCGTGTGTCTCTCAAGTACAACGTCTTTTTTTTTCTTGCTTGTCAAAATGACAACATTTGAACATGACAAACACACAATGCTGAAAAACCGTGGAATAACGATACGTCGTTACACCAAAAAACATAGTCGAATCACCGAAAAGAGCATCCATCCGCATACAGTACTGTTATATCTACTACTTCTTTAGAAAGAGTGCATACCTATAATAATAATATTATCTTTTCATAAAACAACGGCACAGTACTTTCAAAAATATTACTACTACGGTATTATATACAAGAAGGAAATGAATCCCAACGTCTCTTCTTCCTCCACAAATAACAGACGCAAGGTACGTATGCACGCTGATGGTTTGACAGCATTGGGGAAGTAGTTGACGATGGCATTATTGATCGTTGTATCCTCCTCCAACTTGGGGGATTTTCGCAATATTTTATACAGTTCTGACCAACTTTATCGATTCGTCTGTCCTGTATATACCTATCATGTCTTCATAGACCATTTCAGTGAGTGGTCCTGCCAAATACGACCAAACACGAAAACGAATCGAACGTATGGAAGAGGAACGAAACGAACGTCGGAGGGAAACAGAACAAAAAAAGGCAGCTCGTAAGGTAGAACAAGCCAAACTGTTGGCAGCTGGAAATCCTGGAGATGTAGACTTCATTGGGATGGTGCAAGAATGGAGAGACGAACAAGCAAAAATGCACAACAATCACAAACAACCGCATTACGGACCTGGATCAACTGACAATCATGGTAACATCATTGTGGCGGTTCGGAAACGTCCCATGAGCAACAAAGAAATTCAAAAGAAGGATCACGATTCCATCAGTTGTTTCCATCCAAAAATTTGGGTCCACAGTGCCAAATATAAGGTGGATGGTATCACAAAGTACCTGACGCATTCGGGCTTTCAATTCGATCATGCCTTTGGAGAAGATTCTACTACGGATGAAATTTACATGGCCACGACCATGCCCTTGTTGGATCATGTCGTGTCTACACAAGGACGGGCTACCTGTTTCTGTTATGGAATGACTGGGTCGGGGAAAACCTACACCATGAGTGCCATTCAACAAATATTGGCCCACGACTTGTATGAAGAATTGAGAGAACAAGGGATTCAAGTGGAAGTGACCTTGGCCTTCTTCGAGTTGTACGGTGGATTTGTTCAAGATCTTCTTCATGATCGTAAACGCTGTAAGCTTTTGGAAGATGGAAAAGGAGAAGTCAACATAACTGGACTCCAAGAGGTTCCCGCTCGATCCGCGGAGGACTTTTTGCGGATTGTGTCTGCTGGACACAGTCAAAGAACCACCCACACCACCGAGGCAAACGATTCCTCTTCACGCTCTCATGCTATATGTCAAGTCTTCTTGCGGGATCCATCTAATGGAGATCTCAAAGGAAAGCTAACCTTGGTTGATCTCGCGGGAAGTGAACGTGGCAGCGATACCAAGTCACACAACAGCCTTCGGCGGGCTGAATCTGCTGAAATCAACACGTCTCTTCTCAGCTTGAAGGAGTGTATCCGAGCGCTGGGACAAAAGAATGCCCACGTTCCATACAGAGGATCGAAATTAACCTTGATTTTGAAGGACTGCTTTTCTCCAGATTCCAAGACGACAATGATTGCGACTGTGTCGCCAGGAGCGTCTGCCACAGATCACTCGTTGAATACGTTGCGATACGCTGACAGGATCAAAGAGCAACGAGTACGTTTTCTTTTGAAATGATACTCTTCTCGTTTTGAAATTGTTCTCACGTTTGGTTCCTTCATTTTTGCTCTTCTTCAAAAGATTTCTTCCTCTTCCAATAAAAGATCTACGCGCGGTCCAGCTAGTAGAACATGTACTTCCTCTGGCCCGTCGCGGCAAAGAATATCACGAATTCTATCCGCACTAGAATGGAATCCAAATAGCTCTGAGAATCAGTTTGACATCCAAAAGGCGACGCGAGTGGAGGAAGACGCCGATGAGAAATACATTGCGGAAAGCGTTAGTACATTGTCTGGTGAAATTTCTGACCTAGATGATGATGAGGGGACTGACAGACCGATCAAGGAAACCAAACCTACAGAAAGAGAGGAGAGCGAAGCGCTTCGAGCAGCACGCGAACTCTTTGATGTTGAAGAAGAACTACGAGATGAGCATTTTGCGTGTCTCCAGGTAAGTTGTTCGGTTTCGTAGAGCACCTTTTCCACTGTTTGCATAGAAGAGAGGCCTTACAATCTTTGGTGTGCGTCAAAAAATGGAACAGGATATGGCTGAAATGCTTCAGGAAGAATTTAAGATGATTCAGGATATGGAGGCAATGGCTCAAGCGTCTGATGACGCGATGGATAACTATGCGATCAAGCTCGCTGAGTATTTAGACCGAAAAGAACTTCTCATCCGAAGTGTCCAAGCTAAGTTCGACATTGTAAAGCATCACCGCGAAATGAATCAATCATTCACTCGGGACATGGAAGCATTCGTACAAACCTAATGAATGCACATTACGACAGTAGTAATAATAATACTTAGTAGGTTGTATTGTCACGAGAGGCCCTCCCTTTTTAGGCATTACGACGAGTACTCATTACTAGCTAGAGGTAGTAGTTCTATTGTTTAGATGAGCTGTGGAACAGAATCCGAAAATACCTTAGCCAACTCGCGCTAGCCAGCATCGACGACATGCCATCATCATTCAACTTCAACTTCTCGATTTTGTGTCGAATTCGATAAAATCTTCATTCTCGACAAACGGAACAACATTACTGTCGTGTTTGCATACATCATTCGAATGTGACAGTATCTTTTGTCGCAAGCTCCAATCCGTATTGTTGCAATTCAACCTTCTGCTCTCTCCTTATTGCCACTTTGAAGATGGGTTCGTGGGAACGGCCAAAGGTTATGGCTGTTATGATTTTGTTGCTTTTTACAGTCTTGATTCTGTCAATACATGACATTAATCGTCTTTCCATCGGACTTGGAGTCGCCTCGGCGTTTCCTCCTTCACCTTCAAGAATTATCGACATGAATTGCTTGGCGTCGACACACAAACATACCTATCCTTTCTCCGCTTTCTTCCTGTCCAATTTTGTGAAGGCGGATGATGCTAATGATAGTATCATCGGAACTCCCTTGTTTGGAGATAGGTTCGAGTCGCTTGAAGATTCCGTCAGTGACAAAACTTGGTTGGAAGCTCTAAAGGAGAGAGAAGAGCAGCTACGGCAAGGAATAGGAAAGCGTTACATAACTAGGACACAAAAAGGATTTCTCAACGTACACGAAAAGGTGAGAGACAGTTGACAGGTTCTAAACTTTGTAATTACGATGGGAAAACTTTCCTCACGGACGCTGTTTCCGCGAAATTGATGGATGCCTTCTCCAGCCCGGGGATCCCTACGACATTGAAAATATTGTCAATCAATTAACTGAAGGAGAAATTGTCACCTCTATTGCGTCCCAAGAGGGGAATTGGGTTTGCCACGATAAGGGTGGTTGGAGCATTTCCAAATATGAGGGATTCACTTGGCTCGAGCCGATCGAAGAGTAAGATGAGAAGGCAATAGTTGTGGGACCCGTGTTGCATCAAATACAGTTGTTATCAAGTGGAACCTGTACGAAAGAATCCGGGGTGGTGAGAACGCCATGCTTTTCCTTTCAAAAATCCCTGTAGAATCAACGTACGATGTGTTGCCTTACCTTGAAATTTCGAAGATGAAACCACATGTTGGCTGCATACGAAAAACGGTTGACAATATAGACGGTATTTATGAGAGAAATATCGGAAATCGAATCAATTCGCATCAATCGGCTTACCTCCAAACTTGACTCCCTTTGTGACCGGCAGGGCCTGATGCCTTGTTCTAGGATCCTTTTTTTCGGGAAGATCGTTGGTGACGCTTGGCCAAATGACGGCACGTCCGAGCTTCGGCATAACGGTAATGTCAAGCTCTGAGAAGTTGGTACCACCACCTTCCTCAACATTGTTCAAGTAAAGAAAAACAGTCAAGATTCGGGGTCCGCATTGCCGCTTCTTGTCGATGCCTATGTAGTCATGATGAATTTCGTAACTGAAATGGCACATATATCCCACCGAAAACAAGGGTGTATGGGTCAAAGACGTTAGTAAAACTTTGAATTCCCACGAAATAAAAGTCACTCGGCCGATGCAAAAGACTGAACTTACAACTGACCGACCTCATAACGTAGCAATTGGATGTATTCACTGTTGTCCTCTGGTATGCCAACGAAATCACTCACTCTCTGGCCGATTATTCGTGCCATAGTATCTTCATAACAAGAGTTTTGGCACCATGCATTTGTAGATGTCCTGCCTGGGCTCACGACTTCTTCTACTTTGCCATTAGGCAACATCTTCCCAACATCCTTCGACTGTCGATATCCTTCTTCCGCACCAAGTTCGATCAATCTTGCTGCCTCGGCTGCACTCAGAACATCTTCCATCGTTATAATCCATGGGCCACCGTTGATCCCAGGAGAGGAGAGGACCTCAACGTGATACATTGAAAGATAGGGCTCTTGCACCAGCCTTTCGAACATGGCGTCAAGATCTCCCGACTTCCAAACATCTTCGCCTGCATCATCCATGCTGCAACGGCCCTCAATCGTCAAGTAGTCGCACGATTGACAAACTGGTCCACATTTCGCCTTCATATATTTCGGGTTTGCTTCGCATTCGCCCATCAAGCTGTGACAAAGGGAATCCTAGAGTGAGTCGACGCTGCATTAGTTCAAGCCGTCCGTGTGCGAATTGCTTTTTACACATCTCACCTCCAAGCGGCACAATGCTTGTGTTTATTGCGGCATTCTTTCAATAAATCCGGGTGAATGTTCTTCTCCTTGAGTTGATCCGATTGCATGTATAGTCGCGCTGCTTCAATGTGTGCTGTCCATTCTGTTACGGAAACGTGTTCGATCCATTGTTGAGGTTCACCCAAGTCTCTGCCGTCCGATGGTGGTGGCGTCAATTCCTGGTTTTCCTCCTCAATGTTCAACGAAGAATTACATGTCTCCTCGACATTTCCGACGTCCGAGGCTCCTACCGATAGATAAACAAGTCCCTGCTGTAGAAGCAGCGTTCCCAGGAGCAGTATCTTTTGCCGTGTCATTAGTGTCAAGACATCATCATTCTCTTTCAAGAGATGATGTTGTGTGTCCTAACAGTCAAAGTCCAAAACGTGAGGGCACCTGTTTTTGCGCCTTCGAGTAGTAGTCGTACAAATCCAAACGTAACCTCAACTCTAAACTTGTTGAATCATTCACTTTCCCGAGTGAACCTGAAACGCTAATCACTGACTTGTGAGGATGAAATTGCTCCAACTCCGCACTCTAGCTAGAGAGCCACACGACATACTACTACAGTAAAGTGTATTTGGTACTTTATACTGGAGTGTTACTGCTGTGCTCGTAAAGCTCTCGCATGGATTTTTCTACTGTGACTTACAAGAATGGGCATCGGACGATGTGATCGGTTGCTGTACGTCGTCGCAACGTTCTACGAACGACAATGAATTGATTCTCTTCCGTGAAGATGATATATTATCATAGATATTATAATCGTACTAGACATGGTGCATGATTATGCAATTGTGGGTTATCGTATGTACATAGCCGAGTTGTGTGTGAGAGATTTGGCATCAAATTGCAACACCTTCACCAATGCATGATGCATAAATTCCTTGTAACGATAATCATCAACGGTAGGAAATGAAGGGGTTCTTCAGAACCTTTGAATAATTCCGGTGATTTTTATTTGTCTTGCAAAAAGTCTTCCCATGAAATCCACTTGTCCTTGTACTTGATATCAGGACGATACGGCAATCGGCTCGCAATATCGTCATCGTTGAATTTCTTTTCTTGGAATAATCGTAGGTAGTCCTCTTCAGTATCTATACCGTCCAAGCTTCTGGCGATTTGTCGTCCTTGTTCAAAATCAAGACAGATTCCCAAAAAGTCATCCCATCCTTTCCATTCCTCCTTCCAGACGTCTTGTGGATTTTTGGGTAACTGGTAGGCTCCCGGACAATCGTAATCGAGAAACTCTTGCTTAGTAAATCCGTAAGAACGAGCGATCTTTCGAGCTTCTGCAAAGGTGTACAAAGCCCTCTTTTTGGATACTGTATTATCTTTGGAGGATGACGATGACAACGACGACATGACCACACTTCTAAAGTGATAAGAAGTCCGATCCAATTTCCAGAGTCGCCGAGTAGTGCAGCGGTGCTGTATTGTTTGGAAGGCGTTGACGACGACGACAAAGATCCACGAAAGAAAACCTCCAAATAATCGCATTCGTTCCTCTTTTAAGTGGTTCGTAGTAAAGTGGCAGGACGTCAGTTTTGTAATACAGCTATGCCAACAGGAATAAACCTAGGGATGGATGCAGCAAAGGAGAAAAGTAAATGGAGGTATTCGATGCGACAGGCTCATTGGCTCATTGCTCATTGTCACCGTTTGTATGATAGCTACGAGTAGAATGCGAGATGACGTCATCAAGAAAAGATAGATCTTCGAATCTTCATTCTTCTTAAAACGTGACTGATGTGTCGTCCATGACTGAATTTCCTTATTCGTACATCCGGTACATCCGTTCATCCGTGCAAGCAATCTCTTCATCAACCAACTTGTCAGCAGGACGTCGTATCATACACTTCATTCACAGTCAAAAATGTTGTCATGGCAAGAAACTACTGTTCACACTGTCACTATTTTAAGCATCATCAGCATTCCCTGCTCTAAAATGACGGTAATGTGGAGCCTCTTAGAAGTTTCTACGCAACAATGAAGTTCTCAAGGCTCACCGCATCTGTACCCAAACTTCTTCTCAGAGCCTTGACAACGACGGAACATGGTGCAATCACACCCATCATTCGACAGGCAGCGTCGACAAGATGGTTCAGGTCGAAATCTTTCTCAGGACTTTCCTTATACCGGCTTTCTTCTGCATCACATCCAGAAGCAGCAGTGTACGGGTCGAGAAAATATTCGCGTCGTGTAGAGCTACATGAAACCATTTCGATACTTCAACCGCAATGGTGGCATCTATCACCATGTTTGGGTGCGGCTTTACAATGCTCCCCGTTAAAAAACAACTTGATTCGTATGGCCCAGTCCATCAAAGAGACGGAACGAATAGAATTGGAAGTGTCGGGATCAGGGAAAGATATGCAGGGAGACAAAACTGAAACGTTACATTCTCCGCTACAAGGTCCTTGCAACCTGGTGCAGAAACTTTTTTTTCAACCACAACCGGGGGCTCCCATAAGATTGACAAAATCAAAGTCCATGGCAGCAGCGTATCTCACTCCTCAAATCATGGGAACCCTCGTGGGTGCAGCCCTGTTACCTGACAACATTCTGTCAGACGACGACTTTCAACACCTATTGCTGCATCATCATGCCATCAAGTCCAACCGCGTCAATGGACAGTGGACAGGAGTATCCTTGACGAGATGGAAAGAACTCATGCATCACTTGAAAGTCATCCGGAATCTTCAATCCATTGCTACTACCATTTCAGAACACGATAAGATGGAAGCACTCTTGACGGCGGCCGTCTGGTCCATGGCAGTTTGGGAACGCTGTGAGTCAAAACAGTGCATTTTAGACTACATATTGGCAATTCAAGAGGTATCGGGATTACCTATGCTAAACTCGGCAAACAATTATGTTTCTAGTGGTCTTCAATCGGATTCTGTGATTCAGCAAACTTGGGCAACTGCGCGATGTGACAAGGACGAGGCAAGGAAGAAAATGGAAGGTGGCGATGACGGGACATCCTCTTTGATGATCCAGCCATCCTTGCAAGCACTCCTCTCATTACTATCAGAAAAGGATGGGATTTCTGAACAGCCTGACAACAGCGAATCGTACATTGAAATCGCAAGGGCCATTGAACACTTGTGCAGATCCGTATTGAGCCAACAACAAAGTGAACATGTAAAACCGACCACCCCCAATGGATACTATGGATTTGATGGAGGCAAGTTAAAACCGGATTGTGTGGAAGTCGCTGTTCGCGAGCTGATAGATTATCTTTTGTGGGACGATCAGAGTGCACAATTCGATGTCTCCCGTCTGCCGTCCACTTGCTGTCGCGAGCTTGTAGCATTTTACCAAAGTCATTGCGCTAGCGAAGGGGGTGAGAAATGGTTCGAGATGATGAGTGACATTCCTGGCTGCCTCTATTTGACGAGCAGTCCCAGCGGCCGACAATACGAGCTGACACCAACTCTGAGAAACGTGGCCAAAGTTTGTCGGCGCCTTCTATACAACGACGGATCTCGTTTGCGTCCAGTGCGCAATGAACTAGACTGGGAATCGTTGTCAACACTACAACAAGAATGGCTGCATAAAGATGTGCAAATTTCCTTCCACATCTTTACGGAAAAGGCTAAAATGTCGTCCGATATACATGTCCATGAAGTTGCCTTGATAAGTCGGAAAGGAAAGAAGAATGCAATTGAAATGCGCTTGCGATGCGACTGGACTCGCAATACTGGTTTTGCTACGGTGACTCATCTACAGCTAAAGAAGGAGAGTATTGATGAGGTACTACTAACGCAATTCTCCGAAACTGTCGAGTGGAGAAACCCAATAAAAGACTTGACTAGACTTCTTATTGTGCCACTTCTTGCTGATATTGGAGTACTTCAAGATCGATTTGGCGGCAACGTTTCCGAGCTTGCATTCGCCTTGCTTGCATGCCGATATGGCATTGATCGGCGACAAATGCTTCCTATCACCGCAACGTCCGACTTAGAACGGGAAGAAGCAGCATTGGTAAAAGCCCAGCGAGAGAGCGACAAGGTCTTGATATCTGCAATCAGGAAGGTGTGTCGTTTTATATGCGAGAACCATGATCCAAACACTGAAGATACAGGAACGATATTGTTGCATTGGCTGCTGTCGGAATCTAGTCAAATAAATCATGCGGAACAAAAGAAACAGACTTACTCAGTCAGTTTAGAAACAGAGCAATCCATTTTGACATTACCGGACACCGTCAAGCGCCGGGAGTCCACCAAATGCCGGATAGCGACCAACTGGGCGATTCGAGGGCATCTTCTGCGAAACTATTTAGATTGGCGATCGGGAGAAGCATCTTTGTTGATGACGTTGTCAAAACTGAAATTCCTGGATTGGTTTGGATTCGTTTTGCTGAATTGGCGTTTGCGATAACAGAGAAGTAAAATAATTGAGTCGAACATTGCCAAACCGTTTTGGGGCAAACTAGCGTGATGCAGTGAAGTTTTGGCTTTACCAATAAAAACCTTTTGACAAGCAGAAGCCAAGTGTTAGATCCACGACATATGACAACAATCAATGTTTCCAGGACTATCCGATTGGTTTTGACTGTGAGACGATTCCGCTGAAACTGTCCACGTGTGAATTGGGAAGTGGGGATGATCATGATGGCTCTGATGAGCTTTCTTTCCGAATTGTGACAAATATTGATTTAAATTGTCATGATGCTCTAATGATGTATGTATCTATGTGTCTTCTTCCATCACCGAAAATCAAATGTACTTTCAATCATTGCGCTGTTGGATGGTGGATTTATTGCTGCTTTTCGCGCATTTTTATTGGCAGAGCAAAATGCTATCTACTCCATAAGTTCAGCGTGTGCCGCTGGATGGTACATTAGTTGCTGCTTTTCGAGCACCTTCAATGGCAACTTTACGTCCCAGTTCCTTGTCGATACTCTCTCGAATGTCTTTCACCCAAGATTTGCGTTCATCATGGGAAGAGCAGAACACTATAAACTTCTTTCTGGGGTGGTAAAATTGGATCCCTGATTTTGCCTCTTTCTTCATTTCAGGCGGAAACCAATCCACAACCTTCATTAGGATTAGTGGCAGTTCTTCGTGAATGCGAAACTTCTGAGATCCAGGCACCCTCTTTGCGTAGATCAAAACATCCGAGAACAAGAAAAAGCGGTACTCGACGCATCTCCCGGATCTGTTAGCTCTTTTTAGCAAATCTCCTTGTCGAACAAAAGTTCTATTCGGATCATTGAGTAAGAAATCAGCGCTTTCGAGCTGTCGCACAGCTTCCCTAATGGTTTTCCGACAGACCAAATCGTTTTCACTTTCTACACCTACCCACCTGGTGATCGAGTCGATGAGGACCAAGGATTCCAAATGTCCATTTTTGCTAGGAAATTTGGCATTGCTCTCGATCTTGGTATACCAACTTTCACCCTTGTAACTCTCTTGTTCCGTCAAAATCGAATGCTTGTCATTTCCGTTTCGACATGCATCAAAGACTTTTAATCTGCCGATCTGATCGAGGAAGGCTACTTGTTCCACTTGCATATTCAACAAGATCGTGAGAGACAGAGAGTACTTGAGCAAATCCACACAAGAATCTAAGGCTTTTGGATCAAGGTGTGCTACTTGTAAAGCGGAGTTGATCAATCCATGAAACTCGTGCCAAGTCTTTTCGAAAAACTCCCTCGCTAAATCGATGATCACCTTTTCTGGTGTTTGATTCATTTCAAAAGCATGAGTACTGACGGATACGAATCGAGACTCGTGTGTTGACAATCCCCGTAAAAGGGCATCTACACTCTTGGCATTGTCGACTAGACTAGCGATGCTGGTCTGGATGTTTTCTGAAGTGACGCTTTCGTCATCGTCCATTGTCTGCAGATTTCGGATCACAATCGGGTTGGCCTCGATTTGGTCGTATATTTGAGATAGGTATTCAGGATCGATCTCTCCACCATTCGAGACACCTCTTAAATTGTTGATAAATTCAATTTTGGACATCTTGTTTTTGTCCCTCTTCTTTGAGACATTTCTTTTAGTACCAATCTTGTGCAAGTCTGTATTAAGCATTATAATTGCAAACGAGAGAAGAAAGATCGTATCCTGGTTCTGGAACGGACAAGTTACAGAATCTCCCGCATTATCCTCCCAGTAACATTGGGAAAAAGTTGAAATGATGCGATCAATCTGCTGTGCTTCCCCAGGCAGTCGAAACCCGCCTTGAGTCAGCAAATGACGAAGTCTGTGGTGTGACAAAAAGAAAATCGTAAGCCTGGTCCGAGACCACTGGTTTCTAGTATCAGGACAATGCCGAACACCTTTACGCACCCTTCTTCAACCGAAATGCCTACGAACGATATTGCTCGGATGTAGCAAAAACGAATCAAATTCCAATATTCTGTTTCTGAGGTGCTCGCACCTCCTTCCCCAAGGTACTTGCCGAGAGCTGAAGGGTTCAGTTCGCCCCTGTGGATTCGAAGGAAGGAGGCTATATCTCTTGGTGATGCCGAAAGAACATTGCAGGCTATCAAATAGTCAAGGGCCTTGCTCAATCCTCTATCACTTGCAATGCTAAAAGCGACATTCAGTGTGCGCCTTCGCTCCACTGAAATGTCGACAGATTCTGAGTATACTTCAATTTTTCGCTTTGACTGTGGATGTATTTCTACCTTGGATTCGGCAAATCTCTGTTTAATGGCTCCCAACCTTTGCCAATAATCCAATACCGAGGAAGAACCTGGTCTCGAGGTGGAATTTAATTCATCTCTATCTTTGACAACGAATCTTGCTCCTCCGTCAGAGGTGTCCTCTGTCAGCAAGTGGGTTAGACCAAGCTTTTCCAAATCGAGCGATTCCTTATTTTTCCAACCGGCTATGATTGCCTGGGATTGATGTCCCGAAGCTTTGGAAACGGCTAGTGCGAGCTGCTGCACAATTTGTGTTATTGCATCGAGTGCACTTTGTCTCAGTCTTCGCGCGCTTTCACGGGCGAGTGTCACAGTGCTAACTCCCTCGTATCCTTGGTTCAAACCCCCCTCTCCCTTTATGAGGTTGTCAACAGGGGCAGTCGACTGACTTTCTCTTATTTTCTCTCCGAGAAAATCTGTCGCCCTTTCAGTCAGGTGACAGAGAGATGAGCACAACTGGTGACTAATGTTCCATTCTATGTGTGCTAATAACTCCTCACCGACACCAGAATGACGAATTGTATTTTGAGTGTCGAAATTGAGAAAAAGCTCGATCAGTGCTCCTCCACCCTCGTCCTTGAACCAACTTTGCACCCCTTTCATGAGTTCAAGTTGTTGAGCGAAGAGATATGTCATATCTTTATCATCCCTTGATTTGAAGAGAATTTGTGGACCAAGTTTCAACAGTCGCAATACAAAATGATCAAAAAGAAATCCAATTTCAAGCTTCATATGCTTTCGATAGTGTGTAGAACTCCAAAGGGTTCCCACAATTTGAATTGTCCGCCGAAACACCCGTGGATCGTCCAAAGATACCGAGGTGTTTTTTAACAGGCACGTTACAACAAGCCTTCTTATGCAGAAAGCAAATGTTGACAGAGAATGCGATCCCTTAATTTCTTGCCGAGCTGGTCCCCTCTCCCATGTATCCAGAAAGAATTTAATCATCTCCAGGGACATCAACTTGCTTGCAGTATCACGAGGTACTTCTCGAGAAATTTTGTTTTTTGTAACTTGGGAAGAGGCAATCTTCACGATATTAGCCAACATCGAAAAACACAACGCAAAGAGATGCTGTGTTTCTTCCCTTAATGCAGTGTCGCCGCCAAAAAGTCCTCCCCCACACGAATCTGTCATTTCGTACCAAAACAACTCGCTACCTCCTGACCGCGATATTTGATGCAAAGCAAGTTGCGTAAAATTTGCGATGTCAACTCGATGGACTGAACTATCTACCATTTCTGAGACAATTTTGTCCACCAAACCAAAAATTTGGAGGGGTCCAAGCTCGTTGACTCGGGATACAACTTTTTCTCGATCCACCACACACTGATCCAAATACACAAGTGATCCCAATCTTGCAACAAGAAAGACAAATAAGTCTTTTAGCGCAAGTATAGCGAATTGAGGTGCCCCTCCCGCGAGTACTAACTTCTCCGTATTCGTTCTTGGATCTTCCAGGATGTACTTGTCCGAAGCTTTCAAGATACCCCAGTTACCTGTCGGAGCACTCGTTCCAAAGTAGAAAACATATAGATAGAATCGCACGACATACCCTATTGTTCGAGTGCTTAGATAACCACATCCATACTTCATAGCCCTCTCCACAAATTCGACGCATGCAAACAGATGGATGTCTTGTGAACCGGTTGTTGCAACATCGCAAACAACTTGAACCGCCATGTCCAACAAGGTTGTCTGCGCTGAAGATACCTGAGATGTGTTCACATCATCTGCAAAGAAATCTTCTCTCAGAAGTTCGCTTAGACCTTCAACGGCAATCAAGGCAGACCCACCATGTCTTGTGTAGCAAGCCGTCATTACAGGTATCAAAACAGCCACACGACATTGAAGAACCATCGCTGCATGGGTATCGCCACGGCCCAATCCACAGAAAATCGTCGGAATAAAGCCCATAGCCTGGATACACCTCTCTATATCCAATCTGTTACTGACAATCATGTTTGCATTCAACCAAGAGGAATGGTGAAGATCGTAGATTTCCGATTCGCCGACAGAAAAGCCAAATGAGCAACTCAGCGATCGGTTCACTTCGGAAGAAGCAGTGGATTCAAAGTCTGCTGCACTAGATAGTCGGTCGGATTCGGACATAGCGGAATGACTGCAGGGAGTTCCGAGGGTGTTTGCAAGAAGGAGAGATGACGATAGAATGTCACTTGAAGGAGTCGATCGAACGGATGCAGATCCTGAATACGAATATTTCTCTCCTGCAATTGTGTCACTGTCTTTTATAGCATTCACTGCCTTTCGTCTCGACGCCTCGATGAGTGACAATCTATTCTTTATGGAACTGGGACTCAGCAAAGAATGTGTAGACCGATCAAAGATGTGGAAACGGCCAACCCTGCTCTCCACGACAGTCCCACCAGTGGAATAGTATGCATTCAACTTTCTGTTTACCGATCCTCCATTGTACACTGACATGATCAAGGGGAGGGGTCGCAAAAGCTCCAGATTTGCTAGTCTCTGTCTGTACGCCAGAAAGACAGGCACATTCGAGACAGAAATTTGGGCTATGAAATTCCTGGGTGTGCGTTCTATTACTGTATAGCCTTCCGGGATAGACTCTCTTCGAGACGGGTACAGAGGAACAATACCGGTGATAGGGTTCCCTTCGCGAGAGCGGCGAAAACATAGATAGGCTACATCGCTTCCTCCACAATTCATATTAACAGGCTGTCGATCAGGTCCCTTGCTGGTGCTGTACTTTCGGACCACACTATATCCGGGAGGTACGAATTCTTTTCGTTGGGGGAAGATAATGACCATGGACGTGACACAGGGCCTTTGTGCAGCTCTGTCCCAGTTTGTTTCTTTTTTCACGCAAATGTGCAACAGTGACTTCCCATCTCTCAGCAGAAACGGTTCACCACTCGCGCTTTGAGACAGTCTGTAGTATCCCTTTGGGGGCATTTCGTCTCCTTGAGTCACAATGATATCAGTCACAGGACCTGTCAGGACCGACCTTTCTGCCTCTTCAATATTTTGAATGGATTTCAGGTTCTTTCGGCGGAAAGTTGGTCCATGGGCGCGTTTAGATTTCTGATGAAGAATATCTGAAGGAGCAAGAGGTGTCGTCGACAGATACCGGGCGTATTCCGATCCATAGAGCTGAAGCCTCAAAGCGTCCGGTGGCTTCTTTTGCTCTTTCGTCGTATCAACGGAGTTGTTCCAATTGGACTTTGTCTTTCTCCACATAGATTTGTTCCAGAATTTATCATTGGAAGACGAGAGATGCGAAGAAACGATCGTCCTGGAATTTTGTTCGTTCAGATTTTCGTTTTGGTCATCATCCAACAAACATGTTTCAGACATACCAATACTATTGAGAGCATGTCTACACAGTGAGGCTAGACCCACATGGCCTTGTTTCACCACGTTGCTCCGTCCCTTGTAAGTTGCATAAGGTGACTCCATTGATAGTGGCTGGATGGGGCACTGGGCGGAGCGGCCATCCGGTTCCGCCTGCACTTTACCGAACGGCTCATCTTCTTTCTCATTGATGGGAGGGGAGTCGTTCAACGTCACTTGATCTAAAATTTTTTGAACGAGTCGACCAGCAGTATTGATTGACGACAGAGATGCCACTCCGGCGAATGGTGCGTCAGCGACGAAACCCATTCCTCGCTCGTTTTCACTAGCAGGAGAAAGACTGAAATCTAACGAGAACATTGGTTTGATGTTATCATGCTCATCCTCATTTCTCATGGCGTTGGTTGAGTATTCTCGATTGTTCGACATACTGAAGCAAGCTTTAGCATAAACGCAATGATGATATGGCTGTCTGGAAGATGCTGAGATATGTGGCTAGAACTGAAACGATTCATCCACAGTCCATTTCAGGTGCTTCACTACTTCGCAGTCGAGTTTTAGGTGCGGTAATAGAGAACCGGCTAGCCAGGTCTGCTTGTTGAGGAAACGAGGAAAAGTCCCAGAAGTGGGTGGAGAGTGGAAAGTGGTTGGAGGAACGTTGCTGGGGCAAAGAGAGTTTAACTACGGAATCAATGAAAATGTGAGAGCCTAAAACAACCGTTACTCGTCCGGTGGTCGCGCAAGTAAGCAAAGATTACTACGACCACAACGTCTTCTTTCCTACAAGGTACGGTAGTAGTTCGTACTTACCTGTACAGTTAATTGTACGGTATAAAGTACCGGTACTTCGAGTGCTACGGAGTACATACGTAATAGGTACCCTAGGTAGGTACGTACTGTAGGATGTTGCTACGGAAGGATGTTGCTACGGTATGTATGTACTCATAATGCGCGGTAGTACAAAAGTACCGGTAGACTACCGTACCTTTTCAATTCGGATAGTCATACCGTACTCCTTCAAGTTAGTCTACCGGTATAAGTTTTAATTGATGCACCCCTTTGTAAGCTCTACGAATAGACATCGTCCTATCGAAAAGTAGTTCTAAGCGGCGACGCAACATCTCCATTGGATTCGCCTTGGCTGTAACCGCCAGATTTTCCCCGAAATGGTTTGTAGATTGCATCCAAAGAACGCCCCTCTGATTCGTTGAGCGATGGTCTGGTTTCCCGGAATGCATACAACAAGTCATCAACATCAATTTCAACCAATTCAATTTCGGTAGCTGGAGTCTCTGAAAGCTTTCGATGGACAGCATGCAAATGAGCAGTATCAAATGCAGCTCGGACATCAGCTGGGCTCAATCGAGGCATGTCACAAATCGAGGCGATAAACGCTCCATCTGCCAATGCCAATGAGCATTCAGTCGTAAAATTCCATTGCTTGGAAATGTGCATTAGCAAATCGGTCCACTCTTCGTGCCTTTGTGGTGGGCCTAGATAGAGATGCCGTTCCAGCCTTCCAGGTCTTACAACAGCCGGATCCACTTTGTCTGGACGTGATGTCGCGCCGATAATATATACAGTGCCACTTGAAGCATCTTCCACGCCGTCTAGAAAGGTTAGCAACTGGTTGACAACTCTGTCTGTAACCCCCGTGGAATCGGAGCCTCTTCGAGGAGCCAATGCTTCCAATTCGTCCAAAAATAAAATAGAAGGCGCCATTTGTGTCGCTCTTTCAAACAGTTCACGGACCTTCGCTTCCGAAGCTCCAATATATTTGTCAAAAATCTCAGGCCCGCGGACTTTCACAATTGGATAGTTGCACGCCTTGGCGAGAGCAGGAACAATGCAACTTTTACCGCATCCAGGAGGTCCATAAAGGAGGATGCCACGAGGAAGGCGAATTTTTGCCTTTTCATAAATTTTTCTGTACATGATGGGGCTCCGAACAACCGAGTCCAATTTCTTCTTAACGTCGAAGAGCCCCCCAATGTCTTCCCAAACAAATGCTTTGGCATTCGATTTCCGATTCGACGCTTGAATTTGAGACAATGGAGTAAAATTATCAAGTACTTCCCTTATAAGTTGTTGCATAGACTTGCTCTTTTGGTCAGATTGACAAAAACGAGAAACTCTTAATGAGATCTTTTCAAGGTCTCGCGGCAAAAATCCACTCAGCCGTTGGGAGAGGGCAGTATCTTCTGCACTGCCTCCAAAAGATTCCGAATGAAGTTGACGGGATATGAAGTATTGTAAAAGCTTTGTTTGGTCTTCTGGCGATGGCGCTGGCACCTTCAAAGAGACAAGTGATACTTTCAAAGATCGGAAAAGATATGGGTTGATGGAATCCAAATTAGTGCATGTGACCACTATCGAGACGTCATTCCTCGCTGATGCTGTCTCGTAGAGGTTTAAGATTCGATCAGTAATCACTTTCGACTGGTCTATAGCCGCAGGATTCGCTGAATGCATTTTCGCAGAAGAATTGCTCTCGCCGTCGTCAAGCAGATTAGGAGAAAGACAATCAAGATCGTCCAAGACGATAATTGATCTTTCCAAAAATTGTGTTTGTTTGAATATCGCATCCAACTCCGCTAATATTCCAGACATTTTGGGTGAGCACTTTTGAAGTCTTTTGCAATTCAAGTACATTATCGGCCGATGGAGGTGATGGCTCGCAAAAGCAGCCAGAAGTGTGGCACTATGGCTCTTCCCACTGCCAGTGGAACCAAACAGCTTCACCATCGTAGGAGAGAACTTTTCCATCCTTTCCACCGCAGGAAGAATCCATTTGGGACAGCCCACATATTCTTGTGGTCCACGAATACCAGACGAAGAACCGGTGTGTAACACTCTTGGTAGATCTCCTAGATTATCGCCAGCAGCCAAAGCTTGTTGCAAGCTGGTTCGATCGAAAGCAACCAGACACCACTTCAAAGCGTGGTCATCGACTTTTGGTAATACCCTTACCCAATGGTCTGATGCGTTTTCATCGAAAATTCCAGGAGTGAACACTTTTGACGAAAGCAAAGAACCAACTGGTAGCATGATTTTTGCCTCCCCCGCACTCAAACGAAATGCTTGAAAAATTGAGGTATTTTCTGTTGAAAGTGCAATATCCGGTATGCTCCAACCTGTCGAGCTTGTCCTCGGAGAGTTGTGAACTCGAACGCGCTCGATTCTGACACAATCCGGCCCAACAACTTTTGGCTGACATGGTTTCATTAAGACCGCGTCACGATATTCATGCAATTTTAACTCAGCTTGAATTCCTTTGTCTAATACTGCAATGCGACATCAAAAGTTCAAACGTGAGCAAAAATACGTCGAAAGTAAACAAAAGAACTTGCCAAACAAACGTTTCTCCGAAACTATTGAAATTGAAGATAATCGTCATCGTTGACATCAGTATTAGCATGGTATATTTGGTCGTCATCGAAACAAAAGCATATACTTATTGTACGGGTGGGTTCACGTCACCTACCTGTAATGAATGAAAAGATTTAAGGGAAGATGAGACGTTGCGATAAAGCGACAAACACGATTGCAGGTACCACATTCAAATCTCAGGAGTATCAATTGGAAAAAGTAAACTGATCGTCATTTGAAATACGACTTTAATTTTCATCACAGATAAATGAATGGGTCGCGAAAACGTCGACCTTGGCGTTTGATTGAACAAAATCGTACCTGCATGTCCTAACGGAACGGCCGTGGAACAGATTGCTCTGACAACTTTCTCTGAACTTTTAGTCTTGGCGTTTTTGATTCTTGCCCATTCACTCTCAAATGGCCAATCTTCTGCATTAACAAGAACTGAGAAAGGTCCGACCACCATCTCCTCAAACTCGGAAATCCTCTTGAAAATGCTCAGCGCGGTGCCCCATTCATCATCACTGGGGATCAGGCGAAGGGGCGGAGTCCAAGACGCTGCCTTCTTGGCAGGTCTGGGTTTAGGTGAAATGATGACTTCAGTGTTCTGGGCCAACAGGACACAGTTTGGCCTTTGGGTGTTCCTCGTCGCATTGGGTGACACGACATCCGGCCAAATTGATAATTCTGACCCGAGAGATGCAGTCTGCATATCCTTAACGATTACATTCACTTTGTCTCCATGGCGACCCACCCGAAACGTCAATACTTGTTTTGGATACACTACGCTGATTTGATTCAGCAATTCACCGCTCTCCATGGCCTCGGAATGAATTTCCAAGAGTTCCCAATCTTCCATCGAAACGGGTTCCATATCTACACGTGTTCCATACTCGATCCGAGGAAATGCCTGTACTGACACAAAGTTGGGAATGGTGCTCCCAATCGCATTTCTTGGTAGAAGCGACCGCGGAATCTCAATCGTTCCTGATGAAACGAGAGCAATAAGAAAACAACGAGTGAGATCATTGGGTCGAATTCAACCACAAAATAAAGCCAAGAAAACGATGCTCTTTTGGGTCTCAGTAGGAAGGCAACAGTTGTCATGATTCAACATACTATAAAATAGTTCAGGAACACATTCAAAACTGGATCATCATTGGCCAAGAGAGAGAGGACTCCTTTAACACGGGCGATTACTGAAGTACTATCGTTTTCCAAACTCACCAACCTTGTCTTCGCAATAGATAATTCCACCGTTGAAAGAGGCACATATTGTATGTATCGAATCGTCGTCGTCATTTCGAAGTGTGATTTCAAGAGGCAAAAAGTCGACAGAAGGGGAGACAGTTGTCTCTTGTTTGTCCATTACAACCCAACACGAGTCCGAATCCACCCAATCTCCGCCGTCCTCCTCGACAGCGGATTCATGTTCTGACGAAAGAATCAGACTTTGTAATTCCCATGCCACGTCCAATGATAAACGAACAAACATATTATAGCTGTTGGGTTGAGAAGCAGTATCAGCCGTTTCGTCGTCTCGAACACGGAGACGGACCCGCCGCATGTTCCGCTGGGGAGGTGGTGATTCGTTGGACGTCATGTTGGGTTGTTTCCATTGCACAAAGTCTCACTTCTGCCATACTAGTTCTGGATCACAAAAGCATTATCGTTTGCTCCTATCACCTCGGTCCATTGCATCATTCTACGACCTTTTACGGCTGCACCGGATGGATCGAAACTGTGCGACATTTTGATGAGATAGATGGTTATTGACTTTTTTAGCTTCTCTTGTGGATCTGGTTTTGGATTGATCAGATTTTGATTGATTGATGGTGAAGCGCGGAAAAGGAGAGTACGTATGGCGGCCAGAGTTTGGGGGATTTTGCATGCATCCCCTCACCCCGCGATTTGGCGTTCGCCTTTTGGTGTAGGAACGTTGGAACGAAATCGAACAACAACCTGAAAAAAAAATCGTTCTCTGTCAAATCGAATCACACCATCGACGCGTCGGATTCCGAAATACAAGAGACGATCCCTGTTCCGTTATTACAGGCCACACAATACCTTTTTAGGGTACGATCCCTCAGAGAAGAGATCCAAATCGGCTTCTACAGGAACGATACGTTACATACCAATGGTGGGATTGATTCATACACCACGGACTCTCTTCCATATCGCCAAAGGCCTGGCGAAACGCCGCAGTGATGGAGCCTCTGCCGCCTTGGGCGGTCTCGGTCAAAACAATCCGTACATTTCGGAAGGACGTGCTGGGTTGTTTGACACTGATTACTTGATGCACATGAACAACGCCGCGTACCTGTCACATGCTGAATACGCAAGGTGGGAACTATGTGCCTACAATGGATTGTTGAGCAGCATGTTTCGCGACAAGGTAAACTTTGTAGTGGGAGGAACGGCGATTCGGTTTCGACGTGAAGTGGCGCCAATATTTCGAAAGTTTCAAGTTCATAGTTTTGTGGCAAGATTGGATGAACGACATTTGTGGATTTATCACGCCTTTCGCTATCCCCCGGGTGGAAAAGATCCCGGCCGAATACGAGCCCACGCCATTTGTCAAGGCATCGCGATTCAGGGTAGGACCGTCCTAGATCCACGAGTCTACCTGAAAGAAATGGTTGGAATGGATCCTGACATTGTGGATGAGTTGAGCACAGATAGAGGTGAAGCGAGTACGGAACAAGATGTGTTTGCCGAGATGATGGACAAATATGGCGATATGGAGGCTGTTTTCAAGATGGCAACAGCTTTGGACGACAAAGCATTAGAGCAAAAGAAGTGAACTAACTTGTAGTGCAGCTAATAAACTCTCGTTATCTTTCCCAGCCAATCATCTACGGGTCGGATGTGAACGGTCGGAATGGGAGACTGGCCACATCGATGTTCCTGATGTACACTCCCGACCTTTGTTCACCCTTGCATCGTGTTTTGTGATGAAATTGCTTTCCGTCCGTGATGACGGTGTTTCTATGTTTTGAGTAGGTTGTGTAGTAAAGCTCGAATCCACCTTTCATTTGGCCAGGTCCACAGCGTCCGACGTGGAAACGTCGATCCAAACCTTAAAATCAGAGTCCCAAAATAAAGCACACTTGCGACTTCTCTCCAACCGAAAGTGTACCTTGTCGCCATTCTTCTCAGATATTCCAGCACAGTAGTCATCTACAGTCTTTGCAAACGTATCGAGAGGTCGAAGAACCCAGCGATCCATCAAGAAGAAATACACCGCAAAAACGACAAAAAGCCCAGCAAACAAACACCCAGCCAAAATTCCCAAAATATCCTTCTCTCCCACAACGACAAAGGATACAACAATCCCCACCACAAGTCCGAGTAGCAATATCGTACATGCCACTCCCAAAACCATCCATCCTGCCTTGATTTCTTCAAATTGTACCAACAACCCGTCGATGCGTTCACAAAAGATGAACCAGTCATTCTTGTCGGGGAAGTATGAATCCAAAAAGGCCGGACGCTTCCTTTGAACCTTATAGGGAGACTTAGTAGTATCGATCTCAATTCGAGTATTCAGCATCCTCGTCGACGTCGTCTTGCTGCGAGTGCCGCAATATTACGCTCGGTAGAAATTCTGTCAGCAGAGAAGTCAATATGGAACAATCTGTTGCACACTGGCAACTTCCTGGTACTACCCTACCGTTGCAACAATGCTTCCATTCGCAGACACTTGATTTTCCTTCGTCCTTGCTACGAGTACCACCAATATATTACTACGTATAAATCAGAAGATGTCTGAACGAGGATGCATCAGCGGTGGTAGGATGCCAGAGATCGCAAGTTGAAATGTGATGAAGTCGTATTATAAATTGATGGGATCTTCTTCACAGTCAAAATACTGAGGGGATACTTGATACGATTCTCTCGCACATTCTCAATTCATACCACGACCAGAAAAAGTCACTTCCACCTTTTTTATTTTATTATATTAGGGATGACGTTCCACTTCTCAGTCACGAGTCTGACACATTGTTCGTGACACAAAATCTCTGGAACTGAAAATGACTTTTTTTTTCGTAATTTTTGCTGGGACGGATGATTTGTGATCGTCGGAAACAACATCATTATTATAAAAAAGCTAAAAGGAAAAGGTCGACCACTTGATGGTCATTAGGATTTCATAATCCCTCAAAAGATAGCAGTGGCTGCAAGATTACTGTTTGCCTGGAGATCCTGCGAAACCAAAGTTTCTACCGTCGAGGCCTTCTTAGAAGACGTCTGAAAACACAAATTGATCATCGAGACGCCGAAAACGGACATTTGAGCATATTTTAGGTGTAGGATTTGCTGGATATCCGTCATATCTCTTCATATCGTGAGGTGTCTATTGAAACATGTCATCAACACCACCATCGGGGAGAAAACCGGGTAGAGGAGGCGGTGGACGTGGACGCGGAAGAGGAGGCGGACGGAAGGGAGGCAATCGAGGTGGAAGATCCAATAATGCCAGTAGACGGTCCGTTGAAGGCCCCAGAAGCAACAATGCTCCAGCTTCAAAAAATGGCACTCCTAACGGCGCTGATCTTGCAAGCGACATAGGCTCTTTTTATCTGCCAGAACTCAAAGATGAGGTATGTCTGGATGAATCAATGACTCTTAACGGCCACTCTCGGTTTTATTTCATAGTTGTCATCTAACCGTTGTGTCATTCGCATTGTCTCAACAAAACTCTCCTTCTTTCCACACAGGAAATCTTGATCGCTTTCATGCCATACATGAAAGGTGACAATCTAGACGCAATAAACATCCATGAAACCTATCAATCGGACAATGATCAGAAAGCATTTTTGCTTGCCGCGAGGAAGTTCCTTCACGATGAGAAGTCTCGAGCAAACGAAACACGAAAACAGAGTGATGGGAGAGCAAGCATCCCTGCCCCATCAGGGCCCATGACTCCATCAAGTTCGATCCCGAACAATACCACCAGCACAACCGGGATGCCAGATGTAAACGATAGCAACGATTTCGGAAGTAACACCATCAATGAGCTTTCGCAGCTAGCACCCGCTGTCCCAAGCAACGTTTTGTCGCAAAGCCAGCACCTCTATCAGCTGCCCAATTCAAAACTGCAGCAAGACGAGGGATCACCCGGAATGGAGATCCTCGAACGAAAGATGGCAGGTTTACTCGCTGATGACGACGATGTCATCACAATGCCAATACCATTCCCAACTGCCCATGGATCAACCATCGGTCCGTCATCTCCTCCCGCTCATCACAGCACCTTTGACTCCCTATTTCCATCGAACAATTCCCAATCACAATCAAGCCAGATGTCACCATCTGTACAACATCAACATCCTTTCCATGAGAGTCCCCAGACATCCAATGGAGTGCAACATCAACCGCCTTCGGCGATTCAACAGTCCATTCAAAGCCAGAGATCCGAGTTTTCTTCATCTCCGTTTTCTTCCCTCTTTGCTTCAACGAACAATGGCTTGGGACAATCTGGGGGGTCGCTTTTTCAAAGCCATTTAAATGGCCAACCTCCGCCTTCGGTAGGACCACGGTGGTCAAGTGCCTCTTCGACCCACTCTGCCACTTCACACTCTCCCCCTCCTCCCCCTCCTAGAATCCCCATGCAATCTCAGTTTGTTCAGAACCAACTCCCTTCAACATCTCTTTCCCCTATGCATACTCCTACTAGAACACCGGTGCAGGCTCCAGAGACACCTTCACAACTGAGTTTGGCAACAGAAATGACACCGGCGAAGCCAGCTAAGAAAGAATATCAGCCGAAACGCTTGTGGACCCACCTTGAAGATCAGCCAGGCAAAATATTCGCAAACAACGTTGCTGCGTCGATTGGAACTGTGGTAGATCTTCGTCCTCGACAAGAGTTGACAGCCCGGTGGATGCTACCGTTGTCTTACCTCAGAGAAAAGGCGGAAGAGCAAAACGTACGATCCATCCGCGACCTTTTGAAGAACCTTTCGGTAGGTCTTTTCCGTAGGGGTTGCACAGAAAATGGATCGCAAGCTTCTATCGTCTCGAAGGAGATAGTGTCACCCTCTGTAGAGTCGAGAGATGACTATCCTTTCCAAATCACGCAAGATTCAGTCGTCGGAACTGTTCCTTTCTATTCGCCGAGGACCCCTGGACACGTTGTTTTCCGGATGTACTGGCATGATAATCCATTGCATACGCTGGCGACAGGACCAACTCTCAATGTTCGGATTACAGAGAACGATTTCGAGTCCACCATTCGTTTTATTTTGTCAAACTTCAAGGCCAAGAAAGTAAACCCAACTAGTCTGTCCTCTCTCAACTCTCTGTCACTTGTGTTGGAGCAATTTCAGATTTCCTCTAACAAAGTGACACCGGCGGCACAGCACCAATTAGAAAGTGCTGGTAGAGCAGTATGGGGCTGTGTCTGTGAAGCAAGAAAGGTGCTTGATGCGTGTTCATCGGACTACCAAAAGACCACTGGTAGACTGGAAAAGTTGGAGGAGTCCATTGAGGAACTCAAAGAAGCTGTAGCGGCTGAAGATGGAAGAGACGAAGTCGATAAGATTGACGTGGACGATGAAGCGACCCAAAGATCTACGAAATCAGGAGATGCAGAACTATCCGTCAACGCCGCTCTTCTAAGGGAGAAGACCAAGATGCTCATGAGCGGCAGAGCTTCGTGTGAACGCAAATGGAGAGACTCTCAACTTGCTTTTGCGTCGATTTTGAAAGCGATAGTCTCTAATCCTTCCATGGCATATTTACTGAGACGAGAACTTATCACCAAGCTTCGTTTGGAATATGAGCTATGGTGTCCGCTTTGTGAAGAATTTGCAGTCCCTGGCGACAACAGCAACATGATGTGGTACGAGCCGATCAATAGAATGCCTCAGCCCATCACGACTGAACATTTTCGTGTTTGTAACGAAGCTCGATCGAAAATGCAACTTCGAATTCTTGGATTCGACCCAAACTTTCAGCGGCTCGAGAGCATTTTATACCCGACCCGCGACAGAAACCGACAAATGAATCCTGTTGCTGTCAATGTTTTCAACCAGCTATCAAGTTCCATGGGCCAGCTTTACCAAGAAGTGTACTTCACGGGAGATAAAATTTTGCAGCAAAGAGAAATGATTCGGGCGAAGACCGAACAACTCGTGAACATGTGTGAGTGCTTCCCCCCTGGTACACGAGTTGCTATTTTTGGGTCATCTGCAAACGGATATGGATCACCAACGTCGGATCTAGACATGTGTTTGCAAATCCCCAATGGCACCTCAATTGTCAACGAAGACGATCCTACTGGTGCGGTCGCTATGGCTACCCTGGCGAAATTATTCGAAGACCATGGAATGCAAGAGGTCGACACGGCCCGCCTAACTGCACGCATTCCCGTCATCAAATTCAATTGTTCCCGTGGAAACGAAGGCGATCTTCTCCAGGACGAAGATCTGATGATGGAATGTGATCTGTCAATGCACAACCCCCTGGCTGTATTGAACACTTCACTTCTGCGAACATACGCAGAAATCAATCCTGTTTCCCGCGTACTGGCAGCAATTGTCAAGCGATGGGCGAAGGCCCGCGATATCAACAACCCTGCTCGGCACACATTGAGCAGCTACGGATATATTTTAATGCTTTTGCACTTTCTAACTTACCATCGGCGATCTGGGAATGGGCTGGTATCTCCTGTTGAAAAGTCAACGGGCAACAACCAGAATGTTCCATTGCTCCCAAATCTTCAATGGATGGACGAGAGATGGCCTCAATCCCCAGCCGGAACACCATATACAGAATATAAAGAGCAACCAAAAGCTCCAATGCAGCACCCAATCGAAGAAAATACCAAAGTAAATTCCTACTTCTACCGGCCTAACGCTTCAATGCTGAGCAATCTCCAACGTCTCTTTCCTGGGCAGGACCTTTCACTGGCAATTCTTCTTGCCTCATTCTTTCGGTACTACGCATACGAGTTTGACTACAAACGACATGTTGTTAGTCTTCATTCCACAATTGCATATGGTGTAGTGGAACGCGAAGTGAAAGCAGAACTTGATGGATGGCGCAACTACAGCGCCGCGTTGACCATTGAAGATCCTTTTGAGACGTTCTATGATGTTGCACATGTTCTTCGCGGCGGTTATTACCATCGCATTCGCCGAGAGTTTGCTGTCGCCTACAGTAAAATAGCAGACGTGGCCAGCAGCAAGACCAGTGGATCTTGGAATAACAGAACTGTCGACCTCACGAATATGACTGGCATGGCGTTAATTGATTGGATCTGCGAGCCCGTTGTCAATGGAGAACGAGAAGATTCATTTGCAACTGAAATCAAGACCAACAACGCATAAAAATTATCATAAGAATAATTCTAGCTATTTCAAGAGACAATTCACAGTCATTCAAATTACCTAACCAGCAGTACCAATCCGGATCGAACGATGTGGGAAGATCAACATTCCTGCGTATTGCCACTGTAAAAAAAAGTATCTATCTATTTTACAGTTGTTTCAAAAGTTGGACCATGGCCCAGCCCATGGCCGAACCAGCCTCAATGTAAGCCTCACCGAAACTTCCGTAGTGTTCAGTCTGACGGATCTCCCCCATGATATCTTGCCAAATGTTACGAGTGTCCACAGACTTGACATTGTTAAAAAAGTCTGGATACTTTCGTCGATGACCATCAACACTCATTTGTGCTTCAAACACTTTGCGAGTGTTCCCTTCCATAGTGTGGCCGTCGAAAGCTACCGATGAGACCACAAATGGGGCAGATGTCGCATTGAATTCTGATCGAACACTGCGAATGAACTGTACAAGGTTCGCTTCATAGCGATGGGAGTAAACATCGTTTCGCCTATCCTTCTCTCCCTGCCAGTAGAAGAAACCGGAGATTTCATATCCACTTTTGGCGCCAGGGTAAAATTTATCGAGCTTGGATAACACCTTCTTGGCGTTGTTGGTGTCCAAATCGTACTGTTTACCACCGTACCATCCGGGGTGAGATTTCAAAAAGTCGACTGTGATGTTCTCTGGTTGATTCGGCTGCGTGTCATTCTTCCAACTCTCTTCTAAATCATGGTATCCTGCATAAACTCGACCATTCATTTCAAATCGTTCGGACCCTGGCGGAAGTAGATCCCAGCCGAGGTTCCGGTTACCGGTACAAACCTTCAGAAGTAGTATGGGCTCGTCTGGATACTGATCTCCAAGAATCCAGCCGATTCCAACTTCCGGTCCAATCTTCCTCTTGGGTCCCTCTGCGTTCTTCACCGATAATTCTCCATTGCGTTTGATATTGAACTTCTGACTTTCAGAATCGATATGAACGTATCGCACGTCCTCTTTGGTGGCCCACGTATAATTTCCGTCGGCCTGTTCGTGGATCAGGTGACGGTAACGATTCTTCTTGAGGATGGCGTATTCCAAGTCACCGTCTCGATCACCGTAGATCTGCGCGAGGAAAAAAGAAGGGAGTAGTTGAAATAAATGAGCGAAACGCAACTAGTACTGCATGGCAATAGTTCGTTCCAAACTTACGTCGCCTTGTCCAGCCATGTTCGATTGTCCCATTAGGATGAAGATTTTGACTGGTTTGTTGGCTTTATCCACCACGCTTGGCTCTCTAGAAATCTCAGAGTGATGCTCAGAGTTTTCAGCAGGCAAGGCTTCTTTAGTAGCATCACTGGCAGAAAATTGTTGGAGGACTTGATTAGAAATAGTTTTGACATCCAAATGAGAAGCTATATCTTTGGCTATCCTCTTAGAAACTTCCTCCGAAATCCTGTCAATATTTATTTGAGGATATCCTTCATTAGGCGTTAATAAAGTGTAGTTGGAACCTCGGAGAGTCTGCCGCCTTTCTTGAAGGTGAGATTGGAACAAAGATCGTTGTTGTTCTAGTAGCATTCGACGATTTTCCATCACGTCTTCTCTTCGTTCTACATGAGGTCCAAAGTATGCTACGGACTCACCATTCATGCTGTTGAGAGGGTCCATGATAGCTGCAAGCAGCGAGGCCAGCATGAAGGTGCAAGATGCCACCAGGACAGATTTTGCAAAGATCGACATTGTGAAAGAACGAAACTATTACAGTTTGTTGGAGAAATCGTGTATTGCGATCCAAGGTCAAAACTCAATTTGATTCATGTGCTGATGTTATGCTGTTACAGGTTTGTGTCTCACAGTCAATTCAGCTTGACGCGAATATAATGTCCGTGGTATCTCTTTATTCTGGACGTTCTTGCCTGCCTGTTCATCACGATATGATAGAAGGGTGATGTCGTTTCGTCGTTTCTGCATCGGTATGGTGGTGAAGGAACTCCGTTAACTGTAAGTTAGAGTTTGAAAGTAATAAATTCTTGGCATATCTTGTGTTCTATCTAACAACACGATAGGCATATCTTTTTTTTAGCTTTGTTGTCGCCAATCCAACATTCATGCAGTCATTTACCCATTATTTATTCATCGTTGCAAGTCATTTTGATAGCGAAGGACATAGCAAGTGCGTTCTTGCCATCCCATTTCCGCAGGAATACCGGTAGTCCAATGGAAGTCCACAGTAGTCTACGGTAGACACGGTAGACTACTTGAAGTATTATTTTTAAACTTTAGGGACTTACCGGTAACTACAACTCCGAGCACCGGTACATATGATACGTATGCATACGAGATTGATTGTGATCCGTGTGAAGGGTCATTCTCAGCTCTCAGCCAGGAGGAATTGACTCTATCCTTATTGAAGAATGAGAAAAATCCGCGACCAGCGTACCAATCAAAGTTCGCGCTGTCTCTGTCGGAAATCAACCGAATAGGACTGTTTCAGATCTTTCATCCATTGGACTTGGGCAGACGCCAAAACCAAAATCAACGACGATCGAAGACGAAAAAATAATAATATTATTGACGAAGCCATTTACCAAAATATAAAATTGTTATTTCACTGTCAGTGCTAACTTCGGTAAGTCGACATGGCGCTGCCGCTGCTCGAAGTGAAATCATTTAGTTTGCTACAAACGGATGATTTTACCATAACATTCCGATTTCACAGTTGAGAATGCTTGGTCGAACGGTCATTCACATTCATCTCAAAAACAAGGATCTAACCGATTTCATCCGTTCTCTGTAAAAACTTTGAATCCATCTTTTAACACACAGTGTTCAGCAAGAACTAGGCTAAGACAACCGTAAATACAAAATTCATCATGTCTGGAAAGGGAAAAGGAAAGGGAGGACGTGGGGACAAGAAGACCTCTACCAGCAGTTCTTCCAAGGCTGGTTTGCAATTCCCTGTCGGTCGTATCGGGCGTTTTTTGCGACAAGGAAAATATGCTACCCGTATGGGAGCCGGTGCCCCAGTGTACCTTGCCGCCGTCCTGGAATACCTTTGCGCTGAGATTTTGGAGCTTGCCGGAAATGCCGCTCGTGATAACAAGAAATCCCGTATCATCCCTCGCCACATTACTCTTGTAAGTAACAAAAATGCAGTTGCCGTGGTTGTGGCGACAGAATTATTATCATATTGGCTAATCCCTGTTATGATGCATCTTCCACTTCGTTGTTTTCCTTTCAGGCGGTGAAGAACGATGAGGAACTGAACCGATTGTTGGGCAATGTCACTATCGCTTCGGGTGGTGTACTGCCAAATATCCACGCCGTCTTGCTTCCGTAAGTTTTGGGATGAATTTTGGGGGTCAACCTCTTTACCTTTTGAACAAGTTCATATTTTCTAACATTAATTCCTGCTCGGTTTCTCCGTTTTTTAGCAAAAAATCCAAGTTGGGAACCAAGCAATCTCAAGACTTCTAACCTTTTCGTCGCCATTTGGTGCGAAGAGTTGGCCATTTTGGGATTTTGTAGAATCAACAGTCGATCAACAATAATTTGATGTTATGATGAAGGAATGCCCTTTGAAATTGGTGTCGAACAGAGACTCTGCATGGAAATAATATGACAAAGCCATTGTACTACTTGTGTGGTGAACCAAAGCACATTGTACCGTAGTAAAGCTGTTTCAATTTTACGACTATCGGTAGAGTAAACATTCGTTTACAGTTATTACCGGTAACAGTACCTATCGTAGTACGGTACCTACGTACCGTAGTTTGTCATAGCAAGTAGAGAAGTTACACGCGGCATCAATCCTTTTCGTCGACCTTCTCAATCTTCTCGCAACATCGAATTATCAACTGTAAAGTTCTCCCCATCCCAAAAAGTCGACAACAACTTCAGGAAGTAAGCGACGAGTATCCTCCGATGGAAAGAAAAAATTCCAGCACCACCAATCTACTCTAGGTAGATAGCTACCGATAGTCGTACAAAGTAGTGCGACAAATCTTCCTCTCTCTTTTCGATGCCGCCACATACACACCCTCTATGACGAGAGCAAACATGACATTCGAGAGGACACACAAAAGTCGAGACAGAGGAAAGGAAAAAGCAACACCAAACCGCCGGTTGAAACCCTGAAACAATCTTCATTGTATAAACACTGCAGATCTTTCACCTCCATCGCCATGTCGCTTGTTGTATCTAGTTGGGAGAGAATCAAGGCCATTGACTCGTATTACGAGATCGCCGGAGAAATGCTTTTCAAGCGGTGAGTTTGTCGTTTGTCAAAGGAGGGGACGCTTCGCGATGGACTCAAAAATGGTCGACGACAGTGCTAACGGCGGCAATACGAGAATGATTCGTTTCATGCCCCTACTACGACAAAGACAACAGTTTTAAAGTCAGCGTCGGAGACGACAACAAAAAATCATCATGTCAAAATTCAACTCATCGAATTGTTGTTCGTTGTCGTTCACCGTTCATCGTCGTCGACCCTCTATGGTACAGTCTCTTTGAAATCAATCCAGACGTGGCTGCCTACTTCAAATTCACAGATGGATATGAAACTACAGATGAAGCCTTGTACAAGCAAGAAGTGTTTAAAAAACATGCTACTGGTGTGATTTTGACCGTCACTGCCGCTGTCAGTTTGTTGGAGAAGGGTGACATGGACACTTTGGTTGGCGTCTTGAAAGATTTGGGCGCCAGGCATCTTTCTCTTGGATTAAAATTGGGAAAGTCTCACTATGATTTGGTAGGACAAGCCTTGTTAGATACCTTGGCCAAAGTTCTGGACGATGAATTTACTTCTGATGTCAAGGAGGCATGGGTTGGTGTGTACGAAATCATCACAGATAAAATGATGGAAGGAGCAGCTCAATTCGAAGAAATTTCTCCAGAACAGGATGAATCAGGTTCAACGTCTTTGGTGGTTAACAGCTGGTCGAAAGTGAGAGCCATTGAGAATTATGATGAAGTGGCAGGAGAGATGTTATTTAAAAGGTAGGTTGGCCGAAAAGAGCCGCCAGTGCTTGTGAAGCAAACCATTTACTGCGCTTTCATCGTCTAAAGCATCTCCGATGACCATTTTTTTGCTATAGGCTGTTTGAGATCAACCCTGACTCTTCCAGATACTTCAAGTTCACTGATGGATTTGAAACCACAGATGAGGCCTTGTACAAGCAACAAGTCTTCAAGAATCATGCTTCCGGAGTCGTGTTAACTGTCTCTGCTGCTGTTGATATTTTAGAGAAGGGTGATTTCGAGAAACTTACAACCGTTTTGAAAGGGCTTGGTGCCACACACTTGTCACTTGGACTGGATTTGGAGAAGGCCCACTATGACCTTGTCGGAAAAGCTCTGTTGGATACACTAGAAAAAGCGCTTGGAGATGATTTTACTGCTGAAACCAAAGCTGCCTGGTCTGGTGTATATGCCATCATCACAGAAAAGATGATGGAAGGAGCTGCCGAATTCAAAAACTAAGTGTGTTTGGTGTTTGTGCTAGATCTTGTGCCGTATTTTGAGGATTCCCCTTGTATTTTCAAGGGACCAGTTTAATAGGTTTGCTTCGTGCGGCTGTTGAGAAATATGAAGTAGTTCATTTTCATTTTCACTGTTGTCGTTCAAACAGCAAACTTGGATACTGTACGGTAGTTACGGTAGAAACCTTCAACTTCCGACAATGTACAGCAAAAAGTGCATCAACAGATAGGAATAAGGATAACTCAATTTACGATACGACATTATGATACACCTCATCACCATTTAAAACTATGATACAATCATACTCTCGGAGTGTCATGAAAGTCGTAATCGGTGGTTTTCTCGCCCCCCCCTCCTTTTACTTTCCGACGACAAGAACGAACGTAGTTATCTTCTTCATCAACAGGCACATCTCTGCTCTGCTCTTCCCTGTCTTGCTCCTACATGGTACCTTGAATCTCTGGCCTCTACAAAGAGCGTCTCAATCAGACCTAGATTTGTTTGTTGGGTGTCCCCTTGGTTCTGACTGTCAACGGATCCAGCAACTGTTTCTGTTTTTGTGTTCTTTACTCGCAAGGCCGTAAACCGTACCGATCGAAGAATTGGAGAGCCGTCCTCTCATTGACTGTGAATGTCAGTCACTGTCACATTCTGTGCATCTTAATCGCGACGAACTTCAGTAAATAATAATTGGAAACGAAACGTCCAAGGGGAACGAGCTTGGCAGTCAAGTCCATTAGTTTGCTGTTTTGTTCCAACGTTATGTCTTCGGTAAACAATTCACCCTTCAATCCTCCCGATCAGCACGGTAAAAATGATAGTCAAGATTTCAAGAACGACTCGCCATTTTTGACGACCTCTGATGTTTTGAATCAGTTGAACAAGCATCTGTCCAATCTGTCCTCCCCAGAAGATGATGTTCACATGAAACCTCGGTTTGAGCTTCAAAAGCGTCTACCCGATGGATCTGCCATTCCGGCATCGGCTGACGAGATTGCTGCTGCCGATTTCAAAACCAAATTAGAACAATCTGCCACATTTGTCTCGCAATTGGCGACTCCCCAAGATCGACAATATTGGGCAGAGCAACAACGGCAACAGGGAAATTCCTTTTTCAGTCGAGGCGACTACAAAGGAGCCATGGACATATATCTGACATGTTTGGTCGTCAAAGAGAATACCCCCGACTTTGTCAACAAGACACTGTTGCCTGTTTTGAACAACCTTGCACAATGTACATCGCAACTTGGGATGCACAAAAAGACCATTTTGTTTTGCGAGATGGCAATTACTGAATCGGAGAAGGCAATGGTACAAGACCAACAACCTACAGATGCGGATCAAGAGGATGAAGACGTCCATCATGACAATACCAGAACAACATCTGCTACTGCAGTGGATTACCTGTCTCTCTGTAAAATTCACTTCAAGAAGGCAAAAGCACTCCGTTTAACTGGGAATTATGTTCCTGCACGAACATCACTCAACGCCTCCTTGGATCATCTGGAAGCGAAAGAGAAAGAAACTTGCGTAGACGGTTTGGACACACCTCCCGATTCCATGTCACTGGAATCCTACCGACAGGCGATACAAAAGGAATTCAAGTATCTTGATACAGCCGAGAAAGCGGCACGAAAAAATCGTCAGCGTCAGAAATCTGCAATGCAGAGGGCCATGTCTTCGCAGAATTCTGCAACCAAAAACTCGCAGAAGGCTACTCGCTGTGATCTTGGATTTGACCAAGAGGGATCCACAATTCAGGCAGAGCCACGAAAATTTTCACGACTTCGTGCACGAAAATTCGCTGGAGAACCAGAGGCATGTGGTTCCAACGGAAATACGAAGCAAAAAAAACCAAGTTACATTGACTACTACTGGAGTATGGTAGCTAGGGTAACGCAGTATCTACTCCAATTGATTGGTGACGATGAATCAGATTGCCAAGAGGATAAAGAAAAAAAGAGGATCTAATGCAAAAGGGGCGACTTTTGCAAAACTCCATACAAGATGCTGATTGTACCATTTTGATGCCAGTCTTTCGTAATTTCAACGACATGATCTTGTTGCCATTCTATCGGCGACCAAAAAAGCGCCAAAACGTTGTTGCGAATGCAATTGAAAGATAGCTGTTTTCTATAAAGTTATGCTACGTCTGTCTTCGTCGACTTCTCATTATGACAATGATTTGCATCGCGATGAACACAAGAACAAGTATCAATGCTGATGACCAATTGAACAAATGCGACAAAATGATCTCCTCTTTTGTTTTCCTCTTTGCAGTATCTTGTCCGGGAACTGGTTGGCCAGCTTCGTCGTGATTCATCGCCATTGGCATTTCGATCGTGTGGTCCGCTCCCGAGGTTTCGTCTGGACCATACCACCAATCCTCAAGAAGCACTTTCCACCTGATCAACGTCTCGTGTATATTCATCGCAAAGAGGGCTATCTGTACAGCTAGCTCAGCTTCCCCTGGTTTGTTACTCACAGCCAGGTCATAATGTCGCTTGGCCAGTGGAAAGTCCTGCTTGAGACCCAACCCCCACTGATGCATGAAGCCAAGGTTGAAGTTTGCTCTGGCGCTTTGATGCTTTTCCACAGCCACCTGGTAATAGTGCACTGCCATTTGCAGATCGCTCTCTATAAAATCATCAACGTCCTCTTCTTGTGTAGCATCTTCATTCAAACACACTCCGTCTTGCTCGTTACAAGTCAAGGATGTAGAATCCTCATCAGTAGTCGATTGTTGGCGGGATACCATCGTGTACGACTTGACAAACTTGAGCAATACCTTGCTCCACTTATCCAAAACAATTGGGATATACTTTTCAGGATACAACAAGTATTGAATCCATCCAAAGGGACCCACCGGCAGTTTCTTTCCACGTAACCGACCGTAGTAGTAAAAGTCGCCGACTCGCAAACAAGCTTCAGCGTTGCCTCTTGCTGCTGCTGCCTTCCACAGACGCACCGATGCCTTGGCACAATCCGCAGGATTCAAGCCCAAACACACCCCACGTTCCATCAAAAAGGCAGCATTCACTTGCCCAATACTTGATCCCGTTTCAGCAGCTGCAAGGTAGTTCCGAAGCGAAACTTCTACATTCCCAGCGATGTACGCTTTGTATGCTCTCTTGAGACGTTTTGACCGTGTCAGTGACGCGTTTTCGACGATCCACTGGAAAAGTCCCTTAGCCTTGGTGCAATCCTTTTTCACTGACTCATACTTGAGCACACTTGTCTGCAGACGAATGCCTTCTGCATAAATCATGGCAAGTCGGTGCTTGGCTTGTACGTGGCCTCTGTTGGCAGCAACCGCCAGTAGCTTCATGGCATTGTTCACATCCTCTTGAGTGGGACCCTTGAATACTTGATCTTCGCCGACTTTTGAAGAATGCAAAGCAGACCTTTCGTTCGTAGATGCCTTCTTCTCTCCATTCATGATTGGCAAAACTGTTTCGGCATCGTAAGCAGCAGCAGCGCTCATTTGTCCATCTTCCAGTTCATCCAGCGTCTTGAAATGTGTCTTCCAACCCAACCACATCATTGCGAGGTTGTAATGAGCATCGGTACTACCCACTTCTTTTGCGAGTGTAAAATATTTTTCAGCCTCGGCCAAGTCGACGTTGATGGAACCTGGAACGCCCATCAGATGCAACAACCCGAGACCATTCAACGCTTCGCTATTGCACTCCGCTCTGTACTCCTCGTCATTCTTTTTGTAGGTTCGAGCTAGAATCCATTGATGACGATTGCGGCAGTCATCCAGAGTCATGGGCGCTCCCAGACGACAATATCTCAACGCCTCGTACACATTCTGTTCTACTCCCATCCCCCATAAATGAAAGATGCAGGCGTGTCCACTGGATTCCCAATGACCATTCAGAGCGGCTATCTCGTAATATTCCAAGCTCTTGGTCAAATTTTGGTCGACTCCCCGCGCACCATAATGATACAACTGCCCAAGTGTGTGCGCCGCCGATACGTCGATTCCTTCCACTTCCAACAGTTTCTTTCCTTTCTTGGCATCCTTGTTCTTCTTTTCGTTGTCCTCCTCCGATGCACTCTTTTTGATAGACCATGGCACGGTCGTTGCTTTGAGATGATAAAATTGCAACGCCTCCTTGGACTCATCCGGTTTGTTGGATCGATCGAGCTGTGACGACGTCCCCCCATGCATGTGTACTTGTGCTAAGATATGCATATCCATCGGAGGAGTGACCTTGGCTCGAGAATGCAGGGAGGTCTCCAACTGATCCATAATCCCATCCGCAGCGGCTTGATAGTACGGTAACGCATCTTGGCAGGTTCCACTGGAACTTCGTTGATCGTCCATGGTGTGATCGAATCGATACGCCAGTGCCATGGCGGATTCCACATTGCCCGCCATTGCCGCCATGTGCCACAACAAGAAGGATTTGGTAACCTGTGGATGATCTCCATGTGACGATGGAATCCATTCTTCAAAGACGTGCAAATCTTCAATCAACGGAGGGGTTGATGATGTTGTTGTTGTGGTAGTTCCAGCGGATGCTTGTTGTTGCTCGTAGGGTCCCGCTGGCACGGGCCATATTCCACTGGCATGGGCATTGGCAAGATAATGTTGTGCCATGGGATGACCCGCATGAGCCGCACGTTCCAATGCCAACCGAGGATACGGTGAAAAGGTGCGGTTGTTGATATTATTGTTGTGGCTACTGCTGGTTTTGGCATAATACGCCGAGGGACTTTGTACTTGCCATGCCGTCAAGGATGCTCGATAATCGGTCGGATCGGCCGGCCAAACAGCAACATCCCAATCTTTCACATACGCCACAACCTGCCTCCAATATGCTTCTCCGGTGGTTTTCCAGGCAGTAGCCTCAGGAGCTGGAAAGGTATTCCACAAGTTGATATCCCAGGATCCCGTGGGAATGGACGATTTAGTGGTAGTCGATACAGAAGAAAGGTGCATTTCATCCCTGTTGTTGCTGTTGTAGTTGTTGTTGCTGCTGGAATGCACCAGACGAGATCCGTCGTCTTGGTACTGATAATAGCTTCCAATGGATCCATCATCATAGTCCAGAGTTTTGTCGTGATGTTTACCATTATTTTTTTCAGTCTCGTCTTTGGAAGTTGTCGATGAAATTGGTACCCATTTTCCCTGCGAGACCGAGTACCGAAGACGGAGCTGCAAACTCTTTTCTGTTATTTTGAGCTGCAGTGACAAAAGAGCACCTCCCAATAAGACCGCATAAAGTCCAAGAATTGCTATAAGGAAAAGTTTGAATGTGAGTATTCCAGTACCCGCCGCCATGATTGGCTTTTGTTTGTTTATTTATTTGATTGGTTGGTTGGCTGAGTATCAATTCGTTTTGGTGGACGTCGCGAGGACGATGTTTACAGAGCGGATGGATAATGGATCACTTATTCTCGATAATCGGTGAAACAAAACTGCCTTCCCTGAACACGATCGTTGGTGTTACTGCTAAACGAAATACCACACCACCAATCGCCAATGTCGTCATCCACTAGTTCACAGAATACGGTAGGTTGCTGTGGTATTATCGCCTACCTACTGTAGTAGCACAGAGACTTTTTGTATGTTGCAGTAGACTATTCTCGAATTCATGCGAAGTATGTACCCTCTTGTACTCCGAGTAGAAAGTGAATTGCTATGTTGCCGAGAGTGTTGGTTGCTTCAACCCTTCATCATCATTCGAGTACATCATTCCCATTCGAGCGGGGATCCAAAAGGGGAGGGGACGTCGTTTCATGAATTACAAGGATTTGCAAAACATCAAATCCCCGGATTAGACAACCTTTTGTCGGATAATTTTGCCCGGAATGAGATCATTTAATTTTATTTATCCTCTACTCGAGTATTGATTTACGTGTATTCATAGATGAAGTTATACGGAGTACTTTCATTCCACTTGTCCCTTATGTATTCTTATTTATTGATTTTGTCATCACGACGATGATTTGTTGCCTCGGTGCACCGGAAGCTTGTACTCCGGAGTAGGACGTATTCGTATCATACCTCCGTACTCTGTATGATACAAGCAAAAAAATATTGTGATGTGCAAGTAGAGGAAAGTAGACTACCGTACTATCGGAGTAGTAGCAAAAAGTAACCAAACCACATCTATCTCGTTATAAACTGTAAGTTACTCGGAGTAGTATTAACAGTTAGGATTCTCATTACAGCAGCAACAACAACCCAGATTTTACACGAAATACACTTTCAATACACATCACCATCGTCGAAGCAACATAAGCGAGAACATTTGCTCATACATCGCACCATTCCATTCTGGGATATAGTCCGGTAGTAGTTGTTGCAGCTTTTGCCATTTTCCCACATCCATTTATTTATTTGATCCACACTCACAGCTCTCTGTTGCAGACAGGCATCAAAACAATTTGGCCGATACGCACCCATCCATCCATCCATCCATCCATCCATCCATCCATCCATCCATCCATCCATCCATATATTCATTGTCAACATGGCAGAAGATCCATCCGTGACAGTAACCAAACCAAGTAAAAACGAGGAAACCCCACCAGAAAACGATGGAATTTCCTTGACTACCGAATCACATCTTGCCGTGCCAGCGAAACGAAATCACGAAGAGGCAACAACAGCAGTCACCACCACCACCAAAACATCAACAGAATTGGACGACGAACCTTCCACCACAACAAACGTACTCCTGGCTGCTGTTGCCGCTATGGAAAACTGTAACACCAACAACAACAAGGGTGGAGCAGATGATGAATTACCTCCCAAACGATCTAAGCGCGAATGGTTGGCCTTTCATGGAGTCAAGCATTCGCGTGTGGGTTCCGACTATCAAGTGGCCGTGTTGCCATCCATCGAGAAAAAGGAAGCAGTGGACGAAAAAACCAAATGACAGTAAGTGACCAAATTGGACGAGGAAGACGATCCTTTCATTAAACTGTAAGAGGAACGGACACCAATCATGGATCTGAAGGGAAGGGAATACAATAGCAGAAAAAACGTAATAAACCAATATTCATCTCAAACGCAACAAACAACGTTTCGCACGAGTTGTCCCTTATTATTCACCAACGCCTACTACGGTAGTACTACTAGCGTCTGATGGATGTCAGCAGCAAAATCTGATATCTAGTTTTATTTTTGTCATTGTTCATATAATATGTGTAGAAATAAGAAATTATTTAACGGCCAAAATAGACTGGCACGGCCGAGCTGTTGCTCTCTCGTGTGGTGTGATGCGAATCGTACTCTGTCTTTAACGCCGATCCATCATTCCAGCCTTGCGACGCTTGGGCTTTTTGAAACGGCGAAACATAGGGTCCTCAGACCTCCTACGTTTCCCTTCTCTCCTGGCCATGAACGACCTGTCATAGTCCTCGTCCTCCTCATCAAAGGAAAAGTCGGATTCGTTCATAACGGCTGGTCCGCCAGCCGCACCGTCACTATGACTTCTCGAACCATCATGGTGTGATTGCTGCCTCAAAAGTTGCTTAATCTGGTCTTGCAACGGATTCACACTTTGCTGAGCCTGCAGCTGAGTTCGCTGAAGAAAGAGCTGCTGGATTTGAGCTTGGAGAGGATCGGAAAGCTCTGCCACAGGGACTTGTTGCTGTGACAAAAAGTGGGGAAAAGCGTCGAGAAAAGAGCGATGAAGGTAAGCGTCAAAGGATATTCTATCAAGTCAGACATGGAACCTTTGAATCGTTTGTTCGTACCAGCAAAGATGCGACCAACTTAGCAGCACTGGATTGCGATGTCGTTCCTGAAGTTTGATCGGGCCTAGTACCAAGAGCAGCAAGCAACGTCTGTTGGTCCGGTTGCAACTGCAGGAGTGACTGCAACAGCTGTTGTTGTTGCTGCCTTTGCTGTATCTGCTGTTGTTGCAATTGCTGCAGCTGTTGCACCAGAAGATGCTGTTGAATCACCTGGTGTACGCTTGCTCCTTGGTCTCGTCGCCCTTGTTGTTGCAACCCTGCAATTATATCCACCAACGCGTCTTGAGTGGAACTGCGGTTCACCGACGAGCCGGGGGCCGATGAAGAAGACTGCAGAGGGGAGTTTGAGGCACCTTGAAGCTGCTGTTTAAGCAGAAGCTGCCGCTGTAATTGAAGAAATTGCTGGTTCGAATCACCCGTGTCGCCTGACTCACGACCCGCAGCATTAGAAGTAGATAATTGATTGAGTAGCTTTTGGAAAGATGACTCAGCATTTGAGCTGTTGCTGTCGCTGATCGATACAGAACGGGCAGATCGAGGTTTCTTGGTATCTCTTCCAACGACGTCTCCTCGTTCAACTGCCGCTTTTCTGCGTTGCTCCATGAGTGGCCTCTTCTTGTAGTGGACATATCGAATTGCTTGTTTGACTTTGTCCACAGCATCGGCGTCGGTAATCTCAAAGAAGAAATCTTTGTTTGGGTCAAGTCCCAATGTAGTAGCTTCGTCCGTGTCTACAGGATGAAGGAAACGTCCGTTCATCCCATGAATCACACTAATGAGTTCATTCACCAAACGATTCTTCTCTTTGCGACTCGAGGTGGAAGTATAGGATGTCGCAACTTCTTCGATCATGTCTCTGTAGACCATGTTGCCTTGATACAAGTTGCTGCCACTTCCTCTCCCTTGGAGAACATCACGATCATTTGTCTCTGTCAAAAAGACCCCCGGATACTTCATAGAGATCGTTCCTTCGTTGGAGGCATCCGATTCTGCCTTCTCGTCGTCCTTGTGTCGTCTTCCTTTTCCTTCAACAGCGCCATTTCTCTTAACCTCTTGAAGTTTTTTCGTCTCTTCTGCTTCTTCGTCGTTGATGGGATTATCGAGTGCCATGGTAATGGTGGATGATGATCCAGGTAGTAGTTCGAAGGCACCTTCTTGATCCCTTTTCTCTTCTTGGTATCGCAATTTTGTGTATTGCATCTTTTTTGCGCTTTGAATGTAATGTACCTCTTATGAGAAGAATAATATTTTTGAAAGTTTACTGTTTCCCATGTGTGAGACAACTGGTCATCATTAGCATGTTCTACACTTGACTGGAAATGATAATAATAATCTCGTTGATTAGTGCGAGCAGCACCTATTGTGACGATAGTGCTTCGCAATCTCCTCTTCGGACCGGAAACTTGCGACCCAGTCTCCAGTTTCCGGTCCGACTACAAACGTCGCGAGATTCTGGTCGCAGACATATGCAACTGGAATGTTGCCCTCAATAATTCTAGCTAGGCACTTTTTCACTGGCACTACTATGCAAAGACGTGATTATATACTCTAAACGTGTCAAATAATGGAACCAATCATGTTAAATGCGATTCTTTTCAGTACACTTAAAACGTCGTTCTTCGTACAGAGCTTATGTGGAATAGGCAATGATCTTGGAATTTCGGAGAAACCAGCCAGTTCGTTTTGATTAAAGGAGGGATAAATGCAATTAAAGACTTTTATTTATTGTTAAATTCATATTAATGCCGCTTGCCACGAAATATATCTCTTTGAAAGTGCGGGGTCCGAAGCTTGTGACATTTTTCTTGTTCGTTGGCACTTTTTCGAAGCGCGTCTTCTTCTGAGACATGAAAGTTCTACGTACTTTTGTCATTGTGACTTTGTCCGGAAGAACAAAAGTATCGCTGTATCATCTCTTTTGCTTTTAATGGATGGGCCTACTTATCATGATATATAACATCTCTACATTGAACGAGCGCAATTAATCGAAAACAACCTTGAAGTTTGTCTTGCCATTTCAGGTTGGCTTTAAAAAACCTTCTCCACCCTGGCTACCGTAGATAGTAGAGCAGTATCATACGTTAAGCTTGGAATTTTCGCTCTTTCAATCAGTTCGATCCTCTCTTGTTATTATTTTATTAACTGTAAAAACAACATAAATCTGACTGACAGTGAACGAATTTTTATTTATTAGCGGCAGAATTCTCGGTCGAAGATCCAGAGAATTATCATACGTACTGGAGCACACGCTGGTAGTAGGGGTAGTTTTTTCGTCCATTTTTTTAGTGTAGTAGAGTATTACTTCGAAGTTAATAGCTACTCTACTAGAGTACCTAGCTACTAGCTCTAGTAGTAGTATTTTCATACTTACTGTTATAAAGGTAGCCGTAGTAAGCCGTATACCGTACCAGGTAGTACCGTTGTCTATGATACATGTATCGGTACTGGTAGTAGAAAGGTAGGGGTACCGGTATTATTTTTTCACTGGCTTCGAGCATTTTATTCACCCTCCTCTTACTACTACGTACTACGGTATTTAACTCGGAGTATCGGTAGTACCGCAGTTACAGTACCGTTAGGTAGGTACGGTAGTTTTCTACCGGTACTTACAGCATGCCACAGCTAGTACCTGGTACTGTACCTGGTACTAGGACTACCGTAGGTACCGAAATTGTTCTCCACTGTCTATGTACGACAGCTATTATACTACCGGCACGTCACTACCGGTAGCTACGTACAGACTACGGTACCGTAACCGTACCGGTATGTATCATACCGTGTTGGTACCACCGTATAATGTTTGCCTCTACCGTACAACCGCAGCAATTATTACACGGAGAATAATTGTATCTTACCGTGTATGATAGCAGTGTGCGAGTGGGTCTACCGGTGTGGTAGGTTGAGTGGTACCGGTACTACCGGTGCAGCTGACTGTGAACATTACGGTACCGTACTTACGGTAGGTACTGTGGTAGCTACGTTAGCTACTGCAGATTACCACCGGTACTGGCTGGTAGCGCATGTTTGTACACCAGTACTTACAGTTAGTACGTTTTTTAAGACTTGCTTCATCAACTTCAGTTCTACAGTACCGGTAGTTGTAGTACTAATAGTACCAGGGTATGACGTAGTGTTATCCCCCCCCCCCGAGTAGATCAACTAGCTGTAGTGGTGGGGAGGAGGAGGGTTGCTTGACCAAGTCATTTTTGCCATAGCCTTCGGGGGAACAAAGAATCCTTCTTAGAAATTCTGCCCTCAGTACAATCATCATGAAAAAGATCTTCCCAGCAGTGATGCTGGTACAAGCTACTGCTGTCTTATGTATGAATCATGCATATCCATTGCGGTGTGTTGTTTCACATCACAACTTACTTCGCACATACTAGGGAATCCGCCTTTGCATGATTCCTGATGGAGTTGTGGAGGGCAGCACTCCTGCTGATACTTTTGTGATTGTTGAAATGGCATCGTAACTCACCGTCAGCCAAGTCTCAATTGCTTGGGGATAGTACTATTTCATTGGAAACACAACTGGAGGGATCTTAGAAGGTTTTCTCTTAAACATACAATCTGCTATATTGGGCTGCATTAAGTAGAAGATACATCAACAATACTCCCAACATGAAAATGTGGAAATTTGCAGGCTTTCTATATTCTTCTTGCTGGAAGGAGACCATAACAAATCTGAGGACATTGTTTCACTGGTTAGCTAGGAGGACTTTTCCTCTTTTGTGAGGATTTTCAGTCACCTTTCTAACTCAGAGTGATTAGCAACAGCAGAGGGATAAGTGGATGGAACACTGTTGCATGATGATGAAGGATTTGCTTCCCCGTGGCTGCTGCTGAGCCAACTTTCTTGTGTACAGAATCTGAGGCAGCAGCAGGAGTTAATTGTTTTTTAATGACCACACACCACAATCGTATTCCATAAAGTACAGTAGTTTACCTGCCTACGGTAGTACTCGTTGCTACCTGGTACTTCAGATAGAGGAACTTTTTTTGATGATCCATTCCGCCGTAGTACCGGAACCTTAGGTACATACCAGTACCGTAGGTACCAGTACCGTAGTACCGGTACACCGAATACAACTACCTTATTAATAATATATAATAATATGATATATTTTATAATATCATACACCAACATCCAACGTATCATCATCATCCACTCCATTTATAGTAGGTTACTACTACCGGTAGCTACCGGTAGTTGATTTGTCATCAGCCCCCCAGAGGTGAGGACTCTTTTATCATTCACCTGCCGGTAGTGCTACCGGTACTCACAGTCCGAAGTTGTAGTAGTAAATAATTCATCGCCGCAACTAGTTGCGTCATATATAAAGGTAAAAAAGAATGGCTTGGTTCTGGGGGGAAAGCAAAACGAAGAAGTGGAGGAGGAAGATGAATCACCGATGTCGTTGTTGTCGGTGAAGAGTATGGCCAACAACGACAACAATACGGAAAACGAGAATGAAAATAATAATATAATTTCGTCCACTGAAATGGTTGATGATTCCAACATCCGACTTTCTCAAGATGAGAATCCAGACGGAGACAGTTTCGATTGTCATTCCTCTTCCGACAACGAAGAAGAGGAAGTGGAATTATTACAGTTACCAACAACAACAACATTAACAACCACTGACAGCAAAATTAAAAAGACCAATGACCAACAAACTCCAAACTTGTCCTCGCACACTGAAATTTCCGACCGCGAGAATGTGTCCATGATTGATGATTCTTCTGGAGAATATTCCTTGGATGACGAATTTCTAGATTCATCGACGTCCGAGGAAGAAGAAGAGGAGGAGGAGGAGGAGGAGGAGGAAGAAACAGAAGATTCAAATGTTGTGGTCGAAAACGAATCGACAAATATCCAAATGATAGAATCCACTAACAGCACTGTGCCATCGGATGAAGAAGATGACGATCAATTACCGGTATCTTTTTGGGAAAAGCAATCATTACTTATACTGGCAGCGGAACATGATCGGGTAGACATTCTCCAAAGCATCCTGACGGATGAAGAGGAAGATAAGGATCGATTGATGAATTCTGGAATACCTCCACTACATCTTTCCATAACATTTGGATCGGTCCATGCTACGGTAGCGTTGCTGCGAATGGGTGCCGATCCAAGCATTCGACCGAGCCTCGAGACGATTTTGGAAGAGCAAAAGGAACAACCAGAAGATTCCAAAGTCACAATCCCCAATATGCAACGCTTTGAAGGAATCAGTGCGTGGGAACTTGCCTTTGGCAACCAGGCATACGAAAATGCCATGCGGCAAAAATCGTCAAAATCATGGTCGTTGTTTGACTCTTCATCATCATCACTGAAAACAAATGGTAACATAGAAAAAGTTATCAAACCAGTCGACATGCCGCCGTCCAAACGGGAGGGCATACGGCATGCATTCACTGCAGAAGCATTGAGAAGTGTGGGTGGCGATGAAGTCGACCGGCTGCGACAATTGCTTCAAAGTGGCATGCCGGCTTCGATTGACATTGGAGGGAAAGACCTTTACGGATGGGCCGTCGAAATGGGTGCTCTACAATGCGAGGAACTATTACGACCGTTGGAAGCTGCCAAATATGATGGCAACAACGAAACCGATCTTTCCAGCGAAGAGACCAGGCTGAATGGAGAGTCAATAACTGACAGCCACGGATCATCTCTAAGTAATGGCGGTAATTTAGAGAGGCAGCATTCCTCTTTCATAGTATATCGACCAACGGAAGAGACCGTTCCAGAACTCAACAACCGATTGGACGAATTGGAATCACTCGCTACTGCCTTATCTACATGCTTGGACAATTTAGCCGAAGAAGTTTCGGTGTGTCATGGGCTGCTTCTGATGGGAGGTGGTGCCACGGCCCTTGCCTCTCATGTAAAAAGTTTGAAAGCTTTGAAGTCACAAAAAATGAATGAGTTGGAAGAGGAACATGAAGTGGTCCAAGAACTTGAGCGTGAGCTGGCAGAACTAGTACTGTCGTCGGGAGAGATCGGCAAGGAAATTGCAACTAAAGCTGCGTTCCAGCTATTTGGACATCAAAAATCTACAACCAATGGATTCACAACTGGCAAAGAAGATGTGAATGGTAGTGAAGATGATTCTTTACGAAGAAGTCTTTTGGCCCAAGTTGCCGCCAGTGAAAACAAGGTGAGCAGCCCAACGGAACATAATGAACGTTAACTTCCAGATAACCTAACTGTTGTAATTTCTTCTCTACAGATCCGAAAACTCCGAGCATCTATTGCCGATTTATCTGAAGAAAATTCTCGAGATATGATGGAAGTCACAAGGCGGGGTCTCGAAGGAGGAATCAATCTTGTTCGGGGGTTGCGCGAAGAGATTCGTGACATTGACTTTCAACTTGGTGAATCAAGAAGTGTGGCAGCAGAGTTCAAAACCAAAATAAACATGATACATTCGAGGATTCCCACTCAGCAAAAACAAATTGATCGAACTCCACTAAAAGGTATCTCATCATCTGCTGGTGACACAACTTGTTCAGATCAAGCTCCATCGTCATCCAAGGATCAGAATAATCGCCTGTTGAAGGATTCCAGACAAAATTTATCAAGGACATCGCTTGAAGATTCTTACGAAGTGACGTCGTTGGACCAGACATCGCCCGCAGGTCTCGTCAATCCAAACGTTGACTCAATGATGGGTTCGAGTTCGACTCATCCTGAAGACTATCAACAGCAACCACCTCCATCAAAGAAGATTGCGACTGGCGATTCCACCGCCATTGCTCTCGTTCAGCCTGGTAACAGAGGATTCTTCACCGTAGACTTGTGGCAAGTGTTGCTGCGTATCATTGGCTTAGATCGCGCAGCATACCGTCGCGGAATTCAAGTTGCTAGCACTCAACCAAACCTAATGATTGTCTAAAGACAACCCGTCGACGATCTTTAATTGTAACTAAGCAAGCGTAAACTAAAAGTTCTTGCGGGTCATCAAACTTTTACTGTAGTAAAACAATGGGATGATATCCGTACTCCGTTTTACGGAGTATGTTGCTGCTCTGCTAGTACGACGTTTTCTAACCGAAAGCTTCGTCTCCACAAAATCTCGAAACGAAGGTACCATCGAATTGATGGTTCTGGCATTTGGACCACCATTTAATTCGAGTCAACTCCTCCGTCCATTATCTGGTTTGTCATCAATCAACACCATTGCAATCTCAACTCACTGGATTCGAATTCTCAGGTGCTTGCATCGAATCGATTAATTAACAATAAATATACGGTGATGCTTTTCTTCCTGAACGCAAGTCGGCATTGCAAACTACCATCCATCGTAACTGGTGGACTACACCGGCAAAGTGTGTTTCACCACGCAAGTGAACTCAAATGGACATGTGTTTGTTCTCTCAATCTTCCTTAGAGGACAAAGGACATCAACAAAGCAAGCCCACGCCTATGGCCCCTTCCAAAGAAGTTGTCATGTTTTGCGCTGACTGTGAATGGGATACCTTTTCAACGATGACGACTGCTGTTATCACAGTGGACAAGTGAGTAAAAAACTATTCCATGTTCTGGATTCCACGTGAGAAAAATCAAGATTACGTAAACTCTAATTTAGACTGTGCTCTAGGACAAACAGAGAAGGTGTCTCCATTATCCTCACTAATTTTTCTTTTCCATCGCCATCTCGGTATGTCCCCACAAACCTGACTTTCCAAACACCGCCGCCTCCCGCTTGAGATTTTTTCAGTGTCTTGCCGAATAAGCTGAAAGCCGTTTCCAGAAAAGACACTTTGATGGTGTCATTATTCCTCACCTCTCGTTTCGCTCGTAATGCGATTGATAGTGGTCCAAATTCCACACGATTATAAAATATTTCGTCATCCTCAAAGAATTGTGAAACTTTTCCAACGAATGGTCCAATTTTCCCTGATGAAGCTCCAGGAGCGGCGGAATAAACCAGTTTGTGGACACCTTCTAGTGGATAGCGAGCTGGCTGTTTCGAGTCAGAAAATGGAATCAAGGATTGTGCTAGCATTTCCACTTTCAACCGATCCTGCTCAGTAGCGATAGATCCAACTTGTCCCACTGACTGGGCTGTTTCCAATAATTCGACAATTTTGTCATTTTTCAGCGCAGTCTGATCGACATCAACGAGCAGGCTGCTGCGGGCAGCGGAAGGATCTTTTATCAATTGGAAAGGTTGCTTCCAATCGAAGGATCCCCCCAGTAGTAGGCAAGTGAACAATTTCATATCTGGTCTGGAGTCATGTAATGCTGTAGGAAAAAATTGTATTCGGCACGGTAGATCCTGTCGTAGATCGGGGTACGATCCATTTTTTACGCTACTCCCTCTGCGACGTAATAATAGAGAGTAAATAAAATGTTATGATCTCTACCCACGATTTCATTGGAATCAGACGATGACGTGGTCAAAAACTTCATTCCGACACGATCCTCCTCGAACGCGCATGTGATGATGGACAATTGTCCTGTCTCTCGAGTATCGTTTGCACAATGAAACAGCTGCGCTCCAACCGACAACCTATCTCTTCGTTACTGCCTGATACCGATACATTGCATTCACAAGCAAACGAAAGGATGAAGTCCTCCCGGTCTCTAAGCATGTTGATGTTGTTGGCCAGTCTCACCATAACGAGGCTTCATGCGTTTGTGACGGCACCTCTGAAGATAGCAACACCATCATTCAGAACCAGCAACCTACAAATGACAATCCTGTCGTACAACGGAAAGAAAAAAGACTTCAAGCCTGGCACGCCGCTGTCCACGGCCGTACAGCAACTCGGTTTGAAACCAACCTATTCTTGCAAAAAGTACGCTTTTGTTCTTTGGACCGATCCATTGCGAAATGATGGTTTACGAAATTCTTAATCACGATGTGTCTCACAATGCACGATTGTTTTTCATTCTTCTTCTTATTACAGGGGTGACTGTGCCACATGCCAGATTTTTCTCGCCGGAAGAGCTACCAAGCCGTGCGTCGCCAAAGTTCCAGAGGCGCCCAAACTCAAATCTCTACAAGAGAAGGGTTTGGAAATCCGATCGTAGAGTCAGCAACTCACCAGTTCCATTTTCATCCAAAACACCACGTTTTTGGCTACTATAGAATCCGACAATAATATAAGAATCGTTCATCTTAATGATGAAACTACTCACATTCGTAGTTGAAACACTCTTATATTTATTGCACACACTTTCCACATGATGATATTATTCCGAATGCTGGTCGGTCGATTCGTAACACAAGCTCCGAAGGTGAACTTGCGTCTTCAGGACAAAGTAAACTACTCAAGTACATGATAATGGGTTCGGAGCCAAAATAAATGCGAAAGGCTGTGGGTCTTAATACAAACAACCAGCTGAGGTGTAGCAAATAACCCTGCCTGACATGAAAATGGGCCGAGGGAGGACGTTCTGCAACAAGAACTTTCACTTCACTCAGGAAGCACCACTACCTTCCACCACCACTTGTTGTGCAAGACAACAACATTATTAAAATGGATGAAAAGCCCCAACAAGTGAAAGTCTAATATTTTGTGTAAATTCACTACTACCTACCGGTAGTATCTTTACTACGACTTACAGTTAGTAGTGGTAGTCTAAAGTAGTACGGTGAATTACGTTGTACGACGGTACTACCACTTAGGTACTATCGTACCGCTAATACCTCGTATGAGTACATTTTTTTATTTTTCGCAGTGCGACAGTGCGACAGTGCGACTTCTCGTAAAAAATCGATTTCGATCGATTCGTTTTACTATGGTTGAGTTAAGAATGAAGAGAAACTCGGTCGCTTAAGAATGTTTTGATCACTGCATGTGCAGCAGCAACTTCAAACTGCAATTCCCTCAAACGTCGCTCCTTGTCCACCTATCTATTGAACAACAGTCTTTCCTTATTCCACAATCACAAAAGACCGTGTACTGCGTATCTCAGAGGACAGGCAGGTGCAACAGGTTTGATTTACTGTCGTACTGCTTTTGTCTTGTCTAACCTTTTCCATCATTACTACGCAAGAAAAGACAACGATTTGATTCATTCGACGCCTTCTCATCCATCACGTTTTGATTATGGAGGACGGAGACAACCCCTATGAGGTCCTTGGTGTACCGAAGGATGCTTCGGAAAGCGACATAAAGAAGGCATATAGGAAATTGGCACTCCAACACCATCCGGATAAGCACACAACGGAAGAAGGCAAACAACAAGCGACAGTGATTTTTGCCAAAATCTCCAACGCTTACGAAATTCTGAGCGACCCGCAAAAGAAGCGAGAATACGATATGGGAGCAGGAGGCAGTCCGTACGCGAATGACAGGGACGACTTTTTCCGTACCGCGGGAGGATTCCATCACACCAACAACTCGTTCCACTTTCACGATCCATTTGAAGTGTTCAACCGAGTGTTTCGGAATGAGTTTGCAAGGCATAATGCTGCCTTCAATGGCAATAGAAATACTGGTGCGTTTCAAGATCCCTTTTTTGGATCTCCGTTTGGCGGTGTTGGTTCCATGAGGTCCTCGTCACTTTTTGACGATCCATTCTTCAGTGGGATGGGCGGAGGGGATCCCTTCTTTGGCGGTGGCATGATGGGTGGAGGAGATCCCTTTGCCATGATGCGGCAATCCATGATGAATAGCAGCAATATGATGAATGGAACCTCGTCGTCCTTTGTCCAAACGATATCCTCTTCCAGTGGCAACATTGGCGGCGGCCAATCTGTCTCGACATCCACCACCACTCGCATTGTCAATGGACAACGACAAACCGTGACGGAAACGGTCATACAAAAGCCGGACGGAACCGTTGAGCGGAAAGTCCATACCAGTGGTGGCAACGTAAGTATTGACAACGGAAATCGGTCGACCCGACGATTGTTAGACCAGGACCCCCCAGAACAACCTCCTCGAAGGCAGCTGCTAGGACCACGCCATCGATCTACCAGTAGCGGGACGGCACGCAGACAAGTTGCGAACGATTCCCGAGAACAACATCAATCATTACATGAGAAACCGCAACCGCAACAACCTCAATCGCCTGAAAGCGCTCCACCGCAACGAAAGAAGATGAAAAAACGTATCTCGAGCAGTAACAACAGTCACAAAACGCCAAAATATATCTAAGAGGCTTGAACATTGGAGTTTCGTTTTGCTGTTTCTGTTTGCTGAAGATAGCAGTTGGACATGTGTGACAAATGATGATGTAAACAAAATAACAATGATTATCATAGTTCTTCGTTAATAGTAGTAGACTTCCTAGCTAGGTACCTCTCTTTGTTGTACTCGTTCTGCAGTGGTGAAGACCTAAAACACGGTGATCTGCTCGCGAAAAAAAGTACCAGTGTACTAACTGTAAATCTGTAGAAACGTATGGTACCGTACATACCGGTAGATGCAATAGCTGGAAGGACCCATTCGATTCTTGGTGTCGAATTTGCGCGCCAAATTTTTCGAAAGGGGCGGTCGCAGGGCCGATTTGCCAGCATTGCTTTTCTCTGCACCACAAGAACAAAGTTCACTGTCAATTGAAATTGTTTTTTCTGTTTCACATGGTCATCATAATCTTCGATTTTCATCACCGTCTGCGACATTTTATCACCATCACAACATATTATCACCAACATTGTTGTTTTTGTTTGAAATCACCATCTTCATCAAAGAATAATAATATCTTTATTCTACACCATAACTTTGCTGCGCGTCACAAGCCACTTCCTCCCTGTCTGTCAACCTTGCTTGTAACAAGTATCGCCAGCATGATCCGATCCTTAACCTCCAAAGCACCTCTGTCGTCCAAAGGATCATCTACTGTTTGGCATCATCAACGACAAATTCCGTCTCCATGTTCTTCCACTGTCAGAACCCTCCGTCGTCCTCTTGCGGCATCAGCGACCTATTGTACATCCATCGTTCAAACTGACACCTTTCGATCGAAATCATCCCACCACAGTCCTTATTTTTTTCCCAGACAGCTTGCTCCGTTCTTTCACATCTCCAACAACAATCGTACCACTACCGATCGTTCCTGTCGATGCCTATCGTCGTCGGTGTTTGTCAGTCGACACAATCAATCACTCAATGTCACTGCCGATACCATCTTGGAATACTGTCAGAATCATGGCATCCAGACCGCAGACGCTCGACGAACCAGCACCCATGTCATTTTGAGAGAGTGTCCCTTTTGTTCCAAACCCACCGGTGACAAGCCAGATAATTTGTACAAAATGTACATTTCCATCGGTGGAGGGGCCTTTTTCTGCCATCGATGCGGCACCGGGGGAAGCTGGTATGATTGGAAGGCACGATTGGGAGGCTATTGCATCGATCGGGGAATGACACCTCCACAGCAGAACAATGGGAACAATTATCTGGGTGGATACGGTGCCAAACGATACAACGCTTCAATGCCACCACAACGCCACAATGATTCGTCGTCATCGGGTGGATTTCCTTCCGGTGGTGCGGGAGGAGCAGGTGCTGCGGCTGTTGGCGGAGGTGGAACCTATTATGGGATGGGAGGCAATGGCTTTTCCAATGGACAGCAGAATCACAATCGCTCAAGTTCGAACAACTACGGTCAAAATGGTGAAATTCCTTGTCTCCCTTTGCCACAAGCTCGGCTGACGGGACTTTACTCTTCACAACTCCTGGACCCACACCACCAAGACAATAATCCGGTGTTGGAGTATCTCCTCAATATTCGTGGACTCGATCGAAAAACTCTCCGAAAGTACGGCGTCGGAAGAGCCGTATACAAGTTTCCGTCTGACAACGGGGGGTACCAAGATGCCGATTGTGTGACCTTCCCATGGATCATGCGTGCCAGTGACGTGCAAGCACAAGAAAAGTTACGCGGTGCCACATTTGTCACACCAAACGAAGCTGGTAGCGAGAAGAAGAACACAGAAACGATAACCAAAGAGAGCACCGATGGAGAACTCACGCGCAATGAAAAACCAACAGGTTCCTTTGTGACACGGCGGATCAAGGCCCGAGCAGTGCAGCACAAAGCTTGGCAGAGGCTGGATCCTCCAGGTGGTGGATGGGGTTTATTCGGACTACACACCGTTCCTGACGATAGCACCGAAATCGTATTGACCGAAGGAGAATACGATGCCATGGCCGTATCACAAGCAACCGGAATGCCTGCAGTCAGTCTTCCAAACGGATGCCGCAGTCTGCCACTGGAAGTACTCCCTCTTTTGGAGCGGTTTGAAAAAATTTACTTGTGGATGGATAATGATGGTCCAGGACAAGAAGGGGCCGAAAAGTTTGCCAAGAAACTTGGACTGAATCGATCTTATATTGTCCATTGTTCGGAAGCAAAAGACGCCAACGAAGCGCTCTTGAAAGGAATCAATATGCAAGAATTATTAGGTAATGCCGCTCTTGTTCCTCACGATCGCATTCTCACATTCAAGGATCTTCGAAGCGAAGTTTTGCACGAGCTACTGCAACCTCAACTCTACACTGGTGTCCCAGTGACGAGTCTCCCCAAGTTCACGCAGGTGATCAAGGGTTTTCGAAGAGGAGAATTAACGGTATTGACTGGACCTACTGGAAGCGGAAAGGTACGTTTGTTTACAGCCTTGCTGTTTTTGTCGATTACATTGTGCATTGCGTGCATTCTCATTCTCAACAATGTTTCCATTCAAAAGACAACTTTCTTGGGTCAAGTGTCACTAGATCTTGCGGAGCAAGGAATCAACATGCTTTGGGGTAGCTTTGAAATAAAAAACACCCGACTTTTACACAAATTACTGAAGCAATTCTCTCGGGAGGGCCTTCCAGCGAGCACTGATCCTAAAGCATCAGCGTATCTCGACGCACTAGCCGACCGATTCGAAAGTCTTCCCTTCTATTTCATGAAATTCCACGGAGGATCCGATGTTGACGAAGTATTGGATGCCATGGAGTATGCCGTCTATGTGAACGACGTCGAACATATAGTTCTGGTGAGCCTTTTTCATCGATGAAGAAATCTCTGACGTTTGAACATCATTCGCCTTCGTGCTCTTACACTCTTGATTTTTATAGGACAACATGCAATTCATGATCAGCAGGAAGATGCATAAGAGTTCTTTTGACAAGTTCGAAGTGCAAGACATCGCCATCGAGAAGTTTCGCCGTTTTGCAACAGAGCACAACGTTCATATCACTTTGGTCGTCCATCCTCGCAAGGAAGATGAGACCTCCAAGCTGTCCATTTCGAGCTTTTATGGTTCTGCCAAAGCTACACAGGAAGCTGACACTGTCATCATCCTCCAAAATGATAATGCACGTCGCAAGTATATTGACGTTCGAAAGAACCGCTTTGATGGCACACTAGGGACCTCGCCGCTTTACTTTCATAGCAAAAGCGGCCGGTATGTTGAGGATGAAAATGACCAGGCAATACTGAAAAACAAGACGACGCCAACTAGTCCTCCAACAAACAAAACTCCTCCTGCCAACAGTCCACCACCTGAGACGGATCCATATGATGACTTGCAAGGACACTGGGCTTTTCCGCCCCTAGACGCATCGTTCCGAAAAGCACCATAGTTTGTAATGAATTATACTTTTAGAAATTGATGATCTATCGACCTTACAAACCTTGCTTGTAGAGCTATTTCGGATGAGAACTGTCGCTCTACGACAGTAATAAGAAATTAAGATCTAAATACTTGGTATATTGTATCCGTTTCCCCGTGTGAGATCAAATCGCACGCAATCTCAGTTCCATTAAGCACCGATGTGTCGGAAGTATAATATGAGCATTTTTGGAAGCTGGAGACCCCGCGCCTTGCAAGTGCCATTCTTTTCATTCCTTCGGCCTATGAGAGAGTCTCGAGTCGAACGATGACTGAATTCCAGTCTTCAGTGCCATTTGTGGACCGAGCAGCGTATGTAATCGAACCAAAGAGTCCAAGAGAGACAGCTCTTGATTCCGCAAGCGTAGATACCGAATAGCCCTGATATGGCTGGCGACACGTTGACGAAACGCTCGATCGTTCATGCCTCGGTGTAACTGTTGTCGGATGCGATTTCGCTTCTTCTCCAAGAGAGATGAGGAAGGCCGGTCGGCAGTCATTGTATCACGTTGAATGATTCACTGAGATTCTCCACAAACTATCTTGCTGCCAGATTTTCCAACGACAACCACGGTACTAGGAAAACTGCCAAATTTGTTTCCTTCAATTGTCACTTCTCTTTTTTTTCAAGGCTCTGCCATTGGCAACAATTGAAACAATGCTGATGGAAAATTTAACTTTGTTTGCTGAAAGAAATATTACGGGCTCTAGAGTAGTGACCACTGTGAAAAGTGCCTACGTTGCAGAGATTCAAGGATGTGCGACGGAAGTTCCTCGATGATGCTGGTGGTGATGCTGATGTTTTTGATACAATGAGAAGAAGACGACAAAATAAAGGCCCGATGGAGAGATTTTCAATTTTGACCACGTTGCCTCGAAAAGTGGGTGGCGACAGGCTGTGACGTTGACAAAGAAAGCCGATTGTCATTGAGAGGCATATTTAGATATGTGCCTTCGAGGGTTTGGGGATGTCATGACGTCCATTTTATTAACGCGGGAGCTATCCTCACTCAAATTTTTGCGTTCTCCATTCAGTTCCATTCAAACTCCAGACATGCGCATTCTCCAATAGCAGCTACCGTAAAATACTACTTACGTCGTACGGTAGTGTATGTACTCACCATCAATTACGTATTCGGAGTAGTATTAATAGTATTTTTGAATCTAATACAAGGAACATGATGACATTTCGTAGTGGTACCTCTACGGGTAATAGGATACCATTCAACTTCCTACTACGGTACTCCGGCGTACCTCTACGTCGTAGCATCTACGACGTAGTAGTACGACTACGGTTATTATGCGATAAATTCACAGTCACAGTCGTCAATTCCACCGTCTCCAACAGGGAGAAGCACCAGTAACAGACTACGGTAAGTACCTACCTACTACCGGTAGTATTTGGGCAGGTTGGAGGAGAAAGAACTTCGGTCAAATTCCTCCTGTTATGATACCTGAACTCTGAACTCCAGTCATACGATTACCGGTAGCATAGCATACGGTATCTCACCCATACCTGTACAGGTATCATATAAAGCTCCTTTGATATTGTTCGTAGTACTGATTACTGATACCAGTAGGTACTCATCGTCGTCCCGTGTATCATACGGAGCAGTCGTCCATCTGTTGACTTTCACCGTTGCTGACTACTATGTACCGTACTCGGATTAGAAGTGTTGCTGATGCAGGATCTGACGTCATAGGAAAAGCTACTAGCTAGTAAAGTGATCTTTTGACCTATTAGAGTTAAAGTACATTGATACGGGAAAGTAACAGTCGAATGAGTCGATGCCACCTCTGACAGTGAATACCACGTAGGCAAACGCCCCGTGTACCTTTTTTTCTTGGCTATCGTCGTCGCCTAAAAAAAGCATCATGAGAGTGATGATGATTTTGTATGTTCAGATGATAGATAGGAATACTGCACCATCTGCCACCACTTTGTTCCTTTGTCATCTTTCTTCTCCTCTCTCGTTGACGACACCGACGCTGACTCTACTCAAGTTCGTTGCATCGAGAGAATCAAGGTAACAGCGGTAGCACCGAATAATAGCAGTAGTAAACTACGACACCGACAAGAAATACGAGTGAGCTGTTCACGACACCATCACGAAACAGATACCAACTCGAATTCACTCTGTAACATACCTCAAGGTAAGCCTGCAACCTACAATACATTATACAATTTTGGGCTGACAGGTCCATAGGCAGTCAGGTTGCCGTACCTTTAGAATACTTTTTAAACGCCACAAGCAGTGTCTCATTTTCGTCGCTATCATTGCTGGTTTAGAGGTGGAAAACGTTTTGAACAAAAGAAAAAGCAAAAGGATGGTTGAAAAAAAAGAATTGAGACGGACCAAACCGGGTTCAAACGGAGTACGCAACCGCCGCATCGTTTTTGTGACGGGTGTTCTATTGATGGGATCTGCAGATGCGTTGGTTCGCAATGCTTTGCCGCTCAACATTCCACGGTCGACTTTGACGCGTATGTCACCGACAAGACTGGCCATGTCTGCAGTTGCTGACGGCGCTCCCAAAACCAAGTTTCGACCAAATCCAGTTGTTGTCTCTGCCGAGGCGGAGGCTCTTAGTCATTCGGATACGACAATGAAATTAACTCCTAGCTATGAGCTTTTCCAGCTTCTTTCGGAAGAGGAGGGCGGGGAAGTTCCCAACACGACCAGTGGAAATGCTCTGAGAGATGGTGCTATGCTCAAGGCGACCAACAAGGTAGATACACTAGAAGGTCTCCAACTATCATCCTTCCAAGGATGCGGAGGGTCGACCAAAATAGAGACGCTACCAGATCCGTTCAAAATGGTGGAGAAGGAATTGCAGCCCTTTTCAGATTCCATCAAGGAACTGGTATCGTCAGACCAGCCTATTCTGTCCATGGCTGCCAAACATTTCTTCGAAAAACGACACGGGAAGAGATTTCGTCCCACTATTGTGCAATTGGTTGCCAAAGCTGTCGCCGCTGCACCACCAGAGAAAATCGTGGACGACGACGGAAAGACGATATCCGCGGATCTTTTGGAGGAACATTCTGCTGTATTTGAAAAGATCGGCGGGGTATCAGGTTGGCAATGGAGCGGAGCATCCTCTGTTGAAGTGGACGGCGGTATCATCACACCCGACAACCACGAAGGAAGCGATGCATGGAGACGTCAAGCGCAACTAGGTCAAATAGTGGAGATGATTCACGTGGCATCCTTGATTCATGACGATGTTCTGGATGAAGCAGATACACGAAGAGGTGGGGAAGCCGTGCACAAGCTGTACTCGAACAAGGTTGCGGTACTGGCGGGAGATTACCTTCTTGCCAGAGCATCCGTATTGTTAGCGCGTCTAGAAAACACGGCAGTGGTTCAGATCATGGCCACTGCTCTGGAATCGCTTGTTGCCGGTGAGATCATGCAATTAAAGGCACCACCGGAATCATTGTTGGAAATGGAATCTTATCTTCGCAAATCCTACTACAAGACTGCATCTCTGATCTGTTATGCCTGTCGTTCAACAGCACTGCTTGGTGGCCACTCGTATGGATCGACTGTAGCGACAGCTTGCGAAGAATTTGGATTTCACTTGGGTCTAGCATACCAGATCCAGGATGATATCCTTGATTTCACGGCTGCTGCCAGTGTCCTTGGAAAGCCGGCCCTTGCTGATATGGACCTCGGTCTAAGCACCGCTCCCATTCTGTATGCTGCACAAGAATATCCTCATTTGAGGCCTTTGGTAATGCGACGATTCAAGGAAAAGGGAGATAAACAAACCGCATTGGAAGCCCTTTATAAGAGCAAAACAGCCATGAATAAAGCTAAGGCTTTGGCAAACTTTCATGCACAGGTAAGTCTCGACAATCTTGGATGCTGGCTTCGAACGGAGTGCCGTTTGTCGTGTCGCTTGTCTGTTCTATGTACTCACGACGCCCTCGTATTTTTGAGCACAGAGAGCCATTGATGCAATTCTACGACTTCCACAATCCGAAGCAAGGGATGCATTGATTAGACTCACTCACGCTGTCATCACGAGAAAGAAGTAAACCCAATCAACCTTCTGGTCCATCAATTCAGCAGTAATTTGGCCATGGGGTTTGTACACTACTTTTTTTTCTTTATCATACCACTACTACTCTTTGACTGGCAGATACTGTAACTGCCGTATTATTGACACCACAAGAAAAACTCGCGACACGCCCTTTACTTTCCTGATCAGAACTGTGCTTTGCCAATCAGTTGATGGAAAATTCTTCCCTCCTACTAAATACTGCTTACCCGATGTAAACTAAAGAAAATCCGACCATTTTCGTTTGAGATGGAGGTGAGAAATGAACTACTGTCGTATTCTTTACCGTAGGTAGACTACCTACTAGGTAGGTAGCAGCCTAGCAGTTGGGGAAGCTATTAGGTACTACACGGAGTACGTACGTATCATACTACGTAGTATTATACTACCGTAATTAGGTACCGTAGTCATAGTACTCCGGTATGTACTTCTACGGTACTGCACAGCATTACGGTACATACGTATCCTTCCATACGACTACCGTAGTACACCGACTACGTAGTTCTACGTAGTGTCTCGTTACTGCTTACGTCAACATCATGACTGCAACAATTCGTGACTCCTTCGTTTGACGTTTGACGTTTGACATCACTCGCGCCTGCCCTTTTTTTTCAAAAACTTGTGACGATGATGATTTATTTCGTTTGATGTCGCTGTTGGCCGTTCTCTCGTCGAGCTAGCTGCGGTAGAAAATAAAAATACTCATTCCACCAGCCTAAGCTGCCTTTATTATCACATCAAAACGTCAAAGAAGCTTCAGCTGTGAATGATTAATTTATATTATCGTCGGTAAAACTATGATTCCAAGAACACGAACTCTCATGTCGATGACGGCGTCTGCTATGACAACAGCAACTGCCACTGCCTTGATGGCAGCTGCAGGGGGCTCCGCTTACGTGTTATCGACGAGAAATGCGTCCAGCTCATCAGCTAGCCTGTGCGACGAACGTAATGCTGCAGGCCAGAGAAGCCGAGACGATGAGGATGCCGGGCATGACCATGGGTATCGCATCGAAAGCCATTTGATGGATCGCATCGGACAGAAAAAGTATCTGGCTAATGCCAAAGATCAAATTCCATCCACATTTCGAGTATTGGCAATCGATATCAAGGAAATGAGGACACGAGCCTTCACTGGATCTTGTCGACTGTCTCATGACAAGGTCTTCTTGGAGGATGTGGCACCCCCCAAGGATGTGGTACTGTCAACTGGGAATTCAACTGCAGAGGACGCAACCTCGGAATCGTCCAGGAACAATACAAAGCGCACCAAGAAACTCAAGGTCCCTCAAAAATCATTGGTGAAGAGTATTGTGTATTGTTCTAGTCCGCAATCACAACAGCACATTGGAGTCGAGCTACTGGAAGCAAGTGTGATGGATTTAAACCCCTATAAGCTCAGGAAAAAGCAGAGTATCGGGACTTGGGAGTACGATCCCGGGAAATACTATCAATCCAAGTCACAGGATGAGGACGGTACGCCAGTACCAGAACAAGCTGGAAAGGGAATTGTTGAGTCAGGTGATGTAAAAGACAAGAACAAACTGATGGAAGAGGATTCAGCATTCGTAGAAATGGAGGCTCCATGGAATCAGTACGCGTGGATGGAAGAGTTGCGATTGAGAATAAATGGACACGTTCATTATGATGCTCCCATGGAAAAATCTCCCATGTATGAGCGTGTTTTGTTCGGTCGTAGCTACAAAACAACAGTTCCGACTGTCCATCGATTCACTGATTTCTTCATTCCGTTTTCTTTCGCCAAGAGCAATCCCGATGGCGTGGATTCAAAGCAGCAGATGAATGTGAGGGCATGTAACAAGCCACACGCAGTGATCGCCAACGGAGCTGCCCTACAACTGGTAAGGAATTTATAATCGATCGAGGTAAATGATTCGTTTCCCATTAACCCTCACCGTCTTGGATTCGTTCCCAACATAGGTTCCAAGTTCCCTTCGACTGCTACAGAAGCTTTGTAAGAAAGCCGATGTTCCTTTATTCGTCATTCAAGATCCTAGGGCGTGGGGAGGGAACACTCAAGCATCCTTAGAGGAGGCTTTGGTTGCAATGAGGTCGACGGTGAAGAACAGAGTAATTAATAATGCACTAAAGCAGCAGGGTTCGTTAGCCTTCACCCGTGGACGAATGCTTGGGCAAGCCGAGACTGAAGCCAAGTGGCAACTGAAAGACAAGAAGCGGCGAGCGAAAGAAATGCTTGGACTCGACAAAAGGCGGCAGCAAAAGAAAGAAGACTGGAGTCAGTATGATGCTGCTAAATTGGAGAAAAAGTTGATCGATCGAAATGTCATACAACGCGCCGTCGAGGATCCAGAGACATTGCTTTACTCACAGGCCATGATAGAGGTCTCCGAAAAGTGCGTCCAACAACGTAAGCTCGACGTCCAGGAATCTACTTCAAGTCCCGCAAAGAGCAGCGATGAGGGCACCGGATCGTTTGCCTCTCCTACTTCCGAGGCGATGAAAATGTAATACGACGAGAACCTAGAGACGAAAAGAAAAGCCTCTATCACATCTTGGAATATATAGCTTATGATATGATACTATGTAAATTTTATTCTACCCTCTTTTCTTCTTGCTTGTAACCTCTTCCCAAGCTTCCTCTTGAGATGCGATGGTCTTACTATCTGCGTTGGCGAGGATTTCTTCTTGTTGCTGAAGCTGAAATGCTAGCGCTGCATCGTCATCTGTAGAGGCAGACTTCATGTTTGTGGTAGTGACTTCATCGTTAGCCGCCGTGGGGCCCTTCGAAGTGCTGTTTTTCTTCTTTTTCTTTTTCTTGCCGCTGTTGGCACCTGGATTTTCATTTTGAAACGACGATTCCGATGGATGGCCGTTACTTCGGGCCTTCTCGGCCCCCTGATCCTTAACACCCAACCCAGCTTCAGTTGGGGATGCATTTGAGCTTCCCTCTTCTCGTGAACGTTCCGAAACTCCATTCACAGGGTCGGACGAGCCCCCTGCGGGCGTTGATCCTTTCGAAGCCTTCGATTTTGAGACATTACCGTCCGATTTCGGTCCCCGTGGTTTGGCAACGGTTTGCCAATCTCCATCGTCGCCGTAATTTTCTACGTTGCCACTATTAGATTGCCCATTGTCAGTGGCTGGACGCGTGGTCGTCGCTATTTTGGTTTCTGTAGCTGGTGGCGCAACAGACTGCAGACTTGGATTCTCATCCCCATTTTTCGTGCCAATCTTAGCTACCGTTGTTGGCTTTGATTCTTTCTTGCTCTGTTTGGAAGGTGGCCGTTCGGGGGCAACTGCAGCTTTTGCCGCTGCTTTTGGTTTCGTCGGTTTGGAAACCAATTTTGCTGGAGCGCCAGACGTTTTTCGTGCAGGATCTTTTTCTTCCGTTGTGAACTTGTCCTTTTTGTTTTTCTGCTTTTTTTGTTTCCCTCCCTTGGCCTTTGCGGTTGCACCAGCAGCATAGGCAGTCGACCCACGCTTGGTCTTGGCGTTCTCGGACATGACGGTCTTTCGGATTTGGTTCAGCAAGACTCCAACCAATACCAGAACCAACAACCACTGGAAGTAGGGAACCTTCGGATCTTCTCCGACACGAGGCGGAAGGCTTCGTTTGGTCGATGATCCAAGAGTACTGCGATGCTTTTCTGATCCTTCCGTTGACTGCGTTCCAGTTTTACTCTCCCCAGTAGATTTCAACAGGGACCGATACAACTCTGGGTCTTCCATGAACAATCGGTACAACTCGTCTTCGGACAAGTGTTCGAGATCTTCTAAAGTGGCGATTCGGTGTGGGGGTGGACCAAAGTTTCCTTTGGCTCTAGTAGGAAGTGTCGGTTTCTTTGTCTTGGCCGTTTGCTGTTGCGCCTTCTGTTGCTCTTGTGCGTCCATTTCTTGCTGTGGCTGTATCTTTCGTTTGACCGGTTTCGGATTCACAGGGTTCTCATCCGTCCCACCATTGGAGCTACTAGGAGCTTTATAGTCTAGCGAGGACGCTGCAAACCCGGGGGGACGACGAGGTCCGCCATTGGAAGTGAAGGTAGAAGCAGCAAAGGAGCTTTCGTGCAATATTCTCGGTGTCCGCTTCGTCATGCTGGAAGGTCCCTCCGATCCTTCGGACCCCCCGGAGTTGCCCTCCCCTGATGGGGCAGAGTAGGTCTCACTACTTGTATGGTCTACTTCCTCTTGCTGTTCCATCGCTGCGGATTTTATAGAGGTTGTGCACTAGAAACTTGAAGATTGTGAAAGAAGAGAGCAGAGTTGATTTGAGTCACTCATCAGAGTTGAAACAATGTTGCTGATGTCAACCAGAGTGATGTGGGAGGTGGGAGGTGCAGCAGATGAATGCTACCCTCCATTATTATCGTCCGTCGTTGTGTCGTGTATTGTAGTGTAGATCTTTCCACGCGGAGTGGAGAGGAAGGAGAATGACTTTGTTGAAAAAAGATGATCTTGCGCGCGAAAGCCATCCGGAATGAGGGTTCTTGAAGGAAGATCCACCGGTTTGGCTTCTCGATACGACGTATCATGGAGTTGTCACTTGCTGTCACTTTCCTCGTTTTTGAGTTTCTCCATTCGTGCAACAAAGGTAAATTCATTCACATCACACTGTGCACTGGAATCCCACCACGCGTTCTACATCCCGCTCAAGACCAACTTTTCCCAAATGTGTGTTTTTCTTCGAAGAATTCTTCTTACGTTGCTATCGGCGTTTGTAGTGCTGGATAGGCCATTGGTTGCTGCGTTTTCCCCAAGCGCCACGAGGGCGTTGCGAACTCAGTCGCCTTCATCGAGCGTCGACCGAGCGTCTCAAAGACACTCGTTTCTCCCAATACAAAGTGTACGGGAATTCAACTATCAGAGTCAAACCTTCCAAGAATCGCCGTTTTCCTCAACCCGACTCAACATGTACAATCTTCCTGGTGGTGGAGGTGGCCCTCAAAACAACGGTGTCGGGGATATTGTGCGAGGAGCCGTCACAATCGCCTTTATTGTGGCCTTTTTTGCTTCGCCCCTGGGAGGTTTGGTATTGGGCTTGTTCAACTCCTTTCTGGTCTTGCTATTTATCCTCCCCGTGGTAGCTTCGGTTGGTTTTCGGGTGTGGCAATCCCTCAACACCATCACCCAACCATGTCCTTCCTGTGGAGCACCAGCAACCGTTCTCAAGGCAAGCAAGGATGGGATATCAACTCCTAGTTTGTGTTTCAATTGTGGAGCGGTTCTACAGGCCAACATTGACAATACCGGCATTGACAATATTTCAGGCAGAACCAGCTTGGATGGTTTATCAACGACTCCCATGGGAGGAAATCAGTTCTTTGATGTATTTACCACAGAACGGGTTACCACCACCACTGCAACAAAAACAACTACGTCGGACGCAAAAGAAAAAAAACGAAGGGAAACAACAATCATTGACGTGGATGTAGAAGACGATGAGGACATTCCCTTTCAGTGATAATTTCTTGTCTCGCATCCAAATCGTATATGAATAAATTGCTAGCATAGTGCATTCCAGTAAAAAAATGCGCATATTAGTATCGTCAACAACTGCGTATCCTTATTCTTTCGTTTGCAAAATGGCGCCTTCGCAAGGTGGATTGGGTCGTCCAATCAAGCAGCAGTTGTGAGCTTTTGTAGAATCCGTTCGTCACTCATTGATCCATCTACCATTGCGATGGCAATCAACAGGTCCCAAAGTTCGTTTGATAATTTCAACGCCTTGCCATGAGAACGATACCGGCAACTCCAGCTGCAAAGGTGACTCCAAAGAAAATCCCTCCAGTTGTTCGGTTGACATTTGCATGTCTGCTGCGGCTGTATCCAGTGTGCAGCCACGGACTGTTGCTCCGTCCGCTACGATTCCTGGAAGAGAAGGTTCTGACGGATGATAATTGCGTCAAGCTGGACGGGACTGATAACATCCGTACTCTCAAAGAAATAATGTTCGATAACATCAACATCTCCTAATTCTCTTCGTCGATGATGATTCGTTGAACGATGTCTCAATCTCGGACAACCTCGCCTTATGAATCCCTAGAGTGGCTCTGGTCGTCAGATGAAAATGGAGATCCTGCCTCGAACAATCCACGTTATCGACGAAGTCTACTAGAAGAGGAAATCGCAAACAACACAAACGTCGCGACTCATTGTAACGAAAGAAGTTTTCTGCATTCTGCATCAATCCTACTGCGCGTAGAAGTTTCAAGAAGGCCCAAAAAAATGAAAGCAGAATACCGGTGTATCATAGTGAGTCAGCTGACTATCATACAAGTACGAAGAGTACGTACGTAGTATGAATCGAACGTATTGCGGTATGAACGCACGGTGCCGTTCGGCAAAATCTTTCGACTTTGCTTGCTTCTCTGATAATAAAATCTATTTTATGGCTATGCCAACTACTAGCTACCGGTAGTTCCGTATCAAAGAAGTTGACTCACCAGCCGGGCCCCGAAGGGCGAGGCACTGCAGGGAGTGACCGGAGATCACTCCAGGGATGTAGTAATGGTAATAAAACCTCCTACGTGAGGAGGAAAAGTTCATCTGGGTGGAGAGGGGTGATGTGAGAATGGTATGAGCATATTTATGCGTTTGTATGTTTGTTTGTTTGTATGTTGGTATTATGGTGGTGGTCGGAGTGCTGTGGTGGTCGGGTTGTTTGATGTGGAGGTTGTTCTTGCTGTGGTGGTTGTTGTCTCCAAAGTGGGAGTGGGGGATGTGATTCTGTGGGGAGGGAAATATGTGTTGATGGGACGAGTTATCAGTGTGGGCGTACGTTGTCTCGGTGCCATCGTTGGTGTCGGGTCGCGTGGAGGTACGGTCATTATGAGGTGAAAAACGTCGTCAATTTGGCGGAGGCGGCGGTCTGAATTAGTCCGTCGGTGCCTGTTGTTTTGCATGATCATTGGTTGATATGTTTCCAGCCAGTTTTCAAGGCTGCGTGCGTCGGTATCTTTGCGAAAATGGTCCTCTACAGTGGGGTAGGAAATAATGTCGCTGGGCTTGGAGGGAGCACCTGGGTTTGAGGTCGTATAGATCCCGAATGCTCCGGTGAGCCGTTTCTTGTCGTCGCTGGGCCTTGTCTTCAGCGTCTTTACAATGTCTAGCACTATTTCTTGTCTTCCATTCCTTGTAGCAGTGATCCCACATGAGGCGGATAATGTTGCTAGACCACGAGAGACCATGGTTTTTCCTCTTGACTCCAATGTGATTCCGTCGCAGGTACTGCAACTGGAGGGTAGTCCAGTGCTTGGACCACAGGCCTAGGAGAAAATTGTCCCACCCTTTGCTTGCTTCTCATCTTTCATAGTAGTACAAAGAACCAAGCTTGCTCTCACCTTCTTCGCCTGAATCATGAAGGACTTCGCAACAGGCTGTCGAGACTCTTTTATTTTGATCAAACGATCCCATGACAACGATAAATGAATTGGTGGAATTCGACAAGAAAATCTGCGGAATCTAGTGAGTAATGCTGATCCCATCGTTAGCGCGCCGGGCTGCCTGAGGGATATGTTAGATGAATTTGAAGCCAAATGAGACGTACCATAAAGCTCTCTCATTTGAAACAGGGGAGCGGCAAAGTGAGTGCTCCTCAAGGCTAAGGATGGGGCAGCAATAGTAAATGCGCGGACTCCTCCTCCTTTGCGGCCGCGTTGTCTCAAAAGACAAGATGGATGGGCAAAAGTGCTGAAGGTGAATAAAAGGGTCGACTCTACCCAGGATCCATGTTTGGGAGGAAAATCCAGTGCTCTGATGATAGGAGCTTTGGGACGATGCCAAAGCGGAGCTTACAACCATACTGCAGGGCTAGAAATCATCGATTGAGATGTGAAAGTAACAAGGGGCTTTCCTTTCCCGAAATCGTACAAACGACTTTACTGGCGATTACATCATCGTGTTCAAGAGAGAGGAGCAGCTGTTTTGTACTCTCGGAGGGTTTGATTTTGATCCTAAAGAGTTCTAGGTTCCAACCTCTTTCTCTTTGGATATATATTTTGGTCGATAATCTTGATGCGAATAGAAAATTGCTTTACCACTGTAACTTGATTGCTGCCGTCTAGATATCGCCGTTGGAACTTCAGCTCGGAGATTTGTTGGGATAGTGGCGCCATCGCAGGAAGATGCCGGAGATTGATCGAAATCTCCTTATGTTATAATGTCACTTTCACACTGCCTAAAACGTAGTACGTAGTTTTAATAGCTGACTTTGTAATGAGTCGATTTCACGGATTGATGGCAGACAAATCTTACAGCTAGTGCGTACATCCCATAAAACCGGTACAAGCCCCGTATAAGTCTCTGTTCCACTTAAAGAAATCGTCCATAGCATTTCCATAAAAATCTTCGAAATCCCTGGAAAATGTTGCGGAATCTCCGACTTCCAATTTTCTGCCGTCCATCTGACGCTCATTGTGTCCCTTTTGGTCGCGATGACAGACGATCCACTCGCAAGCACCATCATGACCACTTTCACTTTCATCGGACATGTCATCTAACAGAGTCTCACCCTCCACTTTCACCTCTGACGTAGCTTTGCCAGTTTCAGGATCTAGGTGCATGGTTTCTGTTCGAGTGATTTTACGGTCTCGAACGACCCGAGAGGAAACAAATACAGTTGTTCGTCCGTCTTCGTCCTTGTGAGCAGCTCCAGTCCATCCCGGTTTATGGTTCCATGGTGAACGTACTGCTAAAGCCATCTCAACGCGGCGATCGGGGCTGGTGGGAGGGTTGCCTCCTCGCCGATCCACGACCGTTTCATCTTGCACTTTTGTCACTCGAGGAAATACAGGACTTCCAAATACTCGTTCAAAGACATCAAATGGATCGGAAAAGGGTTCGAAATTGCGGGCGCGATGTAAAGAGGCAAGAGGACCGCCAAAAAGTCGATCCACGGTTGTTGCTGTAAACTGAATTTCCGCTTCATCCGCAGACGATCGACTGGCAGAAGAATCTCCAACAATCAAAGACTTGGATTTTGCTGCCAATGATTCCGTCAACATTGGAGAACATAACAAATTGCAACCCGCTTCTTGCGATTTGGATCCCGTAACGGAAGAGTCTGTCCTTTTATGTTCCATGTTGTCTTCACTACCGGTAGGTGCTTGGGCTGGTGACGACATGTCGGAAGAAGAAGAGGAGCGGGCCAAAGAAGGGATCGGATCTGTATCCTTTAGCATGTTCGGAATCGGTTTGTGGTGGTAACATTGGCTCATTTGAGAATTGAGCGTGGAAGTTGTGGACGAAGGGCATCTGTTCACGAGTACTCGTGGCAGATTCCTGCCTTTCATTGTTGCTGATCCATCGGACGTTGCATGGCTAGCACTAGTTGACAGTGCCGAACGTAGAGACGTGCGTTTTCTCTCCAGTTGCTTGAGATGAATGTCATATCGTCGCCTCGACTCGGGATGAATCAACGTTTCGTAACACGCCGACAAAATCTCGAATAAATACATGCGCCGACGTTGTTTTTCCAGGCTTGTACTCCCACCTCGTCCTGGATGATACCATAGCGCTAGTTTTTGATACGATTGAACAATTTCAGATACTGTTGCGTCTCTTCTCAACTCTAGCACTTGATACGGATTGATGGCATGTAGATTGTCTCTCGTTGAGAGTTCGAGGCGTTGTCTTCCCAAATGACCCCCATTCTTGTCTACCGGTGTTGCAGAAGCACCGCAGTCTATGCAGTCCATTGAGGTGGGAAGGTAGCAGCTCTTTTCTGACCCTAGTAGATCAGCGGGTTGACAATTGGAGAGAGTTGTGAGGTAAGTATGCCTTGAGAAATTTGCTACACAACTATCCAACTACTACGTACAATGGAGGACGACGACGATTCTTCTCGTTTCGCTGGTTTTTTGGCCCTCCTGAAAGTCTTGGCGGCTGCGGCATGGCGCGACATGACTTATCGCTTTTTCAATATATTATATATTTGTGGTCGAGAGGGTCATCACATGACGAGCGGGGCGAACTCTTCAGAAAATCAACGCACGTCTACTCTCTAGCTAGCTACGAGAGAGTTGGTTCAATTTCACGAAACACTCTATGGAATAAATAATAATAGAAAAGAAAATATCGAACATCCCAAGTCCTCCTCACTATCAGTTCGCAATCTTACTTCGAGAGAGACTACCCGCCATATCTGACACACACTGGTTTGAACTTTTCGTCATTCACGAGGCTCATTCATTAGTTTTTTCGCCTTTCCAACGTTCTGAAGTGGTGGCCAACAGAACACTTGCGACTGGTAGAATATCGTTATTTGTCTCGTCTTATGGCAACCTTTCACTCATATACTATTGTGACAAAGTAAAGGTTACACTAGTGGCAGCAACCTCCTTGAGAAGTCTTTCTCTTGGCTTCTTCACTCAACACCTGTCGTATGATATTGCTTTCCTCGTCGTCGTCCACCATAATTGGATTGTACTTGGAACCGTCAATATCCTTCTGCTCCTCCATTTGTTTGCGTTGCTTTTGCAATGCGCTGTGCACGCGCAACAACGCAGCTCCCTGTTCGGTCATGGCGCTTTTGAACGCGGCTCGGATCGCTTCCTCGTCAAACTTGGGATCCTTTCGACCGGCAAGTGCTCTCAACCGCAGAATGACTTCGTCCAACTCTTTTTCGCAGATGAAAGAATTGCTATTCTTGTCTGCCTTCATAATTGTGGCCAGTATCGCTTGTAATTCATCGGCTGCCTGCAGTGTCTGTTTGTGTGCGCAGAAAAAGAAAACGAAAAATGCTCAGAAGGTTATTATTGTCGTTGTTGTTGCTTTTTTTTGGTCAAGTTTTAAAACAGTATTCTAGCCGACAGTGCCATCAAAGGATGTTGCAATCCTACTCACTTTGATTTCTTTTTGAATGCAGGCATTTTGCTTTACCAAATGGAGCATCGATGCTACATCTCTTTGTTCCCTCCTACAAATTTGCTGAAATCGGTCTTCCACTGCTTTCATCCTACGATAAGCAACAACCACAACAAATAACAACAACCGTTTGCGTACGGGTGAGTGAAAAAACAGAAGAAAACAACAACAACAACAGCAACAACCAACGGAAAATCGTCATGGTGTCCAGTGATGCATTATTTTCATGGTCGTACCTGTCCTGTTGTCGCTGCATCTTGCTCACTTCCACGGAAAGAATGTTGTTCTGTTCGGCAAAGTCGTTGACCTCATCTCGCAGCTGATTATGGACATCTCGTAGAGCTTTTTGGAAACGAAAAAGAAGAAAAAGAGAAATGGACAATAGGGTGAATGGGAAGCTCCGTGTAAGATCCAGATTTCTGTGTACAACAACGCAAACTGGTACCTCAAAACCTGTGCAATTTCCCACTCACTTGGATTTCGTTCCAATTTGGATCGTTGATAGACAATGACAGGTGCCAAGATGATGGGACAACTGAAACAAATGTAAATGAAAATTGAAGCTTGCAGGAACATGGCCCCAGCTGCTGCAGCAACTGAGGACAAGGCCAAAATTCCTGTCAAGGAAAGGATGGCAGCGACAAAGCCCGTTTCTTGGAATCGTTTGTGTTTGGCGGCGTCAGAGGATATCATGGTGGAATCCGCCATGGACAAGGAAGCACCAACCGTGTCGGAATGAATTTTGAGCGGCTCTTCCTCATTGTAGGCCTTGTATTCGACTGCCGAAGAAGAATTCATCATACGTCCCAAGTGTTGTTGCTGATTTTATCTTCAGTGGAAAGGTTGTCGTTTCCCAGAAGAAGATATTTGAAAAATGTGTTGGCAATGAGATGGTTCCTGTACGCTCAAGAATGGTTGTTGTAGGGCCTGCGAGATGATTTAGATTGTGAAAGAATAATCGTAGTACGACAGAGTTTACGGCTTGCTGCTTGGCTCCGGAAACTCCGGTAACAACTACTTTACTTGGTAGATTCCGACTGTTGTCGTCTTCATTAACATGATGTTGGTGTTGTATCATACCTCCTCGGTTGCAAATTGTCGAGTTCGGATGGATGTTTTCCGAACGGACGTTTGGCATGACATGCATGCGCGATTGGCGACTCTCTCATGACTGAAATGAATCATGAACAGAACGTCACGCACGGTCAACCTGATCCAACGGTCATTATACTTTCACTCTCCTCTGTCGTTTCGTCACGTTCTCACAGTCAGGAAGCAAGCAAGATGACAGTTTACTAACAGCAACAAAATCGACGGCATCATCATCTTTTCCATCCCGTGCTTCTATCTTGCCCTTCCCAGCGTTGTAGAGTGACTACGACCTCTCGTTTCAACTACTCCGCATTTTGTAGTACGTTGCAACATCATCGTAGTTCCCTTCTAATTCTCCATCTTCTCGGGAGGAATCTTTGCACAAGTCTCCGACGACGGCAACGACGACAGACAACGACAACAACAACTGAGTAATCGACTCTCATTCGACGACAAAAAATTGTCATAAAATAATTATCAATCACAATATTTTTGTCACACACCCTCCGTCATTTAAAAAAAATATATAATTCCAAAAATGGGAGTAGAAAATGGACAAAACGGCCATGCTGCCCATGGAAACCAAGATGACGGCAGTGACACTGCCGCCGTTAACACGCGAAAATCAGTCATTGGACTCATCCCCGTCGCCAAGGATTACGCATGGGGCATTCGAGGAATGGACTCTCGTGTCGCCAGATACGCTTTGGAGAGCAAGGCGATCGATGAGGTTGATCCGGATTGTCCGTATGCGGAACTTTGGATTGGAACACATCCCAAAGGCCCCTCCAAGCTCAAGACGGGAGAGTATTTGAGAGATGCGATCGGCGAGGATCTGCCTTTCTTGTTCAAGGTTCTTAGTGCCGGAAAGGCTTTGAGCATTCAAGCTCATCCAGACAAGGAGAATGCTAAACGCTTAAACATTGAAGATCCAGTCAACTACGGGGATGCCAATCATAAGCCGGAAATGGCCATTGCGTTGACACCCTTTGAAGCCATGTGTGGGTTTCGTCGCCTCGAAGAAATTTCTTATTTGATCAAAAAGCATCCCGAATTTGCCGCTTGTATCAGCGAAGAAGCCAAGTTGGCTGTATTTTTGGCTCAAGAACCACTGGCGCAGCGTGATGCGTTGCAGAAGCTTTTTTCGAGTTTCATGACTTGCGATCCAGAAGTATCTTCCCACCAACTCAACTTGCTTCTTATTCGATTACAAGCAGAACAGTCCCAATTGCATCCTCATCCTCATGACGAACCCGCCTGGTGAGTACTCAAACACTCCTTTCGAATTTTGTCCATCATATCCAATACTAACATCAACCACCATTCTTTTTGATATCGGAAGGGAGCGTAAATGCGCAAGAGCCGTCTTGCGTTTAGCTCAACAATTTCATGGAGACCCTGGAGCCATGGCGCCTCTCTTTTTGAATTACCTTTTGATTGCGCCTGGTGAATCTTTCTTTATGGCAGCCAATGAGCCGCATGCTTACGTCGCTGGGGAAATCATCGAGTGTATGGCTTGCAGTGACAACGTGGTACGTAAAACATCAATGATAAATTGACTTTTCTATGGACTATAATTGGTCTGAAAGTCCCTTGTATGCTCATCTTATAACGACTCCTTTTCTATGTGTTCACAGGTCCGAGCTGGATTGACGCCAAAGTTCAAGGATGTAGACAATCTCGTCAATATGTTGACTTACAGTATGGGAGGTCCATCCATTGATGCTGGTGCATACATGGCGGAAAGCACCGATGTCATTCGATATACTCCTCCATGCCCAGAGTTCGAGGTTATGGTCCTCACAATCGAGCCAGGACACAAACTGACGTACAAGAACCCAAAGATCCCTGCCGTTCTTATCATCTTGGAGGGGTCAGGACATTTGGATGGAAAGTTATGTCGCCCTGGAAGGTCGTACTATTGGCCACCGGATGCAGATGATCTGGAATTTTTTGTCGAACAGTGTCGAAGAGGCCCAATGAAAGTTGCAATGGCACACAAGAACCGTCATTTGGATCGACCAACTGCAGTCAACCGGGATGATTTTGGTGGAACATCGAGTCACAGAATTAGCGTCCCAGCCTCTCCAATGCCGTTCCTTGGAATGGGAGGAGGAAGATCACCATCAAGTAATTATCAGAAGCGATTTGCCAGAGACTTTGAAGAGAATGACAATGCAGCGATTCCTGAATTGTAGACAACCTTTGCTCGGAGCGTGACCCCATCAATGAGCTTCAAATAGAGATTTCTAGAATTCGAATATAATAATAAGGAAACGACATTGTCTTATATGGCACATCTAGTTCGGACTGGAACGATTGGTTGCGTGGTAGTCAATAACTGCTTTGTTTTCCATTCCTTGAATTCCTACCGCAGCTATTTCTGCTTTTCGGAGCGGTCTGTCGCCCTATAAATTGCCGCCATGAACCCACGTTTGAAACGCGGACGAGATGACTTTTGGATCGATACCGCATGAGAATGGTCTCCTCCCGTTCCCTCATCGAAAGAATCGATGGATTCAGCAAAGGCAAAGGCTCGTTGGCGTTGAATGATAGGTCTTGGAAACGTCCCCCCAACAGGCTCTTGATTTCCATCGTCCTCGACCGAGTCTTCCTCGTGTTCTCGACGAAAAACATCGTCATTTGAAGAGAGACTGAGCTCTTCGTTGGTTTGATTGTCATCGTCGTCTTCTTCGTCGTAGTCAAAATGAAGCTTCGGTGCATGAGAAATGACGATCGTATTCGGAATCTTGCCTGCAGCTAGCAGTGGCTCGGGTGGAAGGACGATTTTGCGAACGTCCATCGCTTCACCTTCATTGAACCCATTGGGTGTGTACCCAATATGCTTCCGAGCAGCGAATTGCATTGCCTGGATTCGTTGCTGTACGGTTGGAAGACCGGGAGGCGGCGGCGGTTTGGTGTTTGCTGTATTGTTGAAGTGTCGGCGTGTTGTCATGATGGAAATGTTCCAATTTTTAGTTTTTATGTGAAAGTCTGTATGCTTTCAATGCTAGCTACTAGATGCATTCTTGAGATTTTTTGATCGGACGTTGCTCTTGATCGAGAAAAGAAACTGAATCTTTAGCAATCGAAGTGTGTCCGTTTCTTTCGCTTCTTTAACTACTGTAGTAGAGTTCAGTATATTCGACTAAGACGACTTCGACTAAAGTCTCAAGCGATCGATTTCCCCCCCCTACTCCTCCCGACTCCCGAATCGATTCACACCAGTTAGCAAGTCTTTCTTGATAATACTAATATTATTTCGAAGTATGCTGTTTTGCAACATAAAAGACCTATGATAGAAGTTCTTATATATGTGAGTGCAAACCAAATTCAATGCAAGAAGTTGTTGCTGAGGTTGATTCAGAGTCGCAAGTTTGCTTCGATTTTTCTGTAGTACTTCGTACACGAGTATACGACGTACCGTGCTCCTGTTGTTGTGAAGTTATACTACCTAGACTATCAGGGCTCGTTTCCAGTTGGTTGTCTATTTCGGGGTTGAAACAACGAGACTAAACACCTGGCTTTCTTGTCATTCACACCAAAGTAGAAGCGTCCATGAGTCGTCGCAGTCTGTGAACTCTTTACTACACATGGTTCGACCACTACAAAGCTCACAACCACCCTACACGTAGCTTCTTGAAGGAAATTGAAGTATGATGAAGGAAGGATTATGCATGATTCTCTCTTCGATGTGCATCTTACTGTTAAGTACTTTTTGCTATGACTTCTACTTTAGCCAATTTACCGACTGGTTACTCTGGGGCGAGCTGCTCGATCAAAAAAAGCCGAGTGAAGTCCATTCAGAAAAAGATATCTAGACTGTTTTACTTCAGAGCATTAGAAACAGACAATATAGAATCTATTCCTCCTTTGATGTCTTTCCCTTGAGCTTGTCGTATGCCTTCTTCAATTGAGCAGAAGAAGATTCAAGGAATTTGTCGTATCCCAAAGCACCGACTAGATCGTTCATGGCTTGAGTGGAGTCCTTGACTCCGTTTTCCTCACAAAAGGCAGCAATCTTGAATTCCGCGGCCTCCTTTGTGAATGCCTTCAAGGTTTCCTCGGCTTTCGCCAAATCTAGAGAGACAGTGGACACCGCTTCTGCAAACCATGGTTCATCACCTCCGTCGGCAGCACCTGGCCAAGACTTTTGTCCAATGGGAGAAGTCCCAGGGACCTTCCAGTCATTTGGGGAAACGGCACCGAATTGTCCTTGACCACCATCACCGGCGCTAGCAGGAACGTAACTGTTCTTCTTTCCGAAATCCAAATCGTATTCTGCTTGCAGAGCAGTCGCTGGAAAATGCGAGGCAGCGGTAGAGAAGTGTAAGTGGAGAAAAGCCAGAAAGTGATACAGACTCAAGGAGACAACGAACTACTGCGAAAGGACAAACGCAAAACGAAAAAACTAATACATCGAGGTTCATCAAAAAGTTTTCACTACGATCAATGCGACCGTTGTTAGAGAGGACCCCATTCCCCATCAACGATTTCACATTCATCGCCCGTACGCCTCCTTTGAAGCCAATCGCAATTACAATTTCAAAATGCACCGATTCTTCACGTACATCTGACGCCGAAAGGGGCTGCAGGAGCAAATGCAGCAGCTGTGCTGGCAGAAACTAGAAGTGCGGCAATGACCTTCATGGTAGTTGTAGGTAGCTTCAACAGGTATAAAACAACAGGAAGAGCTTGCAAAAACAAGGAGGATGTTCGTGCCTCGCTTTAGCTAGCTAGGAAGAGCGTCGTATCGCATCCATCCCACCCAAACATCAACGCTCGAGCAGTACTACTACTGCTACAATTAGCTATTGAAAGTTGAAGATCACGGATCGCGGCGATTTCAATCAATACTACAACTGTTGGCGGAGGGACGGTCCAGGCGATGACGTGCGTAACTCCGGGTCTTTCGTTTTTTTTGAAAACATTCCATGTCCATCTACTTAACGGTACGACGTATCAACGACACGACATAGACTGTGACATTCTACTTAGCACAAAAATGACAATGAGCGACCAGCTCCAATCCCACCTACAGAGTTTTTGTGTTGTTGTTTTTGTCGATTTTCAATTTCCCCGTTCGTTTTACTTTTTCGTATTTTTTTCATTCAGAAGGGTGCGTCTCTTGTGTGATGGGATTTGTCTCGGGTGTTCTATGGCAGCTCCTGGTCAAACAGCTGAATTTTTTGCTATCTTTTACTAGCTTGCTGTGTGGTGTTTTGCGAGTAGTATGGAAACAATGGTAGTAGCCCGGCGTTCTTGTCATTTCGTCCTACGATCGATCGAGTTCCGAAACGACTTCCGTGCAATGAACATTATTTGATCGGACGTGGATGGCGTGTGAGGTCAGATTGTCGGATCACGGTATTTGTTTGTTTATCGTTTCATTGGTAGAAATTTGAACAACTGGGTGGCATTCTGGAGTCATTGAAGGGCCGTGTTTTTTTTTTACAGTTGAACCCACAGTGATCTAACCATAATTGCATTTTCTCCATATTATCCTCCAACAACGTTATATCAAACATCTCACGACACCAGCGAAATTAAAAAATGGGAGGCTCTTTCAGCAGCAGCAACAGCAGCAGTGCTGCTCCCAAAAAGAAGCCACCGGGAGGTTCTGTATCGGCTACCGATCGTGCCATGTTGGATTTGAAAAATTCCCGCGACAAATTGACAAAATACAAGAACAAGTTGGAACAGGATGAAATCAAACTGGTAGCCCGGGCCAAAGCGGCCAAAGCCAAGGGAGATACGAAAAATGCGTTACTGCTGCTCAAAATTCGAAAAATCAAGTTGCGAGAAGTGGAAACTGTGGAAGGGCAATTGTTGAACGTTTTGCAAATGGTCCAGACAATCGACAGCACACAAAATCAAGCTCAAATGTTGGCAGCCATGAAACAAGGCAAGGACACATTGAAACGTATGCACGAAGAGACAACTGTCGATGATATACTGGAATTAATGGACGAGATTCATGAACAGCACGAACTGGAACGAGAAATGAACCAAGTCTTTGAAGGTGTGCCGGAACTGTCCGTCGAAGATGAGGCAGCAGTCGAAGCCGAGCTGGAGGCATTGATGGATGGACCACAAGAAGAAGACGTATTACCTGCGGCACCAAATACTACGCCGTTGCCAGTTGCTCCAACCACCAAGTTACCAGAACAGGTTCCTGGTGTTACAACCAAACCAGTGGAAGAAAGGACAGCGGTTGCATCGTAGCATGGTTCCAATTTCCCCGGGAAACGCTTGTTTCAGAAATTCGAAACTTAAATGTCCCAAAATAGTGTGATTATTATTATTCGAGATTGCTGTCATGTACTGCTGTCGTGAAGCAATGTACTCCGTATGAAGGACGATGACGTTAGTTGCACTCCAGACCATGAACGACCATTCAGACAATCTTATATATCTCCCTTTTCCCTACGGTAGTAGTACGTAGCAAAATTGTTCCTGCTGTCGTAAGTATTGCTACTACGACATATGTCGAAGGTCGTTTTTATTACTAACTAACTGTAATAAACTTGTACTCAAAAGAGAAACACTACTAACAAACTGTAAGCTAGTAGGTAGGATTGTCAGTAGCATGTGCCCCTGAGACAGCTTTTTATGATGATGAAAATGGCTGTGTTCGCGCACGCACGTACGTTCCCTTCATCTTCGTCGTTCATATCATACGTCTATCATACGTCTCGTCGAGGTGACGTGTTTCCTGTACAGACGTCGAGAAACAAAAAACAAAAAACCAAACCCAGACGTCGGCTTGATTTTGTACGCCACACAAATCATGATTTCCATTCTTTTCTTGTCACAGAACGACAGAACAAACTACCGCCAGTGCAGCGTCCCTTCCTGACTTTGAATCATTACTTATATTTCCCATAATGACAGCTTTCAGTACGGTCCTTCTGATAACCTCCACCACTATCTTTTGTTGTTTCGGAGCCAAAAGCCAAACCTCCGCATTTTCGAATCTTCCAAATTTCGAAACACGAAGCTGTCAGCACCGCCTCCAAACGAGGCCTTTGCAATCGTCGTATGCAGAATATTTGGAATCGATACCAGAAAGTGTCAAGGAGATTGCCAGAAATTCCGAGCCGCTTGTTGTAGAAAAGATGCCGAGCCCGTTGCCCGAGAATCTTCGAAACAAGTATTACCTGTTGAGGCATGGACAAAGCACAGCCAATATCGCTGAAATCATTTCTTCCTCACGTTCTCTGGCCTATTCGGAAAAGCATGGACTGACCCTGTTGGGATATGAACAGGGACGACAATCTGCGAATCAGTTGTTGGACGTTCTAATCCAAGAAGGTGCCTCCAAGGGTGACACATTGGTGTTCGTGTCATCTCCGTTTGCTCGAGCCCGACAAACAGCGGAAGCGTGCTTGGATGGATTAAAAATGGAAGAGAAGAATCAACAAAGAATTGCAGAGCTGGAATTGACAATAAAAGAAGACATTCAAATGGAAAATGGCTTGATGGAACGGTATTTTGGAAGACTGGATTTTGATCGCATTTACACCTACGCCTACGTTTGGCCGATGGATGCCATCAACACCACCCATACGGCTTTTGGAGTGGAATCGGTTGCAGCCGTCTGTACACGATTGTATGGTTTGGTAGAGCAGTTGGAGTCACAATATCAAGGACACCACATCGTCCTGGTCAGCCATGCCGACGTTCTCCAGATCGCGCAGCTGTACGGGGCTAATGCCGAGAATGTTGGGACGTTTAGTTCGTACCGTTTCAAGAACGGAGAAGTCCGAGCAATGAAACGCACCCCCGATTCTTTACCAGAGCCGTCGCCACTAGAAGCGCCACAGCGGGGAACAGCAAAGTTTATGGAAGCGCAGTCCAAGTAAATCAATTGTAAGCTCCGATTCACACTTTTTGCAAGACAACCAATGAGCAACTTGGCATATGGGTTTTCTTCATATCTTTAACCTCAAATGATGTCTGATAAGCCAGAATCTCCCATTCTGCCTGCGTTCGTTGACCTTCTCTTCCAACCAGCATATACAACGCATCCATATACAGAGGCATGGCATTTTCATCAGAAACGTCGCCATAACTTGGCAAGACAGCTTCGGCAATCACCAAAGTTCCAGTTTGGCTCAGAGCACCATGACAGTTTTTTAATATTTGTATCGTTTCTTCGTCGTTCCACATGCATTTATCAAGGAAATGTTTCATCACAATCACATCGCAGGATGGAATGGTAGCAGCATCAAAAACATCTCCAGCGACAAGATTGACGTTGCTTCTCTTTGGTGCCTTTGATATCACATTAGGCAGATCAAGGCAGATTACATCTGGAAGATCCCCTTTTTCTGCAATGGCTGCCGCCAAGATTCCAAAGTGACCTCCAATATCCACGACAACGTTCTTTCGAAAGACGGTCCAATCCAATCCGTTTACCACAGCCGCAACCTCTTGATTGTGAATATATCGGACAAAGTCATTAGCATGAGAAAGCGACTCTGGTTGATCCCTTTCGTTGTACCAAAAATCGCTTGAAATGCCGCCATTGGCCATTGCAAAAGGCGAATTTGTTCCACATGGTCCACCTTCTCCCATAATGTATTGTGGTAGCTCCAGCCACGCATTCCATAACGGCTGTTCCATCCAGTGTAGTATGCAAGATGCCATGCCTATGTTTGCTCCACTGGCTCTCTGAAAGCACTTGCCGAGACTTGTCAATGAAAATTGCTCCTCTTTACTACCGGGGAGAACCATTTCCTCGACAACTTGCACAGCCGTCAAAAGCCTCAGAGTCCGTCTAAGAGCATCTTTGTTGGTTTTGTCGCCTAATCGACCAGCAATTTCATCCAGTGACAATTGTTTTTCCCCGATTATATCGGGAAGCTGTAGTCGCAATGCAGCATAAAGTGCCTGCGAAGCAAAGTGTTGGGATGCCAGTTTCAGAACAATTGGCAGAAACATGTTTGTATCCATGCTTCCGCCAGCGTTCTTTTCAGAGGTTGCACCGTTCCCTTCGTTATAGATTCCCTTAACCTGTTTGTGAAATCGCCGAGGTCGCCGTTCGACCAAGATCCTTGCATTTCTTTCACTCCATAATCGTTCATGATGAAAGCATTCGACCCATCTAAAGAGGAAGAGAAGAAAGTATACCAAAGACAGCATCGAGTTCCAGCACTCCGCAAAAGGGGAGTCTTCAGGTGCAAGAGGTACTGCAAGTATCTGCTCGAACTAACTGCTGGTGCTACGAAAGATCCGAGGTTCGTGTCGAGGGGCTTCGTCGGGCTGAAGATATCAGGAATCAGGAGTTGTTTGCGAGATGGATCGAAAAGAAGTCAAAAGATACCATGACTCGGAGTACTGTATCGTACTTGGAAAAACGCTCCGAGCTACGTACAAACGACAGTACGACAGTACATACATTAGGACGGAGGACTACCGGTAGGTATGATAACAGTACGACTACGGTAGCTACTACGGAGTAGTAAGTAGTAGTAGATGGGCTGAACATTCATGATCCCACCTATTCACGATAGCGGGTTTGTTACGACTGTAGGAAGAGCTTGACAGTAAGTGATCTGTTCCAAAAAGCCAATTACTCAATCGCTACCTGGAAGGACAACTTAAAGCACCCATATCAAGAAAGGAGAAAATCCACCGTAAACAGAAACATCACACTATAGCACGTAGTACAAACACAAGTAATACGTAAATATTCTTCGCTTTCCGCAACGTGAATCAAATTCATTGGACATTGAAACATTACAACATTAAAACTACTACTACATAGACATTTTTCGCTTCTGCGATTTGCATTATTCTTTGATGTCGTCCAAATTGCAGTCTGGTAGCATTGGACAGTCTTCCAAATCCAAGAAGTGCACTTGAAAGCTGCATAACACCGTTTCAGGCAGCTCTTCCTTCTTCGATGCCTCGATGATGAGAGCGAATGCAATGGACAATGAATTGGTATGGCCCTTCACAACAGTTAGGATGCTTTTGGCTATAGTGGAAGCAGTGATGATGACATCCACCTCGTACACGCCTTTTCTCTTTCCGTCTGGTTGCTGAAAGAAGTACTGCAACGGAATGGCCTTCCCTAGCAGGGCTGGAGCCGAGCCATTGCCGACCGCAGCCTTTACGATCCAAGGCCCTTCTACCACCACTGGTAATAGTTTTAATCGAGCATCGCGATACTGCTGGTCGCCATTGATGAACTTCGTCCAAACGTCAGCCACTTGCTTGTTGGGGAAGTCTTCGATTGGCGGTACCGTGAAATATGACACAAAATTCGCAAATGGTAACAGGAAATTGACCAAGAATGTGTGTTCCTCCTTGAGTTTGCCCCCCAGTACACTTGGATGGCGGGCAATGTGTCTTTCAGGATTGTCTGTCATCCAAACGTCAACACCCCGGCATTTGAATGGCGATGGGCCAGAAGGAACTTTAATGCGATCTTCCAAGTAAGAACTTCCCCGGACTCGGAATATGGAAGGGTCTGGCGGCTCGGACCAACCCGTGCCTTCACCGTTCTCGCAAAAAAGCGGAAGTGGCGAAGACAGCTTGCCAATATTGAAGTCCTCGTCTGTCACAACATCTTCTCCAACGGAATCGACATCCTCTCCATCGATTGCAGAATCTTCCGAATCCTCCATATGAAGATCTTCTTCTGCTGAGACAACTGGCGACATTGGAAGCCCGGAACTACCCGAACGATGAGGAGAGGCAATGGGAGTACTTTCAATCGGAGGCGAAATGGTTGAAATTCTCGGGATTCCTCGAGCAGTAGCCTGCAACGCAGCGACCCTCTGCTGTTTCGCTTGCTCGATTCCCTTTCTTCGCCCGACCCAATAGGCGAAACACCAGCTTGCGGCCAAGAGATCGGCTCGCATCGAAAAAGAAATGATAGATCGCTGATAGGCTTGAGTGACAGGATACATCAAGGCTGCAGCGACACCCACACCACTCATAAGGAACCACGGTCGTCTCAATACAAGAAATTGTGTTTGCATCTGCCAAGACGATGACGTTGCTTGTTGCATCTGGCAATTCTTGGATGTTTGAACAAGCCAAACTCTCACCCATTCGTCGACAGTGACATCATTGGGGATGGGCCGAACCTGTCGAAACACCACTCTGTCATAGCAAAAGCCCTTGTAGCCACTTCCATTGCTTCTGCCCGGTAGCTTCCACCAAGATACCTCCTTCACTGCGGGTTGTTCGACATCCAGTCCAAGGGTCTGTTTCACCGACCGGGAATTGACGGCAGAGGGTTGCATGGCCAGTGAACGAAGGATGCTATCTATTGTCATGACCGAGTCTGCCACACTTTTGGGATTACAAGCGTTTTGTTTGGAGGCGTGAAAACGCGGTAAGGATCCAGCTTGATCTTTTAACTGTTCGTAGAATGATTGCAACAATGAATCTTGGTTGCAAGCACACAAATCGCATAGCATTTCTTCCAATTCACGAGCTGTCAAGAGGATCCGTCTTTCTTCAACCTTGTGCTTCTGAACCAACAACAGTGCAACTTCGTATGCTACTTCCCATCGAAACGCCGGAGCCGCGGTTATGTCTCGAATGACACGAAATCCGTGAACTTTGGTCACCAATACTCTTTCCGGTTTGCTGCTTTTCTTCGGAAGGGGCGATTTTGTGCCTGACTTGTCAACCGATCGACCACCAAGAGATGACGGGACAGTAGAAGAACTATTGGACATGCCACATTGTAATGATATCCCTCCTTTCCTAGTGTTCTTGGTTAGTATTGTGTCGCTGCTCGATCGAAATCCGGATTCATGATCATAGTAAATGGTTCCGGCAATTTGGTTCTTTCTACACATGGCCGCTGCCCACTGCAATGCAACTGCATTTATAAAATACGATGCAGGAAAAGGAAACATAATAAATGAATTTTAGCAACGCCGTCGTCGTTGACCAAAACAAATCCTTGGTTCACACACAGAGAGAGAGACAAACACTACGGTACTTACTGACCCACGTCTGCGCCTCTTCCAAGGTACTGACGGCACAAAAGTATTCTCGGGGTGCCTCAGGTTCTTGCGGCTTTTTCAAGAGGAGTTCATTGACATACAGGCGTTGCCCTCGAAACAAAAAGCCGTACGATCCTCGTGGCAAACCGACGTGCAAATCTCGGAGCGTCGTTACATCCACAATACGGGAATGATGAATCACCAGGGTATCCTTGATGACCATGTTAACATGTTGCCAATCGGCCTCTTCCGGCATGGTCACATCTGCTGTTGGCGGCAACTCATAATATCGCAAAAGTCCCTTATCACAGAGTTCCAAGTACCGTGGCCTCCAAATTCGTCGAATTTTGCCACGAATGTGAGCACGACCGGCATGTCGAATAGCGGGATCACGGGGGCTCTGATTGTGTCGATATGCCGGTGGTGTAGTCGATGCAGAAAACGTCATGAATGATGCTGTCTTGGAATCGGAGGAAATGACATTTTCGGCCGTGATGAGTTCGAAACTAAAGTTCTTGCCAGTGGCAGTTTCAACGCTGGGCGATGATGATGTTGACGACGACATCCGAGCCGAACAATGGCATTAAAAAAGAAAAACTACAAAAACAACACCCTGGTGCTTACACGCGCACACACAAACGCCGTGAACTGGAGAACACTGACCCAGGGAGGCCTTCACTGGCCGGTTTGAAATCCTTTCAAGAATTACACTGGGAAGGTGGCGAGAAAGGTGATAAGTGACAACAATGATGGTGATGATTGTTTATACTAACTAAGTGTTCAATAATGTTGGCAGGAACGATACAACCTCGTTTTTTCGTTTGTTCTGTCTCGTCACCTCGTGTATCATACGACGTGCCGGTACTACGGTAGTCGTATGTACCAGGTACACTCTCTGCCTCTTTGTTCAAAACTATGGCGTCATCGGCGATAATGTTAGGGATCAGGATAGGGTGTGCAACTATCGAGTTCAGACGTGAATAAAAAAGTAAAGTCAGGAGCGAAATACTAGCTAGTAGTCGACATATGATAGAAGTGCTAGCTAGGTAGTAGTAGGACCAAAAGAGCAAACAAACTACGGTACCCTCTAAAGTACTACCTAGCTAGGTACTCCGTAATGATGAGTACTGATGACGCCGCTGTCGTTGCCAAATGTTTCGATCTTTCAAAAATCTCTCTCGATTCTCGATGATACATTGTAGTGAATGCCACCCGTCGCCATTTCCTTCAGTCCCCTACTTCACCAATACTAGATTTGAGAAATGAAACTTGTTGCTGAAAACGGATCAGCGTGCAGGCCTCCCCCAGGCAACACCTTCCTTGCCATTGGACAAGACTTCTTTTCCATTCAAGAATACATCCAAAGTCAGTACAACACCAGCTTGCATCGGACTATCCTAGAAAACAATCGAAGCGATGGAGCAGTTGTCCCTGCAGTCTCACTACAAGACTTCGTCCCAGCGGCTGTTATGACTTATACCGATATTCACAAACTGCAAGGATTGACCGAGCCAGCCGATTACGGCAGCGGCATCGAATATACACAAGGGTTGGTAGAGGCGTTTCCGCATTCTGCCTTGCAAATCGGTCTGTGGCTCAATGGAACATCGGGATGTCAAGATATTTTGGATGGAAAGTTGGACAGTCAAATACACGCGTTGTTTGATTTTATCGGCCGACAATCGTCGATACCCAAAGTTTTTTTGCGAGTGGGGTACGAGTTTGACAATCCCTGGTTTGGATTCAGTGACAGTCCCTCGACCTATCAAGCGGCCTTTCGACAAGTGGTGGCTGATTGTGAACGTCAACTGGGACGACGCAAATGTCACACGAAAGTCGCCTTTGTATGGCATTCGTGGGCGGCTCCCCGTACAGTGCCATCGCTCAATGCATTCTATCCAGGAAACGATGTGGTTGATTGGGTCGGTGTTTCCATTTTTCAGCAGTTGTATCCTTGGGCAAATGCGAGGAAAAACGATTCGGATGCGTCTAATACTTTCGCTGGTGGAAGCCTGGAACATGTGAAAGAAGTACTCGATTTCGCAAAAGCCAACGAAAAGCCCATCATGATTGCAGAATCAACACCGTATGGAGGTATACATGTTGCAGCCACTGGAGTGGCCAAGGGATATTTCGATGATTCTTCTTCCGAAGGTCAAAATGGAGACATCCTGTGGGAACTTTGGTACCAAAAGACGATCGATCTTATCGAAAGGTACGACATCTCAATGTGGTCCTACATCAACTGTGATTGGGATTCACAGCCCATGTGGCGTGGCATTGGGTTTGGTGATACCCGAATTTCCAGTTCACGACTAATTACGATGAATTGGTGGGAACACGTGATGAAGAAACCAACTCGGTTTCTCAATCGCATTCAGTGCAAAGATAGCAACATTGATGCAGATACTACTCATTTTCCAAGCGTCTCGACCGTCACCTTGGCCCGCGCTCGAGTTTTCGATACTTCCAACCATAACTTCAGCCTACGACGACATCATATGAAACACCTGCTACTGGCTTCTACAGCCATTGTAATTGTGATGACGTACTACTGGCACCGGAGAATCCGTGGACAGCAACGACTCTTGGATTCCCATCAACGCTTTGCTCGGAGCACCTCGACATTGTATGGAAGTATGGGTGCACGGAACTATCAATTTAGGTAATATACACAATAGCTTAATTTGTTGAATCATGTAAGTAGTCAGATTATGCATCTTGCAAAGAGATGATCTCCTCCAGTCGAGGGGGCGATCCAAACTCCATTGGATCTTGGCATTGACAGAAAGTTTTCATTCGAGGGAAGGAACGTGTCCTTGGCCTTTCGGTACTGAGATTTATGTAATTCCGGTATATTCACAGTAGTATTTTCTCTCCACCATCCTTGGTGTGAAAGATGCATCCTTGACAACAAGAGAAGCGCCCTTCTTAGCTCGCGCGATTCACTTTCAACGGTTTGCAATAAACATTTGAAATGTTATTTATCCTAAAGTATTCTACTATGTCCTTTGAACAATGACTGGTAATTTATTAGAGCGATTCCCTATCTGATAAAATCTAATGCATTGTGAAATGACCCATTATCTTGGAGGCATAGAAGATGTTCCCAAAAAACGTTCTGTTGTTGCAGTATCATCATCCGAGAGAAATTTAGAAGAACGATACTACTTATGGTTCTTGTCTTTTTACTTTTTCTGTTTGGATTAAGACGTAATATATATGCAACAGAAGCTAGAGTAATAGCTTCCCATCTGCTGCACTCCGCATTGTTCTCACACGTTACATTCACCAATATTTCATTGACTTGTTAGAATTTGTCGTATTGATTGCGAAAACAAAAGGGATTCATGCGGAGTCGAGATCGAAACTCAAGAACGTGAAGTATAAAGGAACGTTGCACTGTACTCTTACACCAGGAGCAGTTCGAGAATTGACGGCCAAAACGATCTAAGTTTGTTCCACAACACCACGACTGAAGGCATCCTCGTCACACCAATCGCAACCTCCACACCAATCTTACCCAACATGAAAGAATCACAACACAATGTACCGACAAAGTCCAATGATGCTCCTTTACAGTCTGCCCTGGAGAGCCGGCTCAAACCTCTCTCAAAGGAGCTCCTCCACAAATGGAACGAGTCTCTGGTCGCTCGATCCGAACTTGGCTTGTTTGTGAACGATTCTGCCAGGGGTGCCAAGTTCGATGAAGTCTACTCAAAGCAAGCAATCTTGGGAGAGGGCGGGTTTGCAGTTGTCTTCCGCTGTCAGCACTGGCACACTGGGAATACGTATGCTGTCAAGGAGGTGGTGAATGCAGACTACGAAAAGACAGGAGAGGATCTGAAAGAGGAGATTGATGCGTTAAAACAGCTCCGAGATACTCCGTATATTGTGAAACTACTGGATGTATTCATAGCACCGGACCGGTCCCATCTGATCATGGAAGAAATGAGAGGGGGTGATTTATTAGCCAAACTCCATGAACGAGAGGTCTTTACAGAATCTGAGGCGAGGAGAATCAGCAGAAGATTGCTGGAAGCTATCTCTTTCTGTCATAAGAAGAGAATAGCTCACAGGGACATCAAACCTGAAAACATCCTTCTTCAAGATCCCACGGATGATACCAGAATCAAACTTGCAGACTTTGGATGTGCAAAGATAGTTGACGGGACCAAGTGCCTTCATACTCTTTGTGGGAGTCCGCAATATGTGGCTCCGGAGTTATATCTTAGTAGTGTCGAGGGATATGATGAGCGATGCGATCTCTGGAGTGCAGGAGTGGTTATATATATTCTCTTGGGTGGTTATGCACCTTTTGATGCACCCAATAATGACTTACCAGAGGTGATATGCGATGGCTTTTTTGAATTCCACCCGTTGTATTGGATGGGAATATCAACTGCTCCGAAGCATCTCATCAGCAGTCTTCTTGTGGTTGAGCCTGACAGGAGAGCATCGCTAGAAGAAGCGTTGGATAGCACCTGGCTAAGAAGAAGGGACAAGGAGTCAGTGATGAAGTATATTGACGCAGGTCTAAACGGGTCCTCAACCAATACATTTGATGCATGGGTGAGATTGCAAAATGAGTCTAGTTGTGGCTCAGACTTTTCCTTTGGACAGGAATTAGTGGATTTTCCCTACGCAGAGGAGGCAGCATCTAATAATGCAGAACGTCCGGCACCCGAATCAAGAGGAGGATCCCACGATTCAGTTGGATCTTTAGATGTAGATGATTTGTAAACATTGACCATTACAGTTTGTATTCTATCGCCCGTCTTCGTTTTTTAGTAGAGAGAGCCTGTGAATCGATACATGATACCTTCTGTTTGGGAATTACTAAAGTTCGTCATACTGCGTATGATGATCGAAGGTACTGATATCATCAGCTGGGTAGTTTTAGTAGTTTAAGACGTATAGGGCACCCTCTAGTAGAGAGTACGGTAGCTACCGGTAGCACTGCTGTCATTGTCTCGATAATTACTACGTAGTATTTGCTGGTTTCCATTTTCCAAACTATGGCTTTCGTACTGTCGTATCTTTGAAAGGTATCCACACACCATGGGGAGGTGAGTGAGAAATGGTGACGTCAAAGTGACACCCAAAGACTTAATTGATTGGATTAATTGACATCGTCTTTCATCGCTCACGTCATAGTCTCTCTTCTACATACCGGTTCGTACTCCGTCGTTGTGTTTCTTTCTTTCATGAACTTGCTGCTGCTTGATGTGTCGGATCTTTGACTCCGTTCGTCCCTGTGATGTCGCTTGCTATTCCTGTACATCGACCGCGAACGTACGCACGTCGTGTTTTGTGATGGCGCCATTCAACAGGACGAGCGATGTGGGTCGCCAAATCTTTGGGTCTCTCAATCCGTGATTCAAAAACAGGAGGATGAAAACGTCGTGTAGCATAAAATAAAGAAGAGATCTCATCAAGGAACTCATTCACGTTTGACGTCGCCATCATATTCGAAAATTGAATACGTCACACTCCATCACTACTACGAACCATTCTCGCGTATTTGCCACTTGGTTTCAAGAGATAGAGAAAGGATCCTTGACGACGACAAACGACAACCACGGCGCTTTCGGAGTGTGGTGAGAAAAAAAATAGGAAGACAAACGACTAGTTCTAGTAGCTAGCTACTAGAGTAGTGATACCGTCCACAAAATTTTCCTTGTTGTCTTTTTCTTTTTTGTTGTATCAGACAATACACGAAAATCAAAACAAGGATTCTGTCTTTGCAATCATGATGTTTCGACGGGGGTATGGCTCTGCCGTCGTGGCTCTTGTGGCTGCTAGCATCGCATCCACAACTGCTTTCAACCTTCAAGGTACGTGCTGACGCTGTTGGCATTTTTGCAAGTGAAATGGAGGATGTGGTGTATATTTGTGGGTGGCATGACGCACAAGGGGTGATGGTAAACGTACCGAGCGAGACAAGGCTTTACTGTTAATTGAAATGAAATGAAGATCGATGATCGATCACGAGGGTTTGGTGGAGGTTAGGAATGTCAGAGGATTCAATGCCAAGTCGGTCGCTTTCCTATCATTTCCTGGAAAGCCGAAGCCTTCGTGTTGGCATCAAACCCGTCGTGTTCCACCAGATTTCTGGGTTTGTAACGCTATGGCAGAAAGGGTTGCACTTCTCCGTTGCACTGTCGACAGGCCAATGGATTATTGCTCATCGGTTGTCATCATCGACGTGTCGTGTCGACTCACTCTTTGAAATATACCAACCACTCCTTTGTTGCATCATATTGAGCTCATGTTCTGTACCTTTTTGTATCTTTTCTCACTGTCTTCTAATGCAACTTCTTCTGCTGCTTGAATTTCTATTTGTTCGATGATACAGCACCGGCTGCATTCATTTCCAATGCTCTTACAAAAAATTTGAAGTCTTTGGACGCACAAAAGGGCAGCGCAGCCACTTCCAGTGCTCTTTTCTCTACTTTGGAGGCAGCTGGAACTACTAGCTCCGTCACAACAACTGTCGAAGATTACGTCAAGGCCCGTGGTGGAAACCTTCCTATCAAGAAGGTCTTGATTGCCAACAATGGTATGGCAGCTACCAAGGCCATCCTGTCCATGCGACAGTGGGCATACATGGAACTTGGAGATGAAAAGGCTATCCAATTCGTAGCCATGGCTTCCCCCGAGGATCTCAAAGCAAATGCTGAATTTATTCGATTGGCCGACTCCTTCGTCGAAGTCCCTGGTGGTGTCAACCGAAACAACTACGCCAACGTGGAACTCATCACCAAAGTTGCTGTCGAAAACGGTGTCGATGGTGTTTGGCCAGGTTGGGGTCACGCCAGTGAAAAGCCTGAACTCCCAGAAGCCTTGGCTGCCAATGGAATCAAGTTCATTGGACCTACGGCTCCTGTCATGAGTGTGTTGGGAGACAAGATTGCCGCCAATATTCTTGCCCAAACTGCTCAAGTTCCTTCTATCCCTTGGAGCGGATCTTTCGGTGGACCGAACGACGGTCCTTTGGTTGCCGAACTTACCGCAGAAGGACGTATCCCAGACGAAACCTTCCGAAAGGGAACTGCTACCACTGTCGAGGAGGCCATCGAAGCTGCTCGCCGCATTGGATACGAAAATGGTATCATGGTCAAGGCCTCCGAAGGTGGAGGTGGTAAAGGTATCCGTTTCGTCGACAACGAGGAAGATCTCAAGAACGCGTACATTCAGGTCACCAACGAGGTCGTCGGCTCTCCTATCTTCATCATGCAGCTGTGTAAGAATGCCCGTCACTTGGAAGTCCAAATTGTCGGAGATGAACATGGTAACGCTGTCGCTTTGAACGGACGTGATTGTTCCACTCAACGTCGTTTCCAGAAGATTTTCGAGGAAGGTCCCCCAACCATTGCCAAGCCCGAGAGCTTCAAGGAGATGCAACGCGCCGCCCAACGTTTGACACAAAACATTGGATACGTCGGAGCCGGAACTGTCGAGTACCTATACAACGCTGATACTGATGAATTTTATTTCTTGGAGTTGAACCCTCGTCTGCAAGTGGAGCACCCTGTGACCGAAGGTATCACTGGAGTTAACATGCCTGCTACTCAGCTTCAAGTTGCCATGGGTATTCCTTTGTACAACATTCCTGAAGTTCGTCGTTTCTTTGGACGAGACATGTACGGAACCGACAAGATTGACTTCATGGAGGAGTGGTACAAACCTATTGACTCTCACGTGATCGCCGCTCGAATTACTGCCGAGAACCCTGATGAAGGATTCAAGCCTACTTCTGGTTCTATCGAGCGAATCAAGTTCCAATCGACCTCCAATGTGTGGGGATACTTCAGTGTTGGAGCTAACGGAGGTATCCACGAATATGCCGACTCTCAATTCGGACACTTGTTCGCTAAGGGGGCCAACCGTGAGCAAGCTCGTAAAGCTCTCATTCTTGCGCTCAAGGAAATTGAAGTTCGTGGAGAGATCCGGACTACTGTCGAATATTTGGTGGAACTGTTGGAAACCAAAGCATTCATTGAAAACACCATCGATACCTCTTGGTTGGACGGTTTGATCAAGGAGAAAACGATCCAGATTGAAATGCCTGACCATTTGACTGTTACATCTGCCGCCATCTTCAAGGCCTTCCGTCATGTGAAGGAAACAACCGCCGAAGTCAGTGAAGCTCTCGCCAAGGGTCAAGTGTCCACTTCCGGAATCCCAGGAATCAACTCTTTCAACACCGAAGTTGCCTACAAGGATGTGAAGTATCCATTCCATGTCGAACGTCTTGCGGGAGACATCTATCGTCTTACTATTTCTGGCAACGTTATTGATGCTCGTGTCACTGAAACCGCCGAAGGTGCTCTTCTCGCCACTTTTGGTGGAGAGACCCATCGCATCTTTGGGCAGGAAGAACCCTTGGGTCTTCGCCTTGTCCTTGACGGCGTCACCATCTTAATGTAAGCTTTGATATGCTCTCTTGCCGGCTGCATCTGCACCAAGATTTCTCACAATTTTTTTTAAATCACAGGCCTACCATCTTTGATCCTTCTGAGTTACGCACCGATGTTACTGGAAAAGTCGTCCGTTACCTCCAAGAGAATGGCGGAGAAGTCAAAGTCGGAGAACCTTTCGTCGAAGTGGAAGCGATGAAAATGATTATGCCTTTGAAGGCCACTGAAAGTGGAAAGATCACGCACAATCTCTCCCCTGGAACTGTTATCTCTGCCGGCGACCTTCTAGCCTCCCTCGAATTGAAGGATCCTTCTAAGGTCAAGAAGATTGTTCCTTTCGAAGGAGCCCTTGATGTCGAGGCTGTTGCCCTTGAATATAATGCCATGGAAGCCGTTTCGAACATCCTTGCTGGGTTTACCGGGGAACCGGAAGAAGCCATTCAGAAGGCATTCGAACAATTCTCCAGCATCGAAGAAGCCGCTAGCTATGCCACTGAAATCCTAAATGAATACCTTCGAGTGGAAACCATGTTTGACGGAAAATTGAAGGATGATGTTGTCCGTGATATGACGAAGGCCAACTCTGGAAACCTTGCTGTGGTCATCAATGAGAACCAGGCACATATGCAATTGCAGACTCGCAATCGTCTCGTTCTTTCCACCCTCCGACAAATCGAAATCTTTGGCGATCGATTCAAGTCCACTAACATTTCTCCAGAACTCGAGGATGCTTTGGAACGATTGACGACCCTAAAAGAAAAGGTGTACGGTGAATTGAAGCTCACTGCTGATAGCATCATCCGTCAGTCGAAGGTCCCTCCATTCGCCGAACGTGTTGCTGAATTGAAGGCCACCCTCACCGATCCTAGCACAGATCTTGCCCAACTTTCTAAAAGTCCTACTCTTTCCGCCGGTGTAGATCTTTTGACAGCCCTCTTCAACGATTCCGACGATGCTGTCCGCAAGGCCGCCGTTGAGGTGTATGTACGACGTGTTTATCGTGCTCACCGCATGCAAGCCATCAGTGTTGTCGAAAAGGACGGAAACCTTGTTTGTGACTTTACTTTCCAATTTTCCGATGTCCCAGCATCTGAGGCCATCGATCGTCAAGGACAATTGGTTGTTGTCCCTTCCTTGAAGGGACTTGATATGGCTGGAGTTCTCTCCGGTTTCTCTAGTGCTATTGATGGAAAGCCAACCAATGCAGGTGATCAACCAATCAACATGCTTCACATTGCTGCTGCCAGCGACGAAGAAAGCGATCTAGCCAAGATCGAGTCCGCCATTGTCGCTCAAGAGAGCAAACTGTCGATGCTTGGTGTCCGAACTGTAAGCGTTCTTGTACCACACGAGAAGTCGGATCCATACTATTACTCCTTCCCTCAATGCGATGGATACAAGGAAGACCCTCTTCGCCGCAACATGCGACCTACATTCCACCACTTGCTTGAACTTTCTCGTCTTGTCAAGAATTTCGACCTCGAGCGTATCCCTGCCGTTGGAAAGAACGTCCAAGTTTACCTCGGATCGGAAAAATCAGCCAAGCCTTCTCGCGGAGGTGCTCAGCAGGTTGTTTTCCTTCGTGCCATTTCGCACAGCCCTGGCATTGTCTCAGCCAGCGGAGCGCGCAAATTCCTCCAACAAGGTCTTGATGAATTGGAACGTGCTCAATCCAACTCCAAGGTGAACACTCAATCCTCATCGAGAATCTTCCTACATTCTCTACGAGAACTCGAAGACATGACTCCCCAAGAACTCGCGTCGCAATTCCAGAAGACCATTGGTGTTCTTAAGAGCGAACTTGCCGATCGTCTTCTCAAGCTTCGTGTTGATGAGATTGAAGTCAAGGTCCGCATCCAAACGGGTGATGTCACCCAGTCTATCCGCCTTGTTGCTTCGTCAGTGGAAGGAGAGTGGCTCAAACCTGCTGTCTACCTCGAAAAACCTGATCCTGTTACTGGTGTTGCGGAACAATTCTGCGTTGTCGATCCTGATTCGGCCGATGGTGTTGGAGAATTGTGCTTCGTTGATCCTTACGGTACCAGCAACATTGTTCAAACCAAGCGTGCCATCGCTCGTCGCGTTGGTTCTACTTACGCCTACGACTTCCTCGGACTTATGGAAGTTGGACTCATTAGTGAATGGCAGCAATATGTTAAGGAAACTGGAAACCAAATGGAAATCCCAGGAACTGTCTTTGAGGCCAAGGAATTCATTGAGGAGGAAGATGGAACTCTAGCTCTTGGAAGCCGCATGATCGGAACAAACAAAATCGCCATGCTTGCTTGGTTGGTTACCATGAAGACACCAGAATACCCTGAAGGACGTGATGTTGTGGTTATCGCCAACGACGTCACCGTCCAAAGCGGATCGTTTGGTGTCGAGGAAGACGAATTCTACTACAAGGCATCCAAATACGCCCGCGACAACGAGATCCCTCGTCTTTACATTGCCTGTAACGCCGGAGCTCGTATCGGACTTGTAGATGAATTGAAGAGCAAGATCAACGTCAAGTTCGTCGACGAACTGAACCCATCCAAGGGATTCGAATATTTGTACTTGACCGATGATGACTACAAAGCCCTTCCTGAAGGAACAGTCCTTGCCAATAAGGTCAGTGAAGGCTGGGCCATCACCGATGTGATTGGAACGAACCACGGAATTGGTGTCGAAAACTTGCAAGGAAGCGGAAAGATTGCCGGAGAAACATCTGCGGCTTACGACGAAATCTTCACTCTCAGCTACGTCACTGGACGCAGTGTTGGTATCGGTGCCTACCTTGTCCGCCTTGGACAACGTGTCATTCAAATGAAGCAAGGTCCTATCATCTTGACCGGATACTCCGCCTTGAACAAGTTGCTTGGACGTGAAGTGTACAACTCGCAAGATCAACTCGGAGGCCCTCAGATCATGCACCCTAACGGTGTTGCTCACGAAATTGTTGATGACGACCAACAAGGAGTCGCTGCTCTCCTCAAGTGGTTGAGCTTTGTTCCAAAGAACGTCGGAGCCCTTCCTGCTGTGCGTGAAAGTGCCGATCCAGTCAACCGAAAGGTCGAATGGCGACCAACTCCAACTCCATATGATCCTCGTTTGATGATGGCCGGTGAAGGAGAAGTGCGCGGATTTTTCGACAAGGGAAGTTTCAAGGAGTATCTGTCTGGATGGGGCAAGAGCGTTGTTGTAGGACGTGGTCGTCTTGGAGGAATTCCGTTCGGTGCTATCGCCGTCGAGACTCGTCAAGTTGAGCAAGTTATTCCTGCCGATCCTGCGGACCCCAACTCTCGTGAAGCCGTCTTGCCTCAAGCCGGACAAGTGCTGTACCCCGACTCTTCGTACAAGACTGCGCAAGCCATCAATGACTTCAAAAAGGAAGGCCTCCCTATCATGATCTTTGCCAACTGGCGTGGATTCAGTGGCGGTAGCCGCGACATGGCTGGAGAGATCCTCAAGTTCGGTGCTATGATTGTTGATGCCCTTCGTGAATACGAACATCCCGTGTACATGTATTTGCCTCCTCATGGAGAACTTCGTGGAGGATCGTGGGTCGTTGTGGACCCAACCATCAACGAAGACAAGATGGAGATGTATGCCGATCCCGACTCTCGTGGTGGTATCCTTGAACCTTCCGGTATTTCCGAAATCAAGTTCCGTGCCCCTGATCAACTGAAGATGATGCACCGTCTTGATGAACAATTGAAGATGCTTGACTCTGAACTCGAGAGCACCGAGTTCGAAGACGCCAAGAAGGAGATCGAAGAACAAATCAAGGCCCGTGAGGATGCTCTGAAACCAGTGTACCTTGCCGCGGCTACTGAATTCTGCGACCTTCACGACAAGACCGGACGCATGAAGGCCAAGGGAGTCATCAAGGAAGCCGTACCATGGGAGGATTCTCGTGCCTTCTTCTTCTACCGCGCCAAGCGTCGAATGTACGAAGAAAACTTTATTGATCAATTGAAGGCTGTCGATCCTTCTACCTCTCGTGAAAGTGCGTTGGCAACTCTCAAGTCATTGTTCTCTGGAGACTGGGAAGACAACCAGGCCGTTTCTGCTTTCTACGAACAAGACTTGGCGAAGGTCAACAGCAAGATCAGCGAGTTGAAGAAGGCTGCCATCCAAGCTAAGATGGACGCCCTTGCCAAGCAATTGGAGACCATGTAAAAGTGCGAAAGGGAAACCACGCCGCTGCATATTAATTCACCGTCTACACTACCATTTCACTAAGATTTAAAAAAAAACTACTATATCAACTTCCTAGGATAGAGGGACTCATTTGTTTACAGTCAGTACGGAATCGAAGGATTATCAACTCGGTTGGCGCGCGCTCACAGATCACAGAGTCTCGTTTTCTCCCTACCGGTAGTGTCCGTCGCTTCTGTCGGTACGTCGTCCACCACACGATGCTAGCGCACCTGTCATGCTCGTATGATACGTCGCAGTCATGTCAGTCAGCTGCGCAGAAAGATCGGATCTATCGTCGCTGTCGTCTTTTGCTGTTACGAAGTACTAGTAGGTAGTAGTTTTTTTTTGTTTTCGAAGCGACGTATTCTACACGACTGTTACTCAATCCCAACAAGGCACCAGACAATAGTTATCACCATCGAAGATCAAGTTTCCTCGCGCTATCCACAAGAATAGAGGGATACAGTCTTGAAAAACCCGCCTTTTCTTGCTGAGAAGTGTACGGCTAGACTATTAGTAGTATATGGAACAGGAAGAACATACAGTTTCCTCATACTATATGTTATTTCACAACCTCTGTCTTTCAAATTTCCAAAAAATAATGATTCACCCTATTTCACTGCGATAGTGGAATTGCAACGATGATGAATGTTTCCGCGACTCCACAGGAAGTGGAGCAGTACGTTCTGGTAGCTTCGGATGCCTCCAATCCGCAGCATCAGCAACAAGCCAACGCCTTGCTTCATCAATGGGTGACTTCCAACAGTGACACAGTGATTGCCGACACAATCTTGGCGTTGCTGCAGTCATCAAACCGTGAAGTGGTCCTGTTTTATGCACTAACCATCTATTTGAGATTGGACAATGCTACATCACAACAGCGAACGGTCTTCCGACAAGAGGTACTAACACAGTTATTACCCGGAGCCGAGGCTGCGTCATCGAAATACTATCACCATTCATCGTGGGGACCGACCTATTTGCGGACCAAAGTTGGCGTGCTAATGGCTCACTTTATTCAACTGGATTTCCCTCATGCGTGGACGTCCGCCTTTGACGACTTGACGAATCCGCGATTGCTCCAAGTGGCACCTGATATTTTCTTACGAACATTGGTGGCGCTGATGGATGACTTTGGCAAGAACGAAACCGAAGCCAACTCTCGAATAAAGGACTTTTTGCGAGGGTACACCAACTTCCAACAACCACATCAAATGATGGTGGCGAGCCCTCAACAAACCATGTCAGCACAGTTGATTCATATCGTCTTGGGGCTCCTCAAACAATCATTAAACGGCATCGGGGGGTCTGTCCGAGGGAAGGTCATACACAAGTTGCGATTTTGTCCTTAGCTGTGCTAAAGGGCTTCATGTCTTGGGTGGACTTGATGCTTTTGTTGGATCAAGCGGTTCTTCAAATGGTATTCGAAACCTTGGCCAAAGCGAGTGAAGAAGATTCAGACCTTGCCGATGGCGGGGTATCTGCCATTCAATGCATGGAGGAACTGATGTCAAGAGGGATGGAAGATGAAAAGAAAATATCGTTGCTACAGCACACTGGTATGCTAGAAAAGATCCATGCCCTTGTAGATTTGAATACTGTCGATTCGAGTCCCATTGACGTGGTGATGGAAGTCGCAAAATTTATCAATCGGACAGGTTTGGAGGTGATACCGGTTTTGGCACATTCACAGCAACAAAGTCACCTAAAAAGCGAAGATATCGCATTGAGGGCACAGTTATTGGAGCTATTTTTCAAGTGCTTCGCTTTTGATGATATCGACGTATCCGGCGCAGTCATTCCTTTGGCAGGAATTTTGGCGGCAGATGGCGTCTCCCACGACTTGGAGAGTCTCCTACCAAGGCTGCTGTCCGTGACGTATTCTCAAATGAAATACCCAGTCGATTTTCAATATGACTTCGACGATGACGATGAAGCGGAAGAAGAAATGTACCGAACAGAGTTGAGAAAGCTGAACCAGAAGCTTGTTCGTGCGAACCCTGATATGTGTCTGCAGTTTTTGGTTCAAACGTTGTCGAACCTTCCACTCCCATTGTCGACCGCGCCGGTACCTGACGTTGAAGTAGCAGTCAGTCTGATTTACCAATATTGTGAAGGAATTCGTCCTCCGCCTGGAATGAAAGTTGTGATGAAAAACGATGTTTTTAGGAACTTGCTAGTTGGATTGCATTCAAGCGACATCTCTAAACATCAGCACCGAGAAGTTTTGATAGTGTACTACGAGACCAGTGTCCGATACTACCCAATTCTCAAGGATCGACCAGAATTACTACAACTATTGTTGCAAGCGATGACCGGTCCTCAAGGTCTACAATACGGACATCAAAAAGTTCAATCACGATGCTGCTACTTACTGCTCCGTTTGATTAAGTCTTTGGGAAACACCAATTCTAACAATTCCAGCACCGTCCTCAGGCCGTATGTGGAAACCGCCATTTCAGGAATTCAAATGTTCTTGGAAAATAGTAGCTCTCAATTGAGGTCTGATGATGTGCTGAACTTGTTTGAAACCATTGGTCTCCTCCTGGGCAAATCAGGACTGTCCCCGCACGAACAGCAACAATATTTTACACAAGTAATGACGCCCCATGTTCATTCCATTGAAAGTATTTTGACTAACAACCAACAAGCAATCAAGGAAGACCCAGATCTTTTTGGAGAGAGGTTGGCAAATTCGATTGCTGCCATTGCCTACCTTAGCAAAGGATTCAAACGCCCATCTGCAGAAGTACAAGCAATCCTTTTGGAAACCAGTCAAATAACTCGGACTGTACTAGAGGCATTACCAGGGAACGGCATGGTCCGTAGCAAGACGATGGTCCTGGTCCAACGTTACATCCAATGTTTGGAAGAAAAAATCTTACCTACAATACCTAGGTTGTTGTTCGTCTTGATCAACAATTGCACCAGCGAAGACATCCTCGACGTAGCCCAACTGATGAACCAAGTATGCATAAAGTTTAGGGCAGACGCTGTGCCGCCTCTTGATGCTAGTCTGCTGCCATTTCTACAAAAATGTCTCTACTTATCAACAAAAGTGGTCAATGAAGCCTCCCACACGGATTCTCAAGTTGATGACGACAATGCCCCACATCTTCGGACAGAACAACTTTCCATCCAAAAGCTCTCCTATGTGGTTCTACAGCACATTGTCGTACATCACGCCGCTGCGATGCTGCTTTCCCCTACTAATATCTCAAGTCTAGAAGCGATCTTGCACACAATGAGTGACGGGGCAATTCAAGTGGAGGATCCGGTCATGAAGAAATCGTGCTTAGTTTTCTTTCGCGAGCTAATGGACCAATGGATCGTTATCAATGGAGAAACATATCCAGAAGTTTGCACCGCTGAACCATCAAACAACATTGTGATGGGATTGGTCAACTTTTTCTGCGATACTCTTCTTCCTGGAATGCTTCAGGTATTCCTTTCTACAACAATTCCTTTTATGATAGATGATGCAAACAGCTTTCGCTGTCTGGCAGAGTTTTCCGGTATGCTGGAAATTTTGAAGAAACGGCTTCCAGAAATCTACAACCGAGATGTTGTAGTTTCCAGATTCTCCTTTCTAGCGGGTGGTGTTGCCCCCCAAGTTCTTGACGAGTTTCGGTCGGCAAACACCAGGAAAGATTTCGAATCTGTATTCAAGTCATTGATTCTTCAGCAACAGCAGACAACAAGGTGACACGCTGGTGGTTGGAAACCTTGAAGCGAGTTCTTCGCTATTATCATAAAATAATAATACTCCGAGTACAGTAGGCAAAGAAGAAGAATTACTGGGGACTAACTGTAAATAAGACTATTACTCTCTACCTACTCGGGGTAGATTACAGTACAGGTATAAATATTCTCTACCCGGACTCTCCAGGTCCCTGCAGTGCCTCGCCCTTCGGGGCCCGGCTGATGAGTCAACTTCTTAGATACGGAACTACCGGTAGCTAGTAGTTGGCATAGCCATAAAATAGATTTTTTTTATTATCATGTTATTCTCTACCCGGACTCTCTCTACCAGAAGTCTACTACGGTAGTAATAGTACCTCATTATCGACGTTAGTCAACCTCTTAGATACGGAACTACTCTCTACTAACTGTAAATAATAGGCTATCATAGCTACATAGCTAGCTAGTAGTAGTAGCTCTTTACTACGAGTAGCTATGTAGAAGCTGGCATAGCCAATAATAAAATAGATTTTATTTATTACATTATATCCCTAAAATATTATACCGTCCCATTTTGGGACGGTGGCCTATAGTCGATCCAGTCCGATTTTTCATACCGTCCCAAATTGGGACGGTATGAGCCGATTTTTAGTTGTACAGAAAATTGGTTTTTATCACAACATCGACGTTTCTTACCACACCAAACTCTTCTTCCTTACTATGCTGAGGAACTTCCACCTTGATTTCCCTTGTCAGACTGCTTTTCCGTCGTTACTACTGAGTCGAATATTTCTGGTCGGAATGTTTAGGGATAAGGTTAAGTTTTGGCGCGCCACAACACACGACGGTCCCCGCTCCTCGAAACGTCATCGTCTATCACGTTTTCGTTTCCTGTTGAAACAACCTTGAGGTTGTATTACAACACTGATGGGTTGTTGTTCACACAACATTTCTTTATACTTTAGTGACAAACTTCTCCAAACTATTCAACATGCCACCTGATCCATTCACCGGAATTCCTGCTGACATTCAGGCCTTCCGTGATGGATGGGCCGAGATAACGGACCACGGTCATCCGTACGAAGTTGTACTCGCCCGGGATTTCTCCAATGATTACCTTGCGGAGAGAATATGTGGGACCTTCCGGAACATGGGAGATAAGGTGACATCCTCGTTGGTGTCACTAGGAAAGGAGGTCAGCCGTGCCTCGATACTCGAACTTCTGCTTGGCGATGTTGCAATCGTGCGGTTGGAACAATTCACTACCGAAATGCTCGTGAAGCGGAATTTCCCCCCCTCGTTCCGTACGAATATAGGGAGTTTCTCTACACCAGGTGGTATCGGTCCCGCTTCAATCTCAGTAATGACAAGTCCTTCTCTCACTTCATGCCTCCTCTTTCAAGGAGCCTGGACATAATCATCATGGATCCTCATAGGTTTGCTACCATACAATCCTGTACCCGTGGATTTTCCCAAGCTGGGAGAACAGGTTCAGAAGACAGTGACGTGTGGATGGAAGCAGGAGCCATGCTCCGGAAGTTAAATGAACTGGAGGTCGCCATCTTCTCTCGAAGTGCATCGAATCTTCTCAACCATGGAAATGGATCTATTGTTGTTGACGACGAACTCATTGCTTCCCGTGCCTCTGACGTGGAGCAAAAGGTTGTTTCTAATCGGAAGGCGGGGAAAGAGGGCCCGGTGGCTGATTGCATTGCATGTGCCCTATCAAGTGTCCTGCATGGGATGAGATTGCGTGTGAAGAATGATCCCGAGAATGTAGAGCAGCTGCTGCATACACTCCCCCTCTCTACCGCTTCTGGTAACGATCTTGAAGTAGCCTTTGATCGAGGGTATGGAAAACTTAGCAGTGTGGAAGCAATCGCTAGCCGCAACCTTCACGTTGTTACGGTTGCTGGGACACTCGGTTCTCGGCATCCGTTCAACACTCCCGATGAATGGATTTCCACCCTGAATAAATGGAAAACCAAAAGGGGCGTGGATCAACAGAAAATCCTTTCATGGACACTGCTGTGTGAGAATTGGAACCACAGAAGAGGGATATCTGCGACCAACAAAGCCAGTGTCAATTTACAAGCATTCAACGCAGTATCGCTACAACAAGCACAAACCAGGGCTTGATAAGAATACGGAAATTTCGGATAGGGTAGCGTTTCACACAACGGGTCCTTTTGAAGCAAAGTACGTCTTCAGAATGCTGGACGCGGTCATGGTCAATGCCTGGAGAGCATATCAGGCAGTGACTGTGATTTCACCGTGGCTACGTGCGCTTGGGTCACACCCTTCATTGGCACAGGTGAGAACTAAACTCAACAACTCTGTGGGAGTAGAAGATTTTGTTGCAGATGTTGCTTTGGAATGTCTAAGGTGTTTGGCGGCACAGAAGGCCATCCCACTGTTTCCGGCAGACGTACCACAAGAAGAAAGGGAAGTACGGCAGTTCAAGAGTGAATTTTCCGAGTACAAAAGAAAGCATGGATGGCCAATCAGAAAATTTGCTTTGAAGAAGTTTGCTAGCGATCCATTCCTAAAGAAACTGAGGCTATGCACTTTTGTGGATCACAGGCCCCAACGTATCAGGGACGTCCAACCAGTAATCCGTGAGAACGGGACTTCCCAAAAGGTGGTGAGGAGGAAATGTGTATTGTGTTTTGTCCCTGGGAAGATGATTCCAGGAACATCCACTATCAAGTCAAAAGAGATAGCCAACAACAGCACATACATGTGCCCAACATGCATGGTTGTGCTGTGCAAAAAAACTGTTGGAAATTCGGGTGCGAAATCGTGTCATACATTGTGGCATGAACGCCACAATTTGGAGGCAGAGGGGAGCAAATGTAGGAAGCGCCTCAGGGTGGCAAGGGAGATGAATGATGATGAAGCACAAAAAAGGAAGCTTCACGCAACAAATGCCTCTATCAAGAGACATTCACCAGCAAAAACAAGCCAACAGATCCAACGAAGCCAGACTCAGGTGGCAATAAACGATCCACAAGATCCACAAGATTCATTTGATGCCGTTGAAAACGTTGTCGAACATGTTTTGGAGAACCTAATGGAAATGGAGCATGGAGAGGAACACGGTGACGAGGAAAAAGAAGAAGACGAACACGACTTCTTAGACATGGAAGAATACAGTGATGGAAGTGACGAGTAGGAGTAGAATCGAGGATTAATGGTTAACTACAAAGGTGATAGTTTTAGTACTATTTTACCTCTATTAGTATGAAAAGAAACAACTGAAATAGTAGTATCTAGCTATTGATGGCTAGTAGTAGTATTATTGCCTACTAGCTCTACTACCGTAGCTAGCTAGAGAGTAGTTTGACGTAAGGTACGACGTATTAGTACAACACGTATGTTCAAACGGTATATAGGTAGGAGGCTACGTAGCCCTGGTATCAATTCACACCGTCCCAAATTGGGACGGTATGATTTTTTGTGTAGGCGCTGTAAAAAAACATACCATACCGTCCCATTGATGGGACGGTTTTGAAAATTGTAGGGATATATATATAATAATACTACGTATTATGTTGTCGACATTTCGAATAGGGAGGATCGATTCACGTAATGTTGTGTACGTAGGGCAGCAACTCTCCGTAATTTATTCTACTCGGAGTAATCGGCTAATCGGAGTAAAATTTGTCTACTCTCTCTCTACTACCGGTAGTAGCTAGCTACCGGAAGCTAGATTCCCCTTCTGGACGAACACTTCTGTTCCACGCATCCAAAGCTCATTTAGTGCTTTACGAAGGACACGCAAATACAAGTGTGTTTACAGTTAATTGTTGTCGCAAGTCAGCAAGCTGTTGTTTCATTCATCACCTCGGGGTAGTCCATGCGCACGGGTTCATTAATTACTCCGTCAATAGTGAAATCCACAGTCAAAAATGTCGCAGTCAAGAATAATTCCTATCATCGTCAACAGGAACGCGATGTGCTGTCGTAATTTTGATATTGACATTTAATTAATGAAGTTAATGAAGAGAAAAACATCCTGTAGGATCGGTACTACTACGTACTACGTAGGTTGGTATTTTCAGCGTTGCAGATTGAAGATTGCAGATGCAGCATGGCAGCATGCCTTGAGAGTGTTCAATTTCTCCGTATTTTCGTTTCTACCATTTTTCTGGTGATGATAAGATGATGTTCCACCGTCACTCTTTCATAATCGTCTCTTTGTACATCATACCTTGAACGGAAAACCAAAAGTGCTGCTGCATCAACAAAAATGGCAACGACGGTTTTGCAGCCCTCAAAAAATTCGATGTGTGGAGGCTCGTCCCGCAATCCTTCAGCCATGAAAGACTTCAGCCACACAGCTGTCGATGAACTTCTTGCTGCAGAAATGAGTCGGTTATCGCTCCGAGAGAAATATCAGCTGGACCTGGATATCCAAGGCAAGAACATGTTAGCTGCCATCGAACCGCCACAACTGTCGTCAATGGGACTGCAAGCTTTAGAAGCAGAACTCCAAACACTGAAGGACACTAAATTTTATGACCTGGCGTTGAGTTTGAATAGCAAAATGGTTGCAAGTCGAGAATTTAAACTGAGATTTGCCCGTGCAGAAATGTTTGACCCGACCAAAGCAGCAATACGTTTGGAAAAATATTTACAGATTATATACGAAAATTTCGGGCAACAAGGATTGCTACGTCCTATTTTACTTCTTGATCTAGATAAGGTACGTTCGAAGTAAAGAAGGATTCGCAAATGGCGGTCAGGAGAGACAATCCACGACTTACGGAGTTTCTCTTTCAGGCTGAACGAGATTTGCTAAAAGCTGGGACAACTCAGATACTTCCTTGCCGAGATAGAGCTGGACGACGAATCATAGCCCGGCTGGCGTCGCTTGGTACGAAACATTCGATGAAGCAAAAAGTACGTTTGAAACCTAGCGCATGTATCAGATACGTCTTATGTTCTCTTTCCCTGTTTTCACTCCGAATACAAGCTAATTCGCCTTCTTGCCCCTACTTCTAAAGGTACGCGTTTCACTGTACACGCTTCAAGCGTTATCCGACGATGAGGAGACGCAGAAACAGGGCGCTGTTTGTTTGTATTGGCCTCAGCAGTCTGATGTTTCCAAAGACTCAAATGGCCCTCTTAAAAATGCCCTTCGTTACTGTCCCATTCGTTTTAGTGCATTCCACTTTTGTTTCAGCGAAGAACAGCGCCTATCGGCTATCTGTGTTCGCACTGTTCTGCTCGCCGTCCCAGAAATCCGAGCCCATAGCAGAATCCATGTTGGTGAGTTAGAGAACGTCGTTGCAAATAAGTTTGCTTTAGGTCCGTATCAAATCCACTGACCCGTTGCCATTTTTACTTACACCAGGTTCTGTGACTGAGTGCCAGTATCATTTGATGACGTACTCGATTCCGTCTGAATACATCCCAATTACGAACACCGGAAACATAAAGGCTCAAAATCATCACAAATGGCTGACATATCTTGAAGCTAAAGAGACCGCATCGCAAGAAAGTGTTGCTTTTGATGGGATCGAGTGCCCGTCAGTCAAAGATATCTTGGCTGGCAAGGGACCTCATGTATCAAATCATCCGGGCAATATTGCGTTTCGCAAGATCATGGAATCTCGTTTCCAAGAGCATCGCGATGCTACTGCCATCGATAGAAAAACAGCAATTACATGGGAGGTTGTAATAGAATGCCAACGAAGGGGCGCTCGTTTTTTGGTAAAGGACAAGAATTGGTGGGTTGTGGCTGATCAAGATACAGCTAGGGAAAAGGTATCCATAGCGTTTCGTGACATGAGAAAATCGTTTGCAGCAAAAAGTAAAGCAAATCCGAAGAAACGAATTGATTCAGAAAACGAGTTGCATACGATGTACTCGAAAAAGCGAAAAAGTTCTAATGTGGAAGAAAGATAGGCGAGAGTCTATTCTTCTCCTACCTAGACTAGTTGGTGTTGATGCAATCCTTTCATTTTTAGCCAGCCCCTAAAAGCTCCCAGACTCTAGTCTTCACGGCCTTGTGTGGCTCCTGCCCCTGTTTCGCTCATGTTCTCTTTTCCTTTTAAAATGGAATCATTGCGTTGCCACCTGTTCGAAGCAACGGTTACAGCAGCCGGGAAAGTCACATTCAATCTCGGGGTCAGCGCCGCCGCAATCCGAAAATAAATTATCCAGCTCCCCACTTCGCAAAGCGCAAACAGACGTCGGCATGCTGCCTGTGAGAAAATTGAACTGCACCAGAAACTCGTGAAGTTCAGCTAGCTGCCCGTCGGTAATTTCAGGAACTGTACCGACCAAACCATTGCCATCCAGGTATAGATCGCGCAGCAATGGTGGGCTAGCGTACTCTTCTGGGATGGTACCTGTCAGGGAGTTGTTCGAAAAGTATGCGATCCTGAGAGTAGAGACACCAAACATAGTTTCCGGAATTGTACCAACGAAGTTTGCATTTGAGACATCAACAAAATCAAGTTGTGCGTGCGTTTCAAAGACGTTTGGAATTTGTCCAGAGAGAAAGTTATTGTTTACGATGAAATTCTCTATTGGAGAAGAGACAGGATTTAGGGCATTTTTTGATAACAAGCAAATGACTAGCAACCACCCAAAGACTTACGCAATGCAGTAAGTAGTCCAATCTCGGTGGGAAGAGCACCGGACAATGAATTTGTGTTCAGGCGCAAGTCTCTGAGGCTCGAAAGATTTCCAATATCGGCCGGTATGGTATCCGACAAGAAATTTATCTCAAGCCGCAGAACCTCTAGATTCGTGGCTCCAAACAAGTCGGAGGGGATTGCATCCTGTAGTGTATTACTATACAATCGAAGATCTGTTAGATTAGCAAGCCGCCCAAGCTCCCCCGGCAAAGTTCCGGTCAGAGAATTCTCGTAGAGGAATATTGACTGCAGCTTGCTAGCTGCAGAGATTTGCGTTGGGATACTTCCAGTAATCTGATTTGTCGCCGCCCATAACTGCTCAAGATTCCGAAAACTACCAATTTGAGGGACGATACTTCCTTCAAGTAGATTGTTGGAAACGCGGTAGGCAATGAGTGATTCAATGCTCAAGACGGCCTCCGGAAAAGCCGATCCTGTTAACATGTTCTCTTCTAGATCCAGGAGGACCAAATCAGTCATGGCAGACAAACCAGAAGGTAAAGATCCTGTTATTAAGTTCGAAAACAGGTCAAGGCGCAGCAATTTGTCAAGTGTTTGTACCTCATCGGGAATCCGCCCAACCAAATTATTGCTCGCTAAGAGTAAATAAAATGGCTCCAAAATGTTAGTGTCAAAGGCTCTTACTCTGATGGTTGTGGTTGTTTGTCACTCTCTGCATTTTTTGACTTACGTAATAATAGCCTTGTGGCGAAAGTAGAGGCATCATCGCACTCGACTCCAAACCATGAACACTCTTGTTCCGCTCCCAACCATCCGCTGTTGTCGTTCCATCCCTCACCCTGTGTCGAGAAGTACAATGTGGCGAGTCCATACCTTTGCTCTATTGTACTAGATGCACAAGGATCTTCTAGGCCAGGATCATCGTTGACAAGGTAGTCAAATGCCATTCCTTGCGGCGTCGAAAGATCATTCAACGTTTCAGAGGGAGTAATGGGTTCAAGCAAATCAAAGATGTACTCCTCCTTGGTCCTGCCCATTAAACATTCTACAGGAGGAAGGGTTGGTCCAGAGCCAGGAGGAGCTGATGGCGTTGTTGCCGGTGGCCTTGGTGATGATCCATCTCCGGATGCACTGGAACTTCCCATCGACATGTCAGGACTGTTCATGTGTAGCAATCTCATGATTTCAATTTCAGATTTGGCAGTCCTGGATGCTCTGTCCCAAATGTGTTCCATTTCTTTGTGGTGTTCCAATACCCCATTTAAAGGAACTTTTGGGAGCTCGATTCGTTTCCTCCGCAGCTGAGTGCTCTCCTGCTCATTGTCTCCGGCCGTGGCTTGGAGTTTGGCCGCCATGATTGGCAGTAGCAGCCCTACTACGGAGGACGACCACAACAACTTCATTCTACTTTCCCGTCTCTGTCGCACCATGGTTGTCAAGTATTAGGATGCAAAAGTGGATTAGCACGGCAGTCTCTTCATCAAGCACTACTGTGTTGACGATAACTTCAGCGACGAAGTCTCGTCATTCGTGTGAAGAGAAAATCAAATTCTCGCATTCTTCGACATTTTCGTCGGTTTTGCCAAGATTTCAAGCTTCATTGCATTTGTGCGACTTGGCTGCGAGAAAAGGAGTCTCATTTTTATTTTTGGTCCAATTTTTTTGTCGGTTTCAAACTGCGTCGTCGTACTGTATCATACGACTCTATCAACAATACACTTAACCTTACTGTTAAATCTGAAATGGCAAATATGAGAAGTGAGACGGTGTTGTACTACCTCTCTACCAAGTACCGTACTGTACTACGCTACTGTTGCAAGGACCTCAAGAGGAAGTGTTTGACATAAAATATGGAGATCATCTCTATAGTCTTCATTTTGATCTATTCCATGCAAGTTACTGTTAATCATGATATGAAAGAGGAACACGATCGTTGTCGATCTCGTCGGAATGTTGTTTTTATAAACTCGAATACCTAGCATATCCAGCGGATAAAGTATTATTGCTTCGTAAGCCTTCCCTTATCTCTCCGTTCGGTGGTTCGACGATTCAACCTTTGAAGTCGACGCGATGGTTTACCAGTTATCTTGTGTAGTTGCTGAAGCTTACAGTTGGAATTTTCAACAAGAGATACTTTGGATGTTATTACAATTCGACCAAAACTGTCTGGAGATACAACTAGCTACTGTTACATTGACTTTAGTTTGTGCGATCGAATATCAATCGTTCGGCGTTGTTTTTTTTTGCTCACTCCTCAGGCGGTTTACGTTGCTGCCTGTCTAGTCGTCTCGACGACGAAGCATCAGCTCCATCGAAACATCTATTACAACAGTCGGGAAAAAAGCACTCAATCTCTGGATTCCTTCCTCCACAGTCAGAAAACAAGTTGTCTAGGATGAACTCGTCCCTGAGATTGCAGACAGACGAGGGCATGGTACCAACGAGGTTGTTGTTTTGCAACAATAACTCGTTCAATTGCTGCAGATCGCCCGGTCCAATAGATGGAACTTGACCAGAGAGCTCGTTGCCATCCAAGTACAAATCTCTCAATAATGGTGGGTTGGAATATTCCCGAGGAATTGATCCGCTCAAAGAACAATTAGACATGTAGATAAAGCGTATTGTTGGAACGGAAAAAATAGATCGGGGAATACTACCAGTCAGCTGATTGTTCGACACGTCAAAAAACTCCAGTTTTTCATAGTCCTCATAAACATCAGGTATTGTCCCAGTCCAGAAATTGTCGTTAAGTCTCAGTGATGCTATAAGAGAAAAGAAGTAAGACAGAAATGAGATAAAAACACAACGACGGTTGTCAGCTCAACGAAGAATAGCTTACCAAGGTTGGTCAGTGATTCTATGGCCACTGGGATTTCCCCAGAGAGATTGTTGTTGTTGAGACGTAAATCTTCAAGATTTGTCAGCTGGCCAATTTGATCTGGAATCGTTCCGTCAAAGAAGTTGTTGTCTAAACGAAGAGAAAGAAGACTAGCGACATTGAAAAGCTGGCTCGGGATCTCTCCGAGGAAGGTGTTGTCGTTCAAATACAAAGCCCTCATGGGGATGAGACCAAGCTCACTTGGAAGGAATCCGGTCAATGCATTTCCACTTAGAATCATGGTCTCTAAATCCCGGACATTTCCAATCTCTGTTGGAATAGATCCAACGATACCATTTTCAGCAGCAAAAAGCTCACCAAGACTTCGCAGAGAACCGATGTTGGTAGATATTTCTCCGGTCAAGTCATTGTTACTGATCCTATAGCTCTGCAGCCTCCTCAATGCCGTAATAGACGGGGGAAAAGCTGATCCTGTGAGAAGGTTTTCTTGCAAATCCAAGAAAACGAGACTAGTCAGTCCTGACATTCCTCCCGGGATAGTCCCTCTCAAAGTGTTGGCAAACAAATCAAGCTCCTGCATCACACTGAGGATTGAGATTTCATCCGGGATCATGCCATTGACATTGTTGACGGCTAAAGAAGCAAGCGATAGAAAGAAGGGTAAGTAACGATGAACTGGAGGATAATCTTTTTTGGTTTCGCCTCTTTACACGTACCGAGCTTCAGGGTCACAACAAAGCCATCGCTATTGCACTCGACTCCAAACCAGTTGCACTCCTGTCGACGCCCAAGCCATTCAGCGTTGTTGGTCCACCTAGATCCTTCGGTTGCAAAATAAAATGTGGATAGTGAATATCTCTGTAGGATTGTTCTCGAGCAAATATAGGAGGGACGTTCGTTCAAAAGAAAGGAATAGGCCATTCCTTGTGGAGTTGAAGTATCTAGAAGGAGTGCCTCCTCCGTTACTTCTGACAACAGCGATGCTAGGAAGTCATCTTGATTCTCGGTGGGGCATGGGGGAGTTGGTTGCAGGGTGGGATTCGGTGTGGTAGGGCCTTGAAAGGTCGGGCGTAAAGTCGGGGGGCGGGTTCGAGGAAGTCGTGTTGGACGTGCCGTTGCCGCCGATGGTTGGGGTGTGTCTGTTGGTGGGTTGGTTGGTGATTGAGATATGGTAGGAGCCGGCGAAATGGTGGGGGCGGTTGGCAAAATGGTTGGAGAAGCTGAAACAGTTGGGGGATTGGTCGGGGCAGGAGTCGGCGGTCTAGTTGGTACCGGGACTCGTGTTGGTAGAGTTGGTGGTCTGATAGTAGGTGTTGGAACCCTTGTTGGAGTAGGAAATCTGGTAGGTGAAAGGACAGGAGCCCTAGTAGGGGAAGGGACTGGAACTATTGTCGGTTCCGGAAATAACGTTGGCGTGGGAACTCTTGTTGGCGTTGGAGCAGGAGGTAAGCTCATGCTCATACTTAATACCTGTAGGAATCTCTCTGTATCCAGGTCACCCTGAAGCTCGGCTTCTGCCTTACGGGATAGTTCTTCCCACACGCTCGCAACTGTTCGGAATTTGTATTCGTCCTTGGCAATTCGTCGCCCAGGTAGAAGGCTCTCCTCAGCACCGCATGTCGACCAAAGCAATAACCATTGCGCTATCAGCAAACGAAATGTCCACATGTCGAATTGGCAAGTTTCGTTTCTATAGAACCGGCGATTTGGTGGTGTTCCAGATCGATACCGCCGTTGCTCTTGAAGTCGAAGTCGAAGTTGTTGTTTTTGTTGCATTCGTCAACTTCCAAACCAGAGACCTTGTCACTGATTTTTAGCAATGGTGTGTGTGATGACTTTGAATGCATTGTCGTTGTAGGAAGCAAGAGCCATGGACCGGTGGCAAATCGAATCGTCATCACGGACAAAAATTCTTAGTGGAACCGACCAGACACAAGATTACAATTTTGTTGTCCTAACGCACCTTCCATCTTTTATGCACGAATGGAGTGTTTCCTGTCACGTTTGGCATGTTCAATTTTGACGTCACGACATTTCAGACAGGAATAACCCATGCGGGTTACCGGACCGTAGTTTCAGACTACCGGTACAGGTATGATACGTATCATAGACGTAGTGCCAAGAGAGTTGACGACACCCCATATATCTCTTATTAACCATCATAGACACAAGGCGTATCTCTCATTTTGACCTTGGCGTCGTGCAAAAATTGCAACGACACGTTTTCTCCTCAAGCCACTCCCTACTTGATTTTAGAGTTATATCCCCGTTGCTATCGACACCCCCAGAGCTGCGACGGAAATCCAAAGAAAATACGCCGTAGGAGATTGCTCGTTTTCCTAATTTCTGATGGAAGGCCTCGGTCGGTTTTCCTTTCTTTTCACACCACTGAATCTCCAGATACTCTAATCAGGCTTGGCAGCAAATATGTTGCCTCCACGTTTAGTACGATCCCTCATCTTCCTTGAGGTGATAACAATATTTGCGTTGGATACATCCGCAGCGTCGACAGGATCATCTCTTCCGGAAGACCCCGTCTATCCATCAATCAACGGCTTTTACCAACGCTACAGCCAATATCCGGAATACTGTTCCACTCCACAACACATGGAAAATCGTCGGATACCGCCACTTCAGAACAACCCTTCGCCTGAAATAGGAGACACCCGACTTATTCATGTCACTGCTGTCATTCGTCATGGTGCCAGGACACCCTGGTCAGCCGATATGTATTGTTGGGATGGATACTGGGAAGACCAAGAAACGGGAGTGTGGGATTGTAATTTGACGACCTTCATGGCACAATCCATGATGACGGGTGGTAACCAAGAAATGCATCAACCCACTTGTCTTTTTGAAAAGCGGTACGACGCACTATTGTTTCCGCAAGATCAATTGACCAATGAACTGAACGGAACCTGTCAAATGGGACAGTTGCTCTATCAGGGGTATGAACAGCAGCTACAGAACGGAAAAATACTACGAGAGGCTTATGGATATCACAAAGGGGAATTCAGCCACGACGAACGGATGCGTCTCATTGATCTGAGCTTACAAGACTACGTTCCGTGGCATCAAGACCATTTACACTTTCGAGCGGATGATGATCAAAGGACCGTCATGTCCGGGCAAGTGTTATTAAGGAGCCTTTTCCAAGTGGAACTTGTGCAAGTATACCAAACGACAAACCAATATCCCGTCATTCCATTGCACATTGCGGATCGCGATCGTGACATTCTTGATGCCAACGACCGTGCCTGTCCTCGATTGAAGCAGATTCAAGACCAAGCCACACAATCCCAAGAGTATCAAGACTTTGACAACTCCCCTACATCACAAGAGGTGCGAAGATACATGTTTGACCGACTGAAAATGAGCAATCAATCACGCAATTCCATCTTGGACTGTTTGATGTGCACCATATGCACGGATCGACCCCTTCCAGAAGCCATCAACGATTACGATGGCAGCAACGACAACTGGTTCGCTAGACTGGCAGAATACGACATTCAGACCTATACCAAATTGATGAAATATAACGACTCGGAATATGCCAAGTTGGCGCTGGGGCCGTTATGGTACGAAATCATGCGAAACATTAACCCCTTAGTGGTAGGACCATCGAATGGGCACGACGAAGAGCAAGTGAAGATAAAGGCACCCAAATTTGCTCTCTTTTCGGGTCACGACACAACCATTATGCCCTTGTTGGCATCACTCGGAACAAGATTGTGGAATGATACGGACTGGGTACCGTATGCGACCCTGATGACAATAGAAATCCATGAACTGATTGACAGACAATCGGACGCGAAGGTTTATACCAGTAACTTTGCCTTTCGATTATTATACAATGGCAAGGTTCTCACTTCGCTGGTGGAGGGTTGCCCCGAAAATGCAGATCTTTGTGATATTGTTCATTTTCAGTCCAAAGTGAACCCGATTGCTACACGCAATACAGACTGTTCTGTTCCAGATGATCCTACAAAGGGAAGTGCCAGTGCTGGATTTTGGTCGCTTGAATCGAGCGAAGGCATGGCCTTGCTTGCGACTTTGGTTATCGGCAGTTGCCTTTGCGGGAGTTTGCTAACTCTTTTAATGTTGAATAAGAGATTCTCAAGGTATAGTGGCAGAAGCAAGGTCGACAATAACAGTGCCTGGACCATTGACGATGACGATGACTGCGGTCTCGAATTGCCGGAAGGAGACTTTCAAGATGAGCCAGCCAAATAGAATTATGGGCATTTTGGTAGATAAAACTATAGTTGAACTCTGGTTTTGCTACCATCTTATCCCTACTGCCATAGCTGTATTTTCCCCAACAAGTTTTAAGGAATAACCTTGTCCTATTGAAACTAATACCGTAGGCGCTGGTTCGTAGGTCTGACTGCTGAATACGACTTCATACAACAGAATTTGGAATAATACCACTTGAGTTGGTACCAATAGTTTTACTACCGGTACGTACTACCTGTAGGTAGGTACCTAGGTGCTCAATATCCACCCCGTTTCCCCTTCATTTTTTCTCCCCCCAGTTTTGATTTGTCATGCTTGGTGGTCTCTTGTGAAACAAAACTGCATGTATTCATACGACTACCGGTAGCTCTACTACGTCGTACTTCGTATGATAGTAGTAATAACGTTAACTGTACGCAGTCGTCTTCTACGTGTGAATTTCTCACAGTTTCTATTTTCTCGCAAGTCCGCACCGAAGGAATTGCGACTCTTCACGTACACGAGTATGTATAGTGTTTCACCAATAACAGTGAACAGCACTTGCAAATCCACTCCACTCGCTACGATCCTACCATTAATTAACCAAACAGCTCTTTTCATTGATCATCATGAGTTCTGCACAGCAGCAGCCGCAAGGAAAACAACAGCAGTCTTCTTCCAGCGCACGAATGTCGCCTCTTGTAGAATCTCTCATATCGGGTGATCATGCCGGTCTTGGAGGGATTTTAGTCAACGACGTCAATGGTCTTTGTCTTGTTTCCAAAGGAGACATGCCGATGAGTCATGATTCGGGTGTGTATACAAACTTGACTCGCCTTGCGTCCAAACTGACGCCAGATGGAAAGAGTGGCGCCAATTCAACGCCTCCCCTAATTACGATCGAAATGGATGGTCCCGCATCCTTGCTTATCAAGGAATACGACGGCCACACCGTGGCAATGAAGGTTCCCAACGCACAATAATAAGCCAAGCTTGAAGAACCCTCCCTCCCCACGAGTTTCGAGAGGTTCCGGGAAGAAATCTTGTGGAGCTTTTGACCTGGCGGACTGTTGTTTACACAAATTTATCACATCTTTGGAGTTTGTGTCGTACAACGAAGAGAATGTTGCAAGACTTGATTCAAAGTCTGCCTCTCTTTTTCCTTCCCAAGAACATCATTATTCGTTCATACTTGAGGCTCGCAGAGAAATGGGATACTAGAGCTAGAGAGAGCAATTTTTCACGTTTTTTCACCACATTGACAGTGAAACGTGAGACATGATATCAACAAATAATTTGTGATGGTTCAAACAGGTGGGAACAAGTACCACATTATCGTCACATCAATAAGGTCCTACTCGAGATCGTTGCACTTAGCCATCTCAACTACCGTAGGTAGCTAGCTACTCCGTATATTGTAGGCTTTACGAGCCTTACGAGTATGATACGACTACCTAAGGTAGTCTACTAGTACAAAAAATAATAATGGTTTATGGCGGTGGTATGATAGCTCGATTGGTTTTCTTCATGGTCCTTGCGTGGTGCGTCAAACAAGATTGATTGAATCACGAAACCAGTTTGGCGCGAAATCGCAAGCCATCTCCTTTTCAGTAGTACGTTGGGAGTCCGTTCCATCTCCCGCTCCTCTGTTTACGGACACTCTAGCTAGCTAGAGAAGCAAGCTATCATCTTGGATGTGCATCATCAACACCATCCTTTCGCTCAATGCTCTTTATTCTACTCCTTACTACGGTAGGCGATGGGGCCTGTCCAGGAGTCTACTAGCGTAAATGCAAGTACCGGTAGTACCTACAGAGTAGATAGCTATGATACCAGGTAGACCAATTAAACTACCGTACCGGTATGATGTACCGGTACTGCTGTAGTACTTCGTAGTAGTATGTTTTCTCATCATGCCGTTCATATGGGTCTGGGCAACGAATACTGATCGAACCAGTAAAGACTAAGCGTGTGTTTGTCGGTAGCCATCGACTCTCCAACTACCGGTACTCCAAACCATTATTACTATTGGCTATCATCATGTTCAAAATCTACCGTAGCTATCATACGAGTAGAGGTAAAAACATCAAAATTTCTACTACCGTAGGATCGTCGGATCATGTACAACTTGGCTTGTGGGCGCACCTACGGAATTGGAGTGGCCGCCGGGTGTGTTCGCTTTGGAAAGAACGGACTGTTTGAATAACAGCACATGTCATCTATTTAGCAATTGGTCGCGTAAATGATCTCATTTTTCTTTATCCCGCTTGAAAGTGTTACTGAATCCCTCTCTTCAAATTGTCCGTTCATCGTCCCACTCCTTCCTGTTTGGAACCTTCTTTTTCGTGTGACGAGCATAGCTTCTCAGCAACACAATCCTGCATCGTGTAGTCTAGTAAAAAAGAGTGGGACATTGATCAACCAAACCTCTCTGGCACGCCTTCGACTTCAGTATCAGTTGCAGCACTGAGCATCAAAAGACCACGCCAATCGAGTTGACGTGAAGGATCCAGGAACTACATCTCTAGCAACCTTTTTCCACAGAGCCGATCCGCGTCTTTAGGATTTTGCAACGCAGACACACCAGCTGACATCATGAGAACTCTATCGGGCCAACCCCTGACCGCAGTGGCGCTTGCCATGGCTGTATTTGGACAATGTTGCATTGCACAGGAATTGCGAAGAAAGCGAGTTTCTCCTCTTTTAGCCATAGAAGATTTGAGTTCATTCTTTCAGGCTGAACAAGATGGCTTTCGGCTCCACAACCGTAACCTGGGGATCGGCGGCTCTCATAGCGGAGGCAACCAAAAGACAACGAAGCGAGACAAGAGCAGCAAAAACGACAAAAGCAATAAGAGTAACAAGACGACCAAAAAGAGAGACATTGATTCAATATCTATCGAGTTCTTGAGTATGGAGTTCTGTATGTCGATGCAACCCACGGTACCAGCTCCGAGTGCTACTGCTCCTCCAGCAACACCGGCCCCTGTATCAGAAACAACTCCTCCTCCTATCGTGGCTCCGGTGCCGGCCCCAGTGGCAGCTCCAACCCCAGTACCTGCCCCGACCACTGTGCCTGCCTTGATTCCAGCTCCAGTGCAACCTATCCCGATTCCAGCTCCAGTGCAACCTGCGCCAGTTTCAACTCCAACCATGGCACCTGATGACTGTGCAGGCATGACGCGAGAGGAAGCCTTTGCTGGAAAGCTAAGTAGTATTACAGAATCGTCCGTCTTGACCAACCCTTCCACTCCACAGGGTGCGGCCTTTTTGTGGCTGGTGAATACGGATCCAGCAGCAGTTGATCCTTGCACTTACCCTACAGTTGAACAACGCTATGCCTTGACAACGTTCTACTACTCCACCAATGGAGATGACTGGACCAATGCTTCGGGATGGTTGACCGAAACAAATGAATGCACGTGGTTTGGTGTCACGTGTGCATCGGGTCTTGTTTCAGAAATCAATCTTGGTACGTACAGATGAAAATGGAGAAGAGCTTGCGCCAGATTGTTTTCGGTTGTCTGTCTCTCACATATGCACTGCACTCTGTTTCCATCCAGAGGCCAACGGACTTTCTGGAATATTGGAAAACGAAATCAGTGTCTTTGAGTCATTGGAATTGATTATGATCGGCAACAACACAGTTGGAGGTACAATCCCAGCTGGTCTCTCTTCGCTTTCTAACTTGAAGGTGTTTGATATCGAGATCAATACCTTTTCGGGTCCGGCAATCGGCGATCTGAGTAATTTGACCAAATTGGAAAGCTATCGTGTATCTTTCAACCGTTTAGGAGGGACAATTTCTGATTCCATTACGGATGTCTCCACTCTGAGAGAGCTGTGGATTTCGGACAATCTACTGGAAGGATCAATTCCCAATTCGATTGGGAAACTTACAAACCTGGAGACTCTGTACCTATACCGAAATGTAATTGTTGGTACAATTCCCACAGAGATAGGCCTGTTGAATTTGAAAGAACTTCAACTCTTCCAAAACTTTCTGACCGGAACACTTCCCGAAGAGATTTTTCAGAACACTGCGCTCACTTGGTTGCGCCTAGACCGCAACCAAATCTCTGGTCCTCTTTCAGAGAGAATTGGAGATCTTGTCAGTCTAGGGGATTTCCGAATTGATGAGAATAACTTTACAGGAACATTGCCAGCATCTCTCATTAATTTGTCCAATCTTGGTAAGCAGGGATCAAAGCCAACACTTTTATCAAATGTTATCCGTCTCTTACGTTTTCCCGCTCTTGTTTCTGTTGATGCAGTCGTACTCCGGGTGAATGACAACTCGTTCACAGGAACAATTCGAAACGGCTTTGATCAATGGAGCAGCCTTGACTTTGCGGATTTCCGAAACAATGAGTTTTCTGGAAGCCTTCCAACGACCATTTTCGATATTCCCACAATCCGCATTTTGTACTTGTCAAACAACCAGTTGGACGGTTCCATCCCTTCAAACTATGGAAATTCCCCTAAACTCCGCGATCTTTTCTTGAGCGAAAATCGACTTATAGGAACTATCCCAGAGATTGAGCTTGGACAGTTGCTTGAACTCAATGAATTCCTCGTAGACAACAATGAACTGTTGGGAACTATGCCAGAGTCTATTTGCAATCTGCGTATAGAAGGTCAAGGCATTTTGGAAGATTTATGGGCGGACTGCGGCCTGACTGCCAACCCTAGACTGGAATGTGATGCACCCGAATGTTGCACAGCATGCTTTCCCACCGGGCTAAGACGCTAATCCGTACGTATTCCACCGGAAGACAGCGCTTCCAAAAACACAATCCGAGTCAGCCATCCAGACTCACCTTTCTTAGACTTCGGAACTTGTATCCAATTTCGATCAAGGTATAAAATTTATATTTATAGTCGTGCTATAATAATATTATATATTTTATATTTTTTTATTTGAAAAGACGGCGGATTGACTGTTATTGCGAAAAATGATCGCGTTCGGAAAATCATATAATATATATTATGTACGAGTAGACTACTACTTCGTAATAACGTACTTACAGTTAGTACGACTTACCGTACAACTCTCACGGTGAGTACGGTAGTCTACGTGACAAACAATTGCTGCAACAACAATCGTCCGTCAGTCGCTTCACTGCTGGCCAACTCGCTCCGGGCGAAAAAAATCACGAAGTAGAGACCCCAGTCTTCTGTCGTAGTCGTCCTCCGTCACATTATTATCGAGACATCAACACTTATTACAGTTAGTACGAATTCATCTTCTCCCTTCTCGGCTGTCGCAACCACAATTCATCGACTGGAACCTCTTTTGTCATTGTCATAGAATCTTCACTCTTGCATATTCTAATAGTAGTAGTCTAATACCCACGATTATTTCCAGCACTCTGACAGCTACGTCCCGAGGGAAACAATGTCGAGTACGATTGTCACCAATGCTGCTCGTAGTGGAGGGAGATCAGCTTTGGAACGACGAAGCAACCAACCAGTCCACGGTACCAATACACATTCTCGTAACGAAATTGGACACAAAAAATATCATCCCATGATGGTACCTGGTGCTCAACAACATGCCAGTGGCGTTTCACGAAAAGGCGTCTCCTCCTCGTTCGGTAGCGCCGGAAATGCAGGACGACGTGCCTATGTCAACCAAGCTGTTCCATCCGGTGCCGCCGTCATCGCGACTGGCAACCAAATGATGCTACTTCGGCAAAAAAATGCGTCAAATGTGCCAGCACAGAACCGACATCAATCACAACTCCAGAAGCAGCAAAAGATGCAACAGCGGAATCCAGCGCAGGAAAACGTCGGTGGAATCTCCATGCTTGAAGGTTAGTATCCTGCCTTGGGAATGATCATTGGAAAAAAAGTCATCGTCATCTTCTCATTCAACTTTTGTGCTTCTTCCTACGTGATCTTCTTGTAATATACTACAGTCATGCAGAATCTCCGTATGCTTGAGCAGCAGCAAGTCGACGCAAGGAGAAAGCTACTCGAATCCCAACGAGTCAAGGCCCAAGAGAATGAATTGCAGAAGCAACTACATCTGCTTCTCGAAGGCAAGAAATTCTCCAATGGACAGGCTCTTGGTGAATTAGACAAGTATCGTGATTTCCTCTCTTTTGCGGCTCGCAAGTTGGGAGATCGGAAGTTGTCTTCCTCCCAACTCGATGCCGACATTAACGAAATGCATCGACGCCTCGATGGCGGAATCAAGTCTGCCAGAATGATGAAAGTGACGGGATATATGGTCGATTCGATTCTAGAAGCGGTCAAGAAGAAGCTACAAGACTTTGGCCTTTTGAAAGACAAGTGCTCGACTATTTTGAAAAACGAAGTCATGAAGTACGAAGCAGCGAAGGAAGAGGAACAACACCTTCGGTCGTCCATCCACGAATCGCAAGCGGAGGCACAAAAATGGGCGGAGTTGAACAAAACATCAAGCGCCGAGGTCACCAAGCTTGAAATAGACAAGTCAGATCTCCAAATGAAAGAAGAAGAAGCGAAGAAAGAACTGCTTGGCATTCGCGATGAAATCAAACAGGAAGAGGAACGATTTTCCAAGATAAAGGAGGCAAAAACTGAAGAAGCGGCTGTGCTCCGACGTCAAAAAGAGGCCCTTTTCGAGGAAGTATCGTCCCTCGAATGTACTCTCGAATCGGCGGAAAGTGCGTATCAGAGTAACAAGAAGGAGATTTTCGACCTGTTTGTAGTTGAAGGATGGGACTCTGGTGCGCAAGATCCGGGGATGATCGAGGTCAGAATGACGGAGGCGAAGTCTGCAATGGAAAATGAATTCAATACTCAACGGAACGCTGTCTTGGCATTAGAACGGGAACTGCAAGAGATGGAAAAGGAACTTGAATCAATCGAAAATTCCACTCGCGAGAAAGACGGCGACTCTAAGAGAATCCTAACACAAGTGGATAAAGTAAAAATTGCAGAGGAAAAGCGAAAGCAGGAAGCTACCACGGTCGAAAATCAACTTGCTTTTGAACGCGCCGAGATCCAGAAACTTGAAAGTAAGTCCGAAGCTTTCCAGAAATCTTTAAAAATATTTCTGTTACTAACTCAATACTGCTACACGATTGATTTCCGTGCCAGGCTCTCTCGAAGCCATGAAGGGAGTACAAGAGAATGAGAAACAACAACAAGGAAACATTGAAGCCGCAACGATTGCTAAACAATCCGAATTGAAAAGCCATCTACAATCGCTACAGAAGGAGGCAAAGGCATTCGACCAGAAACTGCAGGCGGACGAAGCACATTTTCAGAAAATCGATGTGCCAACATTGCGACACCAACTTGAGCGCATCCAAGAACAAGCGGACGAGGCGGAAGCAGCCTACAACAACCTGGACTGGAAAGCTACCCCAATGGATCTTGCGACCATAGACGATTCAGGTAATCAAATATCGAATTTGCTCCAGCGTAAGTATTACTGTGTTACCCTTTGAATAAGTTACACCTACAAAACCTTCAACTGAATGATTTTGCGTTCGAACATTTCAGGATATCCGCAACTTCATGGCGTCACAACCAAATATGACCCTCACAAGGCTTTCAAGGCACAGATCGAAACAGCTCTTTATGACTTCAAGTTTCAGCTTCGCCATTCGAAGCCGTCCCACAAAAGAAAATCGTTCCTTCATTATGACCCATGCGATCATACTATCCCGCCTGACAGATCAGATTTCTCAGTGGAAGGCTTTAAGCCTGAAGATCTCACAGATCGCAAGGGCTTTGAATTGAGCTCAGAGAAACCTGCAAGCCGCAAAAATCGTTTGAAGTCCGAATCCAGGAACATCCATACCAACAACGATGTTCCGCCTCCGGAGAAGCGTGTTCGTTGGGAAGAAGACGACGATGACATCGATTATTCGGTTTCTTCAGATTGGATCGCGGAACCCGACGAATCCTCAAGCCTTCAAGCTCAACAACGCCAAGAAAAAACTTACTCCAGAAAGAGCTCATCCCAATCGTCCATGAAATCTACATTTGTTGATTCAAAAATGTCGAATGCTCATGAGAAAAATTCCGGGGAGCTTTCTGGAAAGTTGGATCGCTGGGGTCGGAAGAAAATGCAATCTGATACGTTGAAAGACTCGATGATACTCTCAAACGAGCCCAGTTCTTTCGGAGGTACGAGTGTCTTGGAGATTGTATCGCAGAAAAATGTTGGCAAGGAGCCAATCAAAAAGCGAAAAGTTTCTGAAGGCGCTTTCGATAAGACTAGTGACGATCTCCATCCAGATAAAGATACTGTAACCGAGGGCATTCTTCGAGATGCAAAAGATGGAAAACGACTCAAGATATCTGACTCTGATGTCGGAAAGTGGGCAAGGGAAGCCCGGAAATCTTCGGATCGTCATTCAACAGTTGGTCGGGAGAAGGAGAAGCGGACATCAGCAAAGGATCGTGACAACGGCCTTCTCTTCGAGAAACGTTCAGAATCGACGAGAGGCGTGGAAGAACGTTCAAAGAAGGCGAAAAGTCCAAAGAATCGCGACCTCAAATATCATCGAGAGAAAACAACGAAGCCGAAAACTCTCGGCGCAAACAGTTGGAAAGAAACAAAGTCTAGGGATGAACAGCACGGAGGTCGCTGCATGGGAATGTCGTCCAGCCAATCCAATAAAGAAACCAAGCCTTCTCGTGACGGGACAGGAAAAGCCAAGTCTTCGCATGAGCTTTCCAAGGAAAACGAGCCTCTGAATGGTCGGAAGGTGTCGAAAGTCATTGAGAAGGGAAACATTACTCGCGACAAGAAGGATGACTCTCGCAAACGAGTCAAAATTTCATCCTCATCACTGGCTAAGGGAAAAACCGAAGAAAATAAGTCTTCTCGCAACGGAACAAGAAAAACCAAGTCTTCAAACAAGGTTTCGAAGGAAAAAGAAAAAGAGCTCCGAGACAAACCCGCCAGGGAGGGGAAGCCATCGAAAGGTGACAAGGGAGATCCCACATGCGACAAGAAGGACGAGTCTCGCAAACGATTGAAGATGTCGTCCTCATCACTAGCTAAGGCAGATGAGCGGTCCAGGGCATCCATGGCTTCTAAGTCGAGACGATCGCGAAAGAAGGCAGGAAGCTCGACAGGAATGCTACAAGCAGGAGGCGGGATGGACGATGACTTTGGTTTCAATTTCTAATTCTTTTCGACGTGGGAATCCGCCCAGGGTGTTTAGTCTTATCTCAACTTCACCACAACCCACAATCGAATAAGTAGTTTCATTCAATGGTAACCAAACCTTTTTGAAACCAGCCAGGCATAAGTGTTTTCTGCCTTTGGAAAATCGTCACCTTGCTCCGCCGCTTCTACTTGAAGCACTGGTACTGAAGCTGTTGTCAGAGTCCGATCGATGAGAGCGTCGTGAATGGCGTCGTCTTTTCTTGGATTTGGGGTTGTTTCTGCCGCGATCCCCTTCACTTTGTTTACGTCGACCCTTCTTTTGTTGTTTAGCATCGTACGAATCTGACCGGCTAGATTCGTCACTGTAATCATCATGCCGACTTCTCTTTCTATATTTTTTGCTACTTCTTTTGGAACGGTGCTTATGTTCGTTTCGAGAAGGCTTCTTGTGCCGTTTCCTTTTTCGTTTTTTGTTTTCCCTGCTTTCGTCGGAGCCACTTTCTGGGTCGCTTTGAAGGCCCGAAAAGTCCTTTTTCTCTCCAATGGGTCCATTACCAGATGGTGCAGTCATCCAAGCCGGCAAAGTGGCCCCCCTTCCTCTTCCCATTGGTTTCAACTGAAGGTCCCTTGACTCATTTGTAAGAAGATCACTGGCGGGCTTGGGCTCCGATTCAGCAGGTTCGCCTTCATCATCTCCAACTAGGGTATACCCTCCACGAAAGGTAGTGACTGTGCTTGCTGCGTTATCATTGCACTTGAGGAGCAGTCGATGATTTTCCATGGGATCTCGGGCCACTGCCACACCAATCATACTGTTCAGATTGGTCTCCAGCTGTGTCTTTACTAGCTCCTTTTCTTCTCGTTGTCGCCCCAAATCCTGCCGGCTTCCGTCTTGAGACACATCTTTCATCGACAATTTGATTCGTAACCGCGTGGGATGGCGATCCGTGTCGTCATCATTTTGTTGTTGCTCCACTTGCAAGACTTTGACCCATACTCGATCGTTCAAGGACACGACATCTTCGACTTGTTCCACTCGACTATCATAGAGTTGCGAAATATGTATGAGACCCTGCCATCGAGTTCCCAACAAGGCACAAAAGGCTCCATAGGCTTCGATGCGAACAATTTCCCCCTCGAATATATCTCCTTCTTTGGGTGGTGGCATGGCAGCACGATCCTGATGAGATTGAGGATACCGTTGTCCATGCTGCTGCTGCTGTCGACGACTGTCGTTGGAACGTTGTCGATACTCGTCATCTCGATTGGACATGACAGGATTGGTCTTTGGGATACGACAAACGTATTGATTGTGAGATTCTATTACAACAAATCAGGGATTGATGGGAGAAATAGACTTGGAAGGGAAAATGTATGGGTAGTCCACTACGGTAGTACCTACCTACCTAGTTAGGTATGGGGCGTTGATGATAATATGATGTCCCGTGACACGCATGCATGTTTACGACTCCTGTCTGTGTACGACAGTATGTATCATACACTCGTTACAGTTGATGTGAGAATGAAGATGGATTCGTCTGAAAAAGAATCTGCGTGCGCGCGGATAGTACACCTCTTTTCATCATCCATACGACAGTGTGCGATAGCAGTTACCTATTACACAACATATCCTCGTACCTCAGTAGGTACCGGGAATTGTACATACCTGTACGGTATGATACTTCCTGGGTACTGCATTTCCAGTTTTCTTCTTCTTGCACAATACTCTCTCTACGAAGAAGCAATTATTTCAAATTCTTTCATCATGAACATTGCGGAGCTTCCACAAGAAATCTTCAACGGCATCCTTGCCTTTTTGAGCAACGACGAAAGATCCGTTGGAAGGCTATCGTCGACTTGCCATGTCATTTACGATCGTGTTCTTTCCAACCAAGAACTGTGGAAAGAACTGGTACGACAAAAATGGAGCACCCCCATTGCGAGACTACCAGAATGGAACGAGCCCATTCGTGGCAGCAGAACTCCCTCAGAACAAACTCAAGGCAATGGAGACAGTGACACTCGTGATCAAGACTCTTTCCTCATCACGCCAACTGTTTCTCCTGCCAATCCATTATGTTACCGTGACATTTTCTTGACGCGAACCAAAAACGATCGACTGGCCTTGGACTTGTTACAGGGAATGGCAGAGGATCTCAGAGAGATTCTTGGTTTCAATGATAACGAGTCAACGACCATGGTGGATGGAGCCAGCAACCTGTTGGGATTACGATGGGATCATTCCAACTATGCCATCTTGATCCCCTTGGGACTGGATATTTACGATACATTGAAAGCAACAGCCAGTCGCATCTATCGCAAGTGTCAATCGACGGAAGAGCTTGACACCAGTGATGTTGTTGTACCAGTCTATGAAAAGATAGTAGGATTTTTGGCCGCACGGACGCTACAAAATGTACATTTTGCATATTTTTTGAGAAAATGGAACCGTTTACAAGATGAAGAAATTCAGGGACAACTGAACCAGCAATCGGTGTCAGCTGTATCAGGGGAGCAGAACGACGACAGAGACATTGTTGAGGAGGAATCCCGATCACATTATAATTCCACATCGCTACTGGACAATGCAAGATTGTTGGAAGAATACGCCTTTGCCATATGTGAAATGCAACGAATACCATTGGACATTGTTCAAGAAGAACGATTCCAACATTCCATTCAAAAAGCAAAAGATACCTTGGACGAAATTGCCAAGGCCTGTGAAGAACGCATAGAATCATCACTGTCGAGAGCAGAGGAATACGTCCCGTTGTCCAACACTGCCAAGATGGAACTAATCAACGACGTCATTGTGAAACAGTACGGATTCACAGGGAACTCCGAAGATTACTACAATTACAAGAATTCACTCTTGGATCACGTGTTGCGGTCCAAAAAGGGAATCCCATTGACGTTATCCATACTATATAGTTGCGTCTGTTACAGACTTGGCATCCCGGTCCAAATCACTGGCCTCCCAGGGCATGTTGTCCTTGGCTTTGACAGTGACGATGGAGCGTTTGGACGTCGAGCTTTTATGGACGTGTTTCATGGTGGTAGAATGTTGTCGGTGGCAGATTGCAGGTCCATTGTCTCTCATTACCCAGTGCCATGGGATGACAGCTACCTAGAGCCACTGCGAAATGAATCCGTCATACAACGAGTTCTGAACAACCTGAGCCATTGTCACTTCCAAGCCATGTCGAATAATACTCCCTTCCATTCCGAACTCTTCTTCCAACAAAGGGCATTAGTCTCCATTCACCGGCAACCATTTGGCATGGCCCGACTGTTGGCGGACCGTGTGGCAGATGCTCTTCCCATCACTCTCGCCCGTGACCTGCTGCGGACGTACAGGCTGATGTCCGAAAGATAGCAGTGAGTTTTTCGTAGGTCGCACATTGACGGGCGGGCGTGTACACCAATAGTCAAGTGCCACTTCGGTAACTCCAATGTACTATACAGCGTCGTTTTCTATAGAAAATTCAGTGTACAAGTACCCCCAAAAAACGGAATGCTGGATGTCACATGCCGGAATGAGGATAATTTGAGATATGGGTCGTGCCCACCAGATAGGCCGTGGCAGCAGAAAAGATGTGCCAACAAGAATGCAACACTACATAAGGCAAACCCTCCTCCCAGATCCAACCCAACAACAAAAAGACTAGTCCAGTAGTAGCTGTGGCCAGCAACTGTCCCGAGGGCAAACTGTGATCTTGTACCAAATAGGCAATGCCAATGCCAATGCTGGACAGAGCGGTGACATAATCTATCGTCAATGCTACTCTGACTGCCTCGTCTTTTGCGCGTTGATAAGGTTGTTGCAATTGTTGGAAATGGTACTGGAAACTTGCCACGGCACATAATTCAGTCATGCAACCCAATAGATAGTCTTTTTCCAACAGCAAGGCCGAACCTGCCAGGACATAAGCCAGGTTGGTGGCCAAGAAGACGTGTCCCATAAAGTTTCGTTCACTGGCTGGCCTCAAATCGGCATAAGAGAAGGCCCATCCTTCCGTATTTTCGTACAAATATTCTTGAAACGATTTCACAACAGAGGACAGTAGATGCAGATTGGGGGACTGTGATCGTCTAGTGTGGATTGTTGTCGTAGCTGTTGTCTTGTTAAGATTTTGTTTCTTTTTGCTGCTGTTGCGAATGTCCATTGAGAAAACATCTTCCAAAAATTGTTGAAATTCGGTCAAGGTGGGTCGCATATCTTCACTCCGGCCCTCCTGTTGGTTGGATTGTTTCAAAAAAACACGCGGGCTGTCGAATCGACAGGAGCTGTGTGGAATGACGAATGCATGCACCGCTGTGAAAGAAACCACCAGTGAAAACAACAATAACTGGAGAATGATCCACGTACTTTTAGCCCGGTGCTGTACGACATGGCGCCGACGAGAAGTTATTGTTACCGTTTTGATGTTCATCCTCCGGCCGGTCCTTATTGATGCCGAGCCTTCATTCCGATCAAACAAGAACTTTCTCTTTTGGATCAGTCGGCCGTAGCAATCGCAGTATTTATATGGTTGTATTCCACTCTTTGGTGGAACAGAATATCCTTTCTGCCATTGTCTCGGTTTCCTTATCGCCCTTCCATGTTGCAGTTGTATCATCATCGCATAACAGTGGGAAGATTCCTTGTTGTAACACTTGTTGTATTGCATTTCTGTTCCATCATGGCGTTTCCCGCATCGCTCTCCCCCCGTCGGCATATTAACTTTTGGAAAGTAGAGAGCCGTTGTGTCCAGTAGTATTGTAATCAATTTGATTGCGTTAGTGTTGCCAAACACCCTCCCTCTTCAACGAACAGTACCTAATCGAAGTTCGCACTTCAGATACTCTCAAAGTTGACTGTGTGGTTGAAGAAAAGATACGAGAATCCGTTGTTCTCATTTGGGTCCATTGAAAGTGAGATGATTTCCCGCGACCTAAAGTAAAAGGCTCGTACTACGTACGAAGAATTGACTGTGAGAATGCTTTGGTCTTACAAGTAGTAGAGCACCGTACTTCGGTATAGTAAAGTACGGCGTACGTCGTTGCGGTGAAAATAAATTGATCTCTTCGACGTTCTCCTAGGGTTAGGTAGTCATAGCTAGCTAGACTTCGGCATTTTGGAAATTGAATTTTGAAGGATTGACAGGGCGAGACAACGGCAAAATCCCGGTGACTATTTTCAAAACTCCAAAGTTTGATGATCTCACAGTGATCTTCGAGTACAAGAAAAGCATCCACACCAGAAACAACCCCTTCTTGTGCAAATCCTGATAGTTTTGCAAACAATGGACTGCATTTTCCTCGAAATACGTTGAAGTGTGGCAAAAATAAATCATCCCCAGCCTCTGCTGAAATTTCTAACGTAGTATCTCCAATCGTAGTATCATTTTGCTCAAGGCTACGCTCCGTCTAGGAAAAAATCGAATACAGAACAACGATGATCATGTTTTCTGATCAAGTCATCGAAAATCAATGTCAGCAATTCGAGAACACCAATCGCTCGTTTGCACACTTGTCTAGATTCTGGAACTTAGCTTTGCATGTTTACTTCAACCATGGTGTGATCTTGTACTGAAGCAATGGTAGAAGCCACCATAAATTGAAAAGATAAAGGAACATGTTGTTGCAAGAAAGAATTTGCTGTGTGGTGTCGACTCAATGCCCATCTTCATTTGGGTGAAAAATCCTCCCTTAGTAATCGAATTAGACGTCTTTTGAGAACGCCACGCTACCGCTGATTGATATGAGTGATAATTTTTCAATCGATGCCATCAATGAGAAGTAAGATTGGGCCATAAAAAGATAAAAAGAAAAAGCAGAGTTCGTTGTTCCTAAATCTGGAAAGAGCGATGACTAAGCCTCGAGTGACGAGCGGAATACGGCGGAAGAAGAAGTAAAACCTGCTATACTACTAGAGACGATAGTGCTGTGATTGTACTTCAACACTTCTCAAACTTTGTTCAATAATATGAAATTACTACTGCTTTTATTATAATTTGTACTCCAGTAGCGCTCGAAAAACTTACTGTCAGTTCTACGACTCTCTCTCTAGCTAGATAGCAGAGACGATTTCCTGTTAAGAACTTATCACCCTATACGTCGTATACATATATATACTCTTTATGTACTGTAGTATATAATAGTAGAATATGCATGAATTTTGAATTCGAAAAGATGATGGTCGTGGCTTTGCCGGCGCAAGGACACTGCACGCTTTTGCGCCTGACGACTCAATTGCAGCCCCAACGAGGTGCCTGCTATCAACACAATTTTCAGTCGTTGGGGTTACCATTCTTGACCCATCAGCGGCTCAACAAGTTGTTTCTTTCATTCACCTAAGTTCTTCAACTACCATCAGCTGGCCATTTCTTCATGCTCTTTCCACCATGACTTCTGTTATTGACAAAGTGACAGAGGACACCCTGGCCCTTTACGGCCACCTCGCGATTTTCTCTGACGGCATGGAGAGGCTCAAGTACTACCAAGCGTTTACCGTGAGTTTTCTTTGCAACACTACTTCTTTGATGACGGCTTCGGCATATTCTTGTTTTACTTCATTCCTCTCTTATCAATAAAACTATTTGCTGCGTTTGTTTTATATCTCGCAGGAACTCTATCGTAGATCTGGATTTTCTGACGTCGAAATTGGGTTGGTGAGCTCTTATAGTGAGATTGCCGACTTTTTGGCGTTGATGACATTTGCGAAGGAACAACCGGAAGATGCCAGTGACCTTACCGATGTACCGAAATCAACACCTTTGAATACATGGAAAGTGGATGACTGGAAGGCTGCCGCTGATGCGATCAAGGGCATGCATGAACGGTTGCTGCGCCAAGACGCAAACTCCACGCTCGAAGAGTTGGAAAAAGAAGGAGAAGACGACCAACAGAATTTTGAAACTGCCAACGAACCCGCGTTCAGCAAAGCATATTACAAGATTTTGAAATTCTTTACCTTCCACTCATATTTGTCTCCGTTTCGAAAGACGTTTGAGGAGTATGCCGACGCTAACGCCGGAAAAGAGACTCAATTTGAGCCGCTGGTCGTCTCCGAGAAATTTTTGAAGGAATATCGGTAAGTAATAATATTATTGTTGACTGTTACATCCTCAAAACTCTGCATATCTGATGGGTACCACTTTGACCTTCTTGGGTACAAAGCAACGCCGTTGCATCTTCCAAGGACGAAATGATACAAAAGGCCATGAACCGTCTTTTGACCGCAGACAAGGATGCCTTTCGTTCCACACATGATATTGTTCGATTGTTGAATGACCCGAACCAAGTATTCTCCTTTGCTAAGCTCTTGCAACGAACGAATACGCTTTTACGTGCATGGGCGGAAACTGCCTTGGGTGAACCAAAAATGGCAGAGCTGTATTTGCCCGGTAGCAATGCAGGAACAAAGCAGAAGCTGCGAGAGAAGGAAGGAGTGATGCGACTGCAGAGGTCACGGGCTCGGTTGAACGAGAAGGTGGTCGACCCGTTACCTCGCGCTGCAGCCGTTGCTGGAAAGGCACGACGTCTCGTCCACCCAAAGATGACGTCACTAGATTTAAGTGATCGCGAGCAGGATGAAGACGTTGAGATTGAGAGTAGCGATGACAGCGCGGAAGCTGCAAATGAGAGGAAGGAAAGTCGGAAACGCAAGGGAAGCTTTTTGGAGCCGAAAAAATCGGCGTCTAGACTCGATAACGAGGAAGAGAACCTAGAAGATGACGATCAAGAGGACAAAGTAGCGCTCCGGAGCCCAAAGAGAATGGCAGAAGAAGCCACTTCTCCATCGTCCGGTAAGAAGCAACGTAAGAGCCAAGCGAAAAAGTACGACGGGAGACGTGTATGGACGGAAGCTGAAACAGGAGCTATCAAACAGGGCATCGCCGAGTTCGGTTGGGGCAAGTGGGCTCAAATAAAAGACCACTACAGTGTCATCCTGAGAAACAGAACTAGTGGGCAGATCAAGGTACGTAACTTGAGACCATCGCTGCACTGCGCTACTTCTCGCATGTAGGAATAACTCCTAACAGACCCTGTCTTGCAATACAGGATAAAGTCCGGAACATGAAGAACAAAGGTGAATTGGATTATTATTTGTCTCAATTACAAGAGGGCGCCAATGAAAGAGGTGAAGACGGGGTTGCTCAGGATGATGAGGCAAGCGAGTAAATAGGAATTGTGCAAAGTGGAGAAAATTGAAAAAGGTGACACTGATACAAATGTAGAAATAGTTTGTATGTTTTCAAGAATATTACTTCGTTGTACACCGTAGTGTGGATAAGATTCTTATTGAACCCCCTGAAGTGGATCTCCTCGCCATGGTAAGGGGGCTTCGCCCAGTTTGTCAAAATAAAGTTCCATCGATAGAGAATCTATCATTGTGCCTGAGCCCTTTTTGAGAGGTTCTTCTGAAGTGCTGGCTGGTCGCTGCCTGTGGATGAGACGATGATGAGGCCAAGTAATTTGACGGTCTTTTAGATTTTAGTTCATTCCCATTGATGGTCAAGCATCGTGTGTGTCCTTGTTAGCACCGGGTCTGAGTGGCTTGGGAGCATAGAGACTACCAAGTCAGGTGTCCTTGCCTCCAGCCATTTTATGTGACCATTATTCCGCATTGACCACAGAGTGTTCGTACTCAGTCCAACTCGAGTGAAGCTCTCTGTTCGAAATTGGAGCTATACTGGGTCCTTCGACGAACGGGAAGTAGTATCATGAAGGTGGGCCAGAATATTGTCGAAGCGCTATGATCTTTCGTGGCACAAGGTCGGCACGGGCTCCTTGCGGCAGACTTCCAGCAGGTGTCGAACACGAACAGCAGCATCAATGTCTGCATGAATATTGAATAGGGTTCCATTCCAGAGATGATTCGAGATTGTGTGAAATCTCTGTAACGCTGAAAAACAGACCACGATGTTGTCCTACAAGAGCCTTCCTCGATCGGGGACAGCGGCCCCTTTCGCGGAAGACGGTCCTACTTAGGGCCAAATATTCGGCGCGAGGAAAGGCTGCAGGGTCGTCACAGATGAAGGCAAACCACTTGGAGGAGTGGTCAAAGGACGCCGTCAGAGTAAGACTCCGAGGCCGTTCCCGCTGGTACTCCCTCGATGACATGTTATGAACATGCTATCAAACAGGGGAACTCCCCTCAAAACTAACACGGTCTACCACTGTCCTTCTCCTCAAAATGCAGCGAGGACCTCAGTTGCATCGGCCTCTTGGATCTCGCTTGGAATGTGATCGAAAGCATCACTAATGCTTGAAATGGAAACATCAGAAAGATCGACTTACACCCCTCTCTCTACGGGTGGGTTCTAGGAAGAGGAATAAGAAGCAAGAACTGCACTGGTCGAAGCCACTACCGGTAGGTAGTTCAGCAGCTCGCCGACCTCGGACAGTATGCACGGCCTTTCCTACTACTAATCGTACAGTTAGTTCTGTCTACGACTTAATGTTAGTAAAGCTTTCGACGGTGTTGACGGACAGCGCTGGATCTCCTTTTACGGCATACAGAGTAAAAATCCATAGTGACAGTGATGAGAACCACATCTCCCACTCCGCTTCTACTCGGAACACAACTTCGGAATTAGTACTGGACGCACACCAGCGTGATGATGCATTCGTCGGAATTTGGAATGAATATGTACACGCTGTCGATAATAACATATTTATCTATCATCTTTTCTTTGTTTTTGTCAATGACAATCACATTTAGCGAATTGCCCCCCCCAGATCCCCTATGATAGAGCTACAGCCGGAACTCGGTTACCCTCCAAGAGTACAGTTATTTAGATTTTTGTTCTGAACTATTGTGGAACTCGATCGAATTATGAATCATCGATGCTTCCATTGAATTTTCATACTTCAAAGCAATTAAATATTCATGTTCCTGGAACAGCGAACCAATCGTTTGAATAATAAATTTTAAAAAAATATGCACTCTATATATTATAAAGTTATTAATATTAATACTCTATTAATAATAATTCTTCGAAGTATTTTTTTGTCGAGATTGGATTGATTGTCTCTCAGTTGTCCAATCCGGTGATTCCCTTCCGAAGAACAATTTTTTCATCGTTAAAAGGAAAGTTCCCAGAAAACTAACGGTCTGCTCATCTACTGAGTATTGCGTGTAATAGAAAAGAAAAACAAGAGCCCAAAGAACGGCGAAAACGCTATGAGAACGAACGATGTAAACTTCAGTGGTTCTTCTTCAAGAGTCATCAATAACAAGATAGAGTGCCTTGATGTTCGAAAGTGTTGTTCTTTAAGTTTCTTGATATCAAACGAGAATATCTACTGTTCCTTGTTCTTTCTGAGGCATGAAACCACCACTGGAGTTGAATTACAGCGATGTCCAATATTGAATGACATTGCAAAACATTAAAAAGTTCTTCCCACTGCTGATTTTCGGCTCTTCCGTCGGAAAAATCTGATCCAATGTTCTGACGAAGAGAAACATAATTAACGAGGAAGAAGCTAATGAAAAAGCAAGTTCTCGTCACGAACTACCACTAGTAGCGGCACAGTTCGTAATAATAATAGTACAGAGTTCACTGGGTGAGAGAATTACCGGCCCTTTTCCTTCTATTCCGACTGACTGCATGAAGCTTCTGCAACATCATACAACGTGCTCGAACCCAAAAAAACAATACACACAATATAAATTGTTTTTGTTTTAAAAATCATTCTACAAGGCTGTCACTACTCTAGCTAGTAGCCCACTGTTCCTTTTTTTTTCACGGCACAAAACCTTTCATCGCTATGATGCAGCAACAAGGAAACGATGGGCCACAAGAGGCAAAAACAGAGTATAGTGCAATCTTAGATGCGTTGATTGCTAGGGCTCGGGCAGGAACTAACGGAGCGAGTCTTGCTTCATCAGCCCCTTTCGCCGCACCTTCTTCGACGAAATTCGCACCCACTGCACCCGATTCTACAATCATGAATGCACTTGTGCAACAAGAGTTGCAACGGAGAGCGCTGCTATCGATTCCTCGACTTGGGAACTCGGACAATGAGCTTCTTGAATCCTTATTGTGGCAAAGGTCTCTGTCCCAGCAGCAAGTGCCGTTGCATTTATTTCCCTCTAACGCATCTGGCCTCGGCCTCCCTCCGACTAGCACAGCAAGCCTCTTGAATGGCGGTGCCTTATCAGCCAATGGATTAATGGAGCTTGTTCAGCAACGACAGCAGCAACAACCTTCTCAACAACTTCTGCAAGCCCTAGCCGGACTGCCTCCTGTTACCCAAGCTGTACCGGCAGTCCCAGAAAAGCGAAAGGGTCGAACAGGGACTTTTCCGCAGAAACTTTATCAGATGCTCTTTGATCTTGAGAAGCAAGAGGGCGGCACCGACATTGCCTCCTTCCTACCACATGGCCGCGCTTTCGCTATTCATGATTCGAAAGCGTTTGTCGCGAGCGTAATGCCCAAGTACTTTCGGATGAGCCGCTTCTCGAGCTTTCAGCGGCAATTGGTAAGAAGGGGAGATTGGAATGTCAGTTGAGGGAAGAATTTTCGTGCTGTGACTCACAAAACTCATTGGTTTCTCTATCGTCCCAGAATTTGTACGAGTTCGGTCGCGTCACAGAAGGACCGAACAAGGGATCTTACTATCATGAGCTTTTCGTAAAGGGACGTCCCGATCTAATTTCCACAATCAAACGTAACAAGATCAAGTCAGAGAATCTTCCCAGTAAAGGTCGGGGCCCTTTTGGTCCTGTAGATCTTTCTTCAAGAGACGGTCAACTCCCACCTCAGCTACCAACACTCCCAGTGGCACCCGTGAATGAATCGGCAACAAATCTGTCTACCGCGGCATTGTTGCAGACGCTGGCAAATCGTGGGGTCCTTTGAGCTTGTACAATTAATCCATTATATCCACACTCGCGCTTCTCTTGTTGTAGAACCGCAATACATTAGGGAGTGAATAAATAATGTTAATATTATTCCTCATCTCTTGTACTTTCCTGGCCGTTGCTTGGACGCCCAGAGACAAAATTTACGTATGTTTTCGTCTTCCAGCAACTTTTGGACAGTGTTGTAGTTTAATGCAAGTTCCAGGTTCGTGTGTGTCCTATGAATGGCACTGTGGCACTGTCGACATATATCGCATGTCTCGCGCAAGAGACGCTTTATTGTCGACCTCTCAGTGGACAGTTTTTCCAACACATCGCATAACCCAGGGCCCAATACGAACACAGCTTTTTCAATGTCTCCTTTTTCCTTAGCCTCAGCTGCGTGCAGAAGTTTCGGCTGGATTCTCGACCACGTTTCTCGCGGAATCAAATGGTGCTTTGTTAGCTTGATGAACCGATCACAAAGCTCGCACTCTCCATCCTGCAGATACTCTGTATCATCACTTTGTTCATCGTCAATGGAAACGTCGTTGACGATCTCTTCTTTTTTAAGAGAAGGATCGTCTTTGTTTATTGTTCCCTGGATGGTACCCATCAATTTCCCGATAAGAACATTTGCTTCCTCTTCTTCAACCCCAACGTTCTCCACCAACCTTGAAGAAAGTTCTGAATCACTGTCAATCTGATACGGTCCCATCTTCGAGTTTATGTCGATAATCATTTGGTCCCGGTTGTCGAGAACCACTTCTGCTATTACCCGTGCTTCGTCAATGTCAGAACAAAACCCAAATTCCATCAATAGTTGCGCAAGCTCGGCCCAGAGGTCTATTGAGCTGGTCAAGTTGTTGTTGTCGTACGAATCCATGGTATTCAAGACATGGATCTTGGAAATAAGGTGACATTCACGTGCTAGTTATTCTTCTCGTAGACTACTAGTAGGTACACTTTTCGACGACAATGCCGTTCCTAGGCCGACATCAGTGTAGTCAATGTCGAGAAACTGACTCTTCATCATGACGTCAATTTCAAAACAACAGAATTGTGTGATAAAAAAATATCTGCTCTCGCGTCTGGATTCTGGATCACAGAACAGTTCCGCGCGCGCATGTCGTGATTTCACGATCGCTTAATGTTGTCTTTTTCATTTCTTCTGTTGCACCGATGATCCTGATGAATTGCCTCCCGATATTGAAGCTACCTAGCTTAGTAGAGGCCAAAGTTAGTTGAGCTATTATGTATTTTCCAGTGCAAACCCGAAAGAAAGCAAAGTTGCACGAAGAATACCGACAACCGCAATGTTTTATTGCCTATTGGTGACGAGGAGATGTGTCCGTTTTTGGCTGTTCCAAGTAACACTTGTACAGAAGGTCGAATGAAAATGTATGAGGGAGATTAAACGGTTTCATTTTGTGGCCTTCGGCCAGTTTATTGCTAGAATAAAAAATATGCAGTATTTTCTTTGGTATAAGGATCGGACGAGGGGGTTCAAAAGTTACAGATGTAGAGACCAGGTGGTAGTGTAAATTGTATGTTGAATGTGCATGTATTATATTATTTTCTATGTTGATCACGTGTGTCACAACGCTTTTTTATACATTGACATTGACAGATCGTGGACTTGTCTTGTAGTGCTCTTCAGAATTCACAGCTTCACCACATGGCGAGGTATCCATCTTTGTGGAAGCTGTCGCTTGTGCTATTGATTCCTGCAGAGCGATGGTGTCGTTCCCGTTCATTAGTTCGTATAGAGCGATGCGAAGGCCCCGCACACAGCTGACATTGTCGATTCCTAACGCACAAGCCATGGTATTCTCGAAATTGGCAAACAACATACGATCTTCGCTCAAGCTTTCAAGTGAGTTTAGAAGTGATGCGATGGCGATGGTAGACGGTCGGAATCGTGAAAAGCTGTATTCGTTGACGGCTAGTTCGATTTGGAACTTGGTGATTTCTGTGATGGTTTCGCGTTCTGCAGGTCCAACAATGTGATGGGGAACAAGATCCATCATACTTCGGACGAAGCTCATGGCAGTCGGTGGATTTACCCGCCATTGAAGGGCACGCAGCATCTTGGCTTCCATTTCTTCCACAGCCATTGGTGAATGAACACCTCTGCTGAGTGAAGAGATCAAATTTGGATCCATTGCTTCTTGTTCATGAATCTTAACGCTGCTGTAAAGAGCTGTCATGGAAGCAAGTTGGTACGAGTTGCGATCCAGCAGAATCTCTTGTCCAACGACAGTTGCCATGAATCGATCAAGGCAGTTCATTGCGACAGCTACAGTCTCCCGCTTGTACTTGCAGAAGTCAGCAATCTCGCAACACCACTTGGCCATGACGTATCGACAGGATGCATCAACAGGAGTGTCTAGGGCACAATTCCCTTGAGGAGGAATGCAAGAGAGATAGTCCGACACACCATAGGCGTTCTCTTCCTGCCATCGCATGGCTTGGATCGTTTCCAACGTTAGCTCGTTTGAGGAGTTCATGTTTGTTTGTTGCTTCTCAAAACTTCTTGACGACGATTCGATTCAGTAGGAGATGATGTGATCGTAAAACTGTTGCAATATTTTAAAAGAGTTTGGCGAAGATTTTATTTTATCGTGATGGTGTTTCGATTTCAGAAGAAGAAAGTTTTGTGCGGCAGAGGAGGAAGCTTCAGATGTGGAACAATAATGTTGCTGCTGGAGCACAAAGGCACGATTTTCGTGTCTACGTAGTAGAGTGCATAGGTACGTCGTAGACGCTACCACGTCGAGAGATGATGATGTCGTGGATTTCGCCGTCATTTGATTGAAGACCGAATGCTGTATTTCCACCGACATCTGTTAATTCAACAATCAATTCAACATGAAAGAAACCGCAAAGGGCTTCAAGGAAGACATGAAAAAGACTTGAATTTCATGACCAACTTTTAAGGATTTTGCTTGATTTCGGGTTCTTGTGACCCTTTAAAGACATGTAATCCAGCCCAACAGAATCATTCTATGTTCCCCAAATGCCTTCGAAAATGCCGGCGGAAGGAATGTTTCTGATCAACTAATTAATACTCCGAACTTCCAAGGTATTTTTTTTGCAATCGTATCTTGGCGAATTCGCCTTCCACTACGGAGAAAAAATCCTTGGTCTCTCTCCCGGCTTCCGCTTCCATTCGGTCCCGGAAAATGAAAGGAACCGCTGGGTTCGGGTCTTAAGTTTCCGCGATCATCCCACGTCTTCTCGATGTCGTCATCTCTCCTCTCAACTTGACAATTGCGGTATTCGCATATCTGCACGTACAAGTTTGAAGTCGTGGACTCGTATCAAAGCGGCTGCTAATAAAAATATGGCATGTACCGTAATAAAGTCCTCTTTACGTAACGTTCAAATGAGTACCATTATTCCCATTGAATTCCATAATTATTACTCCATATTAAATGTTGAAGTATTTGTGGAAACCCGAAAGGGTTTCGAGATCCTTGATTCTACGTCGTACTGTGTTTGACGGTACTACAGTGTAAGAAAATTTAGGTTCAAAAGTTGAGGTCCGACATTTGAAGTATGATATCTTTTCAGTAATACTACTAACTACGGTAGAAAGAGCTTTCATTGAACACTACGTACAGTTAGAAACGATTTTGAATGATTTGCCTTTCAAGCTACTGGCGCACAAGGTGGGTTTGTCTTCGATAATCCATAGAAGTTGTAGCCGGCAATCACAAGAGTTTCACCTGCTTTTTGATTCTGTTCATATAATCTAGATGCTTCCACATAGCATTTCATCATCTCATTGGTTCTTCCAAGCTGCAAATAGACATTGCCAAGAAGATTGAGGATCCTTCCCATGGAGCTTGATCTTGTCTCAGGTCGCTTTCTTTCGATGGCCAGGGCATCATTGAAGTATTGGAGGGATTCTTCAATCTGTCCCAGTTGTTGATGAACTTGTCCCAGGTGTTGTAGAGTGAGGACTACATCAGGATGGTCCTCTCCCAAAGCAGTCCGTTCCACCCTAAGAGTCTCTTTGTACATTTCAATGGCAACACTATCCTCACCTGTTTCAAAGTGAATGGTGGCAATATTGTACCATAAAATGGCAACATCCCTATGATCCTTCCCCAGAATCTTGCTGCGGATCCTCAGGCTTTCAGCAAAGCACTTTTTGGCTAAGTCAAACATATCCTGTTTGAACAGCACCAGACCCACAGAGTTAAGTGTGGATGCAACATCAGGATGATCATCACTACCGTAGCAGCTACGGCGGATGTGTAGAGCTTGTTGATAGGATTCAAAGGAGGACTCGTAGTCACGCAAATGATACTGCATCAGGCCAATGCTAGACAATGTTTCCGCCACTTGCAGAGTGTTGGCACCAAAAGTAACCATTTGCATCTTGTATACTGCCATGTATGCTTTGAGTGCCTGATCATGTTGTCCAAGTTGCTTGTATATGTGTGCCAGGTTTGTTTGAGTGATGATTGTATGAGGATGGTTAGCTGGCAAGATCTTTTTTTCTACTTCTAGTCCCTTCTTATAATGCCTCATGGCAGTTGTGAAGTCTTTCATTTCATAGCAAATATTACCCAACTTGTTGAGGGTTGTTGCAACATCAGTGCTGGTGCCATCCTCTTTCATTTGTACAACCAGAGCTTGCGAGTAGAAATAAAGAGCCATCTTCAGATCAGACAGCTCATGGTAAATTTCTGCAATCCCCTTGTATACAAGGGCCATGTCCTTGGAAGATGGGCCCAAAACACCTCTGGCAATGTGAATGAATTCCTTGTAGCGGGCTAGTGAATCCTCTAATCGACCAAGTTGATGGAACGTCTGCCCAATGTTGTAGAGTGTAGCTGCAACGTCAAGGGAGTCCACATCGAGAATGCTTTGGCGGAGAGCCAATGATTGCTCATACATTACCAGTGCTTGTTGGAATTCAGATTGCAAGTAGTACACTCGTCCGATGTTGTTCAATACCGTCGCAATGGTAGGTACATCTTGGTTGCTCATGCTTTGGTAGAGATCTAGACTTTCCCGGAACATGTTCAATGCCATGGTCGTTCCCTTGTCTTGTTTGTTGAAATAAAGAACGCCCACGCAGTTGAGGGAAGCGGCCAAAGCGAGTGGACCCAACTTCGTTGCCCTGACAAGTGACAGAGCTTGCTCGTAGTAGGTAATGGCTTGGTCGTCATTCTCTGTTCGGTAGCTGCAGTAACCAAGACAATGAAAGATCATGACAACGTACATTGCACTTTCGCTGCTTGTGACATTGCAGAGAGACAGAGCACGATTGAAGTTCGAAGCGGCATCTTCGTACGAGCCTTGTCGCATGCATGTTTGGCCGAGATTGTAGTACAGCGTTGAGACAATCTGTTCCTTGTTGGATACATCGCTTAAGGTAATTGGTGTCTGGTACACGCGCATTCCCTCGTCGTATTCAGTTCTTCTTGCCTTGTCGTTCTGTGGAGAGGCAACGACTGTCGACCTAGAGGCTTGTTGCTGATATTTCGCCTCTGCTTTGGAAGAATCGGGAAAGAAGGAGGTGTCAAGACGGCACAAGGCTTGTGAAAAGCACTCTTCGGCCTTGCTATGGTCCCCAAGGTGATAATTGGTGATACCGATTTCTGTCAACAGTAACACAGTATCAATGGCGGGCTCAGGTCTTATTTTCTTTCGTGGTCTCGCCATTTCAACATCCTCGAGGCTTTTGTGGATCATACTGGTAATGAAAGAGTCGTTGGGAGCAGACAATGCTTCGTTCAATTCGTCAAGCTGTTTTGGCAACATTCTCTCGATGAGAAAACTTGGCGTCTTTTTTCTGTTCGGTGTACTTTACTGTGATGGGAGCTGGGTGCTTAATCTCGTTGCTGGTCGTGAACTACTTTTATTTCTCTCTCCCTTCTAAAAAATGAAGCTTCATCAAACAATCCCATCATCGCATTTACCCGAACACAAATTCGAAGGGTGTCCTTTGGCCCCCATTCTCACATACCTTAAGGCCTTTTCGGCATTTCTAACTTCAAAGAAAGAAGATTGGCATTTGAGTCCTTCGTTAAATCTACAGGAATTTCCCCATAAGAAAAATCCTCTCTTTGGCATAGTTGATCTGTCCGTCAATTCTCCCAATTTGTCGGAGTATTAATTGTGAAGGTGGCGTAATTCGAGGCAATTAACAGACCACACCTTCTTCCGCTCATTCTCTGAATCATCACAAGGAGACGTTCTCATGGTTCTTGAAACCCAATCACGATTCGTGAAGCTGCTAACTCACCGGCGACTTTCGCGCCGCTTTCTACCGAACCATGAAAAATGATGTCAATTTCACAATACACGACCGTAGAAAACATACGTGTTCATGACGCAGCTTGAAGTGCTGACACTTATAAATCGATTACTAAGTATTCACGGAACTGATTTTGAACACGGCTTCTCACCGTCTGAAAATTCGGATTCTGTGCTACTGTTGCTCCCCAGAAACTGTCAATGGCATGAATCAAATGATCCGGAAAAGGAGCTCTTCCTTTGCTTTATTTAAAAACACCACTGGTATGGAAGTAATATTTCTTCCAGTGGAACAGGTCGAAATCATCGGGACTTGCGGTTGCGAAACTCATTCAACTGGGTAGTACCGTAGCTCTCTACCTACCGTAGCTACCGGTAGAAGAGCAAGAGTGTTGGTTGTAATGTTGTGTTGATGGAACAGAAAAAATAATAACAAAACAATTATTATCGTCATTTACTGGTTACTGTAATGGGAGAACAATAAATGCAAACAAAGGTGGACTCTTGTTGGGAATGCACTGCACGAAGGATGTTATGGTGGAGTTATTATACCACAAAACAAATAACATTGATGCTTGATGCTTCCCAAAAATCTCAAAGCGAGAGAAGAACGCGACATTTTAAACATTTTTTTAAATACACCCGGCACCCGGGTTGTCTGACTGGTCTCGAATGCTCTCCTATGATACCGGTAGACTACCGGTCCCTATCGTAAGTACCTACCGTATGTATACCGTTATCGTACCATCTTCCGTAGGTAAACCGTTTTACACTATCGGAAGTACGGATAATACGTACGTACTCCGAGTACAGGTAGTACGAAGTAGTAGTTTTTATTGATGTAGCATTGTGTTGTCACTGCACGATTGTGGTTGGATTATAATCGAAAAAGAAGACTTGGGAGGCTACTTCAGCTTTCCACAATTGACGAGCAAAGAAACCCAATAACCACCTAGGTAGTTACCTACGGTAGCTAGTAGACAGATTTTATACGCAGGAGTCGTGGGAAGTCGTCCCTTCCATTGCCGACCTGGTGAAAGGGACCAACGTTCTTGGAATATTATTTCCTTTTTTCTTGATTTCATCGCTCTGTGCTGGATCAAAATAATCTTTGTCCAAGAAAACTATGCCAGTCCCAATCGTCGTTTCCACTTCAATCCAGATAATTCTCGTTTGGCTTGTCGTAGCTCGGCGGCCATTTCATCCATGTCGCGGGTGCACGTTGGATCCTTGAGACTCTTTCGTAACTCGGCAATGGTGAATTCCAATCTCGATATAGCCATATCCCTATCGGAAGAGGAGGACATGTTGGAATCAGCTGCTTGTTGCTGTGGCGAAATGTAGAACCACTTGGAAAAGGTCTGCGTTTCTTTCAAGAGGGACTCTGCTTCCTTGCTGTTGTTCTTTTTGTTGTAGTAGTTGTTGTTGTCGTTGTTGTTGGCGGTTTCAAACGCATCTGTAGCGGTTATGGCCGTTCCAGCCGCGTCATCATCCGACAAGAAAACATCGTTCGACTCATTTTTGGTATCGTCCATGTCGTCGTCGTCTTCAAAGTGCACAGCGACGGTGATTGGCGCTTCGTTGGTGTTGAGCGAGGTACTATCGGATCCTTGAATTGCAGCGATCACGTTTGCTGCCGTCGCCAAGGTCTTGGCAGGAATCGTTTGTGTTTTGGTATCTTGAGAGGACGACGACGAAAATAGAGTGATTTGTACTTTGATGGATGATTCGTTCACAGCGTCGATGATTTCTTGTTGTTGTCGATCTCGAAACGGCAGCTCCTCTGGAAATTGGTAATATTGCACGTTGGGTTGCGGCTTTTCCACTGGAATGGCATCACCACTACCAACCATGCTAGCTAGATCGAGTTGCATTTCGTCCACATAACTTTGAACGTTCCATTCGAGTTGTCCAAAATGAGATCGGAACTTGTCCATTGGCAAATACGGTCCGAACCACCGTCGAAGAGTTGGATTAGAAGTGATGCACCAAATGGAAATGTACGGTACCAGTAACCCGCCTGCCACATATCCAGCAATACGAACGGACTGCGGCCATGGCTTTTCGTCTGCTTTTGGTTTGACAACAGGTGGTGGTTTGTGTGGAATTTTATCTTTGAAAGAATCCCAAGCTCGTCGTGATACCACCAAGCGAGAGGACGCAAGTGATGTGGTTGTCGTTGTCTCGGAGGCGGTTGCAACGAAACGTCTTGTTGTTGTCAAAGGATGATTCATCCTTGATGATGGTGTCTCGACAGACATAATGGTGGTCCATCGTAGTACTGTGGAGTTGCCAGTATGTAATTTCGGCAACATGGTTTGTATTATATTTGTGGGAGAATGCAACAACCCAAAGACAACAAGGCTGCAACAGTCACCTCTCTAGAGAGCTAAATACGACAGACAAGTAGTCGATAAAAATACTACTCTAGCTAGTAGGAAGTACTCGGAGTAGGAAGTAATAATGATGATGATGTTGTTGATGTTGACTGTGAAATGTCGATGTGTGTCGTCGTCGCAGTGATCACAGAATTGAGGATGAGGATTGGAGCAGATGACGATGATTGATGAAAGATTCTGAACGAGATATGTCTGTACGGCGTCAAAGCACTTTAACCTTATACTGGCACAAATCAAGTTTCAAAATTTCAACCCCCATTCGATCCGAACACAACATATATATCTGTCATCAGTCATCACACACCTCTATCAGCACTTCTCTTTTGGTTTTTCATCCATCCACATCAACAACAACAGGGTTATGGAAACAAACGTCAAAAGTGTACCAACAGAGAAGGGAGTAATAGATAATTGACACACTCATAACAGACTCGGTAATCATGAAGACGTTAACGTTGTTTGTGAGAAACGCCTAAAACAAAATAATGGTGTTCCCACCACCAACGATCTCGTCATCCTCCTCCTACCACAAACCGCGAGAGAATCATCATCGTCATCGACACAAGTTCCTCTCTTCTGTCTTCACCATACGACGCATCAAAGTATTGATTCTGATTATTGCTGTATTTTTGACACATTCCACCTGGAGGGTGGTGAAATTGGCGCAAAAAACACTTCCGGAAACGGATCTTGGAAACAGCAACAAAAACAGCCGACAAGATAATGTCATGGCATCAAAAGAAGCAACCAACGGTGTTGCAGCTGTCCAACAACACCGATATCCCAACAACAGGAATGACGTTCCGTTTTTACCACCCCTTCCTAAAGTTGTTCCGGTGCCAGATATGTCGCAAGTCAGATCATGGATGAACGTTCCTGGAAACGAAACGGCGGGACAATTTCTATTGGATTTTGCCATTATTGGAAATGCCAAATGTGGCACCAGTACCATCATGAACTGGTTGCACAGCCAGTATCCACAGATACAAATACCTCGAGATGAACTCTATCATTTGAAATCCAAGGAGGCTTGGGATTTACTGGGAGTCTTTTACCACTACTTTGGTGGACCTGACCAGTTGCTCCCGCATTCCATCAAAGGATACAAGTCTCCCAGTGACATTACCAACGAACGACCCATTCGGTTGTTACGAACGTATTTTCCATACACAAAACTCATCATTGGTTTGCGACATCCTATCTACATGATGGAATCCTTCTACAACTTTCGCATTCAAAATGGATACGACATGCCGCCTCTGGAAAAGTTACATTATCTCAACTTGGCAAACCAGTACGGCGTAAGTTGGTCCCGTGTAGAGTATCATTCGACACTCATGTTTCTGGGTAAGACCAATTTGACCTCCCAAGACGAGTTGGCGTTATTTCCACGGCAGGCCACGAAACAGATTCAAAAACGAGTGGAGGAACGGAAAAAGGAACAAAACTTGGACGACAATCCACAAACACTTGTAGCACCGTATCTACGAGCACCCAATCCGGTATTTCTCTACGACACTGCACAACTGGAGAGCAAAGAAAACAGCGACCACGCATCCTCTCAGCTTGTGGCTCAGTTTGGACAAGACATGGCCAACTTCTTAGGCTTGTCGTCTCCACTTCCACCTCCACCCAGACATTCACCGGGGAAACAACTTAAGAATGATACCCTACAGGCCGAACGCAATGCCAAAAAAATTCGAATCTGTGATGAACGGTATAAGGAACAACGGCATCATTTACTAGACATTGGAAATCGGACAGCAACATGGATTCTCCAGTATTTCCTTTCCGCAGAGGACGTCTTTGTTTCCAATCCACACCACTTTACGAAAATTTTGGAGGGATACAGCCAAGATCCATGTACGAAACAGAAAAAATAAGTATAATAGAAAGTGAAAGAACGGCAATACCAAGAACAATACAATCATTCTTATTATATTACTACAAATTCCATTCGTCTTTCCCACAGGTACTATTAATTGTTCAATCGATAGTTACAGCGAAACTTCTTGACGAATTTGGCCATGATCGTCTGTCAAGGTTCTCTTTCTCCCCACTGGGACTCGAGGCAGGTCACCCAACGACTGCTGTCTCCTCAATTGGAATAGCTTCGAATTGGTTTTTTTCTTCATACTGGTTTGTGTTTCCTGTGTAACGGTTCTGCTCTTGGTGGGATTATAGGCTGCGGCCCATGCGGGAGTCCGTTGTTGTACGATCGAATCCTCTATGGACCGTTGGCGTTGAATATTATTATGGTTGTCGCTGTCGCCACTAAAGGTGCTGGCATCTCCTTTGGCATCTTGGTTTTCATTGTTCTGGTTGTGGTTGTCATCATCATTGGAGAAATTGAACGGTGATGACAACCAATTGGTGGGAAGAGACCAGGTCGTGCGCAAGAAATCTACCTTGGAGCTGCTGGTGAAGGGTGCGTACGTGTACATGGTAGAACTTCGTGGGACGGGGATGGACTTGAAATCCAGATCGTCGTCACTTCGGTCATCGGAATCGACCACTTCGAGGTGAACCTCCCGGGGGTCGCATGTCAAATCACCCAACACCATTGTACCGAGGTTATCGTTGTTGTTATTGTTGTTGTTGTTTCCTCGATACAAATTGGAAACCAAGGTCCATGGACTTGTCGGAGAGGACTGTGGTTTGGGCGGATTTCGCAATGGTTGCTGGATACGATTTTTGTTGTTGGGTGTCTTGTGCAGTATCGAGTCGACCTTTACAAAGCTGACCATTCCCGGTTCATTATGGAAATTATCAATGTTGTTGTTGTGAATCACGGATGGAGCGTCTCGACGAACGATCTCTTCGTCTCCACCAAAGTCCTTGGAGAGCTCTCCGATCATGGAAACCGCACGACGGTTGCTTTGATGTCGACACAGCTTGCATTCGGGCCTGTTACAATGACCCACATCCATATAGCTGGATTTGCGTGACAGATTGTTGGGTTCCGGTTGTACGTGATGGAACGTTTCTACGACCTTTGGTTTGCGATACGGTTCAAAGTGCGAGTTTCCGTCTTCGGAATAGTCCTCCGAGTCGGAGTAATGACCATCTCCGTAGATGACAACAGCGAATCGTCTGCGCAAGATCTTGGCATACTCCGTATAGGAACACCAACAAAAACAGCACATGAAGAGAAATAGCAGAAGGACGAGAGGGATGGCAATCTTGGAAAAGGTGGACAATCCCGACGGTGACTGGTTTGCCCAGTCATTGGATTGTAACGAAGAAAAGACACCTTGATCGACCTTGTCAAAATAGTTGGTATATTCGAATTGAATGCTAGAAACTTGCACGTCAAACGGTTCCATATCTCGATTGACTTGATCGAGGTAAATTCCATTGGTCATGTCATCTTGAATCCGATCAATGACTGTTTTACCAACCGTATGGAAGGACGATGATGTTGCTGTTGCTGTTGCTGTCGTTTCATCGTGTGTATCAAACCCAATCAAGACGATACCACCGATTTGGGCACAGGACGGGATTTTGTAATCAAACACAGTCGCATTGTTGTTGTTGTTGTTGTTGCTGTTTGTTGTGGCAGTAGTAGTATTGGTATCTTGCATGGATGTGTCCTCCTCCTTTTCCTCCTCCTCTTCTCCATCTTGTAAACACCCTCCAATGATTCGATGTCCCATCCCCGATGAAATCGACTGAATACCCAATTGTCGATGTCGAGTAATGATCGTATTGTGGTTACTGTTACGTAGATGAGTCTCATCTAGTACAACCTTGTTGTCCCCGTAATTATTAGTACTACTGCTGTCACCCAATCGTCTCCTCCCCCGTTGATGACGATACCCTGCACGTCGGGTAACAATCTCATCATTGTTCCGTTCATCGTCGTTCCCTTGTGTCGTCATCGTTGGTGGTTGATGGGAGGCAGCACATTCCTTGTCATAAATGCTATCCGCCATGGCTTTGGACAAACTTTTCAATAACGTCGTTTCTCCTTCCTTGGTCAAGGTGGTAGTAGTTGTAACGACTTTATCGTCATCATCGGTCATAGTTGTTGCACTCTCTGACAAACTGTCCAATTGAATCGAATAGACAAAGTCAATTGGTGCCACGCTCCAAACGTTTTGTGGATTGTTACTGCTGCTGGTGGTACTGTTGTTGTTGTTGTTGTTGTTGTTATTCGAAGACTCGGAAGAATTTCCATCGACGGTATTCATCGGATCATCCACCGTCGTCACAGAAGACATAGAAACGCATTGTCGTACACCAGTGTCACGTTCCGGCGGAACGGGAGTGGGACCCGATGACGGCAGAAACGTGTCGGCGGAGGATTCGTCATAGTCGTCGTCGTTTTGTCGTCTGTCGTCGTCATCATCCAAGTAAACGATGAAAATGTTGCTGTTTCCTCCTGCACCACTGTCCCCTTCGTCGTCGTCGTTGTCGCTACCGCCACTGGACATGATGTGAAAAAATTGGAAAGCACCTGTCGATGGGGTGTTGTTTACAGTTCGAATGATGGGATGAACAATGGTGGTCGGTGTCGGTGGACAACTTGGTGTTCCTTGTAGTGTCCAAGGTTTAAATTTGGTTGATGGTGGATGGCAAAGGAGTAGTAGTCTAGTAATACTCGGAGTAGTAGTCTAGTGATACGATATTCGATAGTTCGATTTCTTTCGCAGTAGACAGGAGACAATGAAACAGACGTCTCAACCTACCGTACTCTCGTCTCTTGTTGCCGAACGAGCTAGAGGTATCATAGACCTACCGGCAGCCTACAACATGAATAGGTATCGTCATTATCAATTATTATGTACTGCTCTCTATTGTGAGATCGGCTTGCTTGGAAGATTTTGTCGGCCAGTGAGTGTGACATGCCAAATTTCCGCGCCAAAATTGATGCCAAGCAAACCGGAGGGAACCCATTTCCCCCTTATTGTTTCTAGTCAACACTACCCCCAAAGTGACGTCATTCTCGACGAAACAATCCTTCCTTTCTCTTCATCCACAAAAGCAACAGCAACACTTCATCATCATCTTCTTGATTATTACGACCGGGGAGACTACCTACTACTCTGAGTACCGCAGTAGCTACCCAGACAGATACTTTCAACATTTTCAACACACTCTCTTCTGCTGTCCAACTGATCTACTGGAAGAAGAAATAAAACTGAACAATGACAAGAAGAATGTTTTCATCGGTCGCGTTCTTGGTCTTGATAGCGATACTGTCGCCACTTCATCGTTCCCCGACTACCTTGGCCTTTTCATTGACAACGTCTCCGATTCAACAACAACAACAGCAACGACGACAACAGCAAATTCATAAGCACGCTCTTATACGAAACTCGATCCCTCCCTCACGTCCGACAACGACGAGGATTATGGTTCAAAGCACCAGAACTTCTGTCAACGACAACAGTATCGGTATCTCGTCGGATACCACAGCATCATCATCATCATCATCGTTCACCACCACCACCACCACCACTCCATCGTCACAATCCTTCCAATTACCCTCCCGTCCAGCCTCTCAATACGATGCCGTTATTGCGGGTGGTGGACCTGCCGGATTATTGACGGCGATTATGCTAACGCAAAAGTACGGACCGTCCTACAAAATTGCCGTGTGTGAACGACGCCCAACCATACCGCCGTCTCCCTTCCAATCGGACGTTTGGAACGACGTGGCACGATTCTACCTGTTGGGGATCGGTCATCGGGGACAATCGGCGTTGGACCGGTTCGGAATCTTACCGGACTTTATCAAGGCCAGTGTGGAGGTACATGGACGGCGGGACTGGCAACCGGGTCAGACCAACGTCGAAGACGGACGGACGACCATTTCCAACAAGGATCCGCCCAGTCGAGTATTGGCACGAGACAAGTTGGTAGGATTGTTACACGAACAGTTGGTCGAACAACATATAATCAAACGTAATGCGACCATTGATCTGTTGTACGGATACCAAGTTGAGCCGTTGGAATTTGGAAACGACAGGAGCCACAAAAACGAGGACACTGCTACTACCGCCGCTGCTGCTGCTCCTCCCCCCGTCAAGGTACGAATCACCAAATGCGAAGAAGTCGTAACGACTGCCACCACTACCGACGACCAATCTACAACTCCATCGTCGTCGTCGTCATCATCATATGAAGCATCGCAAGACTCCCAACAGGTATGCAACGTCGATGACTACGTGGAAGCTACCACCCACTTTTTAGTGGGTGCCGATGGAGCCAGCCGGACAGTGGCACGGGCCATGGAAGCCGCCGATGCCAAACGGTTCCAACAGTTGAATTTGGTACAAAAAGTGTTTGCCCGTCAAAGGCCGTTTCGTATCACACGATTCGACGATGACAATCCGCGTGTGTACAAGTCCGTTCCGATAACACTTCCGTCCGATTGGCCCCGTGATTTGAATTATTCGGCTCGATCACGTAACAGTCGGATCACCCTCGAAGCGCTCCCCTCCGATGACAAGGGTAACCTGTGTGCGTTGCTTTTGATGAGACCCGACGATGAATTGGCACAACCCAACGTCGACCCGAACAAGTTGCGTCAGTTCTTTGACGACGAGTTTCCACAATTTGGAATGTTAGTGAACGACGACGAAATGGCACGGGTCGCACAGAAACCGGCCTCACGCTTACCCGTGTTTCGGTATGCCGGACCCCGATTGTGTATGGGATCACGGACGTTGGTATTGGGAGATGCCGCCCATACTGTCAAACCGTACTACGGTTTGGGAGCCAACACTGCTCTTGAGGACGTACACGTCCTATCCGATATTCTGGATGAATGTCGTCGTTCCGAGAATCCCGATACGGGCGAAAACTGCTGTCCACCGGAATCGGTCATCCCGGCTGCCGTACAAACATTCTCCGACCGACGTTCGGGAGATGCACAAGCCCTAGTCACCATTTCTCGCAACATGGATCGTCCCGGCAAACTCTTCTTACTCAACTTTCTCATTCCCATCATTTTGGACGGTATCTTCCATAAGCTCGCTCCCAAAATCGTAAGTACAAAGAATGATGATGGGAAAGGGGAACCAATTGTATACTCTGTTTTATTTATTTTTCTTCTCCAATAATAATAATATTCTCTTCTGCTTGCTCACCTTTTTTTTCATTCTTCTCTCGGAACACTTTATATATACACACAGTTCGGTCCCAACATGTTTGGGATGTTTCAAATGAAGGGTATTGGATTCAAACAAATTCAAAGAAAGAAGCGATTGGACAGAACGTTACAGCTTGTTATTTTGGGGACACTGGCGAGTGGATTCTGTGTGGCAGTGAAAGAGTTTATATCTGCCGTGTCACGATTCACAGGGAAAAGTGTAAGTCTGGTATCGTTTGGTATTGTTGTCGCGGCAGCGTTGTTCGGGGCTGGAATAAAGAAGATGGCGACCACCCAAAAAGCGTCCGTCCCGTAAACATGCGAAGAAGGTATCAATAAAATGAAAAGGATAAACTTTGTTTACAATGTTGGAAATTGATTCCAATTTTTGGGTTTTCCAAGATATAATACTACTACGTAGTGCACACTGTCGATTGTGAGAGGTGAATGTAAGATAAACGTTCCCGCAGTTAGATTACAACTACCCTATGTAATACTACGTAGTACGTACGGAGTAGTACACTGTACATCATAGTGACTGTCGTAGTGGCAGTCAATGCAAACAAAGGAAAACGACAGTAGTGTACCGGTAATTCTTACTCCGTAGTATGTACTACAGTAGACTAGGTACCGTAGGTACTATGGTACGTACCGCGGTAATGGATGGATGATACCCCTGTACATTGCATCAAAATAATGTTAGGGTTAGGTATTCTCAAAAGCAATGGTTCATCCGACAGAGTTGCGGCTCGTCGCATGACAAGGCATTTTCAGTGGTGAAAAACTCGAGGGGTCATCTTGTCATCATTTGTGTAGCAACTCCGCCACCAAAAAAAAGGGACACCGTTGTGCTTTGCGGATGCAGCAGTACAAATGGGTACGACGTGACGACTTTCGTTCGTGTCGATTAGACCAACAAACATACAACATCGCCATCATTGATCATCGTCGTCTCCACTTAATACTAGCTAGCCATGAGATTTCCTCTTATCGCAGCAGCGGCAGCATCAGCTGCATCCATTCTGCTGTCAGCAGAGGCTCATTCTGACGACCATCGATACAAAAAGGATGAACATGTAGAGCTGTGGGTGAACAAGGTACGTAATTGGTTACAGTTGGTTCGATCGTGTGATTTTGCTACCGGTCATTGCAATGTATGTCCCATCATGGTGGATCATTGATTCTAGCTAGTAGGTGTAGATTGCATTACAAAAAAGGTTTTTTTGTTTGTGTTTGGTCTGTCGCATCAAGCTAGCTTTGGAAACATTATCTTTTGTCTTTTTTGTACATTGTATCTCATCGTTTCGTTTGTGTGTTATGGCTGTCTTTTTTTGTTGCAACGTTCGCATTGGACGTGTTGTTGTTGTGGTTTTTATTCTTCTTCTTCATCCGTATTCCTGTTTTTACTGTTAATTTTCTACTTCTTCCTCTTATTTTATTGGATTGGTTTTGTTTTGTTTTGTTTTTCTTTGTTCCATCCAATCCTTCCGACAGGTCGGGCCGTATGCCAATCCACAAGAGGCCTACGAATATTACAAACTACCATACTGTGCTCCTGAAACCAAACATCATCCCGACGATTCACAGACAACGGGACGTTGGAACGAATGGAAGGTTCACACCATGGGGGAACACTTGGGAGGCCATGCCCTACGTCACTCTGGTCATGACATCAAGTTTCTGAGTACCAAAACCGATGCCGAAAAGTGCACGACCAAACCTTTGACAGCAGCGCAAGCGAAACAATTTGCCAAGGCTGTTCAGCATCGTTGGTTTTACCAAATGTATCTCGATGACTTGCCAGTCTGGGGCATGGTCGGTGAGATGCTCCCCAAAAAGGATACGTTGACTTTGAAGGAAAAAGACGACTTGGAACGTCTCGACCATATGACAGAATTGAGAGACGAAGACATTGCAAATTTGCATCCTTTCGTGTACACCAATCGCAACTTGGTCATTTCCTACAACAAGGATCAAATCGTCAAGGTGGACTTGACTAGCGACCCACAATCTTTGGAAGAAGTCAAGGAGGGAGTAAAGCTAGAATTCTCTCTTCATGTTCAATTTGTGGAGACCAAGGAAGAGTTCCACTCGCGATTCGATCGATACTTGGATCATGAATTTTTCAAGCATCCTATTCATTGGTTTTCAGTTTTTAACTCCTTCATGATGGTTCTATTCTTGATGGGTCTAGTCGCATTGATTCTATTGCGGACTTTGAAGAAAGATTATGCCCGATACGGTTTGATTCATGATTTGGAGGATGGGGAATATGATGACGATGAGAAGGAAGCCATGCTGCATGACAAAGTGGAAGATGCTGGATGGAAGCAAGTGCACGGTGATGTCTTCCGGGGCCCTCACCTCCTGCCCTTGTTTGCGGCTCTCCTTGGTACCGGTTGGCAACTTGTCATTTTGACTTTGGGAATTATCCTATTCGCAGTTCTGGGTCCCCTCCATGGAGAGGTTCACGAGGGGCGTGGAGAAGTCCTCCAGGCAACGTTGATCTGTTACGCCTTTTCTTCGATTGTCAGCGGGTACATGTCCGGAAAGTTTTTCAAGGAGTACTACCCAACCGTTGCCAAAAGCGGAAACAACAGCGGATCGGGTAATTTGTGGCAATTGACAATGGGATTGACGATTGCGCTCCTTCCGACGGTGACCGTTGTCATCTGCTTTTGCTTGAATGCCGTTTCTCTCCTATACGGAACAATCAACACCGTCCCATTCATGGTCATCCTGAAGTTGTTCCTTCTTTGGATCTTTGTTTCGGTTCCTCTTTGCGTTGTTGGAACGCTTCTAGGACGACATGCCAACAAGGGAACTGCCTCCAGCTTTCCCTGCCGAGTCAATACCATTCCTCGACCCATCCCTGACGATGTACCATGGTACGGAAAGCCTTCTGGTTTGATTCCTTTGGCGGGATTGTTGAGCTTTGGTTCCATCTTTATTGAGCTGTACTACGTCTTGACATCCCTTTGGAACTACAAATTCTATCATGTATACGGCTTTTTATTGGGAGTCTATGCGATCTTGACGATTGTGGTCGGCATGACATCAATCATTGTCGTTTATTTCTGCTTGAATGCAGAAAACTACCTCTGGCAATGGACAGCCTTTGCATCAGGCGCATCCACCGCCGGTTACGTCTTCCTGTATGGAATTTATTACTTCGTTTTCAAGACGCAAATGCACGGTTTTTTGCAAATTTGCTTCTATTTCGGTTACATGACTTTGATCGCCGTAAATCTGGGTCTCTTGTGCGGTACCATGGGTCATGCCGCTGCCAGTCGGTTCGTACGAGCTATCTTTGCCAACGTCAAGGTTGATTAAGTTCTTGCTGTATCCCCAATTATCAAAAAATTATGATAAATCAATAATAATATTTTTTACAAACTGAATACGTTATTATTATGGAGGCGATGAATTGCTTTTTCTACTACAGTAGTCTACTACCTAGCTAGTAGTTATGATTGTCGTATCATACTTAATGCTTGTGAAGGTGGCCGACGGCAACGATAATTCGAAGGACGCAACGAGAATGTTTCGCGCGCGCAAGTCGGCTTGAATTACGCTGAATTTTTCAGTTCATTTGGTTTCGCAGAATTTTCGAGTTTTTTAGCGATCTTTCAGAGTTTTGGCGCACTGGACTGACTCTGACTGTGAGAGACAAAAGACGTTCGATGATACTCCACGTAATACTCCGTGGCACCCAGTAGTACTATCGATCGCACCTGCCGCCGAAGCCAAAAAAAAATCACAAAATCAACGCTCACCTCTTCTCTCTCTCATACGTATGATAGGTGTCACACAAACAAACAAAAAATCATAAGCAACAACTACTACTAGTAGAGAATTGATGAAGGAATGACTTGTGTGTGACCATGGAACAATAGTCGTTTTTTAAGAAGAAAGTAACGCACGACAGAGATAAGAGTGGTCTCCGACGAGAGGGTGTCACTCTCTGTCCCTCCATCATGAGGACAACCCCTCCTCCCCCGACGTACGGAAGCTGCTTCTCTTGCAGTGAGGATAGTGGTGAGGAAGCAGCGAGTCATGATAAGGAATTTTCCGTGCCGTCATCCTTGTCTTCATTATCAATGACAAAGTTTTTAGCCGATCGGGAGAAGCACCCCATCGAGGCTGTAATGGAGACCCGAAGTTGGATGGACGATGATGGAAACTCTTTGGGCGATATGACGGATGATGATGAGTTTCGGAAAGAACTGGAACGGCTGAATCTTTCTGAGGAGCAAGTGGCTCGAGATATCCGGGCAGCCATGGCGTTGTTTCAAGAGGCAACAGCGAAAAAGGAACTCTCGAAACGGGAAACATCGTTGATCCGAATGAGTTACCTCGATATGGTAGAGAATGGTAGCACTCGGGATTCTTCCAAATCGACATGTCCCTCCGATGAAGCTTATGCGAGCGATCCGGAAACTGCCGCGCTGGATACTCGAGAACCTCAAACAGTGGCGCAGCAACGCAACGAATCGGACTACCAAAGAACTATAGATTCTACGGAAAACTTTGAGATTTACGAAGACCCTACAGCAGAGCTATGGACCCTGGATGGCCACGAAAGTCTCAAAACAGCCAACTCACGTAAAACTGTCAGTGAAAATCATTCCAACGATCCTGAAGGTTTGAATGATACTCGGTGTTTTTCTCCACAGGTACAACAGAAGTCGGATGCCATTAGCGATTGGAACGAAGCGTCACGAGACGATGTGGAGAGCGGGAGCAGCAGAGACATCTTTGAAGAAGCGAGCTTTTGGGATGGCGGATTGTGGAAGTCACCTTTCATCGAGCAAATAACAAAGAAAGAGTCGAAACCAACGGAAAATGTACCAAATGAAGACAGCAGCCATATGCCCAAGGAAGAGTTTTTCGACGAGTACGAAGACAGCAATCATACGCGGGCTCTTTCAAAGTCAAAGAAGTATGGAGTCTTGGAAAAACTCTTTTTACCGGATTTGAGAACTCCGACAGAAGATGGAACGGATGATGTCCCGAATCAGACGGAGGAAATATCGCAGGAGGCAGGAGACCAAATTATTTCTTCCTTCCAGGATAACTTTGAGCTTTCATATTGGGAAGCACGACAAGAGTCTTATGAAATGCGGGAAATACATTTTTCCAGGCCTCCTCTTACGCGGTCTCAGCCAAATAGAGACAGCGATCCTGCCCTATCTAAACTTCCATTTGGCAGCGATCCTGCCCAACATCCCAAAAGCCAAGGGTGGTGCCGATTCTTTTGGACTTTGACCATAATCATTGCTCATGTTGTGCTTGTTGTGCTCGGCATTGTTCTTTTCACTCAGTATCTACTTTCCGGTGGATCTGCCTCCTTTCCCGCACCTTCCAATAATTTTTGTTCTAGTGCGGAGTTAATAGTCGAGACTCCGAAGGATGAAATCATCGGTACAACTTACGGCGTCACCAAATCGTCCTCTCTTTGCGGGCAAGAAATGGCTGGAGCATGGTACCGTCTGGTTGGAACAGGCCAACAGATTGTTGTCACCGTTGAAGACGAAAATTTTGTCTCCTCCGAAATCCTTGTCATGTCGGGGCCTTGTAGTCAGCTGGTGTGCGAAGGCGACTTGTCAAAACAAACAAAACTCAGCAGGTCACCAAGAACGACATCAACGTCGGTGTTGTGGCCATCAAAAGCAGGAGAGCTTTACCATATTTTGGTCCACGGCCAACAGCAGGGGGATTTTTCGCTGTCACTCCAAGAAACGCCGCAGTCGAATTCTGACTGTGGACGAGCTGTGTCTGTTCTCTTACCACCCCAAAATCAGGATTTCGTGATCAAATCAAGAACAATATCGTCTCCTTCCCCACACCCATGCGATTTCTTTGGATTTTCTGGTGCTGGGTCCTGGTTTGCGATCCCCGGGAACGGCAAATACATCACAGCAACTCTTTGTAACAGCACTCTATCAAATCAAAACATGCGGCTTGAGCTACTTAATGGGAGTTGTGATGCATCCGGATGCTCCAACGACCCCATGATGGAAGCGGAAGATACTCGATCCATCGGATGGCTGTCGAACCAAGATGAAAAAAACTATCTCTTTGTGTGGAATTCTGAAGATGAGGAGACAGAATTCAGCTTATGCATTACACAGGACGAAGTGGGGGAGACTTGCGATTCATCAATAAGCATTTCATCGTTTCCTAATACCAGTGGCCGCATCGAGGTATCCGGCGCTCTCACTGCATTTTATGCTGACGACTCAAACGCAGAAAGTCCAATTTATGTTGGATGCATTGGGAATTCGGAACCTCGATCGCTAAGCTGGTATCAAGTGGAAGGAGATGGGGGGTCACTGACGGTCTCAACATGCGACAGCAACTCTGGAAATCTGACGGCTGTTTTCGATGTGTTTACTGGGAGTGATTGCGCTGATTTGCAGTGCGTCCAGGGTGGCACTTCCGCTAGCTGCGGGGCTTCTGGCCAACAATTCCTCTCTTGGTCCACTGTGAAGGGGCAACTTTACTGGATTGCAGTGTACGGTGATGATCCCGCGGCTTCGGGATCGTTCACGCTAGATATCACCCATCTCCCGAGATTAGCGGATGATGTAGAGAGAAAGCTGGATTTCCAAGAGAACCACCCCAATTCTATGTACACATTATCTTATGCGTTAGCTGGATCAGCGTGTGCTCTCTTCGCCAAATATGCTTGGAGATGGCGAAGACTGAAAAGAAAATACTGAGGTCAAATCGCCTCAGCAATAACGGGAAACGAATATTGGCAGCAAATCATGGTCAACAAAAGTGGATTTCGGCTGTATCCGCCTCATGACCTCAACCCACGTCGTGATGGGTTGATTGCACCAAATAATACAAACGATGGAACGGAAATCGCTTTTCATTGCGTTATAATAATATTGTCAGCAAGACTCTCCTGTTTTGAGGGGAGTGATGGCGCTCGAGGGATGAATGAATTATTTTGGAACCATAATGCGAAGCACAGACGTATGAGACGAGGATTTGCAGATTTAGCCGAAGCAAAACTGTTATCATATTCTGGGGCTTGGCACAGGAACGAGCGTCTTTGCTAGCAACAAACTTACATATTGGCTACCGCCTCCAGAGTCCTTGAAATGTTGAAGCTCAATTGGAGCTTTGCGAGGACTTCCAGAAGTAGCCGCGCAAAAGAAAAGATAGATTGATTGTCCATTGTTTAAAGAGGGATTATTATTAAGAGTAGACTCTCTAGCTAGCTAGAGTAGAGAGTTGCGTTCAAAGTTGAAGTAGACTACGACTAGTAGTAGGGATCAGAATAATAATATTGGTTGACCATGACTCGTTTGAACCGTCTGCCCTTTTGCCCGAACGATGTACTCGGAGAGTTTTCCTTTCCGCCACTTCAACAATAAAGATACACCTCAACTTTCTACCTAATTTCACATAAGAATTCAGTACGAAGAGGTCTTCGATCGACGGATTGACGATGAAGGCAATCTTATTTCTTTCAGACGTCATAGCCTTGTCGTTCTCTCTTTACACTCGTACTACTACGGGACGCAAACAGTTTTGCTTTCAACATACCTTGTGTTACAATCCTCGTAGCAACGTCTCAACCGTCAATCATCACCATGAAGATCGCTGCCGTCCTTGCCCTTCTTGTCTCGTAAGTGATAATGTTCCAACATGTTTTGGTCGGACAATGAACCTTCGTTGGCAGGTGGTTGGATTGGAAATCCTCGAGGTGACTGCAGCAAGGAGAATTCTTGTTGAAGACTTCGTGAAGAGAAAACTTTTATGGATCATACATAGTATGTTACCAGAGTCCTCCCCAGAATAACGTCATATCCTGTCCATGTTGGATGAAAGGTGTTTGGAATCCAATCGAAAAAGTTCATTTTTGGTTTCGAGTTTCTCTCTGCCTTTCGTTTACTCACATGAAAATTATGTCCGTTGATTTTCTCCCTTTTCTGCTCACGTTTGTCACAGCACTGTTGCCGCTTTTGCGCCCAACAACAGCGCCCAAAGATCCGCCACCGAGCTTGCTGCCGATCGACGTGATTTCCTTTCCCAAGCCGCTGCCGTTGCCGGACTTGCAGCTTTCGCTCCTTCTGCCAACGCCATCCGTGATTATGAAGCTGTTGGTCTTTTGGGAGGATCCAACGTGGTAGATGTCAACAACGCTAATGTCCGCGTGTACCTGAAGATGCCTGGTCTTTACCCAACCGTTGCAGGAAAAATCGCAAGTAACGGACCATACAAGAATGTTGGAGAGTTGTACAGCATCCCAGGACTTACCGGTGCCGAAAAGGACTTGATCAAGAAGTACGAAAGCCGATTCACCACCACCCCTCCTGCCGCTGACTACGTCATTGACCGAATCAACAACGGCCTTTACCGTTAAGTGAGCTTTATATAGATAGTGCGAGGATGATTTGACTCTCGATGCTCTTGCGTTTAACTATACCCTGGGTTGGTACTATTTTAGAGATGTCACTTATAACGACAAGTTCTTGGTTCTGAGCCATAACCTAATTCGTCTTAGTGAATGCCTCCATTCACTTTCACCTATAAAAGACCAGTCTTGATGTTGAATGTTTTATTATGCTACTATTTCATTCAAGAGCGGGCTGCACATGCAGACCCCAAGGCAGTGTGATAGGTAAGACCCTCTCTACTCGTACTATACAGCCCAATGAGTGGTATCAAATACTATAGCAATAGCGCCCTGTTGCTAGCGTCGTAGCAAAGCCATAATGGATCGGATCGAATGCATGCTACGACAGTTCTGGATTTCAGAGACGTGCGACGTAGTAGTAGCAAGTTGGGTGCATGTACAATAAATCTTCAATTGCTTCCTCGCATGATCGCGACACTAACATGATCCTAGCGCATTCACTGTCAGTGAGTTTTTTACGACGCTATCGATGTACGTTCTGCTGGAAATAATCCAATTATCTTCTTGCTGCTTTCTTTAGGACTTGCCAACACCAACCTCCGAGACCTCCGAGACTTTTTCCAAAGCGGGACAGAGTTCTAAGGAAAATCAACAAAAAGGATCTAAGCTTGTTTTCGAAAGAGCCTTTGATCATACTGTGAGGTAGGGATCGCTCCAAACTATGACGATGGCGCCCCTGCCCTTTCCTTCTTCTGCTCACTGGAATGCGAGGCTAGGAAGAAAAAAATAACACGCTATAATATGTCAACGGATAAATTTTCATCTGAAATATTTATAGATTATGATTTTGTGTTCCTCTCCTTGTAAGCTAGCACTATTTTGTTAGCTTTCGATATGTCAATAGCACGGCCGTTACATGAAAAATAGGCCGCTACAAACTGGTGAGGTGAAGTTCTGCAGGCAATCATCGCAGAATCTTCCACCTAAGATCCTTCTTGCAGCCGCGGAATTCACATCGTCTCAAACCTTCCAACCGTTGCCGTTCCTCCTCAGTCCCGACATTGATACCAACGAGAGGCCACACATTCATTCATTTCGAAGGAAATAAGTAAATCATTGACTTTCCAAAACAACCCCTCCTGTATCGATCTCACTTGGGGAACTTTATGGAGCTTGTTCCACTCGAAGAAGACGTTGCTCTGCCGTACGACGTTGACGACCACGGGCATTCCTTCCTCCGTCGCGGTGCCCAGCACCTCCAACGTTGGGGGGTGCAATTGAAACGCGTTCACGGGCAGCAGAGGTGCTGCCAACCGCCATCAAAGCGAAACAGATGAACTGAGAGACCTTCATTATTGTTTTTTTTCAGAAGCACATTCGAATTATGAACGTTGGACGGAGGATCCCTCTATATTTTATTGTGAAAAAAGGGAAGCAATACTTACTTACTGGAAGGAGAGAAACAATTACATGGGACGTTTTGTAGATTGTCAGTTGTGTGAGGAAACTTCTTCATAAATCAAGGAAAATCTGCGAAGATTTGTGGTCGTATTTGTTGGGCCGATTTGCCGACAGGCGCTTGGAGTGAGCTCGCCAATCGAAAATTCAATCGGAAGAGTCGAGTTGTGTACAACCACGTGCTCTTTAACTTCGTACCAGAGTAAAAACGTACCTATCATATCTACCGGTAGTACCAACCTTATTTACAGTTACTGTTATTACGGTGTCGGCAGTGGTCCTTTACTACCTAGCCCAAGTCGTATGATATCCTCTATGATAGATACAAAGGACAGACTTCCGGAATTTCATATCGGCGAACTTGATGACAAATTCGATCGACACCTCTCATGAGACGGCAGCATCTTCAGAAAAAAAAGAAATCTGATACCGTACCTTTATGATACAGTTACCGTAGTCAATTTTTTTGGGAGATTCCGTAGGATCGATGTGACAGAAACGTCTTGATTCCCTCCCCCCTCCGCAAGAAAACATGACATAACTGTAAATCGATTTTGTGTTGTTGTGATTGCACACGACGATCATTTACACTTTTGGTCCCAATTGTTTCTTCATTCGTTTGGTATATCGAGAAAATCGTAAATCAAAAGAAACGGTCATAGATTGACTGCTGCACCTTCATTTGTTCCTCTATCCCAAAGATGATACTACTTCCGTCTCTGAGATCTGTTGCTGCTGCACCAGTTTGGCGTCAA